>JAGIQG010000012.1:2168535-2768535 GCA_024679065.1 Sphyrna mokarran | reverse complement strand
GACTGAATAACTTTACAAAACCCAAGGTGACCGCGTTCACAGGGCAATTTGAATGATCGTTAAAAAAAAAGTTTGTTCATCTGAAAATAATTTGGTAATGCCAATAACACATCCAGAAAATCGATTCTCGGCTACAAAACACACAATGAAATGTGACACAAAATAGCGAGAAGAACATCAATTTGGAATATTTTAAAAATTAAACTAACAATACAGTCTCCTGTTAAATGTCTGAAATATCCCACAGTTACCCGGTAAGCAAATAGTCAAATATTTCTCCCGATAGCAATAATTTTCCGGAATGCTATTTTACTTTCCCTGATGTTTTTACGCTTGATCGCTTTGTCGTTTGGTTCCACCGCCGTAATCACTAACAGTCGTCAATAATACCTCGTTCCCCAAATTACATCAGGGAATGATTTCCAATAATATATCTGCTGCAAAATATACAGATAGTCAAAAAAACAAATCAGTTTCATATGAAAAGAAGCAATCTCCATTTCACCAGCCTCCATCTCTGCTCTGCAAGGTTATTGACAGCCTAGCTTTGCGATAAACCCACTCACTAAATGGCCTTCAGTCAACTTTTTGTGTTTAACTTTTTTGTGGGATGTGGGATGTCGATGGCAAGGCCAGCATCTGTCACCCATACCTGGTTGCCCTTGAACCAAGTAGCATTTCGGAGCTCACCACGTTGCTGTGGGTCTAGACTCACATGTAGGCCAGACTGGGTAAGGATGGCACATTTCCTTCCCTAACTCATAGAATCATAGATCTATTTGGCCCATCGAGTCAGTCCCTGAGAGAGAATTTTACCCATACCCTATCCTTTTAACCCTACATAGTTAGCATGACCAATCCACCCAACATCTTTGGACACTAAAGATAGAATTTTCCCATCCCACCCACCTTGGGAATCATAGTGGGTGCGATACAGATCATGCAAAGGTCTGTTGACCTCAGGTAGGATTTTCCAGTCTAACAGGCAATGTAGTATAGCTAATCCACCGAACCTGCACATCTTTCAATCTTTTGGCATTGGCCTCTGGGGATGGGGGTGGTGGAGTGAGGGGTAGGGGGCAGGGTTGCTGTTGACATCATAATTTATTACCACTTATTTCCGTAAGAATACTTTGGTCAAAGTTGATTTTACCATTTCCTTCCAATCTTGGAATTTCCCTCATTTTGATAAATGAGTTAATTCCCAATGGAGGAAGTTCTATAAATGTCCCCATCATCAGTGATGGAGGAGCCCAGCAAGTCGGTGCAGAGATTAAGGCTGAAGCATTCGCAGGGGAATAGGGAGGTATGTTGAAAGGCTGAGGTGATGCAGATGGGAGGATACACCAGCACAGACTAGTTGGGCCAAATGGCCTGATCCTGAGTTGTGTACTCAGTGCAATTCCATGTACATCGTTTCCTGGCAACGTCACACATCAAAATAAATTTACCTTCTTGGCCACTGCAATAGGAATTAAACTGGCTGCATTGGAATCATTTATTCCAATAACTTTGGAATATTATTTCAAAGTATAAATAATACTTTTTATTATTATAATAAATAATATAGTGTGGGGTAACTTTAAATCTCAATGAAGCTTTAACCTGAGAGCATTGGATTAGATACGCATTTGACCTCATGCTCAATTATAACATTACATGCTGCACCGTCTTCTTCCTTCTCCCCTATGCACCCTATGAACAATCTGTATAGTGCACAAGAAACAATATTCTTCACTGTTTCCCAATACGTGACAATAATAAATCAAATCAGATCCGCTATTTCCATTGACGTGAGCAGAAAGGAAGTTCCAGCAGTGTTGAAGCAATAACATCAGAATCTTTGCTGGACAAATATTGAATGCTCCCCACTATCTTTTTTTTCGTGGGACATGTGTGTCACTGACTGACCAGCATTTATTGCCTATCTCGAGTTGTCCTTGACTTTACAGTGACCGATACAACAGGATGGCTCGTTCAGAGGGCAGTTGAGAGTCAACCACATTGCTGTGGTTCTTTAGGCCAGACCAGGTAAGGATGGCAGATTTCCTTCCCTAAGGGACATTAGTGAACCATCCCCACAACACTGTGCATTTACTCTAGCTGATCCCCTTGACAATAAGGGGCAATTTAAAATGGCCAATCCACTTAACTGCACATCTTTGGATTTTGAAATTCCATCATCTGCCATGAGAACCCTAGGTCCTCCAGAACACCATCTGAGCTTCGGGATTAATAATTTAGCAACAATACTACTAGGCTATCAACTCAGCAACAAAATGACCAAAAATGTGCCTTTGTACATTCAATAAATGAGAACATAGAGCAGCTCATAAACTGCATACGGCTCCCATTTCAACAACCTGGCAAGATGTGTTGCAAGGCACTTTTTTTAAAAAAATCAGCAATATTCCCTAACTTTTGGCTGACTTTGACAGCCCTCCAAAGCAGGATGAGTGTCAGTGAAACATGCACACAGACCCGTTAGACAGAGTTCCTTAAACAAACTGAAGCGCCCATAATGTGGTGCCGTACAGCCGAGAAATCCATATTAGTCAAAAAGCCAGGCCACTCAATTTCTTAACATCAAATAGTATTGATCAATAAGCCTGATGAAGCACAAAATAAGAACTGATCTGCCAATGAATCCATCATGTGTTCTGACAGCAGATGATAAAGAAGTTTCATTCTTTGAAGGTAAATGAACCGTCTATGACAAATAATGACCTGTCGGAGGAGTGCCTGCCTGGTTTCTGACTACACTCCCCGACAGGATAAGCAATGATAAATTGTTACCCTGTATGTCCTTCTGATCAGCTGCTCCTCTGACCCACACTGGGGTAATGGAGTGCAATGATGTTCTGTATACTTTATTTCACTTGAATGGGGTGTGCTTACTGAGAAGCTCAAGTGATTAAAACAGGAATAAATGTAAGATCGCTCCAGATGGCTCTCTGTCAGGCATTCTGTTCATTTTACATACACTTTGTAATTTTATTTTATTATCAAAGAAGACACCTACCTACACACACTCACACATACACACCTATGTACACACACACACACACTCACTCACACAGACACACACACGTGAATATACACACATACACATGTGCATACACACGCGCACACACACGTGCATACCCACACACATACACATGTATACACACACATACACACACACACGAACACACATGTCCACACACACACACTCTCACTCACACACACACACACACACACTCTCACTCACACATGCATGCTCACACACACACACATACACACACGCTCACACACACAGACCACATATGCACACATACACAGAATCAGGTCACTAGATTGGGGCTCATTCACCTTGCGTGGGGAGACAAAATATCACTTGTCACTTCCCAAGCAAATGCATGTTGTTGGGCAGATGCACAGACCTGCAGTCAAAAACAGCTTTGTGTCGTGGCAATATGACCTTCCAATTTACAAAGCGATGCTCAGATAGGTCTATGTGGATGGCACAGTGGTTAGCACTGCTGCCTCAGACCACCAGGGACTTGGGTTCAATTCCCATTTGCCACATTTGCATGTTGTCCCCGTGTCTGTGTGGATTTCCTCCAGGTGCTCCAGTTTTTTCCCACAGTCTGAAAGACATGCTAGTTAGACGCATTAATCTGAACATGCACCAGAGTGTGGTGACTAGGGGAATTTCATAGTAACTTCATTGCAGTGTTACCTTAAGTCTTACTTGTGACTAATAAATTAAACTTTAGCTTTAAGATAATGCACTTGGGGAGTGGCCAACAAGGCAAAGGATTAGATTATTGTATCCTGAAACCGTTTAAAACACTGGTTCAGTCTCAACTGGAGTACTGTGGGCAATTCTGGTCACCACACTAAATGAAGGATGTGATTGCACTGGAGAGGGTGCAGAGGAAATTTACCAGGACTGAGCTATGAGGAAAGATTTAATAGACTAGGAGTGTATTGATTGAAGCAGTGAAGTTTGAGAAGGGATCTGATGGAGGTGTAAAAGATTGTGGATATAGATAATGTGGCACTTTTTCCATTAGTGGAGGGGTCAATAACCAGGGGGCAGAGATTTAAGGAAAGCGGTAGAAAGTTAAGAAGGGAGATGAGGAGAAACCTCTCTCAGAGGGTGGGGGAGTCTGGAACTCTCAGGGTGGTTAAGTCAGAAACTCTCAGAACATTTAAGAAGTATTTAGATATTCACGTAACCTCAAGTGATTCTATGAATCATGCTGTTAAAGAACTGGATGTTATGCTTCCAGACTTATACATGGAATTTTAAATCTAAGTTCACTGAACATCGATAAACAGTGCAGCAGCAGCTTATTAATCACTTCATCCCATCAGCTATAATCGAGGAGAGGCATAAAAAAATAACATGGATATCATTTATCAAAGCCTTTATTTTCACACTGTAAAATCAGAAGCCAAAATCGGGAGTCTCTTTCTTACTGGAGTTACTCCCTTCCTCATAAAGGGGGGTGAGCGTAGCAACAATCAGCCAATAAAAGAAGCAGGGATGTGTTGTTGCAATTACACAGAGCCTTGGTGAGGCAACACCTAGAACACTGTGTGGAGTTTTGGTCTCCTTTTCTGAGGAAGGATGTTCTTGCTCTCGAGAGAGACAGCAGTGAAGGTTTACCAGGCTGATTCCAGGGATGGCGGGACTGACGTGCGAGAAGAGATCGACCAAGTTGGGATTGTTTTCGCTGGAGTTCAGACGAATGAGGGGGGATCTTAGAGACTAATAAAACTCTAACAGGACTAGTCAGAGTAGATGCAGAAGGGGTGTTCCTGATGACAGAGAAGTACAGAACCAGGGTCACAGTCTGATAATTCGGGATAGACAATTTAGACAGAGATGAGGAGTATTTCTTCACCCAAAGAGTGGTGAGCCTCTGGAAATCATTACCACAGGAAGTAGCTGATGCCAAAATATTGAATGTGTTTAAGAGGCAGCTGGATATAGCATTTGAGGCGAATGTTGTCAAAGGTTATGGGGAGAAAGCAGGATTAGACTGTTGAGTTGGACGATCAGCCATGATCCTGATGAGTGGTAGAGCAGGCTTGAAGGGCCAAATGGCCTCCTCCTGCTTCTATCTTCCATGTTTAATTCATGATCCCTTTGGCTCATTCAGAATAAATGGATGTGGGTATTAATGGCAAAGTCAGCTGACCTCTGCTTTTTCCTTTATTCTTTCATGAGATGTGGGCATCGCTAGCTGGGCCAACATTTATTCCCCACACCTAATTGTCCCTTGAACTCAGAAGGTGGCTAGGTCCATTTCAGAGGGCAATTAAGAGTCTGGAGTTACATGTAGACCAGACAGGTAAGGACGGCAGATTCTCTTCCCTAAAGAACATTAGTGAAACAGATGGGTTTTTACAAGAATCAACACTGATTTTCATGGTCATCAGTAGATTCTTAATTCCTGATTTTTTTTAATTGAATTCAAATTTCACTAGCTGCTATGGCAGGATTCAAACCCGGGGTCTTTGGATTAATAGTCCAGTGACAATACCACTGTGCCACTGCCTCCCCTAATTGAGTGGCCTGCTTTCAGAGGGCAGTAAAGAGTCAGTTACATGTGTCTGAATTCCTATATAGGCGGAGGTAAGGACATCCATGAAGCAGACACTGAGGAACTGAATACTGCCAGCTTTATCAGTGTAAAATATCAACACTGCAGTAGGAGCTTGAAAGGTGAGGAATTTTCTACCTGTACTGATGAAAATAATGTAGCCATATTCATTCTGTTATAATGTTAACAAAGCCAGGCATGAGATATTAAAGTTTAAAATCTCAAAAATCAGGAAGTGTTGAAAACACATTTGATATAAATATGATGGAGCATTAAGGCATGTTTTAGCACTTTCCCTGACTCACTGCACAGGAGACTTAACCAATAGCCCACAACAATTTAAAACACGAGCTCAAGGAAATAAAATACTTCATAATCATCAACCTTCACTCAGGATAGAAACTTCATTTACATTTTTCACACCTCCCAGATGCAGATCTAGGGGGGATTGTGATTGTAGGTGCTTGTTAATATCAGAATATTCCACTATTTGCAGAGCCTTTGTCATTCTACAATATTTAGTCAACTAATGAAATGTTGCCCAAGTTGGGGAAAGTAATCTTGTGGTGTAACCCATCTAGAATTTTACCTGTCTTTTTACTGCGCATTAAAGATCGCCTGTGCTCAGGAATAATTACTTTTCTCAAAAGTATAATTTCCTGTTGGTAACCTAGAGGGAGTTGGAAATAAAAGCATCTCAATGCTTACCTCCTCTGAGGAAGTCTGTCTATGTACAGATAGCAGCAGCACACGGTTATAATTTTTCTGCCATTATTTTTGTCAGATACTGCGGTTTAAAGTCTGAGAAAAAGAGCTTTCTTCCTGAACCCATAGCCTTTGGAATAGTTCTTTTTTTATACAACTAATCTGAGCGCATGATAAAAGGCCTCTCAGGAAAACAAGCTTGATTTCGTGCTGCAAGTGTAAAATGGTGAGCAATTTGATAAAGAAAGCAGTGGTGTGACTGACTCAACAAAAGTTGTTTGATGGATAACTTTGGTGAAGGAGGCGTGTGGATAATACTTGCTGAGACCCCAACATGGCCTTCTTCAAGTGTTTTTGGTGGGACGGTTAGTTGATTGTCACTGTAAATACAGGGAGACGGACGTTGGCCTTCAAGCTGCAATCACCATCAATCTCATTCCACCAATGATGAGGCATTGACAACAAGGCAGGAAAAATTAGGAGCCGGAGAGGTAAGCTGGAATGAGCCAACTCTGCGCGGGAACTGGCTACAGAATGAACTGAGTTTTCAACATGAGGGAATTCCAAGATTGGAGGGAAATGGTCAAATTAACTTTGACCAAAGTGTTCTGACAGAATTGGGCTGAACACAGGGTTCCCCCCCAGTCAAACACTCACTCTGACTCCTGTCACTACCTTGGTGACACCCACACCTCCTCCTTCCCCTATCCAACCTCATCACTCCACGCTGTCACCAACTTCCATCATCTGCACCGCTCCACCACTACACCATCTTTCACCCCCACCCCATCATCCCCCCACCCCATCACCCCAACCCCCCCACCCCATCATTCTCCCACCCCATCACCCCACACCTCACCCCAACACCCCATCAACCCACACCCCATCACCCAACCCCCCCACCCCATCATCCTCCCACCCCATCACCCCAACACCTCACCCCCTCCAACCATCAACCCATCCCCCACCCTGTCCAATCCTCCCATCACCCTCCATTCCTATTAGCCCCATTGCCCCACCCCACACCCACCCATCGCCCCTCATACCCCCATCTCCATCACCTCCCCATCCCATCACCCCCATCAACCTCCATGTATTAGCCCCCGTCACTCTAACCCCCCCACCTCCCCCCCACCTCCCCATCCTTCACCCTCATCACCCCAGCCTAAGTCAAAAATAGATAGATTCTTGATTAATAAAGGGGTCAGGGGTTATGGGAAAAAGGCAGGAGAATGGGTATGACAAAAATATCAGCCATGGTTGAATGGCGGAGCAGACTCGATGGGCTGAGTGGCCTCATTCTGCTCCTATGTCTTACGGTCTAACCAGAACTTTTGTTTTACTGGAGGCTCAAAAAAAACCCACTGCATAAAAATGAAACAGGATACAATCCCCCAGCTAAAGGAACTAACACATCTCTCATCCAGAGAGGAGGTTGGCATGTTAACAAACAAAGCCTTTGAACAGCCAGTTATTAAGTTAATTAAAAGCCACCCAAATTGAAAACAATCGGGGTAAACCATAGAATGCTTACATTTCTGCTTGTCTATGCAAAAGATTGTTTTGCTTTAATTTAATAGATGCTTCAGCAGGCACTATGTTGAAGGCATATCTCAACAGACACATGAAGGGGAGGTGAAGCCACATTCGGGTGCAGGCATAGCGGGGCAAAGGGCTCGTTCTTCTGCTGTATTGGTCTCTGTACTTTGCTGTACAGCAGCAGGATATTTCAGCTCTCTGTCCAGTTTTTGCTCTGAGGAATTCCAATCTGCGTACCAGAAACAGAATGTTCCGACATTCTGGGACTACTAGTTACAACACTCAAATGATCACGAATCCTGGATAATTCCACTGCCACAATTAAATGTTAACACCATTCCCAGTCCACTCTGTTTCCTGGGTCCAAAATGGAGAGATGAAGCAATGGAAACAAAGCTTTTCTTGAAGTTATCAAACAACATAGGGACACCGGAATGAGGAGTGGGAATTGGGAACCCAGTGCTTCCAGACAGTTAACGTGATCATTGCTGATTTTATCCTGGTCTCAGCTCCACTTTGCTGCCTGCACCCCTTATCCCTTCATCAACACTCTTCCCACTCACAATACTCTCTTCATGGATGGCCCTTGAAGACAATAATTTATTTCCACTGGGCAGACGGTTAAAAATGAGTGAGCTCCACAATCATTTTAGAATCATCAAATCCCTATAGTTTAGAAGGAGGCCATTCGGCCCTTCAAGTCTGTACTGACCATAATCCCACTCTGGTCCTAATCCTGTAACGCCACATAACTATCCTGCTAGTTCCCCCTGACTAGGGGCAATTTAACACGGCTAATCCACCTAACCAGCACATCTTTGGAGTGTGGGAGGAAACTGGAGCATTTGGAGGAAACCCATGCAGACACGGGGAGAATTTGCAGACTCCACACCGACAGTGAGCTGAGATGGGAATCGAACCTGGGTCCCTAATGCTGTGAGACAGCAGTGCCAAGCACTGTGCCACCTCTGATATGGGGTTTCACACTGGACAGAGGCAATGGCCTGAATACAGAAGGGACGCCTCCAGATCCTGAGGTCAACAGCAGCACAATCCAAAGCTCAGCCTGTAAGAGGTTAAAACCCACTTCAGCGTGTGAATTGTTCATTTGTTTTGTTTTGGGGAAATGCCATACACTCTGAACCACATAAAGGAACTTCTATTCTCACTCCAGTGCTTTATTTTACAACATCACATTTTTTTATTCATTACGGGATATGAGCATCAGTGGCTGGGCCAGCATTTATTACCTGTCCCTAGTCACCCTTGTTCAGAGGGCAATTAAGGGTCAACCACATTGCTGCCACATGTAGGCCAGACCAGGTAAGGACGGCAGATTTCCTTCCCTAAAGGACATTAGTAAACCAAATAGGGTTTTCTGATAATCGACAATGGTTTCTTCAGTAGATTCTTAATTCCAGATTTATGTTTATTGGATGGAAGTTCCACTGTCTGCTAGGGCTGGACTCAAACCCAAGTCCCCAGAACATTAGCTGAGTTTTTGGATTAATAATCTAGCGATGATACCATTAGGGCATTGCAACTATGTGACTCGTTGAGTAACATTCTCAGAGTCAGAAGGTTCATAACTTCTATTCCAGGGGCTTGAGTACAAAAATCAAAATTGACCTTCCAGTGAGTTATCAAGAGAATACTGAGCTGTTTGAGGTACCAACAGATGAGACATTAAGCCAAGATTAGGTTGGATGAATGTGTAAACTTCTGCAGCATTATTTCAAAGAAGAACAGGGGAGTTATTCCCACCATCCTGACCAATATTTGCTTCTCACTCAACATTATAAAACAAAATCAATTATCAAGCAACTATCACTTTTCTGTTTGTGGGATCTTGCTGTGCACATATTGGCAACCGCATTTCTTACATCACAACAGTGACTACATTTCAAAAAGTACTTAATTAGCTGTAAAACATTTTGAAATCTTCAGTGATGGTGAAAAGCTTTTCTTCCAACCAGCTCTTTGGAAAACTTATCCAATTTAATCATACACCTATGTTCTTCCCCATAAGCCCTACAAATGAACCCACTTCAGGTACAAGTCCAGTTTTCTTTTAAAAGTTTCAGTGGAATCTACCAGGTAGGATGTCATGGATCTGAACAAGCTTCAACATGAACAAATCTCCCCTTCCTTCTTCTCTAGTTAATAATTAGCCCTGCTGCCTCACAGTGCCAGGGATCCAGGTTCAATTCCAGCCTTGGGTCACTGTCTGTGTGATTGCACGTTCTCCCCATATCTGCATGGGTGCTCCAGTTTCCTCCCATAGCCCAAAGAAATGCCAATTAGGTGGATTGGCCATGCTAAAATTGTCCTTAGTGTCCTCAAGATGTGCAGGGTAGGGGGATTAGTGAGATAAATGTGTGGGGTTACGGGAATAGGACAGGGGCTGTGCATGTGTAAAATGCTCTGTCAGAGAGTTGGTGCCAACTCAATGGGCTGAATGGCCCCTTTTTGCACTGTAGGAATTCTATGATTTCAGTTTTTTCCTGCCTGTTGTTTCCAATCACAACTTCTAATTACCGAATCCGACTTGCTTGACAAAAAAACTCTCATAATCTTGAATAAGTGTTCATAGGGATGCATCCCTTAGTCAGAGGCCGTGTAGGACAGTGGGTAGCATCCCCACCTCTGGACCAGTAACTCTGGGTTCAAGCCCAACGCCAGGACTTGTTGGCTGTGAGAGAATCATTCACAGCGGTGTTCAATAGGCTGATAATTAGCTTGAGAATTATTCCCCAAAGCAAAAAGAAGTGCCTGTGTGAAGATATGCTTAAAGAGAAAAGCGTACTTAGAGTCATAGACACAATAAATAGTCTCACAACACCAGGTTAAAGTCCAACTGGTTTATTTGGTAGCACAAGCTTTCAGTGTACTGCTCCTTCATCAAGTGAGTGCCTTTCTCTCGCCTGCTTGGCAGTGTTTTGCAGCTGGTCTGCGTCCTGAATGCAAATTGAGAATATGGATTCTATCTTGTTTTCCAGCTTGCAGCATCTACTGTTGAGCTGGTGTATGAGGTATTGAGAAGTGTAAGAGAGGTGTGACAGCAAAGTCTCTCAGCGTAGTCTGTGTTATAGGTTGACCTGAGTGGGTTCATGATCTGTAGTCTGTTGGCACTCACCTGATGAAGGAGCAGTGTCGTGCTACCAAATAAACCTGTTGGACTTTAACTTGGTGTTGTGAGACTGCTTACTGTGCCTATCCCAGTCCAATACTGGCAACTCCACATCATCGAGTCATTGAGATTTACAGCATGGAAACATGCCCTTCGGCCCAACTTGTCCATGCTGCCCCTCTTATCAATCCCTAAGCTAGTCCCAATTCCCCCTATTTGGCCCATATCCCTTTATACCTAATTTAGGCATGTAACTACCTAAATGCTTTTTAAAAGACAAAATTGTACCTGCCTCTATTATTACCTCTGGCAGCTTGTTCCAGACACTCACCACTGTCTATGTTAAAAAAAATTGTCCCTCTAGACCCTTTTGTATCTCTCCCATCTTACTTTAAACCTATGCCCTCTGACTCCCCTACCTTTGAGGAAAAGATATTAACTATCTAGCTGATCTGTGCCCCTCGTTATTTTATAGATGTCTATAAGATCACCCCTCAGCCTTCTATGCTCTAGAGAAAAATGTCCCAGTCTATCCAGTCTCTCCTTATAACTCAAACCATCAAATCCCGGTAGCATCCTAGTAAATCTTTTCTGCACTCTTTCTAGTTTAATGATATCCTTTCTATAATAAGGTGACCAGAACTATACACAGTATTCCAAGTGTGGCCTTGCCAATTTCTTGTACAACTTCAACAAGATGTCTCAACTCCTGTATTCAATGTTCTGATTGATGAAACCAAGCATGTCGAATGCCTTCTTCACCACTCTGTCCGCCTGTGGCTCCACTTTCAAGGAGCTATAAACATGTACCCCAAGATCTCTTTGTTCTATCACTGTTCCCAATGGCCAAACTTCCTAACTTGTATTGAAGTTGCAGAGATTTACACAAAAGGGGAATATTTTCCACATTTAACTTGAATTGCTGTTTTTATTCCCTTTGCTTTATTGATGAATGAGGGTTTCTTTTGTAAAACACAGAAAGGATAGTTGCACCTTAACAAGCGTGTTCCATGTCTGATTCCTTGTCTTTTAAATCTATATATTATTCTCCAGAGCAACCATACTCTTCCAGGCAGGGACTGAAAAATAACAATTATTTTCATTCTTACGACGATATGCAATTATACCACAGGCCACACTACAGCATTATGAGCAATTCTGTTCCTAATAGCATGCGCTGTAATAAGCTCGGGATCATCTGCAATACAAAACTGGGGAATGCACGTCCTAATGGTGTTTTGGAGAAATGTAATAACCTTAGACCCACTGCATTAGCAGCAGAGGGTGAGTTAAGTCCCTTCACGATCCCCACTCTTTCAGCAAGTGTCCAAATGAAGCAATTCCTTCATTCAGAGAGGCTATAAATGCCAAAATTAAAAAGATCAGCTGCGTTATCCAGAGACAGGTGTTAAGTGATCCTCTGAATATATCGGCACAAACATGTTTCCAACCTTTTTTGCAGAAGATGTCTGTCTTCAGGTTTTCACCAAGTCTAGAAGCCTAAGTGTGGCATATTAATTGTATTATCAATCAGACACATATATATAGTTTAGACACTAAATGAGTCTTTTTTATTACTTTAAGGGAAAAAAACTTGCTTATTAAGCACATCCAAGGCTACCCATCTCTTTGGGAATCGATAAGCAGCAGAACATAATTGAAAATATTAAAAGAAATTGTCATCTTCTAATTCATAATTATGTTCCCTCCTTTAATTTTCTGCCTCTTTCTCCTGAAAGCAGCAATTCATTCTGGGATATGATTCCACACCTGCCTTCAACTCTCTGGTGTTTGCATTGTGTGAAACCTGGATTGCCAGTTTGACTGCTTTCGAATACCAGCCATGACTAGCTTAGACAACCAGATAAAAATTAAAAGGGTTGCCCAGTTTTTTACTCCTTTCAACTCCATTCTCTACCCAGGGACTTTATCCCTGGCAACATGGTGGCACAGTGATTAGCCCTGTTGCCTCACAGCACTAGGGACCCAGCTTCGATTTCCAGCTTGGGTCTCTGTCTATATGGAGTTTGCATGTTCTCCCCATGTCTGCGTCAATTTACTCCACTCCAGTTTCCTCCCACAGTCCAAAGGTGTGTCAGGGCCATGCTAAATTCTCTCTCAGTGTACCCAAATAGGTGCCAGAGTGTGGCAATTAGGGGATTTTCAATGTGAATGTAAGCGTACTTGTGATGAATAAATAAATAAACTTTATCCCTATAATTGCCCCAGTTGAGATCCAATAATTCCTCAAACTCACTGTTCCAGCTCTGATCATTCTGTTCAACAAAGCTCAGTGTCACACAACGCATTCTATTATCTACCAAGGCATTGAGTGGAGTCTGCTTTAGGATCGCACAGTTATTAGCATCATTGCCTCACAGCTCCAGGGACCTGTGTTCCATTCTGGTTTCGGGTCACTGTCTATGTGGAGTTTGCACATTCTCTTTGTGTCTGCTTGCGTTTCCTCCGGGCGCTCCAGTTTTCTCCTACAATCCAAGGATGTGCAAGTTAGATGGATTGGCCATGCTAAATTGCCCCTTAGTGTCCCAAGATGTGTAGGTTAGGGGGATTAGCAGGGTCTGTGCGTGGATAGGCTGTGGATCTGGGTATGATGCTCTGTGGGAGAGTTGGTACAGATTGATGGGCCAAATAGCCTCTTTCTACACTGTAGAGACTCTATGATTCTTATTTCATGCTTTAATTAACTAAAAACTATCTCTCTGAAGATACCTCTGTAAGTGATAGCATAGTTCTGTCTTGGCATGAACTTCAACTACAGTTTAAGCAACTACTCAATTGATAAGATTGATTTGATCTGAGTCTTCAGGATGTCATGGGGAACATGATGTGGAGTTGCTGACATTGTACTGGGATCAGCACAATAAGCAATCTCGTAACACCAGGTTAAAGTCCAATCAGTTTATTTGGTAGCATGAGTTTTCAAAGCACTTACCTGATGAAGGAGCAGTGCTCCAAAAGCCTGTGATACCGAATAAACCTGTTGGACTTTAAGCTGGTGTTGTGAGACTTCTTCCTTATGATGAACAGAATAGGTGCAGTGAGAGGAAGAGACCATTTCCATTGGTTGAAAGGTCTAGGAGGAGAACATGGTCTTAATCAAAAACTTACCAGCAGAACTATCAGGAGCGGGATTAATGAACAGTTCCACAGAAAGAGTATTAGATGCCCTTTCACTAATGGCAGACGGTGCTCAATTGATTTAAAACTGAGATCGGAGGATGTTTTTAAAAGCAAAGTTAAAATAAGATACGGAATAAAGGAGGAACATAGGAATTAAGAGCAGAAGTGGGCAAATTCAGCCCTTTGAGCGTGCTTCGCCATCCAATCAGATCATGGCTGGTCTCTCCCTGGTCTCATATATATCTGAGGGTGTATGGAGTTATATCATGGATTATCCACAACCTGACTGAATGGTCAAACAGATTTGAAGGGCTGAATGATCTCTTCCCCATTCTTCTAATGCATTCAATTTGATGTACAATGAGAACGTAGCTGGAGAAAATGCACCCTCTCATCACTCCCCCCACTCCCAATATTTTCTCAAGCACCCTCTTGCACTTGTGGATTAACGTGAGGAAGGATTGTATTATTTCCTGTATGTGTAACCACGAATAACTGCCACAAAAACAGCTCAGGGCGACCCATCAACAGACAATGAGCCAAGGACCTGCCTTTGGAATGTACACACTTGAATGAAGAACAGTGCATAAAGGCACACAGCTTTACATCTCAACACTCCAGCCAGCACTCAAACGCTTCAAGTAGTTGATAGAAGAGAAAATTTGTGCCCTCAAAAGAATTCACAAGCAGCCAAACTTTCTCAACTCAAACAAGAAAACTGGGAATCTGACACAAGTTACGCATTGTTTATTAATTATAACATCATTGTTAAGAGGACATTAAGGAGTTGAGCTAGGGACAACACCAGCATGAAGTGTCCAATGGCCTCCTTCACGCTGCACTTGGAACACCTGGGATGTTTCAGGCGCTATATCAATGCAAATTGCTGCATCATTTTCTAATTCTGTTGCAAGCTTCCCCCTTCCCCTTGATGTACTCGACGATTAAACTTTCCCTTCTCAACCAGATAAACAGGATTAAGTTTAAAAACACAGAAACCAAAGTTGTTTAATTGTGCAGCTTTATACTCCAGTGCCAACAGCAGTTCCTTAAACTACAGTGGAAAATTAGTTTGTGGAGATAGAATAACTTGTTAAACTCTAAAACTTTTAATGATTTGGAGCAGATCCACTTTGAGGAAAAGGTAATGGATAAATTCACCTTACAGACTAATTGTTTATTTCATTAAGTAAAATTGCCCCTTGTAAGGCAGTAACACAAAGTCAGAGAAGCAAATCCAAAGGATTAAGAATGTGCAGAGTTAATTGATTGGTTTGAATAAACTCAAGTGAGCCTGCATTAGACTGAACACTTGAGCCCAAGGAAAATATGTTGAACCAGTGGCAAAACTGTAAAATTACTAAAAGCATTTGAAAGAACCACTTGTGCTTACCCCCACATTCCCACTTTTTATGTCTAACCCTGTGAGGTTATTAGCCTTTAGTACCTGTCCCACTTTTAAAATTATTTATGGGATCAGCTTCTGACACCACGCCGAGTATCCCAGATCCCAACAAATCTCAATATTTCCCTCATTCACTGACCCCTTCTGAGGTCTTTTATCCATGATTTTAAATCTATGATCTCTAGTTATTAGCCAATTTAGTGTAAGACATTCTTCCAGAGTTACCCCATCAAAACCACTCACCATTGCGAAAACCTCAATTAAGCCTTTTAACTCTTTGATTCCATTAAGAACAGTTCTAACCTATCTTCATAACTGAAGTCAGAAGTGGCATTGGAAAAGTTAGGGTTGTTCTAAATGACACCTCCCAAAGCTGTGACCACTACCTTCTTGAAGGACAAAACTCGATTGTCTAGAAGGAAGAAGGCAGCAGATTCATAGGGACACCACTACCTGCAAGTTCCCCTCCCACTCACTCACTATCCTGATTTGGAAATATATCGCCATTCCTTCACTGTGACTGGGTCAAAATCCTGGAAATCACTCCCTAACATTACTGCGGCATACCTACACCTCAGGAGCTGATGCAGCTCAAGAAGGTAGCTCACCATCACTTTCTCAAGGCCATTTAGGGATGGATGATCAGGCCATTGAGGTTGGTCTACTGGAATATGAGTTCCTCGATTAAAGAATGAATCAATGGGCCAATCAGGGAATCTTTTCCAGGAGTGTCAGTTCCTCTGGCACTCCCAGAGGTAGACTGCTGGCTGCAAGTACTCTGTGCCCTGCTATTGGAATTGTAAATAAAGAGATTTTGGTGAAGGGGTTTCTGCCTCTGTGAACTTATTTCAGGTGATAAATGCTAGTCTAGCCAGTGCTGTTCTCATAATTTGAATGGATAAGCAAAGCAGCATTCACTGCACTCTACAATCATGATGTAGGACTGTCAGCAATAATTGCTAATTTCCACAGTTTTCATTAGGAACATTAGAAAGAAGAAGAGAAAGCAAAAAAAGTAAAAGAAGTTAATTCAGTGAACCAACCTTTCCCAGGCTGCATATTTCTTTCAAAGCAACTGTGATTACTTTCAAATATCCAAATAAACTTAGAGCCCACATTATCAGGTTTATGTGAACAGCTACTTTCTATGCTGCGAGGCAGTAACTTCATGTGGATTGTTCTATTATTTTCCTCGATAAAATTCTCAATCCTCCTTCCTGAGCAGACATTTATTGAGCACACTGATGGTTTTCATTGGGAGATCATTCTATGTTGGAACTAGAAGATGATGTCTAGTCTAACTTGAATCTTGCTAGTTGATCAGTGATTCAAGACTAATAACACAAATAAATAACTACAAATGAATGTTCAGTACAGTGTATTTATGAGCACAGTCCAACATCTTAATCTGCTTCTACTGTCTTCTCCATCCCGAGGTTTCAAAGTTATGTTAGAAATTTTAAATATCCCCTCCCAGTGGGTGTGGTTCCCATGGGTGGGTAAGCTCATAAAAAAGGGTGCAGGCCCATCCAACTATCTTCCCACCAGCCGTTGGGGTCACCCCATTATACCCCTTACTGGTTACGCACTTTGGAAGGAGAAATGAGGGATGGCCTATTTTCTAAATGGGGAAATACTTAGCAAATCAGAAATACAAAAGAACTTGAGAGTCATTGTTCAAGATTCTCTTAAGGTTAATGTGCAGGTTCAGTTGACAGTTAGGAAGGCAAATGCAATGTTATCATTCATGTCCAGAGGGCTAGAATACAAGAGCAGGGATGTACTTCTGAGACTGTATAAGACTTTGATCAGATCCCATTTGGAGTACTGTGAGGAGTTTTGGGTCCTGTATCTAAGGAAGGATGTGCTGGCCTTGGAAAGGGTCCAGAGGTTGTTCACAAGCATGATTCCTGGAATGAAGAGCTTGTCATATGAGGTGTGGTTGAAGAGTGTGGGTCTGTACTTGTTGGAGTTAGAAGGATGAGATGGAATCTTATTGAAACTTACAGGATACTGCGAGGCCTGGGATAGAGTGGACATGGAGAGAAAGTTTCCACCAGTAGGAAAACTAGAACCAGAGGGCACAACCTCAGGCAAAAGGGAAGATCCTTTAAAACAGAGATGAGGAAGAATTTCTTCAGCCAGAGAGTGGGGAATCTGTGGAACTCCTTGCCTCAGAAGGTTGTGGAGGCCGGGTCATTGAGTGTTTTTAAGACAGAGATACAGAGGTTCTTGATTAATAAGGGGATCAGGGGTTATAGGGAAAAGGCAGGAGAATGGGGATGAGAAAAATATCAGCCATGATTGAATGGCGGAGCAGACTTAAAGGGCCGAGTGGTCTAGTCCTGCTGTTGTGTCTTATGATCTTCTGGTCTAATACAAAGAAACGCTGACCACACCACAAACCATCTGGCATGGCCAGTAAAGTGGAATGTCCAGTTTTTTATCTTAGCTGCCCAAAGGATGGAGAGAAAGTTGGGGGGTCAGGGGGTTCACTCTTTAGGTCTGCCTTTTGCCCCCTAAGGTTAAACACCTCTTTTTAGCTACGACCTGTGTCCCCCCTTCAATCCATTCTCAACCCCTAACCCATTGCTCCACTCCCTAACCGACCCAAGCCCTCCCAGCTCAAGTCTCCGGAGTTACCCCACTCTGAGGATCCAGGATTTGGATTTTGTTCTTCCTGTTGCCCCAGCAATGGCCACTGACACCTTCTTGGAGCCACTAGCAATGATGGAGCTGCCAGCCAATTGGATTGGTCTGAAGTTCCAAGGGCGGAGCTTCTGCACCAGTGCGGGGTGAGATTCCATCGTGGAACTCAGTCACCTGACCTGCAGCGCTCTCTGGCTGGGGGAGTTAAAGGGGGAGTGGAGGGGGGTAACGTTGGTATGAAGAGTATCCATGCTGACATGATTTTCAGGGTCAGTATGTGTGTCAAACCTGCATCTCTTTACTAGAATTCTTAAATTGGGGCAACATATGAGTGGGCTGGTGAAACGTCTGTTTGATTGTATTGAACGCATGTCCATCTATTAACCTAGAAACAAAGAAACTAGAAGCAGGATTAGGCCATCAGACTTTCACATCTGCTCCATCATTCAACATGAACATGTCCAATCATCCAACTCAATATCCCGATCCTGCCTTCCCCCATATTCCTTGAATCCTCTTCACCCCAAGATATCTAACTGCTTCTTGAAGACATTAAATGTTGTGGCCAAGCTGCTTTCTATGGTAATGAATTCCACAAGATGACCACTCCCTGGGTGAAGAGATTTCTCCTCATCTCTGACCTAAACCGTCTACCCAGTATCCTCAGACTGTAACCCACAGTTCTGGAATCCTCTACCATCAGGAACATCCTTCCTGCGTTTACCTTATCTAGTCTTGTTAGAATTTTATAAATCTCCATGAGACCTCCCCTCATTCTTCTGAATTCTAACGAATATAATCCTAACCAACTCGATCTCTCCTCATCCCAGGAATCAGCCTGGTAAACCTTCACTGCACCCTCTATAGCAAGAGCATCCTTTCTCAGATAAGAAGACCAAAGCACAATATTCCACATGTGGCTTCAACAAAGCCCTATATAATGGCAGCAAGATATCCCTGCTCCTGTACTCGAATCCTCTCGCTGTGAAGACTAACATACCATTTGCCCTTTTTACTGCTTGCTGGTCTTTATTGGTGTTCATATATGCTCAAAGTTTTTCAGCAATATTTTGGGATCCTCCTTTTCATCCTCCATTTGAAAACAAAGGATTCATATTTCTCAACCGCCTCGGGACACACTTCGTGTAGTAGAGTGTAACCCTGCACCTTCTTTGAATTTGTCCCATAGGATGCAGTAAGTAGGGCACTCCCTACCTCCACCCCTCAATTTCATACACTCCACTCAAATATTCTCTCAGCTTCTCAGTTCCAAAGAAAATAACAGCCGCCTTTTGTTTTTGCTAAAATTCTTCACTCCTGCTTTCCTGTTTATGTTCAGGGTTCCTTATTTGATTTGATCTGATTTTTTATTGCACATATATTAGTACAATGAATAGTTTAGCTTCTTGCTCACTATAGAAAACTTAACATTCATAGAACCATAGAATCAACACTGCAGAAGGAGGTTATTCAGCCCATCGAGTCTGCACAGAGCACAATCCCACCCAAGCCCTATCCCCATAACCCCATGCATTTACCCTAGCTAGACACCTGAAACTAAGGGGCAATTTATAATGGCCAATCCACCTAACCCACATGTCTTTCAGACTGAGAAAGGAAATTGGAGCACCTGGAGGATACCCACGCTCACATGGGGAGAACATGCAAATTCCACATGGACAGTGATCCGAGCTAGGAATCGAACCCCGGTCCCTGGCACTGTGAGGCAGCTAACCACAGTGTCACCATGCCACCTCCATAGAGAAGGAAAGGAAAGGAAGCAGAATGTAGTGTTACAATCGTAGCTAAGGTGTAGAGAAAGATCAACTTAATGCAAAGTAAGTCTATTTAAAAGTCTGATGGCAGCTGGGAAGAAGCTGTTCTTGAGTCAGTTAGTACATGACTTCAGATTTTTGTATCTTTTTCCTGACAGAAGAAGGTGGGAGAGAAAATGTCCCGAGTGCATGGAGATCTTTGATTATATGGGCTGCTTTTCCAAGACAGCAGGAAATATAGACAGAGTCAATGGATGGGAGGCTGGTTTGCATGATGGACTGGGCTTCATTCACAACAATTAGGGACAGGATGTATGCCTTAGGGACAGGATGTATGAGCATCTGGAGCGCTGCGATCTGATCAGGGATACGCAGCATGGCTTCGTCAAGGGGAAGTCTTGTCTTACGAATCTGGTGGAATTTTTTGAAGAAGTGACAAAAACAGTTGATGAAGGACAGGCTGTTGATGTCGTCTACATGGATTTCAGTAAGGCGTTTGACAAGGTGCCTCATGGTAGACTGATAGAGAAGGTGAAGGCGCATGGGATACAGGGTCGGGTATGTAGATGGGTCGAAAACTGGCTCGGAAGGAGGAGACAGAGGGTAGTAGTGGAAGGCTCTTTTTCCAGCTGGAAGCCTGTCACTAGTGGAGTGCCACAAGGCTCAGTACTAGGTCCTCTTCTATTTGTGGTCTACATAAACGACTTGGAAGTAGGGGTAGGTGGTGAGATCAGCAAATTTGCTGATGACACCAAGATGCTTGGATTGGCGGGTACAGAAGAGCAGTGTCAGGCAATACAACAGGACATAGACAGGTTGGTAGATTGGGCAGATAGATGGCAAATGGAATTTAATCCGGAAAAATGCGAGGTGATGCATTTTGGCCGGAAAAATGTAGAAGAGAATTATAGGATAAAAGGTAAAACTATAAGGAGCATAGAGACGCAGAGAGACTTGGGGGTGCAGGTTCACAAGTCTCTGAAGGTGTCCTCACAGGTGGAGAAGGTGACAAAGAAGGCGTATAGTATGTTAGCTTTCATAGAAAAGGGTATAGAATATAAGAGTAGGAGTTTGATGTTGCAGTTGTATACAACTTTGGTTAGGCCTCACTTGGAATACTGCGCCCAGTTCTGGTCTCCGTACTATCGGAAGGATGTGGAGTCCTTGGAGAGAGTGCAGAGGAGGTTTACCAGGATGCTGCCTGGTATGGAAGGACTGTCTTATGAGGAACGATTAGATAGACTGGGGTTGTTTTCCCTTGAAAGACGTCGGCTTAGAGGGGATCTCATAGAGGTGTATAAGATTATAAGGGGTATAGATAGAGTAAATGGAGGTAAACTTTTTCCACCTTTAGAAATGGATAGGACGAGAGGTCATGGCCATAGGGTGAGGGGGGCTATGTATAGGACGAATATTAGAGGGCAGTTTTTCACACAAAGGGTAGTGGGGGTGTGGAATGCACTGCCGAGTAAGGTGGTGGGAGCAGGCACGCTGGGGCTGTTTAAGGGTCTCTTGGACAGCCACATGAGCGGTATGCAGATAGAGGGATATATTAGGACTGTTTAACTACGGCTTTTTTCCACAGGTAATTCGGTCCATAATTTGAGCACGCATTCGGCAGGTGGTGCAGGTACAGCTCTTGGATGTTGATTCATGGGTTGCCTGGTACCTCATGTCGTATATGAGTGCTTTATGTGGACCACCTGAAGGGCACCATGACAGCTCAGAGACTATCGATGTGGCTGTGCAGACACTTGGAATTGGGCCGGTGTCTGCGGGAGTTTGCGCGTTCTCCCCGTGGTTGCGTGGGTTTTCTCCGGGCACTCCGGTTTCCTCCCACAACCCAAAAATTCGCTCTTAGGCTGATTGGGTAACAAATTGTCCCTATGGTGAAAATTTTCCAAATTAGGATTAATATATATACTATTATATAGGACTATTAAAATAGGATAATGATTTGGTATTACGGTGGCGCGGGCTCGTTGGGCCGAAGGGCCTGTTTCCCGTGCTGTGTTGCTTTAAAAAAAAAAAAAACCCTTTGTAGTTTCTTGTGGTCTTGGGCAGAGCAGGAGTCCATACCAAGCTGTGATACAATGAGAAAGAATGCTTTCTATGGTGCATCTATAGAAGTTGGTGAGAGTTTTAGCTGACATGCCAAATTTCCTTATTCCTTTTTCCCTTCTTAAGATGCTTCAGTTTAAACGTCCAGGATGGAACCGATTATTCAACCTTTCACAGAATTCCTGATTTCTTATCACTTCTGGATGATGTGAAACTGCAGTACGAGCTGATCCATACTTTGATTTTCCATTCTCCACTACCTTTTTCAAATAACTCAGTTGGAAATAAAGAGATATTCTTTCTCTCTCTCTCTGTCTCTGGGACTAGTTCTACGAGTGCGCAAAAAATGATCAACTGGTTCTGAAGGTAATACACACATATTATAGCAGACGCTGCAAAACCATCTAGGTGTTGACTAGACTTGTGCTGTAAATTGGCTGTTATGTGCTGGAGTTATTGCGATGGTAAGCACCCGTTTCCTTGTCATTTCAGATGCCTATTTTCTGTGGAGGAATGAAAGCAGCAGAATATAAAATCATTACACGCGCATTATCAAAAAACCAGCGATTAATAATTGAAAGGATCACTTTTCCTCTCTGTCTGTGACTAGGGCACTTTCTTAGGCTTGTTAAACTGGGGTCAGGCAGGGAGATGATTCACAGGAGGTCATAATTTATGGACAATTGAAACTGCAGAAACATCTTTTAGAGGGAAAAGAGCAAATGCATAGCAACAATCCTTCTGGGGAATATTAATCCCCTGCTTTATGTAGTGCTAAGTGTACAATAGTAATCAGAACTCCTGCCTAAGCTGCTAATCATTGAGGGAAAAACTGTACAGAGAATTCATAATGGAATTAGCCCGAGGCAAACAAAGAAAGACAAAATTAAATCAGCCATCAAATTGCACCAAGGAATTTTAATTTACAGGTTAATGTAGGATTGTGTAACTAATCAACGCTAACATTTGAAATGAGCCTTTGAGTCTTTTTTAACGGTATCCGACCGAGAAATGGGCTTCAATAGTTTTTGCACGTTTCTGAATTAAATTTGCAATATTTACAGGAAGGGAAATTGTGAATTGAATAAACTATTGTCAGCGATAATTACTGATATTGTGGGGTGCTTCACTTGCAAGTTCAGAAATTAGAATTAAAAGCTGAGTTTCCTTCAATCTATGACCTATAAAAACATCCAGAATTTGCAACACTTAATTAGAAAGAAATGTTCAATGTCTGGAAAAGCTGATGAAATGCTAGAGTCAGGCTTTGCTTTGCTGACCACTGGTGGATTTCCAGTTCTATTTCACTTCTTTTTTTTACATCTTTTCATTTCTAGCTTGTTGTTGATCTTAATAGAGCTATTGGCAGTTGTATTGTCCCTGGCAAATATCCCTCGCTTGAAAGCGGTTAACTATTTTAAATAGAACAGCGTCTGATTATGCCAAGGTTACAGTCAAGAACCCGCAGACAATACCTAGTGCAGCCACTTGTCAAAGGTGGTGTACAATTCTGATCAAGGAATCCAAGACATCGGTGGCAATATACCAAAGGACTGCCAATGTCTACAGATGCACCAAAGAAAGCATTCTCTCTGGTTGTGTCACAGCTTGGTATGGGATCCTGCTCTGCTCAAGACCACAAAGAACTACAAAAGGTCGTGACCGAAGCCCAATCCATCAGGCAAACCAGCCTCCCATGCATTGACTCTGTCTACACTTCTCGCTGCCTCGGAAAAGCATAATGAAGAACTCCACACACCCTGGACATTCTCTCTTCCACCTTCTTATGTCAGAAAGAAAGATACAAAAGCCTGAATTCACATACCAACCGATTCAAGAACAGCTTCTTCCCTGTTGCTGTCAGATCTTTGAATGGACCTACCTCACAATTAAGTTGATCTCTCTCTACACCCTAGCTATGACTGTAACACTACATTCTGCACTCTGTCCTTTCTTTCTCTGTGAATGACATGCTTTGTCTGTATAGTGAGCAAGAAACAATAATTTTTGCTGAATACTAATGCATGTGACAATAATAAATCAAACCAAAATCAAAACAGTTGTGTTCCCAATGTATCTGAACTACAGGGAGCCATTGAAAAGGATTAAGTTGTTTTCTCCTGGAAAGAACAATCTTGTGGGAGGTATAATTCAAGTGTGGAAAAAAATAAAAGAATTTGATCCCAACCAAATCTCTTGGATCACCAAAATTCCAGAACCCAGGGTACAGGATCTAGCTCAGGAAAGGGCGACATGCACAAAGAGGTTAGATAAGACCATAAGATTATAAGACACAGGAGCAAAATTAGGCCACTCGGCCCATCGAGTCTGCTCTGTCATTCAATCATGGCTGATATTTTTCTTGTCGTCATTCTCCTGCCTTTTCCCTATAACTCCTGATCTCCTTATTAATCAAGGATCTTTCTATCTTTATCTTAAAGACACTCAATGACCTGACCTCCACAGCCTTCTGCCTCAAAGAGTTCCACAGATTCCCCACTCTCTGGCTGAAGAAATTCCCCCTTATTTCTGTTTTAAAGTATCATCCTTTTAGTCTGAGGTTATCCCTCTGGTTCTAGTTTTTCCTACTAGTGGAAACATTCTCTCCATGTCCACTCTATCCAGGGCCTCGCAGTATCCTGGAATGGGGCTACTTTATTCAAAGTTTGGTGATTGCGGACAGGGACTGTTCAAGGTGGCGGTGGAGATAGAGGGTAGAAGAAATGTAGGGGAGGATTGCGAGGGAGCGAGTGTATGAGAGGTAGCTGGCCAGTTGGATTGCAAGGTCATTTTCTCGCCCTGTAACTTTCCCCAGTTTTGTTGTTATTGGTGTCACTGATTATCAGGAAATTGCTCATTTGACATGGTCTGAATCGTACAAAATGACGCAATTAAACTCAGAAAAATGTTGACACAAAAGAAAGCAAACAGTCTGATGAAAATCAGAAAATGGTAAAATGCAGCATTATGTGAAACATTCCTTCCCGTACAACCAGGCTAAGATGTTCAGGAACCGACAACCACACAGCATGTAAAGCATATGTTCTCCCCCCACTGGAGTAAAGCTGAACTCAAATAGAACTCCTATCCCGGTTCTGACGCTAAATTACCTACAATACATTTTTGGTTGGAGAATCCAAAGCAAATCCAAAGAACTTGCTTTTTATGAACTTGCCATAATTGTCGCCAGTGGCATCAAAGATTTAGTGACACCTTCTGGTTGACATTAACTTTTCACACACATTTGACAAACAAATGAGTGACAGCATTAAACTTTAACAACTGTTGTAAAGTGAAAAGTGGTTAAACATACCCTGACTAAGCGTGACTAGTTAGCAGTAACGTTTTATGCAGTGAGATAGACAAAGGGGACAAGAGTGAGGTGAATGTCCAACACGATTCTATTGAATTCTAACTGCCCTTTGAAGTATTTTTAAAATAATCTACTATATTAAGAACATTTGAGAAAACAATAGAATTTTAGCAAGGAAAAGTAATATTTATCATTATTTAAACTCTGTCAATCTCTTCACAGGACACTCCAATAAATAGTCTTAAATCTCAAAATAAATAGTCTCAAATCCAACTAGCTATCTACTTCTAACATGCACCTCCGAGGATTCACTACACCCTATCCACACCCTATCACTGTATTTGAACTGCTTGTCTTCAAACCATTCAATAAGACTGGGACAAGGCTGTTCCTCAGTGTTGGCTAATGTTTCAGGATCATTGACTTGGGTTTCCTCTAGGACCAGTCTGGTCTTTGGATCATGGGATGGTCTCCTGGGTCAGATCAGCCTGGCGATGCTTGCCATGAGGTACAAAGAGCTGGAGATGTTGCGGTGCTGGACTGCCAGTTGAAAGCACTCTGTGGGGACACTGTTGAAGAAGAGAGTGAGCTGGGGGCTCCAGATTGTCCCTTTTACCCGTCTCTCTATGGCTTTCTCAAAGATCCTGTGGCCTGTGTCCAATATTAGCATTAGGCAGGGGCAGGAAGATCAAATGAGGGATTACCTTCCTTATTCAGAGGTAACAGAACATGGGTTTGAACCTCCAACTGCTCAATCATGCTGTGTTTCTGACCTCTTATTGAACTGGGTGTCACCAAATCTGCATAACGTTCTTCTCCTGACAAAACAGGTGGACATCAGCACCTGGCCAGGCAGTCCCAAGCCTGTGTGGTTTTGATTGAAGAAGGCCTGGCTGTATGAACACTGTCTGTTCCTTGCAGAATCCAGCTGGCTTTACACACGGCTGCCACACCTCGAGTTTCTATCCACACTCATGAAAAAATATCAATATTTCTACAACAATCCTGGGTCACCCAACCACACAACCAATTCCCAGGTCTTTCGAGGAATTCTGTGGATACAACATTTAGGAGCAGGAATGGGAGAATGATTAAAAAAAAAATTAAAATATGTTAACGTTGTCCAGGAAAGTTTAAAAAATTGAAATTAAACACTAAAAAAGCGATAGAGCTAGAGATTTTTTTCACGCATTATTTACTTTATTTTAAGCCTCTTCACATCTGTTTTTATCAATAATTCAGTACTGGTTCTAAAATAGCCAGGCTCATCCATCCTGACCTTATCCTGCAACTTCTCCTCCGAGCCTCTCACCTTCCTGGTTTAGAAATATCAAGGCCATTCCTTCACTGTCGCTGGGTCAAAATCCTGGAACACTCTCATTTCTAACAGCACTGTGGGTGTACCTACATCACATGGACTGCAACGATTCAATAAGGCGGCTCATCACCATCTAAGGGACAGGTAGTAAATATTGACCTAGCCAGTGACACTCACATCCCATAAATTAATTTACTAAATCGCAGTGCTTTTGTTTCCTGTATTCAGACAGCTCATCCCCACCTGGAGACCACACCTGGAGCACTGTGTCCAGTTTTGGTCCCCTTATTCGAGGAAGGATCCCTACTGTGCAGAAGGAGGTTATTCAGCCTGTAGAGTCTGCACCAACCACAATCCCACCCAGGTTTTATCCCAGTAATTTCATGTATTTACCTAAGCTGGTACCCCAACATGAAGGGGCAATTTTCCTTAGCCAATCCACCTAACCTGTACATCTTTGGACTGTGGGAGGAAACTGGGGTACCTGGAGGCAGGCAGACACGGGGGGGTAATGTGAAAATTCTGCACAGAGAGTGACCCAAGCCAGGAATTGAACCCTGGCCCATGGCGCTGTGAGGCAACAGTGCTAACTACTGTGCCACCCACATGTAGTGGCATTGGAGGTGATTTAGATGAGGTTCACTGGATTAATTCCAGACATGAGGGGTTGGACTTACTAAGAGAGATTGGAAAGTTTAAGCCTATACCCCCAGAGTCTAGAAGATTGGTAACTCAAGCTACTAGCTTTCGGAGCACTGCCTGTTCATCAGGTAGGTGGGATTTCAGTTCACGAACAGGCCATATAAAAACACAAACTCAATTTACAAAATAATGGGTGGAATGCGAGTCTTTACAGGCAATCAAGTCTTAAAGGTACAAACAATGTGAGTGGAGAGAGGGTTAAGCACAGGTTAAAGAGATATGTATTGTCTCCAGCAATTTTGCAAGTCCAGGCAAGTTGTGGGGGTTAGAGTTAGCAAAGCAAAGCAAAGCTTTGAGAAAGAGTCATCTGGATTTGAAATGTCAGCTCTTTTCTCTCCTTACAGATGCTGCCCGACCTGCCAAGATTTTCCAGCATTTTCTCTTGTGCTTTTAGATTCCAGCATCTGCAGTAATTTGCTTTTATCTGGAACAAGAGGTCATAGTTTTAGGATAAGGAATAGCAGATTTAAAATAAAGGTGAGAATAATCTATTTGTCTCAAGGGAAGATGAATCTGTGGAACTCACCAGTGGAACATTGAATAAATTTAATAAGGGACACATATTAACAGTGTGAAGTCACATCTGATGAAGGAGCAACGTTCCAAAAGTTCATGTTTTTAAACAAAACTGTTAGACTTTAACCTGGTGTTGTGAAAATTCTTACTGTGCCTATCCACACTATCCATGTCTCTCATAGTCTTGGATACCTCTATCCGATTACCCCTCAGTCTTCTCTGTCCCAGCCTATCCAACCTCTCTTCATAACTTAAATGTTCCACCCCAGGCAACATCCTGGTGAATCTCCTCTGCACTTCCTCCAGCGTGTTCACATCCCTCTGACAATGTGGCAGCCGGAACTGCACTCAGTACTCCAGCTGCGGCCTCATCAAACTTCTGTACAACTCCATTATGATCTCTCTGCTTTTGTAATCTATACCCCAACTGATAAAGGTGAGTTTGCCACATGTTTTTTTTTGCCACCTTCTTAACCTGCCTTTCCGCCTTCAAAGAGCCATGGACAAAATCCTGGAACTCCCTCCCTAGCAGCATTGTGGGTGTACCTACTTCACGTGGACTCCATCTGGTTCAAAAAGGCAGCTCACCCACCACCTTCTCAAGAAGCAATTACACATGGGCAATAAATGCTGGCCTAGGAATATTAAGAAATGCTGCTACCCCAATCCTGAAGTTCATTGAAATTGAAGAATATCAGCTGTTTTTATTCATTTAATGATCTATTTATATCACAGTCTAATTTCTCGCGTAAACACCATTTTTGTTTTACACAATCTTCTTAGTCCAAACTCCAATTCAATTATTTCTTCAATAACTTCACTCAGTTGTAGAGTGGGGCATCTGTTGTGTTAATGATGTTTACCTGGGTACGTGTTAATATCTGGATAATGGTTCTTATTTCCGATGACCTAGTTTTACAAATCGAGAATCGTTTCTAATTAAGCTTTCTATATTTGCAGCCTACACCAATTGTTAAAAAAAACTATTAGAAAAATCACCTAAAATAATTCTTGAACAAAGAATTACAGGAATTCAAGTGGGGGACCATTTAGTTGCAGCTAATATGAGGTAGTTCAGATTTTGATTTCTAAAGCTCAGCATTTTAAAGAATATTATGTTTTGTAGACACTAATCATTGGAGGAAATTAAGATGAAATATCTTGGGCATTTAGAACACAAACGAGGAGCAGGAGTGGGCCATTCAGCCCCTCGAGCCTGCTCTGGAACATTCAATGCAATCATGGGTCATCTCATTTTGGCCTCAGCTCCACTTTCCTGGCTGTTTGCTATTGCCCTTCAAACCCATTCCTCATTAAAAATCTATCTCTCCTTAATAAGCAATAAGTGTCCAAATGTCCAGAGAGTGGGTCTGAACAGATAAAATTCTGCTGTCCACAAACTCCTGCTGCCTTTAAATCCATCACGGGTGAAAATGATGAAAATGAATTCATCCTAAGATCAGATGACAACAGAATACTTTTTCCCAATTTGTCCTTTCATCAAAAATCCCAAAGGTTTTCTAGCCGCAAGATATTTTGGCACAGGACATTAATTTTTATAATTTTATTTTCTACAGAGGTATTGATGTTCTAATTCTGTTGAGAAATTGCAAGGAGACTGAAATGATGCATTGTTTTGCTCCATTGTTCTCCATAGCTCACTGTTCAGCGTGGTCTTTATTATATAGTTTGTGTGCTTTCAAAATTATAGCCAGGAGATCAGGCAAGAATTATTTTCTGTGTACAGGTTATTTTAAATTTACAGCTCCAATGGATGTTACTAACTCAAACCCAAATAAGTGAATGATTGCTCTTAAAATATAGACTGTACAATGATACAGAAATGATGGGTTCCCAGTGATTCTCAAATGATTGAATGGGATTAAAAGACAAACAGATCTATTTGTTGGCCATTTGTTATCTTCCTGCTTAAAGTTATACATTCTCACAAACACATGTGCGTTAATTACCTGACATACCTTTCGAACAGAGGAGCCAGAGTAGGCCATTCGGCCCATTGAGTCTCTGTGCCATGTGTTCCCCTGTACAGTGGGGACACTAAACAGGGACTGATGAGCATTCAGTTCCACAAGTGTGACCCTGAGTGCTGTTAGTTGCTATTTGTTTTCTCTCTCCCCCTCATTCTCACTCTCATCTCTCTGCTCTCAGCACCTTGCAATGTTCCATTCAGGCTGAATGGAAGCTCAAAGAACAGCATCTCATCTTCCAATGAATTTTTGGTAAGGATTCTGCTGGTATCATTTACACTTCCTCCAGACCCCGCTATTCACACCCCTCTTGGCTCCACCATTCACACCCTCTCTACATCCCTCTATTCACGCCCCCCTCTACCCACCCCCCCTACTATTCACATCTCCCCTACCCCCCACCATTCACACCTCTCCTATACCCCGCCATTCACACCTTCTCTAATCCCTACTATTCACACCCCTCTTGGCTCCACCATTCACACCCTCTCTACACCCACTATTCACACCCCCCTGTACCCCCCCCACCCCGCCACTCACACCTCCTCCAGACCCAGGCATTCCAACCTGCACAAGCTCCATCTTTTGTTACGTCACTTATTTCACTACCCTCTCCTTTTGTCTTACACTTCCTTCTCTTTTTGTTATTTAATCGATCTTCCTCCCGTCCACTCACAGATCTTTTTCTTTTCACCGCTGAAGTATTTCCTTCAAAACCAGTTACACCTCAAACATTTTCAATTTTGATGAGAGGTTCACACTTTCTCTCTCTTTCTCTCTACAGGTGCCGGCCAACCTGGAGATGCAGAAAAGGAACCTTGTGAACAGCAATATAATATCCAGCATGGAAACAGGCCCATCAGCCCATGAAGTATTGTTCTGGCTTTCGTTGTATATAATGGAGTTAGTGAACAATAGAAAAGACAGATACAGGTTTTCAAATGTGAAAGAGTTAGATAGATAGACCAAAGATAAATTAGTTGATTACTCTGTAAAGATAAGAATTGACACAGAAAGGATGTACTTGCACGCAGATTAGAACCAGGGGTCATAGATGTGTGATAGTCATTAGTAAATCCAATCGGGAACTCAGGAGAAATCTTCCTATCTGGAGGATAGCGAAGAGTCATAACCGGGAATAGTTCAAGCAAATATCAAAGAGACACTTCTGAAGGAGCTGGATAAAGATACGAGGGAGAAAGGAATAGAAGGATGTGTTGACGGGGTGACAATGAAACAGGGTGCAACGAAGCTCGTGCACAGCCTAATCCGCACGAGCAATGTAATTGTAGGGCTGAATGGCCTCCTTCTGTGCTGTAAATGCTACGGAGAAATATTACAGCTGAGATAACAGCACTCTCCTAGTCTGTGTCCACTGAGAAAGAGAGCAAGGCTTTCCACAAATCCTCTCACTTGTGATGGGGGGAATAACAACTCGCTTTGGCAGGATAAGGTTTCACTCAGTATAGATCAACAAGGATGTGGAAAAGCTTCACCATTCTTCACAGGTTTGAAAGCAATCTTGACTTAAAGGGACAGGCCATATTTTGCCTTCCTACTCAGTCCTCTTTGAAACCAACCTCCGCCCCCCCCCCACCCCCCACCCTCCAGTAATTCTTATCTTTATGAAGCATCGAGTAATCAATAGCGATAATATATTGATTCATTTTGGTCCTTGCTCTTTTCTAACTTATTGCTTTTTCTAATTATGTTAATTGTACAAAAGACTTTCCCTCAAAAGCTCACAAAGTGTAAGACCCTGGCAGCTTGATAGTATAGTCTATTAATGCAGACCCACACTGCACCAACAGATATCACAGGACTAAAACACTGCTGCTTGTATTCAACCTGTCTTTCAAAATAATAACCTGTTCTCCTAACAAGTGAAGCTTAATGGTTCTGCTATATTTATTCTGGTAGGCAATCAGCCAAATTTATTGGCCTGCCAATTTCTCTTTTTAAATGTGTGTAATTGAGTTATCTTGTAACCCAAGAGGAGACCCAGGAAAAAGAGGTGGGAGGTTTGATGATCTCAATCATGCCTCATTTCCATATGGTTTAATTGCACGCATCAGAAACGGGAATAGAGTGCCCTGGGCAGGAAACCTGGATCTTTTTTCCTCACTGCCTCAAGCGCTGTTAGATTCAAACAAAAAAGCCCTTTCACTGACTTATACTTTCCCCCCACTGCCCTGGCATCCAACCTCCGATGGCCTAGTGGTATTATCGCTGGATTATTAATCTAGAAACTCAGCTAATGTTCCGGAGACCCGGGTTCGAATCCCATAGATGGTGGAGTTTGAATTCAATACAAAATAAACTTGGAATTAAGAATCTACTGATGACCGTGAAGCCATTATGAATTGTCAGGGAAAAAGACCATCTGTTCGCTAATGTTCTTTAGGGAAGGAAATCTGCTGTCCTTACCTGGTCTGGCCTACACGTGACACTAGAGCCACAGCAATATGGGTGACTCTTAACTGCTCCCACCGAAATGGCCCAGCAAGCTGCTCAGTTCAAGGGCAACTAAGGATAAGCAATAAATGCTGGCCAGTCAGCAAGGCCCATGTCCCACACATGAATTAAAAAAGATTCCACAACCCTACTAAAATCTTGCCTTTCCGCATGTTGCTAATTTTAAAAAATTGATATTTAAGTAAATGATGTCACAGAGCTGGGGCCTGATCTCTCTCCTGAAAGGTAAATGGGAGCCCCTGAGACCTCCGTGCTGGGCTGGTTGGGAGGTCAATATTTAGCCTCTTAAACATGGCGCTCCAATTTCCATGCAGACAGGCTTTGTTGGCGTGTTTAGGCCCACCTCTCTACACGATGACATGAAACTCGCCCAGCTGCCATTTTTGTGACAGAGAGTGATCGAGAGAAACACGTCACTTTACTCACCGGAATCAACACTCTGCCATTTTTTGATAAGATTTCACTCAGCGTCTCATCGGAAAGAAGACACCTCAGATAGTGTGGCACACCTTCATAACTGCACCAAAAGGTCAGCCTGGATTTTCAGGTCAGCACAAGTTCACATTGGGGACTTGAACCCAGAACTTTCTGACACAGAGACACGAGGCTACCAGCTGTTCCGTAACTGACTCACATGTTCAAACCCAAAAAGCACACATTTGATTTTATAACCATAAGACCATAAAATATAGGAGCAGAATTAGGCCATTCAGCCCATCGAGTGTGCTCTGCCATTCTATCATGGCTGATAAGTTTCTCAACTCCATTCTCCCTCCTTGTCCCAGTAACCTTTGATCCCCTTATCAATCAAGAACCTCCCTATTTCTGTCTTAAATACACTCAATGAGCCGGCCTCCACAGCCTTCTGTGACAAAGAGTTCCACAGATTCACTATCCTCTAGTTGAAGAAATCCTTCCTCATCTCAGTTCTAAAGGATCATCCCTTTACTCTGAATCTGGGCTCTTGAATCCTAGTTTTTCCGACTAATGGAAACATCTTCCCCACGTCTGCTGTATCCAGGTCTTTCATTATTCTGTAAATTTCAACGAGATTTCCCCCCCCCCCCGCCCCCGCTCATTTTTCTAAACTCCATCAAGGCACGGTGGCACAGTGGTTAGCACTGCTGCCTCATAGCACCAGGGACTCGGGTTCAATTCCTGGCTTGGGCCACTGTTTGCGTGGAGTTTGGACATTCTCCCCATGTCTGTATGGGTTTCTCCCGGGTGCTCCAGTTTCCTCTTACAGTCTGAGAGATGTACTGGTTAGGTGCATTGGCTATGCTAAATTAACCCTTAGTGCCAGGAGGATTAACTTGGGTAAATGCATAGAGTTACGGGGATAGGTCCTGGGTAGGATTGTTGCTGGTGCAGACTCAGTGGGCCGAATGGCCTCTTTCTGAACTGCATGATTCTATGAATACAGACCCAGAGCCCTCAGACTGTCTACACCCATCAGAATATAGACTGAATAACCTTCTGATTATCTTGTGTAAGATCTGGCTTCTGTTTGTCGTTAATAAATAACCTGCGGTGAAAGGGACAACAAACATTTGTGCCATTTATATCAAATAAATAATATGCAGTGCAGTGCTATTTGAGATGCCTATTTGTTGCTGGCTGTTTTTTTTTTGCCTTATTGGCAGGAGCCTTTAGTTTTAAATTATTCATCTTTTGTTATTTTTAAAATTAAACAGGCTGCCGTCAGGGCCAAGAGATAATCATTGGCAAAAAGCTGCTTTTCAGTATTAATCATAAAAGAGGACAGGCTGTACCAGAACGGGCTGTGTAACTACTTTCTCAGCCTTTGCCAGCCATTCGCTTCCAGTTGGGGTTATATCTCTGTGGATCCAGCTGCATAAAAGATCATAACAGCAGCAAATGGTGCAAACTCATTTTGCGAACAGTTGCTCAGCTGAAGCACTCCTTAAAAAAAAATACCCTGCGTAATCAATATTACCGCAATTCCCATTTTATGTTTTGATGTGTTAATTTTACAACTTGACATTATACCGAACTTCAACTACCCCTTAAGCAGTCCCATAATAACTTTACCCAACCAGTTCTAATTGTAATTATATTTTAAATTTCTTTTAGTGTGTAAAGCTCTTTATCAATCATGCTGTTTGACATAAAACTGCTTCATTACAGCTACACCTCGTTAGTCGAGGCAATGCTAATGAAGCAACCACACAATCAGACAGAAATCATGCTGAAGGAAATGTGCATCATTAGTTCCAGCCTTAATCATCAAGAAATTCTGGTTCTTAATGATGATGCTTCATTCCCTGACACAGCCTCGTGCACTCGTTGGGATCATCTGACTTAATAATGCGACAGGCTGCGGGGAACACAGAGCTTCCGTGGGTCGAAGGGGAAAACAGCCCCTCTTGCCCAATTTCACTCTCTTCCTCCCAGCTCCATCCTCCAGTCAGTTCGACCTCCTTCCCAATGTTAGGTGGAGCTACCCATCGCCAGTCAAGCAAATCGAGAGAATTGGAACCCACACCCACTGAATCTTCCACCTTCTTCCACCCGGGAAAAAGATATCAAACTCTGAGGTCACGCACCAACCAACTCAAGAACAGCTTCTTCCCTGCTGCTGTCAGACTTATGAATGGACCTACCACACACTAAGTGGATCTTCCTCTACACCCTAGCTATGACTGTAACACTACATTCTGCGCCCTTTTCTTTCCTTTTCTATGAACAGTATGCTTTGCCTGTATAGCATGCAAGAAACAATGCTTTTCACTGTATGTTAATACATGTGACAATAATAAATCAAATCAAATCAAATCACGAAACCACACAACCAATCATCTGATCTTAAACACTTTTCAGATTTTCCCTCAGTCTAGTTCAATGAGCAATTCTTTCTCTCCTGCAGAAACCATACAATTGGAGCGATTGATCTTACTAATAAATCAGCTACTTGCAATATGAAGAAAGAATTTATCACATGTAGTGTAATGACTCCATTGAGGCCCCATGGTATTGGCCTGTTGGAGTACGAGGTCCCTGATTGAGATCACATCAGAGAGCCTCCCCTATATAGAAATATGGGAGTGCCAGGTCCACTGGTACTCTGGATTCTGACTGTGTACCTGACACACTCTAGGAATGGAATAGCATTTGTCAATAAAGGAATCTGGTGAAGGTATGCCAGCCTCTCAGAGGAGATATTTCAAATGGAACATAAAACAGACAAGTGTTGGAGCTGGTGGTCACAGCGCCAGGGACCTGGGGCGGCACGGTGGCACAGTAGTTAGTACTGTTGCCTCACAGCACCAGGGGCCGTAGATTCCCAGCCTTGAGTCACTGTCTGTGTGGAGTTTGCACATTCTCCCTGTCTCTGCTTGGGTTTCCTCCAGGTGCTCCGGTTTCCTTCCACAGTCCGAAAGCCATGCTGGTTAGGGTGCATTGACCATGTTGATTTCTCCCTCTGTGAACCCGAAACAGGTGCCAGAGGAGATTTTCACATTGCAGTGTTAATGTAAGCTTACTTGTGACACTAATAAATAAACTTTAAAATTTTAAAAACACGGCAGGTCTGGCAGCACCTGTGCAGAGAAAAGCATGGTTAATGTTTCAAGTCCAATGTAATTTGTTTGGAACTCTTTGGAAGAATATGTTACATTCTCTTCAGTAACAGCATGTTCAGATATTTCAATTGGCACACAATGATGCTGCCCACCCCCCTGGATTAGCCTAGAGTCTCCAGGAATCGCTCCGATAATGCTGCAAGGAGATCGTTATTGGTAGAGGAGGGATTTACAGGGCTATTGAAAAGGATCGGTGTGATAACTCAGGAAGCCTGACTGGAAAGCAACATAATCTACTACAGAATGCAAAGTAAAAGCACTACTGTGGTGTATACACACTAGTCCTCGGCTGGGAATAAAGTTCAGCAGACCCAGTCCTTGGCCTGCCTTATAAAAAGCTCAGGTAGTAAGTTCCAGCTGGGTAGACATGGAACATAGAACATAGAACATAGAACATTACAGCACAGAACAGGCCCTTCGGCCCTCGATGTTGCACCGACCAATATAAAAAGCAATGCCCCTCCAAATTAAACCATTCCCTTCTCTTCCATATACTTATCAACTAACCTCTTAAACGCCACCAAACTTGGCGCATCTACAACTGCTGCAGGCAGGGCATTCCACTCCCGAACCACCCTTTGGGTAAAGAACCTACCTCTGATAAGGTGGCCCATGGAAGACTTCTGCAGAAAATGCAGATGTCCACTGTTGCCCACTGTTACCAGGGGAACTCATATCCAATGAGCTCAACAAGGAGATCAATCAATGATTCCCCATGGCCCATGATTTGAGAGACATGGATGCTGTTGGCTAGCCAGCATTTACTGCCCATCCCTGGTGCCCTCATTCAGAGGGTAGTTAAGAGTCAACTACATTGCTGTGGGAGTTGGAGTCACGTGTAGGCCAGACCAGGTAAGGATGGCAGAGTTCCTTCCCTGAAAGACATTAGGGAACCAGGTGGATTTTTCCGACAATGGTTTCATGGTCATCAGTAGAGTCTTAATTCCAGATATTTTTTACTGAATTTAAATTCCACCATGGTGGGATTCGAACCCCGGTCTCCAGAACGTTAGCTGAGATTCCAGATTAATAATGTAGCAATAATATCACTAGGCCATTGTCTCCCCTGTGAAAGTGGAATTAGATGGCCAGATATGATGGGCTGAATGGCCTCCTTTTTTTGTAACCATTCAATGATTCTATGAAATCACAAAGAATGTAAATGAAAATCTTGTTTTTTTTTTGCTTCCTTTGAACTTGCATTAATTGTGAATGTTTGGAGATGGAATGTTGATTTAGATGTCAAGAATTAATGAATTAATTGATGAAGATTCTGTTTGCTTTCAGATTGGTGAGGTTAGAAGATGTTGGATGACCAATAAGGCAGGTTTTGGGAGATGGGCCATTGGGTGAAATGTCCAGGAATATATCCAATCAGAATGGACAAGCCAATCACCTGATTGCATCTTGATATCAACGTTGGGCCTGGTGACTCACAACCAGCATCAGCAGTGTTGGAGTCAAGGAACATGTTCGAGTGATAAGTGAGATCCAAGGATTCATTCTATCTGAGAATGGGATTCTCTGACTATGCTTGTCACAGCTCCGGAAAATCCCACCCACTGTCAACAGACCTTTGTATGGTCTTGCCCCACCCACTATGATTCCCATGCCGAGCAGGATGGGAAAATTCCACTCAATATGTCCAAAGTCAGTGTTGCAGGAGAATTAGGGATTGGTCAAAGGGAAGGAAGCAAAGAGGATCTGGTTCTTGGCGGGTGAAGTCAGTCTGGGAACACGGAGGTTAGATACCAGTGCTGAAGCTGCACGTGGGTCAAGAAATTCGACGCAGCTTGTTCAGTTTCCCGGGTGATAGAGGTGGGATGGTAAAGACAGAGGGAGGAGTTTTCCTGTCCCACCCACCATGGGAATTGCAAAGGTCCATTGATTTTGGATAGGATTTTCCAGCCTTGGAGTGAGCAGGACCGGAAAATCGCACCCAAAGAGTCCTGAGGAACCAACCAAGGACGTTGAGGCAGAAAGCGATGTCATGATAATGTCACTGGACCAGTAATCGAAAGACCTGGCTAATGGGTCATGAGTTCAAATCCCATGACGAGAGCTGGTGGAATTTAAATTCAGTTAATACATCTGGAAAATAAACCAAGTAATAGTGACCATGACAGCCATGGTTACCCAGTTACCTCATACATGTGACTCCAGAGCCACAGCAATGTAGGTTACTCTTAACTGCCCTCTGATTCAAGGACAATATATAGGGATGGGCAATAAATGCTGGCCCAGTCAATGACACCCACAACGTATGAAAAAATAAAAGAGTTGTAAGGTAAAGTTGATGCAGGTAAGTGTCAGGTGTTGTAAATTTAAAACAATCACGAGGAAATTGTTTTGTGATTTGATTTGATTTGATTTATTATTGTACTGGGATATAGTAAAAAGTATTGTTTCTTGTGTGCTAAATAGGTAGTGCATAGGGGAGAAGGGAAAGTGAGGGTGCAGAATGTAATGAGAATAAAGGATAAAATTCGAGAGTATACTGGGGACAGTTCGCAAGAAGCCGCCGCACTCTGACTCCAAACTGGTTGAATTGAATTGATTTGGAGTGTGACACATGCAACAGTTTGACCGGCTGAGACAACTAAGACCCCAATAAGGAGGTCCCTTCCTAGCTATACATCAGTCCAAGCTTTGAAAAAATATTAGAGTTTGTGTTGTGGTTTGAGGGTTAAGTTGCCTCACATTCCGGCAAACATGATCCAAGTGAATTAGTGGGAATTGTACACAACACCTATATTCCTAAATGTATACCATATTCGTTGGATGCACTCCTGTTGTGTGTGTGAGCTATGGACACGCCAGCAATGGGGTGTTTACAGTAAATGAGGCTGAGTTTGGTATCGCAGTAAGCAGTGAAGCAATTCCACATGCCTTCTGCTGATTCTACGGGCTTGCAATTCCCAGCAGAACCTTAAGCACATCTTTTAAATGAACCTTCAAACTTAGCCTGCTGTTCAGTGTCATTTCACAGATGGGAGTGAATTATTACTCAGAGCTCCTACACGTGTTAATGTTGTTTCAGCGGACAGTAAAGCTACCCGCCTAGCTAAAACCATAAAGAATTTGTTCTAATTAGAACAGAAAACTTGAGTTAATCGAATGAATGTCCTATCCTGAATAAGCAGCGAAGTCTACCTGTAAATTATATTAAATCCGGAAATGTAGTTCCATTGGAAATTTAATTTCCTGCAATTTTCTACATGTTAAGGCTCATAATGTGAAATTGAATCATTTTACGGAAAGGAGAATGAAGGTAATATAAAGAGAGTGTAAGACATTGTCGCATGGCTCTCTGTTACAAAAGCAGATCAACACCTTGGAATAGAATTGTCTCCAATGGAGGTCTCCATGGCCCAAGGTCAGGGAGCGTTACAGACGGGGAATACTCCCAAACTAAGAAATTACTCTCTGGTGACCTTTCCTTCTTCTCAGCATCATACTCTCAGCCTATCTCTTTCCACGGGGACATTGAATCATTGCGTGGATCTCTACAACACCTCATTTATTTTATACCACTCGGGTTATGAACACCACAACTTTGGAAGGATTGAATCGCACGTCAACATTTAACTGAAATTATCAGGACTCTCAAAGGATTTTGGATTGTGGTGAGTTGAGGGGGTGTTGGTTCCAATAAGTGGATTGCAGCTGAAATCCAAATCCTGAAGATTAAAATTTATTTATTAGTATCACAAGTAGGCTCACATTAACATTGCAATGAAGTTACTGTGAAAATTCTCCAGTGCATTCCAGGTGTGGGCGGTTGGACTGACCTCACATAGAATTAAATAACTGACTGTAAAAAGGCTACAATTTAACCTCAGAATTCAAACAGTGTCAAAACTATGGGACAAAATCTCATGAGCATCATCTGAAGCCCAAAATTAGATTTCAACCTTGCAATTTCTCCTAATAAATTTCCAAGTATGCATTGTATAATTTAAATTAAGGCTAAGGCTATGTTTTTAAGTGTATTCCAAGTTCGAGATCTAACGAGTGAAAATAGCACAGGGAGCACTGTTTACCAAGTGAAATTCAATTTATCTGCCGTGTAGTTGATGCAGATTTGGAAAGAAATCATTGATGGCTTAATGTAGGGGATGTTAGTTGAGAAGCTGTGTGATACCTCTGGGTTTGTTCGAGGTTGGTGAGATGGGGAATGAGTTGCAGAGTGGATAAAGTGTGAAGGGGACGTGTTGTACGGAAAGAGAGTGGATCCTGCTGGACACTCCTTAGACGACATCTTCTGGTGGGCCAGGTTGAAGAGAAAGAACAGCCCATTATTCTCAGATGAGTTGCAAGAAGTTTTAAATCGAAGAAGTGTTTGTGAGAGAAGGAAGTAAGTGTTCCTGAGGAGTGTCTCCAAGGACAGGCATGGACAGAGGTGGTGCAATGGGTCAGTGTCCCTGGCATTGCCACAAGGATCTGGCTTCAGTTCAGAGAGAGATTCCATAAACTCACATGAATGGTGTTACGAGGGCACCTTCAGTCTCTCGCTGAGGCACCACCTCCCTCAGCACTCACCGATGTGTGGACTTCAATCACAAATACAACACTGCGACTCCACAATATCTCACTCCAAACACACTCACCCCTTCACTCCTTACCCATAGAGATCACATCAAACATTCCAAAATCCATGAATAACTACTCTCTGTGCTCAATGGTCTTGGAAGCCAGGGGGGAAATGGGGGCGTGGTGTACTCAAAAACCTTCTTTCCTCATCACTGGTGAGATGAAAAGACATATTACTGAGCTCATTACAAAAAGGTAGACAGCCAATTAACACTCTCTAAACTAATAAAGGACATTTGGAAGTGTGGTCGTGGTTACAATGTGAAAAATGCAGCAAGCTTACTGTGTGCACAGCAAGATCCCACAAACAGGAATATGGTAACAATCAGATCATCTGTTGCTGTGGTGATGATTGTGGAACAAATATTTTCGGAACCATTTTTTGAGTTGTTCATTCGCGGATTGCAGACATGACTCTCGGGTCACTTATTGCCCATCCTTATTTGCCCCTCAAGACTTTGTGATGAGCCACCATCTTGACTACAAGTGAGAGTTTCACTTGGCCATTTCAGATGGCAGGTAAGAATCATTGTTGTGGCTCTGGAGTCACATGTAGGCCAGACTGGGTAAGGATGGCAGATTTCCTTCCCTAAAGGACATTAGTGAACTAGATGGGCTTTTCCCAGAGTCTGATAATTTCATGGTCACCAGTACTGATACTAGATTTTTTGTTTAGTTCCAGATTTCTCTAACCAATTAAATTTAAATATCACTAGTTTTTTTATTCTTACGTGGGATGTAAGCATTGCTGGCTGAGTCAGCATTTAATTGTCCATCCTTTGTTGCCCTTTCAGAGGGTATTTATGAGTTAACCACATTGAGTGGGTCTGGAGTCACATGTAGGTCAGACCAGGTAAGGACAGCAGATTTCCTTCTCTAAAGGACATTAGTGAACTAGATGGGTTTTTACAACAACCATTTCATGATCATCATTAGATTTTTAATTCCAGATTTTTATTGAATTCAAATTTCATCATCTGCCATGGTGGAATTCGAACCCATGTCCCAGATCATTACCCCAGGTCTCTGAATTATTATCCCATACACCATTGCCTCCCCTGCCATGAGCAGCTCAGTGTCCAATAGCGTCATCATTGCTTATTCACCACTTGAGATATCTTGATGAATAGATCTCCTCTCTTTATCCATTGTGATATCCCCTCTTTATTGTTAGGATTCAAGTGGATTGCATCATTTAAATGCAGGTCAAGCAAAGTTCAGAATTTTCACTTCCACTTAAACATCATAAGCAAACCCAGAGCTGGCCATCATTTTTTATGTTCCTCTGATGCCAGGTTTTATAACATGTTTTTAAAGCCCCAGTTACTGTTTGTTCTTCTGATTCTATTGAATGTGATTGTTGGCATGGGGCCCTGTAACAGATCACTGAACCACCAATCTCTGCAATAAATATCCACAGTGCCAGCCCTCACAACACATCCAGAACAGCGGGCTGAATCGTAAACAGGAACAAGTGATCGGAGTTTAGAGCTCGGCGGCAAGGAAGAGCTTCCATCACTGGGAAAATGCTGGATGTATTAAACCCATCTCAGTCTCAACTTCTCATCTGTCCCACTCAGCCCACCCCCTAGCCACCAGCAGATGATCACCAGGAAGTTCAATGGATCTATAACCATACCACTGAACCATACCTTCATTGGGAAATCTGCTAGGGATCCAAGTACCGCAAAGCTGACCACAGTTGTTAGCATTGCTGCCTCACAATACCAGGGATCTGGGTTCGATTCTGGCCTCAGGTGACTATTTGTGCAGAGTCTGCCCAATCTCCCAGTGTCTGCATGGATTCCTTTGGGTCCACACACACACGCACAGAAATAAAGTTTATTAGTCACAAGTAGGGCTTACATTGACATTAACATCCAGTCGCCACTGTCCAGCGTCTGTTTGGGTCAATGCACCTAATCAACATGTCTTTCAGAATGTGGGAGGAAACTGGAGTGCCCAGAGGAAAACCACGCAGATATGGGGAGAACGTGCAGACTCCGCACAGTGACCCAAGCCGGGAATCGAACCTGGATCCCTGGCGCTGTGAGGTAACAGTGCTAACTGTGCCATTCAAATGTTTCAGCCAGCTCACTAGTCAGGTATTCAAGGTTGGCTAACCCTAAGGGTTGAAATAAAACATCACTTGTCAAAGTTTCCCAAGCAAATGCACTTTATTGGATAGATGCAGACCTGCGGTCAAAGACAACTTTGTGACCCAGTGACTTGACCTTTCAATTTACAAAGCAATGCTCAGATAGTCTATATGGGCAGCATAATAACACAGTGGTTAATGCTGCTGCCTCACAGCACCAGGGACCCGGGTGCGATTCCTAGCTTGGGTCACTAACTGTGCGGAGTCTGCACATTCTCCTCATGTCTGCGTGGGTTTCCTCTGATTTCTTCCCACAGTCCGAAAGACGTGCCGATTAGTGCATTGGCTGTGCTAAATTCTCCCTCAGTGTACCCGAACAAGTGCCAGAGTGTGGCAACTTGGGGATTTTCACAGTAACTTCATTGCAGTGTTAATGTAAGTCTACTTATGACACTAATAAATAAAGTTAAAAACAGTTGGATAAATGCAATTAGATTTCTGGACTGCTGGCATGATCAGTTTCAAAAGACCTCTCTTCTCTGGTATCTAGCCTCATACTCCAGTGCAGTATTAAGGGAGTGCTGCACTATCAGGAGCACAGTCTTTCAGGATGCAATATTAAATTGAGAGCCTTTCAAACGGTCATAAAATAATCCAATGACGCTATTTTGAAAATAAAATACAGAGGAGTTATTTCCAGTGTCACGTCCAATACTTACCCCTTAACCAACATCACTAACAATTGATTACCTTGTCATTATTTCTTTGGTATATTTTGGGATCTTGCTTTTCACATTACAACAATGATAGGAGATTCAAAGCAGATTTGAGATTTTTTTTCACTCAGAGGGTGCTAGGAATCTGGAATGCGTTGCCTGGGAAGATAGAGGAGGCCGGAAACCTTACAACACTGGAAAAGTATCTGGATGAGCACTTGGAAATGTGTGAGAGCACCTTTAGTGGTTGTTATTGCTAGTGCAGAATCGAAAGGCCGAAGGGCCTTTTCTGTGCTGTATGACTCTGTGGCCGGAATCTCTGGTGGGATTTTCCCATCCCGCCACAGGGAATGGAGATTCGGCTGGCTGCCAAATTCTCCGACCTTCCTGCAGCGTGAGTGTGGCATAACTAGCCGGTTAGCACTCTCTGACCCAATGCAGACTGGAAATATAAACTGTAATTCTTCATCTTAAGAAATATTAAACACACACAACAGTTGCATTTAGGCTTGGACGAACTCAGTATCTGAGTGAATAGTTAAGGTTTTTGTAATCTCAGATTGGGATAAGTACATTTGTTCATGCTTTGTGTGAGGTTGTGTGTGTAATCTCCCACTAAATGGAGCTGACTTGAACTACAATCTGCCCAGAATATGACACTTTTGACCATGTCTGGGAAGTAAAATCGGACTGTTCAAAGATTTACTCTAACTTCATTCTTGTACCCTGAATATATAAAGTGTAGACTTTCTTTCTCACCATTGTCCGTGAAGTTACCACAAAAGTAAGCACGCAGACACTGTGCAATGATCAGAGCAAACAGGAAAATCTTTATTCTGCTGAACACACAGCTGTCCATCAAACAAACACTTCTCAAATCCTTCGAGTGATTTGCAGTATAATCAAACTCTACGTCCGGCTCCGAAGATCTATTAAATGAAGCAATGAATCAAAGCTAAGATTTGCAAAATGTTCTTTTCATTGGGATTCCTGCTTTAAAGATTGCACTTATCAAAGTCATGGCCAGAGCTCTCAAAGTGGCACAAAGTTCGAACTGAAATGAAATTTTTAATGAATAATAAAAACTTTCTGGTTGGGCGGATTTCTTATTTTATTGCAGGATTCCCATCGAGTATTAGCTTTCATTCTTTCAGCGAGATTATTGTGATTTAAAACAAAAAATATCAGCTTTCAATTCTGACCTAGGGTCAGGCGGGAGGGATGTTTGGGGTGGGGTGAGGGGTGGGGTGGGGTGGAGATGGATTGGGGTGGGCTGGTGGAGAAAGTGGCGGGGTGTCAGAAATAAGCGGTAGTCTAAAATTAAAGAGAAAACCAGCCTCCCATCCATTGACTCTGTCTAGATTTCAAGCTGCGTTGGGAAAAACAGCCAGCATAATTAATGACTCCACACACCCAAGACATTCTCTCTTCTACTTTCTTCCATCAGGAAAAAATAGAAAAGTCTGAGGACACGTACCAACCGACTCAAGAGCAGCTTTTTCCCTGCTGCCATCAGACTTTTGAATGGACCTACCTCGCATTAAATTCATCTTTCTCTACACCCTAGCTACACTATGTTCTGCACTCTGTCATTTCCTTCTCTCTGAACAGTATGTTTTATCTGTATAGTGCACAGGTGACAATACTTTTCACTGCATATTGATACATGTGATAATAAATCAAATTGAATCAAATACTGCGGAAGCTGGAATCTGAAACAGAAACAGAAAAATGCTGGAAAATCTCAGCAGGTCTGACAGTATCAGACTGAGAGAAAACAGAGCTAATATTCCCGAGGCGGCACAGTGGCACAGTGGTTAGCAGTGCTTGCCTCATAGCACCAGAGACCTGGGTTCAATTCCCAGCTTGGGTCATGGAGTTTGCATATTTTCTCCGTGTCTGCATGGGTTTCCCCTGGGTGCTCCAGTTCCCTCCCACAGTTCAAAGATGTGTCGGTTAGGTGGGTTGGCCATGCTAAATTGCCCCTTAGTGTCTGGGGGATTAGCAGAGTAAATGCAAGGGGTTACAGGGATAGGCCTGGGTGGGATTGTGGTCAGTGTGGTCTTGATGGGCCAAATGGCTTTCTTCTGCACAGAAGATTCTGTAGATTCTATGAGTCAGGGTAATCCTTCATCAAAGCCTTCGCCAGTGCTGGTCAATGTTGACCTATACTTCTAACTGTGCTCAGTTGGCTGTGCTCTTGCCCTGAAAGGAGCAGGTTTTGGAATTGAAGCCCACCCCAGTGGCCTGATGATACAATGGCCAACACTCCAGTACTGCACTATCAGAGGAACTGGCTTTTGGATGAGATGTTAAACTGAGGCCTCTGTTTACTCTCAGAGCCCTTCTAACAATAGCCATTATCCTGAAGAACAGCCAAGAAAGATCCTCCCTGTGTCCTGGCCGGTACTTACCCCTCAGTCAACATCACTAAAATAGATCATCTGGCTGTCATCACATTGCTGTCTGTGAGAGCTCCAACTAAGAATGCCACATTTCCTTCATTACAACAGTGTTACTTTTCAGTAGTATATAAAAGGTTGCAAGGTGCTTTAGAACACGCTGTAGTGATGGTGTTATGGAAATGCAAGGTTTCTTTCCCTGCAGTTTATCACTAATGGGCAGTATGGTGGCACAGTGATCAGCACTGACACCTCACAGTTTCGGGGACCTGTGTTTGATTAAAGCTTGGGTCACTATCTGTGCGGAGTCTGCATGTTCTCCCCGTGTCTACATGGTTTCCTCCGGGTGCTCCGGTTTTCTCCCACAATCCAAAAGGCATTAGGATGCATTGCCTATGCTAAATTCTCCCACAGAGTATCTGAACAGGCACCAGAGCGAGTAGGGGATTTTCACAGTAACGTCATTGCAGTGTTAATGTAACCTTACTTGTGACAAATAATAAATAAAATAGTTACAGTGTGAAGTTGGACATTGATATTTTGGCCAACTGTTATACAGTAGAGCCTTTGTTCGGGAGATATACATTCTCCTCCATCTCTCTTTTCCTTCAAGCTGTGGTCAACAAAATCATTCGTACAATTTCTTTACTTCTATCTCTGAACTACCCTTTCCTCAGATGGAGGATAACACAGGTCATCTTTAGTTGAAAACTTTGCATTTTCTGGTGAAACTGGGATCCAGGCAATGTCAGAACTCCCCCTGTTGTATGTCCTGGGCTGGGTCAAAGGTCAGCACAATAATGCTTAATGATCTGTACTTTTTTGTTAAGTTATATAAAGACATCAAGTCCTGATGTGACCCGTCAGAATTTATGAACAGATTGGATTTTCTTTGCAGACTGAACATTTGAAGTGCACCATTTTTCTCCTTCTGTTGCTCCAGCCACAATAAATCACCAAGAATTTGTTTAACCCAATTTGGTCTGAAATGAAGTAAGTATATATATTTATAATGAAAAAACACTCCAAGCGTTTTATCACAGACATTATAAAACATCCCCAAGCTTTCACCTTTTAGACTTCCTCACACAATGATTGAAAATCAGGACAAATGGTTCAATCATAGAATCCCGACAGTGCAGAAGGAGGCTATTTGGCACATTGAGCTTGTACCGACAATAATTGCACTCAGACCCCAGCCTTGCAATCCTACTATTTGTCCTGCTAATCCCTCCTGGCACTAAGAGTCATTTTACCATGGCCAATCGACCTAACCAGCACGTCTTTCGGACTGTGGGACAAAACCAGAGCACCCAAGGAAACCCACAAAGACCCAAAAATTCAAAGAATTTGAATGTAGAAAGTGCTGCAATCAACAGAGCCATATATTTAATTCAATGTCCACTTCGACTCTCACCAATTTTTACAATTGCATTGGAAGCATCCTTTCTGAAGTTTGGTATGATATGGTATGGCTCCTGCTCTGATCAAAACCACAAAAAACTACAAAGAGTCACGAACGAAGCTCAATCCATCACGCAAACCAACCTCTCATCCATTGACTCTATCTACACTTCCCGTTGCCTCGGCAAAGCAGCCAGCATAATTAAGGACCCCACACAACCCGGATATTCTCTCTACCACCTTCTTTTGTCAGGAGAAAGATACAAAAGTCTGAGGTCACGTACCATCCAACTCAAGAACAGCTTCTTTCCTGCTGCTGTCAGACTTTTGAATGGACCTACCTGTCACTAAGTGGATTTTTCTCTACACCCTAGCTATTCTATGACTGTAACACTACATTCTGCACTTTCCCCTCTCTTTCTCTATGAATGGTATGCTCTGTCTGTATAGCATGCAAGAAACAATATTTTTCACTGTACTAATGCATGTGACAATAATAAATTAAATCAAATCAAGTTTTGGGACATCAACATTTTGAGGTGAAAACTCTGTGACAAAGGTGAAAAGAGTTAGATTTCAAAAACTGCAAAGTTTATGCCATTTGCTGGCAGGTTTGGAATAAATTACAATATCACGATCTCTGTGATTTTCACTAACAGCAGGAAGAGGCAAGCATTGCTTCAATGTAAGATGTAAAGTTCAGTTCAAAGTTGCCATTGAGTAGATCAGATTACAACCCCTGTTACATTTCTTTCAGATTGAGTGCAGCCACAGTTTAAAATCAATGTTCTATTATCTTTCACCTTTCAGAGGTCTGCAATACAGATTTATGGATTATAGAATTGAAGGAATGGTTTTGAACTTGCATCTTCATAAAGGAAGATATGGAAAGTGCCGTGTTGTGATAATCACAGTCAGACTCAGGGGACTGACCTCAGAGGGAGCGCCAGATTGTGAAGCAAGTGACAGCAGTCCGGGGCCCAATTTTACAATCTCTTGCATTTTTACACTTTGAAAAAAAAAGTGGGAGAGAGGGAAAATCATAGGCTGATACATTGTCATCCGTGGGTGGTAAGGTAGCACAGTGGGTTAGCACTGCTGCCTCACAGCTCCAGGGACCTGAGTTCGATTTCCCGGCTTGGGTCACTGTCTGTGCAGAGTTTGCATATTCTCCTCGTGTCTGCATGGGTTTCCTCCTGGTGCTCCGATTTCCTCCCACAGTCCAAAGACATGTGGATTAGGCTGATTGGCCACACTAAAATTAACCTTAGTGTCCTGAGATGCATAGCCTCGAGGAATTAGTGGGTAAATACGTAGGGATATGGGGGTAGGAACTGGGTGGGATAGTGGTCGGTGCAGACTTGATGGGCCAAATGGCCTCCTTCTGTACTGTAGGGATTCTATGATCCATTGACACAGTTGTTAGCACTGCTACCTGACAGTGCCAGGGACCTGGGTTCAATTCTCAACTTGGGTCACTGTCTATGTGGAGTCTGCAAGTTGTCCTATGTCAGCTTGCGTTTCCTCCAAGTGCTCCAGTTTCCTTCCACAGTCCAAACATGTGCAGGTTAGGTGGATTGGCCATGCTATATTGCCCCTTATTATCCCAAAATATATAGATTAGGGAAATTAGCCATGCTAAATTACCTCTTAATGTCCAAAAATGTGTAGGTTAGAGGGATTGGCAAAGATAAATTGGCTATTAGTGTTTAGCTAAGGGTAACTATGTGGAGTAGTGGGGATAGGGCCTGGTGGGATTGGGCCAAGTGGCTTCTTTCTGGATGTCGGGACTCTATGATCTCCCAGATTTTGGATGTCAGTGCAAGTCATTGATTGATAATGAGAACATAAGCAGTGATATTTTATACGGACTCTGCTACACATAACTGTCTTAAATTTCCATGGTAGGCAGGATAGTAAAATTCCAGCCATATAGTGCAGAAAAGGCCCTTTGGCCCAACGAGTCTGCACCGACAATATCTACCATTAAAATCATAAGAACATAAGGAGGTAGAGAGGGAGGGACAGAATGTTCTAGAGCTTGAGGATTAGGTAGCTTAAAGTACCAGACAACAACAGTGGAACAGGAGCAGCATAAGACGCCAGGGTTACAGAAGTTCAGATATCTCGAAAAAGGATACCTTGAAGATATCCTTCTTGAAGGAAGAAGAGTTGGAGAAGATCATGGAGATAGGCCTGGGTGAAGAGATTTAAAAACAAGGATGAGAATTTTGGGGTCGAGGTGACTATAGTTCAGTGAGTACAGGGATGATAGGGGAATGGGACTTGATGCAAGCAAATAAACAGGGGACAGAAGTTTGGATAAACCCAGGTACAGAAGATAGAATATGAGAGAACAGACAGGTGTGCAGTGGAATTATCAACTCTAAAGGTAATGATAGGATAATGAGGCTTTCAGCAACAGGTGAGTGATACAGGAGTGAAGGAGTGATAGGATACCCCTCCAACTCGATCTTTGAGTTTGCTGATGATGACACCACCATAGTGGTGTCATCTCAAACAATGATAACACAGAGTATAGGAATGAGATAGAGAATCTGATGGATTGATGTGACAACAATAATCTCTCCCTCAATTTCAACAAAGCGAAAGAGATTGTCATCGACTCCAGGAAGCATAAAGGACAACATGCCCCTGTCTACATCAATGGGGATGAAGGAAAAATGATTGAGAACTTCAAGTTTTTAGCTGTCCTGGTCCCTCCATGCTGACACTGTAGTTAAGAAAGCCCCACCAATGCCTCTACTTTCTCAGAAGACTAAGGAAATTTGGCATGTCAGCTGCGACTCTCACCAACTTTGATGTATCACAGCTTGGTATGGCTCCTGCTCTGCCTAAAACTGCTAGAAAGGTTGTGAATGTAGCCCAATCAATCACGCAAACTAACCTCCCATCCACTGACTCTATCTACACCTCCCACTGCCTCGGAAAAGCAGCCAGCATAATCAAGGACCCCACACACCCCGGACATTCTCTCTGGCAAGTTCTTCCATTGGGAAAAAGATACAAAAATCTGAGGTCATGTATCAACCGATTCAAGAACAGCTTCTTCCCTGCTGCTGTCAGACTTTTGAATGGACCTACTTCGCATTAAATTGATCTTTCTCTACACCCTAGCTGTGACAGTAATACTACATTCCTAATACTACATTTATTGGAGAGAATTATTAGGGATAGGATTTATAGTTATTTAGAGAGAAATGAATTGATTGGGGATAGTCAGCATGGTTTTGTGAAGGGTAGGTCGTGCCTTACTAACCTCATTGACTTTTTTGAAAAAGTGACTAAAGAGGTGGATGGGGATAAGGCGGTTGATGTGGTATATATGGACTTTAGTAAGGCGTTTGATAAGGTGGCCCATGGAAGACTTCTGCAGAAAATGCAGATGTATGGGTAGAGGGTGATTTAGCTAATTGGGTTAGGAATTGGCTAGCAGATAGAAGACAGAGGGGGGTGGTTGATGGGAGATATTCATCTTGGAGTTCGGTGACAAGTGGTGTACCTCAGGGGTCTGTTTTGGGGCCCTGCTGTTTGTAATTTTTATAAATGATCTGGATGAGGGTATTGAAGGATGGATTAGTAAATTTGCAGATGACACTAAGTCGGTGGAGTGGTAGATAGTGAAGAGGGGTGTTATAGTTTGCAGAGAGACTTGGACAAGTTGCAGAGCTGGGCCGAGAGGTGGCAAATGAGTTTAATGTGGAAAAGTGTGAGGTAATGCACTTTGGCAGGAACAATAAATGTGTAGAGTATAGGGCTAATGGTAGGGCTCTTAATAGTGTTGAGGAACAGAAGGATCTTGGTGTATGTGTCAATAGATCCCTGAAAGTAGGCAGTCAAGTGGATAAAGGTGTTAAGAAGGCATATGGAGTCTTAGCTTTTATTGGTAGGGGGATTGAATTGCGGAGCCGCAACGTCATGTTGCAACTGTACAAAACTCTAGTGCGGCCGCACTTGGAGTATTGTGTGCAGTTCTGGTCCCCACATTATAAGAAAGATGTGGAGGCATTGGAGAGGGTACAGAGGAGGTTTACCAGGATGTTGCCTGGTATGGAGGGCAGGTGTTATGAAGAGAGGCTGAGGGATTTGATGTTGTTTTCGTTAGAAAGGAGGCGGCTAAGAGGGGACCTTATCGAAACATATAAGATGATTAGAGGTTTAGATAAGGTGGACAGTGATAGTCTTTTTCCTAGGATGGAGAAAGCTAGCACGAGGGGACACAGCTTTAAATTAAGGGGTGATAGTTATAGGACGGATATCAGTGGTAGGTTCTTTACCCAAAGGGTGGTTCGGGAGTGGAATGCCCTGCCTGCAGCAGTTGTATATGCGCCAAGTTTGGTGGCGTTTAAGAGGTTAGTTGATAAGTATATGGAAGAGAAGGGAATGGTTTAGTTTGGAGGGGCATTGCTTTTTATATTGGTCGGCGCAACATCGAAGGCCGAAGGGCCTGTTCTGTGCTGTAATGTTCTATGTTCTATGTTCTATGTTCTACATTCTGCACCTTCCCCTTTCCTTCTCTGTGAGTGGTATGCTCTGTCTGTATAGTGCTCAAGAAACAATACTTTTCACTGTATACTATACATTGACAATAGCAAATCAAATCAAATTCAAGCAATTTTATGAATGTGGGAACAGGCAGACTTGGTGATGGTCTGAAAATGAGATTGGAATTTCATCTCAAGATTAACTGTGACTCCAAGCTCAAAAACAAGGCTGGTTTCATAGAACATAGAACATAGAACATTACAGCACAGAACAGGCCCTTCGGCCTTCGATGTTGCGCCGACCAATATAAAAAAGCAATGCCCCTCCAAACTAAACCATTCCCTTCTCTTCCATATACTTATCAACTAACCTCTTAAACGCCACCAAACTTGGCTCATCCACAACTGCCGCAGGCAGGGCATTCCACTCCCGAACCACCCTTTGGGTAAAGAAAGCTGATGAAAGGTCATCCAAACTCAAAACAATAGCTCTATTCCCTCCTTACAGATGCCGTCAGACCCACAGAGATTTTTTGGTATTTTCTGAATTTGTTTCAGATTCCAACATCCGCAGTAATTTGCTTTCATCTTTGGTTTAAGCTCAAATTGTTGCCAATGAGTGGGATGGAGTCATGAGTTAGGAATTGGAGTTTGGAGCGGGAACTGAAAGCAACGGCTTCAGCCTTCCCAATATATAATTGGAGGGAATTTTTGCCCATCAGGAATTGGCAACTCTAAGCAGCAAGGAGAGAGCCTTTTAAAGTTCGATCCTGGGCCAGGAGTGTAGAATCTAATTATTCACTCAATAAGTGGCACCTCTCCCCTAACCCCAGTCACAGTCCCAGAATCTGAGCTTGCAAAGGAAATCCTCCAGCCAATCCCCACTTACTTTGCAGGAACTGTCTGGCTGACTGCTGTGAGAGATAAGTAAACACGCTTTCGTGTAACTCTGCAGGATTCAAAGTATTTCCAGATAATATGATAGTGAAGTTGGCTATGCATATTTCATATACACCAGAAGCTGGATATTACCTCTGTTCTGCTGATGTGTAATGAATACAATGATTGCTCTTAGACTATACAGGTAATGACTCTGTAAAGTAGACTGGAGCACTTTTCTACACTGCCGTAAGGAGGCAACATTAAAAGGGGCAAGTGACTCACCAAAGAAAAAGCACTTCGTAAATTTCCCCCTCTCCTTTTCCAGATCTATTAGAAGTTACGTTTTTTGTCTTAACTATTAGTTGCTGGAATACCTTCTCCTCATTTTCAAACTGACAAGTGGATATTTTTCACAAAGATATTCTTCATAGAAGAATCTCTACAGTACAGAAGGAGATCATTTGGCCCATTGAGTATGCATGGACTCTTTGCCAGACCAACTCACGCACGCCCTATCCCCGTAACTCCACACATTTACCCTATAACCCAAACACTAACATCTTTGGACACTAAGAGAAAATTTAGCATGGCCAATCTACCCAACTAGACATCTTTGGATTGTGAGAGGAAACCAGAGACCCAGAGGAAACCCAAGCAGGCACGGGGAGAATGTGCAAACTCCACACAGACAGTGACCCAAGGTCTTCACTGAACCCGAGTCCCTGGTGCTGTGAAGCAGCAATGCAGCCTCACTAAGCAACCATCTGACTAACTGACAGATTAATTTGGATGAGAAAATATTTTATATTTACATTACTTTGTATGAGGTCATCTGAAACTCTGCGAAACAAAAGCCAAATCCTGCTCTGCAGATGCTGGGAATCTGAAATAAAGCCAGAAAATGCTGGATAAACTCAGCATGTCTGGCAGCATCTGTGGAGTGAAATAGAGTTTAATGTTTTGAGTCTACATGACTCTTATGCAGAACAGGGTTTCTGTAAAACTCTCTCCTTTTTATAGTAAGAAGTCTCACAACTCCAGGTTAAAGTCCAACAGCTTTATTTGATAGACAAGGTTTTGGAGCAGTGCTCTGAAAGTTTGAGCCATCAAATTAAGCTTTTGGACTTTAACCTGATGTTGTGAGACTGTGCTCACCCTAGTCCTATACCGGCATCTCTACATCATATCGCTTATTCACACACAGGGGTCTGTTGTTTACAATGCCTAGTGTCATTGTTGAATAACTTTGGAGCTTGGGGAGCCTATAGTTCCCATTAGTGAACCAAGAACTGCCCATCACATCCTTTGACTCACTTCCCGCTGCCTCGGGACCCCATGTACCTTGGACACTCTATCTTCCACCTTCTTCCTTTGGGGAAAAGATACAAAAGTCTGAGGTCAAGTACCAACCGATTCAAGAACAGCTTCTTCTCTGATGCTGTCAGACTTTTGAATAAACCTACTTTCAATTAAGTTGATCTTTCTGTACACCCTAGATATGACTGTAACACTACATTCTGACCCGCTCCTTTCCCTCTCCCCTATGTGATCTATGAATGGTATGCTTTGTATACCAAGAAACAATACTTTTCACTGTATAGAGTAAGAAACCAAATCAAATCAAAATCTATTAGCACTCTTTTTGCTAGTAGTATAAATGGTCATAATCCTTTGACATTTGGTATTCTTGTGTTTGTCCTGACAAGTAAAAGATGGAAAGTTTTAGTGGCGTGGTGGCACAGTGGTTAGCACCACTGCCTCACTGTGCCAGGAACTCACGTTCAATTCCCGGCTTGGATCACTGTCTGTATGGAGTTTGCACATTCTCCCTGTGTCTGCAAGGGTTTCCTCCAGGAACTCTGGTTTCTTCCCACACTCCAAAAAATGCATTGGCCATGCTAAATTGCCCCTCAGTGTACCCAAACTGGCAACGAGGGGATTTTCACAATAATTTCAATGTATTCTTAATATCAGTCTACTTATGACACTAAAAAATAAACTTAAACTTAACGTGTCTGTCTTTACAACGAGACTCACTCTGTGAATGCATTGCTGACAATCATGTACATTTCACTGAATAGGTCCAAATTCCTGAAGATCGAGGTGAATTAAATGATTCTCCTGTGCTGCTCACGCACACACCTTTTCACAAGTCTGAACACGGCAGAATATTGAGGACAATTCAAGGTGCTGCACTTCTAGAAAGATGTAACGTCGTAAAAAGTGTACAAAGTGTCCCGAGATGTACTTCAGCCATGAGGAGAGGCTGGGAAAGTTCTGACTGTTCTCCTTGGAAGGTTAAGAGTTGGCCTCACAGATGATGAGAGGTTGTGAAAGAGTAAGACTATTCTCACTGGTGATTGGATCAATAATCGGAAGTTTTACCTTGAAAGTCACTGGCAAAAGGTCTGGTGGGGGGTGGTGAGGAGAAAGCTCTTCACACTGATCTGCCCTGATCTTATGGAATGATAGAATGAGTCCGAAAAGCCTCCTCTCATTCCTAAATCCTATGTTCCTTTGATTTATCAGGACCTGGAATGATCTGCCTGAATAGGTGGCAGCAACTGATTCCATAAATCATTTTAAAAGGGAGTTGGACAGATATCTGTGACTCACAGTTAAAAAGCAGGGACCTCCAAAAAGAGCTAACCCAGATACAATAGTGCAAATAGCCTCCTCGATGCTCTGTTTTATCATATTTGCCTTGAAGGGAACACCATCGTTATCTTTCCTCTTAGTAAGGAACAGAATAACCCATCCCTCACAATGCACATCTCTAAATATCAGTAAGTAGTCTCACAACACCAGGTTCCGAAAGCTTGTGCTACCAAATAAACCTGTTGGACTTCAACCTGGTGTTGTGAGACTACTTACTGTGCCCACCCCAGTCCAATGCCAGCATCTCCACATATGTAGCAGTGTGGATGGCATTTCTGTGAACGTGCATTTTGAAACTTCTTCCCACCATTTTAATCTCAGGTCTCCCTTCCTGCAACTGAGTGATTCTATCAAGGACAGACGGCAGTGGGGGTACGAACTCTATTAGGCATATTTTCTTCCTTAAGTACAGCTTCTGACTAAATGGAAGAGAAGAAATATCAAGACAAAAAGGTAGTCAAGCATTTTGAATTGGATCTGCCATTTTATTATTGAGTAACTGTGTATTGCTGCAATCAACTGCATATTTCATTATGTTCTGAACTCTCTTCTGAACTATGAATATGAAATAATGTAAGAAGCACATTTCAATCTCATTTAATTTTTCATCATCTGCGAGTCCGTACGTGAAACAGGGAGATGTCCATTAGTCATGTGATTATTAAATTCATCCATTTTAAGTGGAAAACCAGGTTAATTCAAAATACAATGGAAAGTTGACATGAATTTTATGATGTCGCTCTTGGAGAATTGTACACCTATGCCGTGCCAAGAATAGAATCTAATTCCAGGCATATTTTCTCTTTTATTTAATGTTTTCCAGGCAAATTAAATATCTCTGGATTTTTGCAAATATTGACATGTCAATCTTAGTTGATTTACATTGTGTTTGCACGATACACCAGACATACATCTCGTGTAGTGAGGGGTTTGAGGCTGTGTGAGTTTGAGATATTGATGATTGGTTCAGTGGTTTTTTTTGTGAGGATTGTATAATGGTGATCCCAAAATGATTCCCTTTCGATGTTCTGTAACACTGTGGTCAGCACTAGTGCCTCACAGCGCCAGGGACCCGGGTTCGATTCCCAGCTTGGGTCACTTTCTGTACAGACTCTGTATGTTTTGGTTTGATCTATTATTATCACATGTATTAACATACAGTGAAAAGTATTGTTTCTTGGATACTACAGAGACAAAGCATGCCATTCATAGAGAAGGAAATGAGAGAGTGCAGAATGTAATATTATAGACATAGATAGGGCACAGAGAAAGATCAACATAATGCGAGGTAGGTCCATTCAAAAGTCTTTCAACAGCAGGGAAGAAGCTGTTCTTGATATGTGAACTCAGACTTCCATATCATTTTTCCAACGGAAGAAGGTGGAAGAGAGAATGTCCGGGGTGTGTGGCGTCCTTGATTATGCTGGCTGTTTTGCCGAGGCAGCGGGAAGTGTAGACAGAATCAATGGATGGGAAGCTGGTTTTTGTGATGGATTGGGCTACATTCATGATCTTTGTTTAATTCCTTGCAGTCTTGGGCAGAGCAGGAGCCCATACCAACCTGTGAGACAACCAGAAAGAATGCTTTCTATGGTGCATCTATAAAAGTTGGTGAGAGTCGTAACTGACGTGACAAATTTCCTTAGTCTTCTGAGAAAGTAGTGGCGCTGGTGGGGCTTTCTTCTCCTCGTGTCCGGATGGGTTTTCTCCAGATATTCCAGTTTCCTCTCATAGTGAATTGGGCTGATTGGGGTGCATTGGCCATGCTAAATTCTCCCTTAGTGTACCGAACAGGTGCTAGAGTGTGGCGACTAGGGGATTTTCACAGTAACTTCAATGCAGTGTTAATGTAAGCCTACTTGTGACATGAATAAACAAAGTTTCAAACTTAAACTCCAAAACTGCACAAATCCTAATTCACAGTAAATCCCCCTTGAAATGGTTTTGCTTCAATCCTCCCCTTGGCCTTCTCTGTTTTTAAAGAGGACAAACTCAGTTTCTCCAGTCTATCCACACCCCTCATCTCTGGAAATATTCCAGTAAACATCTTCCATACTTTCCCCAAAGTTATTATTGAATCTGTTTCCATTGCCCTTCAGGAAGTATGGTTCAGATCGCAGTGTAATGAAAATGTTCTCATTCCCCATCATTTTATTTTCTGTCGATTGCCTTAAATCTGAGCAGCTCAGTTACCGAAACCTACAGAAAACAAGTTGTCTTGATTTACTCCATCAAAACTGTAATGACTTCAAACAGGCCATTGAGATTGGACTATTGGAGTATGCACTCCCTGATCAAGGAGTCAATTAATGGGCCAATCAGGGAGTCTTCTTTTTGTATTTAATCAGGAGTGTCAGTTCCTAAAGGTAGACTGCTGGCTGTGAGTAGTCTGTGTATTGCTGTTGGAATCCCAAATAAAGGGATTTGGGTGAAGGGCCTTCTGTCTCTGAAGGCTTCATGATTTGCAGCAGCTCTGTCAAATCCCTTCTTAATCTTTGATGCTGTGAGGAGATCAACTTTTCAGTCTCTCTGCCTCACTGAAATTCCTCATTCCTGATACCATGCCAACCAATCTCCTCACCCTTGCTGAGGTCTTGCCAGTTCTGCTTAAACTGTGGAACCCAGAATGGCACAAAGAAGGAAATATTAGGACAGGTGATCAAAGACCTGGTTGATCTAAAGAGCTTCTTAAAGGTGGAGGGGGGGTAAAGAGTCAAAGGATTTGTGAAAGAGTTGTTGAGGGGCTGCTGCAGGCATAGCCATTAATGATGGAGCAATGAAAATCTGGGATTCACCAAAGACCAGAATTGAAAGAGTATTGATACTGTGGAAGGTTGGCTGTGGAACATTACAGAGACAGGGAAGAGTAAAGAGGCTATGGGTGTGGTTTGGGATGGGTGTTCAAAATAAGGAGGGGGATTTCAAAATCAGGACAGCAATGAAATGAGAAAGTGGGTCAGTGAGCACAGGGTGGATATGGCGAATGGGATTGAGTGTGAGTTAGGATGTGGGCAGCAGAGACTGGGTGAGTTACAGTTTAAGGAAGATGGAAGAAGAGGGAGGGAATGGAGAGGGGGGTGGGGGAGAGAGAGAAACTATTCAGGCAAAGAAACCAAGGTAAGGCTAAAGTTTCAACAGCCAATCAGTTGAGGCAGAGACGGTACAAGTAAAGCAAATGGGATAAATGAGTTCAGGAGGTAATTAGAATTATTTCCTTTAGAAATAAGATTGCAGGATATGGCTAAAGGAAAATTACAAGTTAATCAAAAAGGGGCAGACTGGTTTAGTCAAACTCTGTTTTCCTTGCAAAGTCCTGGTGGTGATCTTTTCAGAAAGAAAGCATTGCAAAATGGCCAAAATGTATTTTAAACTTAATTTCTGGAAACGGATATTGATTAGTAACATTCCCAAGCGGAGAGCTGTCAGGAAGCAATGTATGAAAGAGGTCATTAATTAGAGCACACCAGAGGAATGGCAGAACATTGCAGTCCACACTCAGAGCTTGAAGATAATTAAAAGCTTTTTGCTGATGGCCTCAATGTTTGAAAGCCGGAGCTTTGCTTTGTTAATTAATTTCAAAGAAGACTTGGATAAGTATCGAGGAAACGTGATTGAAAATAAGTCGAAACATGGAGGTAGATTCTCAAACATTGCATGTATCATGAGATTAGAAATGGAATTCAGCACAGCCAAGTGAATTGGAATGCTCTGCACTATTCTAAATCCATGTCCTCATTTTCAGAGATTCACTGAGTGTCCTGATTTAAACTTCCACCTGTGAGGTTATGAGGGAAAAGGTGGGAGAGTGGGACAAGGTGAATTACTCTTGCAGAGAGGCTGAATGGCCTCCTTCTGTGCTGTACCTATTCTATAGTTATCCTTAACCTTAGATCCATTTTAGTCTACTCACTGAAAAAGGAGTAATCAGGAACCTTCCAAGTTAATTTAACCGATGGGGAGATATTGGCCCTGATTTCAAGGCGGGCAAGACTCGTAGAACAATGTCCTCCCTTAACCCAGATGAGATCTTGGGGGTCTCCAGCAGGCCAGGTAGTAAAATTCTAGCCAATGGTGTTTTTTATATTTGATCATGGGATGTGAGCCTTTCTGGTTGGGCCAACAGTTATTAACCCAAACCTGGAGGCCATTTAAGAGTCAACCACATTGCTGTGGCTCTGGAGTCACATGTAGGCCAGACATGTCAGCCTTACATGGGTAAGGACAGCAGATTTCCTTCCATAAAAGACATTAATGAACCAAGTGGGTTTTTCCAACAATTGGCAATAATTTCATAGAACTTTACAGCACAGTACAGGCCCTTTGGCCCTCAATGTTGAGCTAACCAATCGAACCAACCTAATGACCTTCCAACCTAAACTATTTCGAATGCTATCCATATCATGGTCATCTGTACATTCTTAATTCTGGATTTTTTTTTATTGAATTCAAATCCCACTATCTGTCGTGGTGGAATTTGAACCTGGGTCACCAGAACATTAGCTGCCTTTTTGGATTAACGATCTCATGACAATAAGGCCTCCCTATAAGTGGTAATGTCGCTGGATGAGTAACTCAGCAGCCCAGTTCTGAGTGACAAGGATTCAAATCCAACCACAGCAAACATGAAAACACCCCATCTGCTTCACCAATGTCCTTTAGGGAAAAATGTCTGCCATCCTTACTTGGTCTGGCCTACATGGAATACCCCTAGCAATGTGATTGACTCTTAACTTCCCTCTGAACTGGTCCAGCAAGACATTGAATTCAATTAGAGATGGACAACAAATGCTGGCCTAGCCACTGACACCCAAATCTCATGAAAGTTTTTTTTAAAAAATACCTTGGATCCATAATACAGCATGGTCTGAAAGGATAAATCTTTATCAGCCCCATTTAAAGTTTAGAGTTTATTTAGTAGTGTCACAAATAGGCTTGCATTAACACTGCAATGAAGTTATTGTGAAAATCCCCTATTGGCACAATCTGGTGCCTGTTTGGGGACACGAAGGGAGAATTTAGTGTGGCCAATGCACCAGAATGTCACCTGATCTGGAGGGTATTAGCTATGAGCTGAGGTTGGAGAAACTCGATTTGTTCTCACTGGAACAATGGGGATTGAGGGGTGACCTGATAGAGGTTTACAAGATTATAAAGAACAAGGAACAACAAGCACGGGGAAACAGGCCCTTCAGCCCAACGAGCCCACGCTGCTATTTTAACATTTTGAGTTCCCTCTTCCGCCCATGATCCATATGAGTGACATAGACAGAGTGGACAGTCAGATGTTCTTCCTGGGGTAGAAAAATCAAGTACTAGGAACATAGGTTTAAGGCGTGTGGGGAAAAGTTTAAAGGACATGTGCGAGGCAAGTTTGTTACACAGAGGGTAGTGAATGTCTGGAACACACTGCCTGGGGAGATGTTTGAAACAGGTACGATAGCAGCATTTAAGGGGCAACTGGATGAATACATGAATAGGATGGGAATGGAAGGATACGGACTCTGAATGCACGCATTGTGATCAGGTTTGGAAAGCTGAAAGGCCTGTTCCTGTGCTGTTCATTGTTCTTTGTTCTAAAGTCTTTCAGACTGTGGGGGGAAAACTGGAGCACCTAGAGGAAACCCATGCAGACACAGGAAGAATGTATAAGCTCTACACGAGCAGGGGGTTTTCACAGTAACTTCATTGCAGTGCTAATGTGAGCCTAGTTGTGACACTAATAAATAATCTCAAACTGAAAGATGATCACTGGAACCCAGAATCAAACGCAAGTCCCCGGCGCTGAGAGGCAGCAGTGCTCACCACTTAATATTTACATCTGTTTATTTAGTCAACTCCTGTTACAATTATTTTCCACGCATATTTGAGAAAGTCCCAATCCGTTGATGGTAATTGATAAAATAGATGGTTATAATTAGCCATTGTAGCCAAAGGCAGTAACTGCTTTTTACCAAAAAGGCTATTAATAGTTTTCGACGGAAGTAAACAACATGTTGAATTTGTTACAGTCTGCTCTGTTTCAAAGTGTGCAGCTAAATGAATGATTAAATGGAAGAATGACAGCAATTTACTGATTTTCATTTGAAATGTTTAGGAAATATGAGTATTCCCAATAATAAAAACATCAGTGGTGGAGGGAGTGACTGTTTAAGATGGTGGATGGGACGCCAATCATGTGAGTTAGTTTGACCTGGGTGGTTTTGAGTTTATTGGGTATTGTCAGAGCTGCACTCATCCAGGCAAGTGGAGAGTATTCCATCACACTCCTGACTTGTGCCTTGTCTTCAGCTAACCAAATCTACTTATTATCCACACATGGTTCCTATCCCTCTGTTCACTTCCTGTTCATGTGTTTATCAAGATGCATCTTGAACGGTGCCTGCCTCCATCCCTACTGGCAGTGCGTTCCAGGCACCCACTGACTTTTGGGTGAAAAACCTGGCCCACGTGACTCCCCTAAACTTACCCCCTCTCACCTTGAACATGTGCCTTCTTGTAGTTGACTTTTCCATCCTGGGGAAAAAGCTTCAGACTACCCATCCTCTCTATGCCCCTAATAAATTTGTAGACCTCTAGCAGGTCGCTCCCCCCCTTCCCCTCAGTCAATATCGAAAATCATGAGTGAAGTTCTCAGAGTGATCTTGTGGGAATTCCTCTGACCATTTGAGACATATAAGATGATCAGACAGTTAAATAGGGTGGATAGTGAGAGCCTTTTTCCTCGGATGGAGATGGATAGCACGAGGGGACATAGCTTTAAATTAAGGGGTGGTAGTTATAGGACAGATGCTAGAGGTGGGTTCTTTACTCAGAGGGTAGTAAGGGCGTGGAATGCCTTGCCTGCAGCAGTTGTGGACTCGCCAAGTTTAAGGGCGTTCACATGGGTGGTGGATAGGCATATGGATAGCATTGGAATAGTTTAGGATAGAGGGTCATCAAATTGGTTACGTTGGTCGGCGCAACATCGAGGGCCGAAGGGCCTGTACCGCGCTGTAATGTTCTACACTCTATGTTCCACCCCAGGCCTTAGCTCTCCATCAAGATTCACTTTAGTAAGCGAGGGTCAGGAATTCTGGCCTCCACAACTGGCAACAGAGCCAATGATGTGAAAGATAAGGGGCAGAATTCTCCGGCCGCGCTAGTTTAAAAGCCGGAAATGCCCGCCCAAGTGTCAAGGGACCTTCCCATTGTCCACAACCCGCCCACTACAATTGCCTGGTGGCAGACAGAGTGGGAGAATTCCAGCCAAGGACACATTCCTCAGCTACCCCTGAGAGAATTCCTTCCAACAAAGACTCGCTCCTGTTCTGGACCATAAAATTCAACAAAATCCGACAGCATACGGTTAAAAGTAAATGTTAAAGCATGATGACCACGTGTCAAGTTACTCTTTGTAGAATTAAACGGAGAAGGAGAGAAATGCAATCAGCCAGCACTACAGGGAGCAGGGAAAGTGCAAGTGGCAGTGTGTTATCTACGTGCAACACAAAGGAAAATGCTTTTCATGAAGTGTTTGACAACCCCTCCAAGCAGCATGTTTTAGTTACGTTTCCAAGGAATAGCTTCAAACGGCAGGAGAGAAGAAAAATCCTCACTAATTTTCACAGTGGTGTAACCCATTATTTATAGACCGGCAGTCAAATGAGAAAGAGAAATTGACACTTTTCACTTTGAAGTGTCGACATCGCAGTGACTAGCTATCCTTTGCAGCACGCAGCTAAAGGTTCCGGGTGCAGCTGAGGAAGCTAATGCGTCAGTCGATGCTTCAGGGTCTCAATCAACAAACTCCTCATAATGTCCGATTGGCTGGAATTCTCCGGCCGTTTGCTCCAGCGGGATTCTCTGCACACCCCATCCATGGGTTTTCCAGCAGCGTGGGGTGGACATCACTGGGAAATCCCATTGACAGTGGCAGGGCTGGAGAATTCCACACCAACGAATAGCACGCCACCTTCCGTCACCAGGAAACACTTGGACTCAGAGGCCAGGGAATCTCACCCGTTATTATTCTTCCATGGGATGTGGGTGTTGCTGCCTGTGCATTTATTGCCCATCCGATGTCTTGTGGAGCAGTGGCTGGTGTTCTCTATCTCTAAAAACATAAGACATAGGAGCAGAATTAGGCCACTCGGCCCATTGAGTCTGCTCCACCGTTCCATCATGGCTGATATTTTTCTCATTCCCATTCTCCTGTCTTTTCCCCATAACCTTTGATCCCCTTATTAATCAGGAATCTATTTATCTCTGTCTTAAAGACACTCAATGACCTGGCCTTCATAGCCTTCTGTGGCAAAGAGTTCCACAGATTCCCCACTCTCTGCTTAAAGAAATTCCTCCTCATTTCTGTTTTAAAGAGTCATCCCTTTAGCCTGAGGTTGTGCCCTCTGGTTCTAGTTTTCGTACTAGTGGAAACATTCTCTCCACATCCACTCTATCCAGGCCTCGCAGTATCTTCTAAATTTCAATATGATCCCCCCTTCATTCTTCTCAACTCCAATGAGTACAGACCCAGAGTCATCAACCATTCCTCATACAACAAGTTCTTCATTCCAGGGATCATTCTTGCGAACCTCCTCTGGACCCTTTCCAAAGCCAGTTCTGGACCAGAAGCTCCAGTTTCAAATCCAACATTAGGGCCTGTTGACCATGGAAAGAGCGTTTATAATGTGATTTTACAGGTTAACAATCAGCTCAGAAACCCTTCCGCTACTTCCTCACTATTCCCCAAACAGTATAAAGCACAATATATGCAAAGATACAAAAAAAAAACTGTCCATCTCTAATTGTCCTTGGGGAGGCGATGGTGAGCCACCTCCTTGAACTGCTGCAGTCCATGTAGTGCAGGTGCACCCATTGTGCTGTTAGGGATGGAGTGCCAGGATTTTGACCCAGCGACAATGAAGGAACGCTGATATATTTCCAAGTCAGGATGGTGAGTGATTGGAGGAGATCTTCCAGGTTGTGCTGTTCCTATATATCTGCTGCCCTATAAGAACACAGAAAATAGCGGCAGGAGTGGACCATTCAGTCCATCAAGCCTGCCCCTCTAATCAACGTGACATGGGCTGATGTTGGGCTTTAATTCCATGTTCCCATCTCCCACTCCTTTAATTCCCTGAGAGATCCAAAGCAGGATTTTCTGGCCACGCTTGCCCCAAAGCTGGAAAATCCCACCTTTGCATTGTCTTTGTCTCGTCTGCTAAGATTCCTGTGGGGAATGCAGGACGGGAAAAGTTCATCTCAGATCTCCTGTTTGTCCACAACTCTCTGGGATAGAAATTCCAAAGATTCACAACCCTCTGAGTGAAGAAATTCCCCCTCATCACAGTCCTAAATAACTGACCCCTTACCTTGAGACTGTGACCCCCAAGTTTTAGATTTGCCAAATGGCAGAAAACAATCTCTAGGGTGGTGGTTATGTGTTTGGAAGGTGCTGTTGAAGGAGCCATGGTGAGTTTTGCAGAGCATCTTGGTACAGACTGGTGCTACGGAGCTGGTGGGGGCACTGAGTATCGAAAGTAATGGAAAGGATACCAATCAAGTGGGCTGCTTTGGTCTGGATGGTGTTGAATGTCTTCATGGAGCTGCCCTCACCCAGGCCAGTGGGAACCATCCCATCACGCTCCTGGATTGTGCCTTGTAGATGGTGGACAGGCTTTGGGAAGTCAGAAGGTGAGTTACTCACCGCAGGTTTCCTAGCCTTTGAACTGCACTCGTAGGCACAATATTTATTTGATTTGTCCAACTCAGTTTCTGATCAATTCTAACTCCCAGGATGTTGATAGCGGGGTATTCAGTGATGGTAATGTCATTGAATGTCAAGGAGTAATAGTTAGATCTTTTCTTGGGGATAAATAGAGTGAATATTCCCAGCCCAAGCCAGGATATTGTCCAGTTTTTGACTCTTTGAGGTTTTGTGAATGATGCTGAACATTGTGCAATTATCAGCAAACATCCCCACTTCTGACCTTATGATAGAAGGAAGGTCATTGATGAAGCAGCTGAAGATGGTCGGGCCTCGGACGCTATCCTGAGGGTCTCCAGCAGAGATGTCCTGAGGCTGAGATGATTGTCTTCCAACAACCACAACCATTTTCCTCCACGCTAAGTCTGACTCCAATCCACAGAAAATTCCCCAGGAATGACTTCAACCAGTGGAGACTCTTCTTCCTGATTCTCATTGACTCTGGCTTTGTTAGGCCTCCTTGATGCCGGGTTGGATCACATGTTGCCTTGGCGGCAAGATCTGTCACTCTCATCTCAGTTCCTTTTCCATCTTTGGACCAAGGCTATAGTGAGGCAGGAGCTGAGTGACACTATCAGAACCCAATGTATATCACTGAGCAGGTTATGGCTCAGTAAACCAACTTAAACTAATCTTTCTTCAGACCCTAACTATGACTGTAACACTGCATTCTGCACCTCCTCCTTGCTTGTTCCCCTATGTATTCTATGAACGGTATACTTCATCTATATAGCACACAATAAACAATATTTTTCATTGTATCCCAATACATGTGATAATAATAAATCAAATAACACAAAAGCACTATTGATGACACTTTCCATCACCTTGGAGAGTAGACTAATGGGGCAGTAATTGGGCAGGTTGGATTTGTCCTGCTTTTCATGCACAGGACGTAGCTGGGCAACATTGCTGAGTTGAAACAGTTTAGTTAGGATCACAGTAAATCTGCAATATTATTAGTGGAATGTTGATTGCTTGACCTTTAATTAAACATGTGAAATATGATATCACTCAGTAGCTCCCCATCCCTTTCTCCCCAGGTTGAGTTTGAGTTTAAGTATGACACTGACAGGCCACAGAATAATGATGGCATCTTTTCTGTTCACATGAAAATCATTGGTATCCCAAACACTGCCACCAGTACCGGAAATTCCATCAGATACCTGGGCACGTTAAAAAGTCCATCCTGATCTGAGAGAGGTTAGGAGTAGTACCCAAATCAGAATAAACACAGAAAGGCAGGCAGCTCAATGAGTGTAACCAATTAAAAGATAAGGAAAAGTATTATTCTAAGTGTGTCCAACCAGCACACTTAGAAACAAAGAAAGATTTCCATTTCTATATTGCCTTACAGATCCGCAAGGTATCCTAAACCACCTTGCAGCCAATTAAGTGTAGCTACTGTTGGAATGTCAGAAGCTCAGCAGCCAATTTATGCACAGCAAGATCCCACACATAGCAAAGTGAGAATGGCAAGATAAACAACTTTTTGTTATGCTACTCGATGAATAAACATTGAGCCAGGACACCTATAGCGAACTATCCCTGGCCCCCCCACCCTCCCACCCCACCCATCCCCAACCCCACACCACCGCAACCCCACATCACCGCAACCCTGCTCCTTTTAAAATAGCACCCTGGAGTTTTAACACTCAGACGGTGGGCAGGTGAGAATGTGGTTTTGCTTCCTATCCGAGAGACAGCCCCAATGACAGTGTGGCACTCCCTCAACACTGACTCTCTGACAGTGCATCACTCCCTCAATATTGACCCTCTGGCAGTGTGACACTCCCTCAGTACTGACTCTCTGACAGTGCGACACTCCCTCAGTACTGATTCTCTGGCAGTGCGACATTCCCTCGGCACTGACCCTCTGGCAGTGCGGCACTCCCTCGATATTACACTGGAGCTTTGTGCTCCAGTCTGGAAATACAAAGAATTGGATCAGGAAAAGCTGGGTTCTGGGATTACGGATAACCTGTAGGTAAGAAAGCTGAGGTCGAGGAAATCGAAGCAAAATTCTGTGTTGATGGCAATGGAAGAGGAAAGTCTTTAGTCTACTGAGCGGCATAAATTCCACTGGATCCCGAATTTCATTCCATCAAAGGAAAGTGATCATAAAAAATGTTAAAAATGTGACAGGGCAGCAGCAAGAAACTAGGCATGAATTTTTCTACATGCAGTGAGCGATTCATTGCTTGACCTGAGCACTATCTGCTGCTCTGTCTGACAGGAATATAGTCAGTATTAAAAAAACACAGCAAATCTATCACAGCTATCTGTATAAACTGAATCATTTACCAGACTCCAGCGTTCTCCTGTTTCAGAAATCTTACTACTTTATGTGATTTTTTTTCGACGTACCTTTGTTGAAGGACATTTATTTTTAGCTACAACAGAAGGAGAAAGCATTTACCAGCACTTCCTATTAGTAATTCTTCAACTTGGAGTGCCACTTCAGAAAGGACACAAGAACAAGGCTGGCTCGCATTCTCATTCATGGCATCCATCATTCGAAACATCATTCACAACCTTCCAGAGGTTATTTCACTCACGGTTTCCTATGCTTCATGTCCATTTCAGTTCTGTTTTGTGAATTCTTCCTGTTCTACTCTTTCTCGTCACTGTTGGTGCATTGATGATATTCCTACAGCAGGTTTAATATTCCACTTACCATTCCCACAGTTGATGCTCTCTTGAGATGATTATGCAGGACTTTGGAGTGAACTCACTTGGAGTGCTGTGGGCAGTTTTGGTTACTGAAGGAAGATAGTCGCCACAATTTTACCATCTCCTGCCTAACATGGAAATCTGAGCAGGCGAGGGGTGGACAATGGGGAGATCTGTTGACATTGAGTTTCGGGGCAAGCAAAGCTGTAAAATTCCACCCAGCCAGTGCAATCTTACCAACCATTCACTCCACACTCTCACTGCAGCAATGTAGCCAAATCTCCGTTTACTGCAGTGGGATGGGAAAATCCTGCCAGTACGAATGGTGATAAGATTCTGGCATATAGCTCCTTCGAATGTGTGCAACAAAGGTTCACCGGACTTGTTGCAATTTGCCTTTGAGATTTCAGCATGACATCACTCGAAAGGAAGTGTGTCGTGCAATTCAGTTTAGTTTTAATTTCAGCAAAGCACACACACATACACGTGCACACACGCACACACACATGTATGCGTTCATGCACACATTCACACACACGTGTGCCCGCGCGCACACACACACATACACGCACACAGACTCATACACAGCTCTACAGTTTGTCAATCTTGAGGCTTCATACTTACATAGAAATATTCCCATGTGCCTAGTCTCAGTAAAGAACGTTTTTTCTCTGAGGGTCTTGAATCTTTGGAATTCTCTTCCTTTGGGAATAGTGAGGAAGTAGGGGAATGAACATTTTTTTAAGGCAGCAGGAGATAGTTAAGTTTATTTAGTAGTGTCACAAGTAGGCTTACGTTAACACTGCAATGAAGTTACTATGAAAATTCCCTAGTCGCCACATTCCAGTGCCTGTTCGGGTACACTGAGGGAGAATTTAGCATGACCAATCCACCTAACCAGCACGTCTTTCAGTCTGTGGAGGAAACCAGAAGTTCCAAAGCAAACTGATGCAGACACAGAGAGAACAGGGGCTCCTAAATCTTGTGTGTACAGAGCTGGCCCAGTTTGGCATTTTTCAGATATAGCTTCCCTTTGCGGTCACTCGCTATTTCTCATTCTTCAAGAGGTGGAGATGATGGAGCAACGCTCCAAAAGACACTGATTCTAAATAAACCTGTTGGACTTTAACCTTCTTACTGTACTCCTTTCTCAAGTCAGCTTGTTGCTGTTAAGAGTGACTTGCTTCACCTGTCAAGTGACTTTTCAAGGAGTTTTCTATCTAGCTTCTTTTGATATTTACTGTCAAAGAACAAAAGAAAAAAGAACAAAGAACAGTACAGCACAGGAACAGGCCCTTTGGCCCTCCAAGCCTGCGTAAATCACGTTGTCCTATCTAGACCAACTGCCTGTATCCCTCTATTCCCCATCTGTGTCTATCCAGATAAGTCTTAAGTGTCACTAATGTGCCTGACTCAACCATTTCACTTGGCAGTTCATTCTAGACCTCCACCACCCTCTGTGTAAAAAAACTTACCCCGCACATCTCCACTAAACCTCCCCCCACCTTACCGTGAACTTGAGCCCCCTTGTAATTGTCATTTCTGCTCTTGGGAAAAAGCTTCCAACTGTTCACACTATTTCTACCTCTCATAATTTAATAAATTTCCATCAGGTTGAGAAGTTGAGCCTGGGTGCGAATCTCAGGCTAGGGCTGGATTTGCAAATTCCCCATCATCGTCTGCCTTGTTGTGTGATTGTGGATAGCGATCATGAACTGGTACACTGACCAGCAGCAGAGCACTGGAACTGTGGGGTCTTATGGTGGTCCATTGTTTAACATTTGGAATATATGGCAGGAAAAATGACCTTTTGTTTTGGATGCAAAGTCTTCCCTCTTTATCAGTCAGACTATCTGGAACATGAGAGATCACTCCCACTTCAAACAGATCACAGTTTTCTTCCCCCGACACTCTTCCTGGTGTTTAGCAGCTAATAAAAGGTTGCTTCCACAGTTTGGCTCAACTCTGTCACATATATAACATCTAGATATGCACGACCTTACTAAAGGCCTATAAATCATTTCAATGTCTTGTGAGGACAAACGTTGAACTTCAAAGCAGTCCAAGTGAACTCTGTATTTCATTCTCTCGGTTCCTGTGCAACATTTCAGCTACTCAAGATCGACTTGGATTATCCAACACCTTTACATCACAAGGTGCATTATTAACAAAAGACAAGGTACTGGGGCAGGTCACAAACCTTGGCCAAAGTGCAAGTTTCTAAGGAGTTCCCTAAAGAAGGAGGGAGAGGTTGAGGTTCAAGAAGGGAATTCAAGACCTTAGGATCTTTTGTGCTAAGTTCACATTGAATGTCAAAATGTACATCGATTTGGAGACACTGCAGTTCTGTGTCATGTTACCCTATCAACAAGCACAGAACTTTTTTTTATACTTTCAAACAGGATATGGGTGTTGCTGACTAGGCTAGCATTTATTGCCCATCCCTAATTGTCTCTTGAGAAAGTGGTAGTGAACTGATTTCTGAACCACTGCAGTCCCGTGGTGTAGGTACACCCACTGTGCTGATAGGAAGGGCGTTCCAGAAATCTGACTCAACAAGTGCAGAGATGGCAATATATTTCCAAGTCAGGATGGTATGTGGTTTTGGGGAGCAATATTTAGCTAATGGTGGTCCCATGTGCCTGCTGTTCTTGTCCTTTCAGAGGGCATCAAGTATGTTTGTAAAGGAGCATTATCTTGTGATTCAGTGAGATTAATGCTGATACATGGGTAAGTCGGGAAGTCTTATCTTGTCCGTTTTGATAGGTCCTATCAAAGGAGCCTTGGTGAGTTGCTGCAGTACATCTTGTAGATGGTATACACCATTGTGCATCAGTGGTGGACAGAGTGAAGTTGGTGAATGGAGAACCAATCAAGCAGGGCTGGTGTGTTTGGGATGGTGTTGAGCTCCTCGACTGTTGATGGATCTGCACCCATCCAGGCAAGTGGGAGTATTCCATCACATTCCTGACTTTGTGCCTTGTAGGTGGTGAACAGGCTTTGGGGAGTCAGAAGGAGAGTTGCTCAGAATTCCCAGCCTCTGAACTGCTCTTATCCGGCTGGTAGACTCAGCATTTGTGAAGTGGTTGAATTCACTACTTAGCAGATCACAGAACTGACTGATAGTAAAAACTGACATGAGCTCAGTAACGAATCAGTCTCTTACACAAATGTCACCTGGCTTCAAAAGCCTCAGGAAGCCAGTTTCATTTCTCTGGTTTAATTTGTATCCCATCCTAAACATTTTGTTCAAATCAAAGTGAGATACTTCTATTTCTGAGACTGTGTGACATTAACTATTCTACGCCGGTCAGTTAAAGCCTTCAGAAGAATGTTAAGATGCTGTTTACTCTTCACTTTGTCGGCTGTCTGTTGTTCACCCAGCCTTGATGAGTAGGGAATGTCTGAGAGTTTGCAGACTCTTTGCTGGTGTCACAAGAACAATTCAATTCAATCTTGCTGCAAACGTCCATTTAAAGTTACTGGGTAGGATTATAAAGAAGGATTATCTTGTGTGTTAGTAAGGTACAGTTAGTGCCATCAATAGCAACACGTCGATAATTAGGGGAATTCCATCCTATCCATTGATCATGCGTGAATTTGGAGCCAACATCACAGCCAAGGTTGTTCTAACTCCCAATTAACAATTCCAGCATGTTCTACATCAACAGTGAGAAAGTGGAAAGGGTCGAGAGCTTCAAGGTGTCCAGATCATCAACAACCTGACCTGGTCCCCTCATGACAACTCTATAGTTAAGAAAACCCACCAATGCCTCTACTTTCTTAAGCTAAGGAAATTTGGCTTGTCAGCTACAACTCTCACCAACTTCTACAGATGCACCGCAGAAACACCTTTTCTGATTGTATCACAGCTTGGTATGGCTCCTGCTTTGCCCAAAACCACAAGAAACTCCAAAGGATTGTAAATGTGGCCCAATCCATCACGCAAACCAGCCTCCCATCCATCAACTCTATCTACACTTCTTGCTACCTCAGGAAAAGCTGCCAGCATAATTAAGGACCCCACACATCCTGGACATTCTCTCTTCTACCTTCTTCCATCAGGAAAAAAATACAGAAGTCTGAAATCATGTACCAGCCAACTCAAGAACAGCTTCTTCCCTGCTGCTGTCAGATTTTTGAATGGACCTACCCTGCATTAAGTTGATTTTTCTACACCCTAGCTATGACTGTAACACTACATTCTGCACTCTCTCGTTTCCTTCTCTGTGAATAGTATGCTTTGTCTGTACAGCGCTAAAGAAACAATACTTTTCACTGTATGTTAATACATGTGACAATAATAAATCAAATCAAAAGTCTGTGGTCACGTACCAACCAAATCAAGAACAGTTTCTTTCTTGCTGCCATCAGACTTTTGAATGGACTGACCATATATTAAACTGATCTTTCTTTGTACTTTTTTGAGTCGGTTGGTATGTGATCTCAGATTTTTGTATCTTTTTCCCAGTGGAAGAAAGTGGAAGTGGAAAAGAGAATGTCCAGGGTGCGTGGGATCCTTAATTATTCTGGCTGCTCTTCTGAAGCTGGAGGAAGTATAGACAGAGTCAATGGATGGGAGGCTGCTTACGCTATATTCTACACTCACTCCTTTCCATCTCCCCTATGTATTCTATGAACAGTATGTTTTGTCCGTGTAGCACGCAAGAAGAAATACATTTCACTCTATACTGTGACAGTAATAAATCAAATTGAATCAAATCAAATCAGCATCCCAGCAAGCATCAGTAAAGAGCAGTGATCAATGTGTTTGATCTGTTCTCCTTTCCAGTCACTGTCAACACACAGAACAAAAGCGTCTGGAATTTCATCTTGATCAATATTTAATTGACAGTTTCACTCAACTTGTCAATTTAACACATCATAAAGATAGCCACTGGTTTATGAAGGGATGAGGGTTTGACAGGGTAGTGGGAGTGTGGGAGTTGTTGTCTGGTTCGGGTTCAAGAGGGGTAAGTTTGACTGAACAAACTGAGTTACCAATGTTTGATGCTCGCAATGTCTCTCAGTGTAGGTCGACATCGCCTGTTTTAATAACATGGGCTTTGAAACATGATAAATTATGCTCCTGATCCCAAGCTCTGTTGCAAGAATTCTAACTGCTTCATATTTACAAAGGAGAAACTGAACCAGGAAGAGACGTGGAACTAAAGAAGTTAAAACAGACATTTATAAACCAGAAGAGAAAATGCTGAAAAATCTCAGCAGGTCTGGCAGCATCTGTAAGAAGAGAAAAGAGCTGATGTTTTGAGCCCAGATGACCCTTTATCAAAACCAGCTTTGACAAAGTGCCATCAGGTATGTGCCTGATGAAGGCGCCATACCCTGAAAACTCATGCAAGCAAATAAACCTGTTGAACTTTAACCTGGTGTTGTGAGACTATTTACTGAGCCTATCCCCATAACCCCATACATTTATCTTAGCTAGTTCCTCTGACACGAAGGAGGAATTTAGCACAGCCAATCCACCTACCCGTACATGTTTGGATTGTGGGAAGAAACAGGAGCACCTGGAGGAAACTTATGCAGACACGGGAAAAACAAACAAACTTCACAGAGACAATGAACCAAGCCGGGAATCAAACTCAGGATCCTGGCGCTGTGAGGCAGCAGTGCTAACCACTGTGCCATCGCGCTAACCCTAACCCTAGTCTGACACTTGGCCATTTTGAATCAGATTTGAAAATTTGGTACAGATTCTGCAACTCCTAGCAAATGATTATTTTACAGTTTGATGTGTTATTGATGTGATATATGTGGTGATGTGCACCATAATTCTCATTCTGAAAAAAAAGGGTTTGGCTCAGAAAGTACACAATCCATTAAGGGATATTATTTCTCTTCAACGGTAGAAAAAGATTAATAAAATAAAATTCCCCTGTGAAAGCTGTAAAGAGGAGAAGCATGTAGAATCAGAAGAGAGCTCTAGAATGTGTTGCCTACAAATTGAAACAAATTTACTTTCAATTTGTTTATTGGAGTGACTAAATTCTCCTCAAGGAGGAAGTCCTTTGAAAAATGTTGCAGCCTTTGACCTGTCAGGTGTTGAGTAAGTCTGAAATGAAACTTCCCTCAAACAGCAGGGATAAGTCTCTCAGTAAACAACCAAGTGAAATGTCTTTTTATGATTGTTCTGTTGATTTAAAAATTGTCCTTAATTTAGTTAATTGTCCAAAGACATCTGGTGAAAAAGGGAACGCCTGCTCTTTGCTTCCCTTTGTCACACTAAAAGACCTTTAGCATCAGTACACGGTTCTCTGGTGAATCTGCTTGTCGATAGCAGGCGGCCACTGTAAGAGATTTCAGATTAAGGACATTCCACTGAGCCCTAATAGACAAACCATGAGTCTCGCCCTTCCTTTACAGTCACTGCATCCCCAGCCCAACTCCTATTGATGAGTGAATAAGACCCGAATGCAATTTCAGATCAATTCGGCCGGTTACGCTGCGCCTCTGGGTGAACAAAGGACAAAGGAAGGAATTAAACCGAACGAAATCACCAAGTGGAAAGTGAGGGGGGGGCTGGCTGGGTGGTGGCGGTAGCAGTGGATGTGCCTGACAGGCAGCGAGATAGCGTAAATTCATTTGAATACAGGAAACCCCCAGCTGGGATAAAACCGATGCTGATTTGTACTCTAACTTCAGGGAATGCATTCAGTGCTGCTGGATATCGTTAAGAGGGGAGATGAACTGTAGATGTCAGCTGCTGTGTAATGCCATCTTTCCGATCAGGAACAAGATGGAATTCCTGAGATCGCTGAGACACTGCTAAACGCTCGGCTGTGTGGGATTTTTACATTTTCCTGCCGCAAACCCCCACCTCCCCACCACACCCCCCACTTCTACCACTCCCCGCTTCCCCATCACCCCCCTCTCCCCCCACCAATTCTTATATCACTCTCTCATGTCAGAAGTACACAGAGGGTTAATCTATACCTACCCCACTAAACTGCAGTCATGCAGTTAAAAGAAAGTGACTGGAATATTCTGTTAGACAATAATCTTTGTGTTGTACCCCAATGTTGGAAGTGGAGTATGTAATCATCAGTTAATTGAGAAATTTTCAACAGAAGGGGCAGCACAGTGGTTAGCACTGCTACCGACAGGGACCTGGGTTCGATTCCCTGGGTTCACTGTCAGTGTGGAATTTGCACATTCTCCCCGTGTCTATGTGGGTTTCCTCCGGGTGCTCTGGTTTCCTCCCACAGACCAAAGATGTGCGGGTTAGGTTGGTTGGCCATGCTAAAATTGCTCCTTGTGTCAGGGAGACTAGCAGGATAAATATGTGAGGTTATGGGGATAGGACAGGACCTGCGTGGGATTATTGCCAATGCAGACTCAATGGGCAAAATGGCCTCTTTCTGCATGGTGGATTCTATGATTCTAATAACTTCATAAGCCTCAAATTAATAACTCTGGATTAAAAGAGTATCTCTGCTACAATATCCAATGTCAAGACAGGATATGTGACACTTAATCTGCAATAATTGATGAATTTTAGAATGCCTCCAGATTTCCTTCCATAACATTTTTATTCATTCCTTGGACATGGGCATCACTGGCTGGCCAGCATTTATTACCCATCCCTAGTTACCCCTGAAGAAGGTGATGGTAAGCTACCTCCTGGAATCACTGCAGTCCATGTGCTGTGGTTGACCCACAATGCCATTAAGGAGGGAATTCCAGGATTTTGACCCAGCGACTGTGAAAGAACCGTGATATATTTCCAAGTCAGGATGGTGAGTGACTTGGAGGGAAACTTGCAGTTGGTGGTGTTCTCATGTATCTGCTGCCCTTGTCCTTCTGGATGGAAGTGGTCATAGGTTTGGAAGGTGCTGCCTAAGTATCTTTGGTGAATTGGTGCTGTGCATTTTATAGATAGCATACGCTGCGGATACTGAGTGTTGGTGGTGGGGGGAGTGGATTATCGGAGTCCTTTTTTTCTAAGGCCTTCAGATCCTTGTTGAGATAAATCAGGGAAAGCATTTTTTTTGTATATTACGGGTACTTTCTCATTCAAAAACTTTATCACAGTAACTTCATTGCAGTGTTAATGTAAGCCTTACCTGTGACTAATAAATAAATTTTAACCTTAACTTTTTTTATTATCTTCCTGTGCACAGAAGACTGTTCCATCAGATAATGATTCCCATTCATTTTCCGATAATTGTCATGGAAAAGCTTAAATATGGAGTCAAAAGAATCACATGATTCATCCTTCATGAAATCTTTCTAACCTCTTCCTCAAGATTGCTCTGTATATCCCGTTGATCCCCCACCTTCCTCAGACGCCCACTGCTGTTAAAAGTTGAAATTCTGCAGATGCTGGAAATCTAAAAACAAAACTAGGAAGTGTTGGGAGTGCTCAGCGGGTCAGGCAGCGTCCGTGGGGTGACAAACGGAGGATGGAATTTAATGACCGTTGACATCCCGCCTCCCCTTTGAGTGAGGACAGAAAAATTGGCGCTCAGCTCAATCTCTGTTAATTGCAGCGGCTCGGGAGAATCACAGAATCCCCACAGTGCAGAAGGAGCTCATTCGGTCTATCGAGTCTGTGCTGGCTCTCTGACAGAACATCTCACCCAACCTCTGTCCCGGTAATCCCACGGGGGCAGCAGCACAGTGGTTAGCCCTGCTGCCTCACAGTGCCAGGGACCCAGGTTCAATTCCAGCTTCAGGTCGCTGTCTGTATGGAATTTGCACATCCTCACCATGTCTGTATGGGTTTCCTCCGGGTGCTCTGACTTCCTCCCACAGTCCGAAGATGTGCTGGTTAGGTTGATTGGCCATGCTAAATTGACCCTAGTGCCAGGGGATTAGCAGGGTAAATATATGGGGTTATGGAAATAGGGCTTAGGTGGGATTGTGATTGGTGCAGACTCAATGGGCCAAATGGCCTCTGTCTGCACTGTAGGGATTCAATGATTCTTACCCTACAAATCCCCCTAATCTAGACATCTTGGGGCATTAAGAGTCAATTTAGCACAGCCAACTCACCTAATCCACACATCTTTGGATTGAATCCCGCTGACGTGAGTGACAGGAAAATCCCACCTGGGGATAATGGTCTCCAAAAGCGAGAAAGACTGACATCTCAACAGCAGCTTTCACAGTCTGAGGGCATCCACAAAACACTCTCGTACCAATGAAACATTTTCAAAGCACAGTCACAGTTCTAGTTTCGGAAACACAAGCAGCCGCTTTGAGCACAGCAAGATCCCACTGACATTAATGTGATGATTGGACTGCCGGCTTTGTTAGGAGATGTTGACTAAAGGATGTCCACTGGCCAGAACAACATGAGGTAACTCCCCCACTCTCTTTCCAAAGAGCGTTATGGGATTTCTTTTCCCACGCCCATCTTGGAAGGCAGAAAGGATCTTGGTTTAGAACATAGAATATAGAAAAAAACTACAGCACAAACAGGCCCTTCGGCCCACAAGTTGCGCTGATGATATCCATACCTACTAAGCTTTATCTATAACTCGCAATCCTTATAAGTCCCATGTACTCATCCAGAAGTCTCTTAAAAGACCCTATCCAATCCGCCTCCACCACCACTGGCAGCCGATTTCAGACGGTTTAATATCGATTCATGAACAGTTTCTTCTCTACTGCCATCAGGCTTTTGAATGGATTTATTTCGTATGAGGTTGACCTTTTTCTACCTATGACTGTAATACTACATTTTGCACTCTCTTCTTCCCTTCTCCCCTATGTACTCAGTATGTTTTGTCTGTACAGTGCACAAGAAAAAATGCTTTTCACAATATCTCAATGCATGTGACAATAATAAATCAAATCAACTCTGATAGTGCAGCATTGATAGAATAATACAATACAAACAGTGCAGAAGGAGGCCAATTGATGCTTTGAGCCTGCACTGACAACAATTTTATTCAAACCCTATCTCTGTAACTCCAATATTTACCTTGCTAACCACCACCTCACCTCCTCCCTATCCCACCCCCAACACTAAGGGTCAATTTAGCACAGCCAATCCACCTAACCTGCACATCTTTGGACTGTGGGAGCAAATGGGAGCGCTGGGAGGAAACCCATGCAGACACTGGGAGAATGTGCAGACTTCAATAGACAATGACCCCAGGCTGGAATTGCACTCGGCTTCCTGGCGCTGAGAGGTAACTAACTGCTATACCACCTTGTCACTTAAGCCCCCTTCAATACTGTGCGGGAGCAGACCCCAAATCTATTTGGGTCAGAACAGAGAGTGCCCCCTTGTACTGTCGGCAAGAACCTGAATCAAACGCCAGCGTCTAGCTGACTGAGGTAACCAATCTTTCTCATCAGCTTCTCATTCACTTTTAAAATGAAAACAAAATTGGAGAAGAATAGTGAAAGTTATTCAAAGCTGGAACAATATACTATAAATAAAATGTGAGTACCAGTATAGATGTACAATGATCATGAGGAAGGAACGTGTTGTCGCAATGAAGTCTTAGTGATTTGAGAGTCAGCTGATATATGTATATTTAAATTTATTTTTATTATTCTTACTGAGGCATGCTGGCAGCAAAATAATGCTGATTTTCCTAATATATTGTGAGGTCTGACTGTGCACTATATATCTAGAGAGCTCCTGAATCTATTAAAAACTTATTTATTGTTTCAATAAAAGCAGAATCTCGCCATTCCTTTCCGTAAAATATAACACAGAGCCTCTTTGTACACTGTTAATTTAAACAGGTGGTAGTGTCGGCGGTTTCTCGGGGGAGGTGGCGTGGGGGTTGGGGAGAGGGGGGAGTGGAAGGGGGCTTGAAGGCCAGAGGTGAAATAATCAGAAGTGCTCATCTACTGCATAGATCATCAAACGCAGAGGCCATCAATGGAGCCAGCAGAGCATGTGTGAAATTAATCAGCTCCAGCCTCGGTGTTTAGCGATTGTGATTATACAGTGGAAAACTGAACAAGGGGTGACAGCACGGAGAAACTAATGTAATAGGGAAGCTCGGGCCTGGCAAAGGCTGGGAGACAGATCAATTTGCAATGTTCCTGTTTCTGTGCTCAGGCAACAAAGCAGAAACATGAAAGAGAACATTAACAGTCACTCCCTATGAACTAGACAAATCAATAAACATCAGTCAGAAAGAAGAAAGTTCCTCATTGAGGAGAGTAGCCAGGGGCTTTGGAGACTGCTCCGAGCTTGCGATGAATCCCCGTGGCCCGGGTCACCTTCGCTTTCACCTGTTTGGGACCATGACCCTGATCCTCAGATCGAGAAGGCTGTTGGTCTTCATCTGCTAAAGAAAAAGCAAAGGTGATTTCAGAATGCATCTTTTCTTATATATTCTTATAATTTTGGGCAGCGCGGTGGCACAGTGATTAGTATCACTGCCTCGCAACTCCAGGGTCCCAAGTTCGATTCCCGGCTTGGTTCACTGTTTGCACTTTCTCTCCACATCAACATGGGTTTCTCCGGATACTCCACTTTTGAGCATAGCGGGCAGGACACAGACCGTGCAAAAGACCATTGGCCTCAAGCAGGATTTTGTGGCTTTGGGAAAATCAAAGCTGGGAAATCCTGCCCACAATCTCTACCATCTAGAAGGAAAAGAACAGCAGATATCTGGGAATGCCACCAGTATCCGAAGCTCTCTCCAAGCCACGCACCATCCTGAATTGGAAATATATCGACCGTTCCTTCACAGTGGCCAGATCAAAATCCGAGAACTCTCTTTCTAACAGCTCTGTGGATGTACCTTCACCACATGGACAGCAACAGTTCAAGAAGGCAGCTTACTACCACTTTCTCAAGGGCAATTAGAGACAGCAGTTAATGCTGGTCTAGCAGTGACACCCACATCCATTGTATGATTTTTTAAAAACTCAATTGTTGGCCATCACTTTGGCTCACTTCCCTAAGCCTGGTAAACTTTGTTGGTTGTTACACAGTCCATTAAATAAATTAAAACATAATGTGAACTTAAAGAATTCCATCTCAATTCCTTCTTCCAACAAACAATGCAAAAAGGCAACAATGCAACATCCTGAAACCATCTGTCAAAGTCGCAAGCTCTTGCAGTGTTGCTTAGAAAGACTTGCATTTCTGTACCTCCTTTCACAACCTAGAATCATAGATCTCTACGGTGCAGAAAGAGGCCATTTGGCCCATCGAGCTTGCACAGACCACAATGCCACCCAGGCCCTACCCCCATATCCCTACATATTTACCCACTAATCTACACATCTCGGGAGTCTAAGGGGCAATCTTTCGCATGGCCAATCAACCTAACACCTTTGGACTGTGGGAGGAAACCAAAGCACATAGACATGAGGACAATGTTCAAACTCCACACAGGCAGTAACCCAAGCCGGGAATTGAACCTGGGTGCATGGAGCTGTGAAGCAGCAGTGTTAACCATTTTGCCACCATACACCCTTAGGGCATTCCAAAGCACTTTATAATCCTTTGTCATTGCTGTGGGTCTGGAGTCACATGTAGGCAAGACCAGGGGGCGACAGCAGATTTCCTGAACAAGATGAGCTTCCACAACAATAGTTTCATGGTCACCTAGGACTAGCTTTATGTTTTAAATTTTAATTCATTTAATTTAAATTCAATGATGGAATTTGAACCTGTAACTCCCCAAGGGGATTAATTGAGGCTTCTGGATTATTAGCCCAATGACATCACCACTAGCCACCACCGGCCCCTAACAGGCCCAGAAAGGAAATTACCAGGAGTGGAATTTGACTGTATCTTTGATTTTGAACTCAGTGCATTGGGAATTAATCCTTAACCTTAGGCTTTGTAACTGTTTGCTCACATCCCACCTAATCGCACTCAACAATTAATTACAAACTCATTACAGTCTTTCAATCAGAAGTGAAAGGACAGGCCCGTAAACCAACTAATGAATTTATCAAGCCCTCTGTACATGACTCACCAGAACACGCTGATAAATAGCAAAGAGTTTATGTCAATGGTCACATCATCAAACCACACTTTGTTGCATAGCGGAGAAAGATCAGATTCAGCCCACGGACAAAGGCAAGCTACATGGTGTAAAAAGGATTTACTCTTATCAGAGTTAATCTTAAATGGGTTCAAATCACAATGTCAAATTCTGATCACTTCCAGTGGAACTTGACCCAGCTGAGGTTTAAACAAGTCACGCTGCAAATGAGAAAGGAAGTGGTTGCACTGTGCAGATGGCACAAAGATTCTCCTGCTTTGGGGAACAAGTTCGATTTCGTGTTTCGAATGACAAAGGAAACTGGAACTGAGGCAAGACTTCCAGTCCATCCTTACAGTCCAGGATGGCACAGTGGTTAGCACTGCTGCTGACAGTGCCAGGGACCCGGGTTCGATTCGCTGGCTTGGATCACTATCTGTGTGGTGTCTGCACATTCTCCCCGTTTCTGCATGCGTTTCCTCTGACTGCTCCGCTTTCCTCCCCTGTGCTGAAAGATGTGCTTGTTAGGTGCTTGACCTGAACAGCTGCCAGACTGTGGTAACTAGGGGAATTTCACAGTAATTTCATTGTAGTGTTAATGTCAGCCTTACTCGTGACTAATAAATAAACTTTAGTGTTGAGAAGAACACACTGCATTCCAGTTAAGATAATAATACTTCAGAAAGTCTGACTGTGAATTTGACAAGGTCATTATATATGTAGCAAAGCACAGCACAGGACAGTTAAAGGAATAACAATGGTGTCCAGGCTGATATGTGGGCTTTTACCATCTCAGTTTACACCATTGGAGATTACCAATCTTGATCTAGACTCTATAAAGCTGGATTAATAGGGAAAACTAACAGATTACCTTGAGCAGAACCTTCACTGTAAGTGACCTCTTCCCTTTCAATGCCAGACTGTCTGCATTCCTCTAGCAGTTACAGTAATAATTTATCCTTTCGATAGACCAACTACAGAAACAAGATTTTTCCTGGGACTCGGACTACTTTCCTACACATTACCCTAAAACGGCACAGTTCTCTTTTTAAACAAGCTTGCTGTGTCAGAATTACATTCAGCATCAAACTCCCTGACATCTGGTAGATTCAGGGAGGATGTTCCTGATGGTGGGGGGAGTCCAGAACCAGGGGTCACAGCCTGGGGATTCAGGGTAGACCAATTAGGACAGAGATGAGGAGACATTTCTTCACTCAAAGTTGGTGAGTTTGTGGAATTCATTACCACAGGAAGTAGCTAATGCCAAAGCACTGAATGTATTCAAGAGGTGGCTGAATATAGCACTTGGGGCAACTGGGATCAAAGGTTATGGGGAGAAAGCAGAATTAGGCTATTGAGTTGGATGATCAGCCATGATCGTGATGCATTGTGAAAGGGCCAAAGGACTTGAAGGGCCAAATGATCTCCTCTTGCTCCTGTCTTCTACGTTTCTATGTTTCTCTCTCTGTTTATACCCAGCAGGGGCACTCTCAGTATTCCCAACTGCAAAATATTGGGAGAGTTTTCCCAAATTTGCGCTGGATCAAGTGAGAAAGATTTGTGTGAAACCTACCAATTCACAGATGCCTTTTCTCTACACTCTCTGCAATTCCAAAATACCGGCCAGGATTACACAGCCAACTAGAGGAGCAAGGCCTAAACTGTTGCAGTGAATAAATCCCAATAAAAACAAAGCCAAAAAAAGAGATGATTAATCCAAAAACATGGTCTTATAACATCAGAGAACATGAGTTCAGACGCAACTGTAAAACTTCAACTCAGTTTTTTTCAATATGAAAATATGAAGCATGTCTTAGAAACTTAACTGTTTAGTTAATGTCATTTACATAGAAATATAGAAACTCAAAGAAGGAGGAGGCCATTCGGCCCTTTGAGCCTGCCCTGTCATTCATTTTGATCATGGCTAATCATCAAATTCAATATCCTGATCCCGTCTCTTCCCCATATCCCTTGATCCCTTTAGCCCCAAGAGCTATATATAATTTCTTCTTGAAATCACACAATGTTTTGGCTTCAACTACTTTCTGTGGGAGTGAATTCCACACATTCACCACCCTCTGAGTGAAGAAATATCTCCTCACCTCAGTTCTAAAAGATTTACCCCTTATTATCAAATGCTGATCCCTAATTCTGAACTCCCTCACCATCGGGAACATGTAGGGAAGAATATTTGCCATCCTTACTCTCTCTCTGCTTAATTCTGACTTCAGGCCCACACCAGTGTGGTTGGCCTTTATATTTTATGACCTCAATTGTGTTATAAAATCCCGCCTGAGACCACTGGAGAATTCTGCTCTGTGAGGTGGCACAGTGGTCAACACTGTTGCTTCACAGCTCCAGAGACCTGTGTTCAATTCCTGGCTTAGGTCACTGTGTGTGTGGAGTTTGCACATTCTCCTCGTGTCTATGTGGGTTTCCTCTGGGTTCTCCGGTTTCCTCCCAAGTCCAAAGATGTGCGGGTTAGATTGATTGGCCGTGCTAAATTGACTCTAGTGTCAGGGGGTTAGTAGGGTTAGTATGTGGGGTTATGGGGATAGGGCCTGGATGGGCTTGTGATAGGTGCAGACTTGATGAGCTGATGGCCTTTTTCTGTACTGTAGTTTATCTATGAACTATGAGCCTTGCCCATGCCGATTCTGGGCCGGGTGGAAATTTCTGCAGTTAAGTCTTAACTCTTCACTAAAATGGCTGAGGAAGTCACTGGACGCATCAATAAATTAATTCAGGGGAAGGAAATAGATTGAACATGGGCCAAGAATGTCTGAAAGCTACAATTTGATAAAACTGGAAGGGGCAGTTGAACTGAACCTGGAATATTCTGAAAAGAAAATGAGACATTTGGATATGGATTTCCTTGCTTTGATGGAAGTGCTGACATCACTGCCGGAATCTCACCGGGATGGACGAGGTTTGCAGAACGGCCACAAGTGGGATCTTATGAGCCTCGGATGGGCGAGCGGTAAAATTCCGGCACGTATTTGCTTTATATACATTTACCAACAGGTTTTATTTTGTTGTTGAAGTTACTGATTTGCAACATCACACAAGCCTGCACCTCTTCCCAAAGACGCAACTGCCCTGACAGAATGATTTGACACAGATTGCTTTTCTGTTAACTATTTACAAAGATTTCATTTTAGACATATTTTCTACTCAGCATCCAATCACCACCCCCCCCCCACACACACCCACACACACACCCACACACACACACACACCCATTCCCTCCCTCCATTGCCCCCACAATGGGATATTTAGCAGTGGCAGAGATGGTCCACCATTAACCAGTAGCTGATCTTCCAGCCCCGCCAATGTCTATGGCAGGCCTGCACCCTCTATCGCCAGAGAAGTTTATTTTTAGTGTGCTTGTTCGGACACACTGAGGGAGAATTTAACATGGCCAATGAACCTAACCAGCACGTCTAGAAATGTGTCATGGCAGTGAGGTGGAAATAACACAGTAAGAAGTCTGGTGACACCAGGTTTAAGTCCAATCAATTTATTTAATAGTAAACTCACAAGCTTTCAGGGATTGCCCCTGGTGTTGTCAGACTTCTTACTGTGTTTACCTCAGTCCAATGCCGGCATCTCCACATAGTGAGGTGAGGTCCAAGCAGGCAAACAGGTAGAAAATTTTGTGTGTGTGTGTGTGTGTGTGTGTGTGTGTGTGTCTCCACAGATATTGCCTGTTTTAGACTTCCAGCATTTGCAGTTTTTTCTTTGACAAAAAACAATAAATATCTGTGTGGCAAAATGCCTCTTGTTAAAATTATCTGTGCTGTCTCACATGATAAATTTCTGGAATCATAGAAACCCTACAATTCAGAAAGAGGCCATCAAGTTTACACTGCCAACAATCCCACCCTATTCTCATTACCCCACATATATACCCCACTAATCACTCTAACCTACGCATCCTGAGACACTAAGAGGCATTAGCATTGCAATTAACCTAACCCACACATCTTTTGGACAATGGGAAGAAACCGGAGCACATAGATACAGGGAGAATGTGACCCGAGGCTGGAATCGAACCCTGGAGCTGTGAGGCAGCAGTGCTAACTACTGTGCTATCGTGCCACCCTCCTGAATAAATGAAGGCATTTGTAAATCCCTGGCATAAGTTGATTTATTGTGTTCACATGTTCCTAGGTGTTAATAAGCAAAAGTTGGAGGTTTTGGTGGCAAAGTATTGTGGTAATTTATTGGATAAAACATCTGGAGATTCACACATCAACCGAACAGGTCTGAGTCACAATTGTATGGTAACAATCGGGTATAAACTGTAAGATAGACCGAAGAAAGCAAATGCTATTTTGATTTACTCAGTGTTAAATAATTTCTAAAATAGTTGCAAATCAGGAATAATTAGAATGTTTGAAAGAGTTAAACAGTCAATGCCGACTTGTTTGTAATCTCAATCAATCATTAACTCATTTAAGGGGAAATGGTGGCACAGTGCTTATGTCATTGGGCTATTAATCACTGCTGCCCCATGGAAAACATTCTCTCTGGTTGTATCACAGCTTGGTACGGGCTCCTGCTCTGTCCAAGATCGCAAAGAACTACAAAAGGTTGTGAATGTAGCCCAATCCATCAGGCAAACCAGCCTCCCATCCATTGATTCTGTCTATACTTCCTGCTGCCTCGGCAAAGCAGCCAGCATAATTAAGGATCCCATGCATCCCAGACATTCTCTCTTCCACCTTCTTCCATCGGGAAAAAGATACAAAAGTCTAAGATCACATACCAACCAACTCAAGAACGGCTTCTTCCCTGCTGCTGTCAGACTTTTGAAAAAACCTAACTCACAATAAGTTGATTTTTCTCTACATCCTGGTTATGACCGTAACACTATATTCTGCACTCTCTCCTTTCCTTCTCTATGAATATATGCTTTGTTTGTATAGCAAGAAATAATACTTTTCACTGTATGTTAACACATGACAATAATAAATCAAATCAATTCAAAAAAATCCAATTAATAAATCTGGAATATAAAGCTAATGTCAGTAATGGTGACCATAAAACAACCAATGAGTGTGGTAAAGACCCATATGGTTCACTAATATCCTTTGGAGAAGGAAATCTGCCATCCTTACCTGGTTTAGCTTCCCTGTGACTCCAGATTTCATTGACTTTTACCTGCTCTCTGAAGTAGGCTTGCAAGCCACTCCACTTACTCCAAAGGGCAAGTAGGGAAGGACAAAAAATGCTGCCGTAGACAGCAACACGCATATTCCCATGAAAGGGTAAAGAAGAAGAAACTGATTTCAGAATCTAATAAATAAACTTTATTTTCTACTTTATATTTTATTTCAATTTTATGCTATAAAATTACTCTCCTCTATGAGGGCTAGAGGAATCAAAGTTCAGACATTCAAAGAATCTTGTTAAAATGCACAACTTTGCTTTTCAATTTGGCACCTTGAACATCATTATAAGAACTAGGAGCAGGAGTCAGCCATCTGGCCCCTCGAGCCTGCTCCGCCATTCAATAAAATCATGGCTGATCTTTTTGTGGACTCAGCTACACTTACTCACCTGCTCACCGTAACCCTTAATTCCTTTACTGTTAAAAACATTATCTATCCTTGCCTTAAAAAACATTCAATGAGGTCGCCTCAACTGCTTCACTGGGCAGGGAATTCCACAGATTCACAACCCTTTGGGTGAAGGAGTTCCTCCTCAGTTCAGTCCTAAATCTGCTTCCCCCTTATTTTGAGACTTCTATCTTATCGATTCCCTTCATAATCTTTTATGTTTCTATAAGATCTCCCCTCATTTTTCTGAATTCTAATGAGCATAGCCCCAGTCTACTCACTTTCCCCTCATAAGACAACCCTCTCAACTCTGGAATCAAGCTACTGAATCTCCTCTGCACCCCCTCCAGTGCCAGTATATCCTTTCTCAAGTAAGGAGACCAAAACTGTACACAGTACTCCAGATGTGGCCTCACCAGCACCTTATACAGCTGCAACATAATCTTGCCATTTTTAAATTCCATTCCTCTGGCAATGAAGGACAAAATTCCATTTGCTTTCTTAATTACCACCTGCAAATGGTAATTAAGCACCTGCAAACCAATGTCTTGAGATTTTTATGCAAGGCTACCCAGGTCCCTCTGCACAGCAGCATGCTGCAATTTTTTACTGTTTAAATAATAAGCCATTTTGCTGTTATTCCTACCAAAATGGATCACTTCATATTTACCAACATTGTACTCCATCTGCCAAACCCTCGCCCACTCACTTAGACTATTTATATTCCTTTGTAGACTTTCAGCATCCTCTGCACACTTTGCTCTGCCACCCATCCTAGTGTTATTTGTGAATTTTGATACACCACGTCCACAGGTTCACCTTTGTCCACTGCACATGTAATGTTCTCAAAGAATTCCACCAGATTAGTCAAACATGACTTTCCCTACATGAACCCATGCTGCATCTTGGCAATGGGACAATTTATATCCAGATGTCTCGCTATTTCTTCCTTGATGATAGACTCAAACATTTCCCTGCTATAGAAGTTAAGCTAACTGGCCTATAGTTAGCTGCCTTTTGTCTACCTCCTTTTCTAAACAGTCACGTTTGCTGTTTTCCAATCTGCGGGAATAAACCCAGAGTCCAGTGAATTTTGGTATGTTACCATTAGTGCATTTGCTATTTCCCTCGCCATCTCTTTTAGTACCCCGATACGCATTCCATCAGTACTTGTCTACTTTTAGCCCCATTAACTTGCCCAACACTAATTCTTTCGTGATAGTTTCTAGATCCTCACTGCCATAGCCTTCCTGTCAATTTTTGGCATGTTATTTGTGTTTTCCACTTTGAAGACTGACACAAAATACCTCAGCCATTTTCTCATTTCCTGTTATTACATCCCCCTTCTCATCCTCTAAAAGGAACAAAGTTTACCTTAGTCATGCTTTTTCATTTTATATAATTGTAGAAACATTTGTTTTCTGTTTTTATATTCTGAGCTAGTTTACTCTCATAATCTATCTTACTTTTCTTTATAGGTTTTTCGTGGTTTTCTGTTGACCTTTAAAGATTTCCCAATCCTCTAAGTTCCCACTAATCTTTGCCACTTTGTATGCCTTTTCTTTCAATTGGATACCCTCCTTTATTTCCTTAGATTTCTATGGCTGATTATCTTTTTCTACAGTCCTTCCTTATCGCTGATATATACCTTTGCTGAGCACTGTGAAAGATCACTTTGAAAGTTCTCCACTGTTCCTCAATGGTTCCATTATAAAGTTTTTGCTCCCAGTCTACCTTAGCCAGCTCCTCCCACATCCTTTGTAGTCTCCTTTATTTATGATATTGATACAGGTGTGGTCATCTTAATAAGCCAATGATAAAGGACGGGATTTTCCAGTTGCGCTCATCCCAAAATCGGAAAATCCCACCCGAAATCAACTGACCTTTTCATGGTCCATGTCCCGCCTGCTCTGATTCCCATGGCAGACAGGACAGAGAAACTCTGCCAATACACGTAAATGCAAATAACTACTGGTTGGACTAAAGTATTGTCACACGCAGAGCTCAGATCATGCAGGGTAACCTTCTCAGACAAAGCTTTAACCGTGCAACTAATGATTCAGGATTATAGAAATCTCTCCCTTCTAACTTGCACTTGAATCCACAGCAGTGTTCCAAAAGTCAGAGTGAACTACTGTACAAAGAGTCAAGGCTATTAGTTACAATGATAATCTTCGAATCAAGTCAATGTTTTAAAGTTTATTTATTAGTGTCACAAATAGGCTGACAGTTACGCTGCAATGAAATTACTGTGAAATTCCTCTAGCCACACAGTCCGGCACCTGTTCGGGTACACTGCATCTAATCAACGCGTTGTTCGGACTGTGGGAGGACACTGGAGCATCCAGAGGAAACCCACACAGACATGGGGAGGATGTGCAGTCTCCGCACAGACAGTGACTCAAGCCAGAAATCGAACCCTGGTCCCTCTGCTGTGAGGCAGCAGTGCTAACCACTGTGCCACTGTGCCACCCTCTGCATTTCAATATTTAATCATAACTAATATTTTCTCAAACATCCCATAAACAATCAAATCCAGAAATCAGGACTATTATTTACTGGAACATTCTGTAACTAGCTCAGCTGTTTTCAACTACAATGGTCATTAACGTGTCCTGATGATTTTAATCTCTTCAATATGTGACTCATTACAAATAACTAAAACAAAAAAATGCATGGCAAGACAATGGGATAAAATCATTACGCTGAGACTGGTATAAAAACAGAACATATTGCCAGCACTCTGCTGGTCCAAGATCAGGCTGGAAAGCAACACAATGAATGGGCAGAATTCCTTCATCCTTGCCAACAATGGGAAGCTTGGCAGGCAGTGGGACTTAATTTGGTGGGAGGCCAATTGGATTCGCTGGAGATACTGTGGGAGTTCTTTTCTCGGGATTTTGAACGTGAGTTAATGGAGCTTGTTCTGCGTCCTCTCTCTCTCGATCCCTTTACCTTCAGCTTCTGGTTGTGGGTGTTCATGCCCTGCAGAAAGAAAGATGGATTAATCATCACCTCAGCTGTTGCACAGGCAGTGCACCCCTCGTGGCAAAAGATACTCCTGGATCAGTGATTAACAAGCAGGATGTCCCAACTGAGGATTGAGAGAATGAAATGTTTGCGCACGTTCACTGCACACGTCCCACCTCCCGGTGAGACCTGCAACCAAAATACCTGCCTGATGTGCACACTCGCACTGCCTGAAACCCTTCCGAATGCCAGTTTGCAGGGAGAGTCAATGGTGCTGGAGAAGGGCACCCGCAGCTCATTCACCCTCTCTGACACTGCTGGGCATTTCCTTGGCAGGTGCCACAGGTGCTAACTCACACTGTGACCCCTGGCCAGGCCACCCAGGGGTCAAAAAGGAGGGCATCGTCCTGTCAACATCTCCCTTCGCTGGAGGAGTATCTCTAGGGAGGTTTCATTGTGAAGTGAAGTTTATTTATGTAATAGTCACAAGTAGACTTACATTAACACTGCAATGAAATTACTATGAAAATCTCCTAGTCGCCACACTCCAGCGCCTCTTTGGGTACACTGAGGGAGAATTTAACATGGCCAATGCACCCTAACCAATATGTTATTTGGAATGTGGGAGAAACTGGAGCATCTGGAGGAAACCCACAGGAAAAATGTGCAGATTCCACACAGACAGTGACCCTAGGCCAGAATCGAATCCAAATCCTTGACACTGTGAGGCAGCAGTGCTAACCATTGTGCCACCGTACCACCCCCACTGAAGCATGGAATCATAGAGTCATAGAGATTTACAGCATGGAAACAGGGCCTTCAGCCCAAGTTGTTCATGCTGCCCTTTTTTTTAAAGCCATAAGCTAATCCCAATTGCCCACATTTGGCCCATATTCCCCTATACCCAACGTACCCATGTCACTATCTAAATGCTTTTTAAAAGATAAAATTGTACCCGGTCTACTACTGTCTCTTGCAGCTTGTTCCAGACACTCACCACCCTCTGTGTTAAAAAATTTCCCTCTGGACACTTTTGTATCTCTCCCCTCTCACCTTAAACCCTTTAGTTTTAGACTCTCCTACCTTTGAGAAAAGATATTAACTATCTACCTTGTCTATGTCCCTCATTATTTTAAGGACACCCCACAGCCTCATACACTTCCAAGAAAAAAGTCCCAGTCTATCCCAGCCTCTCTTTGTAACTCAAACCATCAAGTCCCAGTAGCATCCTAGTAAACCTTTTCTGCTCTCTTTCTAGTTTAATAATATTCTTTCTATAATAGGGTGACCAGAATTGCACACAGTATTTCAAGTGTGGCCTTACTAATGTCTTATACAACTTCAACAAGACGTCCCAATTCCTGTATTCAATGTTCTGACCGATGAAACCAAGCATTCCGAATGCCTTCTTCACCACTCTGTCCACCTGTGATTCCACTTTCAAGGAGCTATGAACCTGTACCCCTAGATTCATGAGTTGTTTTCTCTGGGATATTAAGGACATCCAAATGGAAGTTCTTGACCTGCAGTGAGTAAATGGCTACCCTGTAAGTACAGCACCCAGACCTTCCAGCCCACAGGTAATAGCAGGAACGGTGCCATCCTGCCCACTCTCATCACGAGGTTCACCCCCCGATTCCACACCCACAAAAAAGTAATGAGCTGAAAAGTGTGAAAAATCACCATTGCCCACCACCGCCCTCCACCGCCCCCCAGCAGTCAGTCACTTAACCAATTCATCAAGCTCTATTAATAAGCTGAAAGCATCTGTGGAAAGAGAACAGAGTGAACATTTCAAGTCTGGTGACTCTTTGCCGGAGTTGAAGACAACAGGGAATAGGATGAGGAACAAACCTAGCGAAGACCACTAACCCCTGTGATATTCCACTTGTCATATTTTGCCAACCTGAAAGTTATCCATTTATCCCAGCTCCCTGCTTTTCATTAGCTAATCCATCCTTTATCATGCTAAAATGTTACATTTGACACCATAAACTCTAATCTTCCATGATAACCTTTTATGTGGCACCTTATGGAATGCCCTTTGAAAGAATAAATAGACCACATCTACTGCTTCCCCTTTATTCACCCTGCTTGTTAATTCCTCAAAGAACTCAAATAAATCATGATTTCCTTTTCACAAAGCCACGTTTACACTGCCTGATTGGTTTGTGATTTTCCAAACGTGTCCCTTTTTACCTCCTTAGTAAAGAATTCATGTTCTTCCCCAATATCTCATGATAGACTAATTGGCCTATAGTTTCCTGTGTTCTGTTTCCCTCCTATCTTGAATAAAGGAATTATTACATTGCAGTTTTCCAATCGAATGGAACCAAATTCCAGAAACTCGGAATGTTGAGATATTGCAACCAATGCATCTACTTTTTCCAGACCCTGGGATGTATGCCATCAGTTTTCCTAGTACCTTTCCTGCTGTGAGTCTGAATGTTTGACATTCCTCACTCCCTTTTCCCTCTTGAGTTTCAAATATTCTCAGGATGTCTTTTGTATCATCTAAATTGAAAACTGATCTCAATTCAATACTTCCAATATTTCCTCATTATTAATTCCCCCCAGTCACTCTCCAAGTGCCTAATGCTCTTTTGGCTACTTTTCTTTTCGGTATATCTTTAGAAACTCTGGCTGTCAATTTCTAATCTTTGCCAGTATTTCCTCATTCTCTTCCTCCTCACTATTTTTTTTTAATCATGCTTTTGGGACTAAGATCATTATACAATTGTATAATGAATATACAATTATATAATACAATTATACATTACATAATTGTGCAGCGAATCATAGAATCCTACACTTCAGAAGCAGGCCATTCAGCCCTCTGCTTCTGTGCCTACCACAATCCCATCCATGTCCCCATTACGCTATGCATTTACCCTAGCTAGTCCCCCTGACATCAAGGGGCAATTTAGCACGGCAAACCACCTATCCTGCATATCTTTGGAGTGTGGGAGGAAATCAGAGCACCCAGAGGAAACCCACGCAGACATGGGGAGAATGTCTGTGTGGTGTTTGCACAATGACCCAAGCTGGGAATCAAACCTGAGTCCCCAGGACTGTGAGGCAATTGTGCTAACCAAGTTTATTTTCTGTCTTGATACCATAACAAAAAATATTATTTATTTGAACCAATTTTTCCAACCGGACATCGCATGATCCGTCCCAGTGTTCCGATATTTGAAAGAAAGAAAGTTCCAGTTTGAGAGCAGTGTCTGAATTTTAAACTTGAGAGCACACTGCTGTGCTTCTGAGCATGCTGTCCATTGTGATAAATTGCTGTAATTGTGCATTCATTTAAAGCCTATGGATCAATTTTTAATCAAGCTAAGAATTTGAGCTAGAGAGGGACAAAATGGCCCATGAGGTAAAAAGCAGGAGGCACTTTAATTTTCCCCCAATTAAATTACAGCCTATTGTAATAACCTGTAATTAGGTTGGTTGAAAATTCAGGTTACCAATTCCAGCTAATGGAGCAATGTTCCTGGCCATGCAGGAGTCAAGGAGCACTCACTCCGCGCAAACATTTACTCCAATGATAAGGTAATTAGAAATTTCACAAGCTTCTTGGGCTGAACAACTGTAACAAAGCAAGAAATCTCTTCCAAGCAAAATGATAACACTGACTGGTATTCTCCCCTCAGTGTTTAACCGATTGACTTGCGCACAAGGTATATTTGTCGAGAATTGAGGAAACATTCTGTAAGGCACCACGTGAAACTGATATGAAGCAAAGCTTCTGTCAATATAACTGGGGCGCGCTCAGAGATATCACAATGCTGCACCGACGCTGTTCTTTAATTTAACACAGCACTAACCCTAATGGCCTTCCCTCCCTCACCCCACCAACACACTGTTCAAAGCTGATTCCCCGGAATCAAAGAGCTTTTCCTGGTGTCCTGCTTCGGGGCAACAATAGGTGTACCTGTTGCTGCATTCCATAAATATCACTCCATTCAAAACTCTGCTGCCCATGTCCTCTCTCATCCCATTAACCTTTCACCTCCCCGTGGACTCACTGACCCACTGCGCTCCCCCTGTCCCCAGTCTGGATTTTAAATTTCGCAACCTCATTTTCAAATCCTCACTGGGAATCCTTGCCCCTCCCTCCCTGTCTCTTTTTAACATCTTCCAGCCTCCACACCCCCGTAACCCTCTACGTTTCTCCAATTCTGACCTCTTGCCCCCTCCCCACCACCCCCCCACCCCCCTTCCAGTGTTAATGACTGTATTAGCATCTCATTAATGAGGATTCTGTGCTAGATTTCACCTCCGGCCCCAAGATATTCAGTAGATGCTGGATTGACATCACGCTGGCATCATGTACAACATGTCCACATAAGCATGGACCTGCCACCTCCATCTCCAAGGGAAATGACCACTCCAGCAGTCAGCATCCTTCATGCTGCGCACTCTCAGGGAGGGGGTCCGGAGAGGACTTGGGGAATATGGATAGGTTCAACTCAAAGCTGGGGTAGGCATCCCACAATCACCATTTCATGGTGAGGGGTCAGTAGGGTCACAGGCAGATCTTCTCTTTCCTGGGGGAAAATGTCTTGAGCTATTGGAGCAAGCCTGGCTTGCTATCAGCACACTCTGGCCTTTTTTTATTGGGGATTGGATGTTGCTGGTGAAACCAGCACTTGTTGCCCATCCATAATTGCCCTTGAACTGAAGGGAGCCATTTAAGAGTCATCCATATTGCTGTGGATCTGGAGTCACGGGCCAAACCCAGGTAAGGCTGGAAGGTCAGTGAACCAGATGGGTTTTTCTGACAATTGACAATCATAGAATCCTTACAGTGCACAAGGAGGTCATTTGGCCCATCGAGTTTGCACCGATCACAATCCCACCCAAGCTCTATTTCCATAATCCCATACATTTGTCCTGGTTAGTCCCCCCCTGACACTAAGGGATAATTTAGCATGGCCAATCGTCCTGACCTGCATGTCTTTAGAGTGTGGGAGGAAACCCATGCAGACACGGCAAGAATGTGCAAACTCCACACAGTCACCTCAGCCAGGATTCGATGACAAATGGCAATGGTTTCATGGTCACCATTAGACTTTTAATTCTAAATTTTTATTGAATTTAAATGCCACTCTCAGCTGTGGTGGGATTCGAACCGTGGTCTCCAGAGGACTATCCCGGCTTGCTGGGTTACTAGTACAGTGACAAGACCACTGCTTTCTCTTTCTATAACATTGAAATAATCTGATAGGCTGTTTCACAACAAAGCCCCATTATTTATTTCAGTTTGATCCACACTCTGCTACAGGAGCTCACGTTTCGATGTATTTGGAGTGGTGGGGGGGGAGCTTACTCTTTTCCCCTGAATTTTAACCAGAGTTCAGTTGGTGGCAAAGATGATATTAAACGTCATGTTAATGTCACATTGGGTACATTCATTCCCTTTCCAAACGATAGCAGGAGAACTTACAGTAACACAGTGGGGCAGTGATTAGCACTGCCACCTCACAGCACCAGGGACATGCATTCCATTCCAGACTAGGGTCACTTTCTGTGCAAAGTCTACACATTCTTCCTGGCCGGAATTTTACTGGCACACCCACCCCAAGACTCACAGAATGGAATTCCCCATTGGCTTCGGGCGGGATTTTACGAGTCTTGTCCCACCGAGGTCAGAGAATTCCGGCCCCCTTGTCTGTGTGGGTTTCCTCCGGGTTGTGCTGGCTTCCTCCTACACTCCAAAGATGTGCGGGTTAGGTTAATCAGCGTAAATTGCCCCTTATGTCAGGGGGATTAACAGGGTAAATACAAGGGGTTATGCGTATAGGATTGTGGTCAGTGCAGACTCGATGGGCCAAATGGCCTCCTTCTATATTGTAGGAATTCTGCAATTTCAGCCACCTGATCCTTTTGTGTTGTGTTTGATGTGGAAATTTGCCACCCCACTGGGGGAGGGTTTAAGCCAGGCCTTCATCAGGATAAATATCTCTGCATGGTTTATTCTGTGGATTGTGCTCGGCCGTACAAACCTGCTGCAAATTTGCAATAAACGCTAATTTGCAGGTGGAGAACAAACAGGGCTTTGGGGAGCCCACGCACTCCTTGTAATTTTCAGAGCACAATCTCAGGCAAGCTCCTCAGACTCCAATAAATTTTCCATCCGGATAATTGGAATTTCTCTAAATGACAGGTAAGAACCAGGAGAATTCACTCAGCTCTCTAATATCACAAGACTGCTGACTTTTTTAATTACTGGGATCTAAAGGATTTGAATATATTTAGATAAGATTGTATTAAGAGCTTATAGTACATTAATGTTAAATGTTGTGTAACATCCAACAACAGATTGCATTACTGAAGGTTGATCATTACTAAGCATTCTAATTAATAACATTGGACAGTGTCATCCCAAATATTAACCTTCAAACAGGCTAAACAGTGAAGATTAGGGTCTGCATTTTAAGACATTCTGCTCCGTGTAACATGGAGTCACTTCTGGGTTCAATAGGCACCTGGACATTGAGACTGCAACAACATGTTAAGATTGCAATTAACACAATCTTCATTTGGAGACACACAAGGGATGTGATGGCCTCATGGTATTATCGCTAGGCTATTAATCCAGAAACTCAGCTACTGTTCTGGAGACCTGGATCAAATCCCTATCACAGCAAATAGTGAAATTTGAATTCAATGAAAGAATATCTGGGATTAAGAATCTATTGGTGACCATGAAACCATTGTCAATTGTGGGAAAAACCCATTTGGTTTGCTAATGTCCTTCGAGGAAAGAAATCTGCCATCCTTACCTGGTCTGACTTACATGTGACTCCAGAGCCACAGCAATGTGATTCACTCTTAACTGCCTTCCAAGGGCAACTAGGGATGGGCAATAAATGTTGGCCCAGCCAGCGATACCCATATCCCATCAGTGAATAAAAACGAACTAACTTCTGCTTCACACCATAAAATAGAAGTTAGTTTTAGTTCAAGAGGGTGTTTGATTGTGACAGCAGTTCCTGTACAACAAGAGTAAATTGAAACATGAACAAAAAAATGCCAGAAAATCTCTGCGGGTCAGGCAACATCTATGGAGAGAAAAACAGAGCCAATGTTTCGAATCTGGATGACCCTTCGTCAGGGTAAATTGAAGTCCTGTTCCGTCAGTTTGACCCCAAAGCAGTTTTGACGAGGACATGACCAGAGGATATAAAAGCAGGAGGAAGCCATTCAGCCCCTCAGGTCTACCCTATCATTGTGAAATCAAGGATGAACTGTTTCCATTTAGCTGCGATAAGCCCATATCCCATAATGTTCTAACGTGGCAAAAAAAACTGTTAATCTCAGATATTAAGTTACGAATTGAGCCTTTCACGGGACAGAGATTTACACTTCTACCACCTTTTCTAGGATGGAGATGAGGAGACATTTCTTCACCCAAAGAGTGCAGCGTGTAGAATTTATTCCCACAGGAAGTAGTTGATATCAAAACATTGAATGTATTTAAGAGGCGGCTGGATATAGCACTTTGGGCGAATGGGATCAAAGGTTATAGAGAGAAAGCAGGATGAGGCTATTGAGTTGGATGATCAGCCATGATCATAATGAATGGTGGAACAGGCTCAAAGGGCCAAATGGCCTCCTAGTGCTCCTATCTTTCGTGTTTCCATCTTTCCAAATTTCTCTCCTGAATGGTCTGCTTCCAGTTGGAAAGTTCTGTTCCCTGATGCCAGACCCCTCACTAGGGGAAAATGTTTCTATTCAATCTGTCCATTTCTTTCAACATTCCAATTGAAAGGTTGCAATTGAAGCTATATCCACCTCTCTATCAAGCAGCGCATTCTCTCCTTAACCTTCAATGGCCCAGATTGCCAGTTTCCCCAATCTATCGCAGTTTTGCTGGACTGGGTGCCAGGATCGGTCAGTGAGCAAAGATTAAGGTTGATGGGCAGACAGGACTTTCACAGGATTGTTATAGTCAAGTGGGAGGCCATTAGCTCATCATATCTGCACCACGTCACTGTGAGTCTGGAGTAACATGTAAATCAGACTGGGGAAGGACGACAAATTTCCTTCCCTAAAGGGCATTAGTGAAACAGATGGGTCTTTCCGACGATCAACAGTAGTTATCATTTTAATTCCAGAGTTTTATTGAATTCAAATTTCACTACGTACCATGGTAGGATTCGAACCTGGGTCCCCAGAACATTACCCTGGGTCTCTGGATTACTAGTCCAGTGACAATACCATAAAACTACCCAGGATAATGCTGCTATGTCAGTAAGAACACAGTAAAAATACCATAAGAACGCATTAAGACCAGATTAAGAACACAATAAGAATACATTAAGAACAAAGTAAGGATATATTAAGAACAGACTAAGAACACAATAATAACACATTGAGAACATGCTAAGAAAACAATGAGAACACATTAAGAACACAATATGACCACAGAAAGAAGATACTGAGAACACAGTAAGAACACAGTAAGAACGTGTTAAGAACACAATAAGAAAACAATAATAACATATTAATAACACAGTAAGAACACATAAAGAACACAATAAGAAAGAACACAGTGAGAACACATTAAAAACACAGTAAGAATGCAAGCAGCAGAGTTTTTGGTGAGGATGGTTTACAACGGCAGAGGGAGGTGGGAAGTCAAACAGGAACATCGGAATAGTAAAGTTGGGAGAGACTTCTATGCATTGGGAGTGGCTAAGGTGAAGGGCATAGATATATTTAAGGGGAGGTTAGACAGGTACAAACAAGGTGAGGAATAGAAGGATATGCTGATGAGATGCAATGTGAGGGAATAAACACTGGAGTGATACAGTTAGAACAACCACTATTTCAAAGCTGTAGATTCTGTGTGATACCGTGTAAAATATCTATCTAATCAGAGATTTCAGTGCAGCAGGAATCAGAAAACCTATTTAAATTTCAAGGATACTTGGAAAAATGAAATGAATAGATATTTATAGTTAGAAATACACTTGGATAATATTAAAATTTCATAGCAGGCTCATTAATCTTATCCAGTTTCTGTGTTATGTCTAAAAGCAGTCCCCACTACAGAGCATGCCGAAAATGTTCAAAAATAAGCACACAATGCAAACATCATAATTATTATTTTTAATACCCTGAATTGATGGGTGGGGAGGGAGGTCTGGGATGAGCTAGGTACAGAAATGTACAGTAGCTTCAATCAGATAAAATAACTGTCCAACTGATCACAGGTAAAACATTTCATTTAATGGTCAAAATATGGCATGAGGATCATTTTCAATAGAAAGGTTTATTGAAACACTGCGGCACCAGATGAAATACTAGCCAATATTTACTCATTCACAGTTAGCACCTCTTCTGGTGTTTTTGATTCGATTTGATTTGGTTTGATTTATTATTGTCACATGTACTGAAATACAATAAAAAGTATTATTTATTGCGCTATACAGACAAAGGATACCGTTCATATAGTGGTTGGCACTGTTGCCTCACAGGGACCCAGGTTCAATTCCCGGCTTGGATCACTGTCTGTGTGGAGTCTGTACGTTCTCTCTGTGTCTGCGTGGATTTCCTCCGGGTGCTCTGGTTTTTTCCCACAGTCTGAAAAACATGCTGGTTAGATCCATTGGCCATGGTAAATTCTCCCTCAGTGTATCTGAACAGGTGCCAGAGTGTGGTAGTGTTAATGTACACCTGCTTGTGAACTAATGATAAATAAGCTTTATTTTAAATTTTACATAGGGGACAAGGAGAGGAGACAGTTTTTTTTATTCATTCATGGGACATGGGTGTCACTGGCTGTCCAGCATTTATTGCCCATCTCTAGTTGCCCTTGAGAAGGTGGTGATGAGCTGCCTTGTTAAATTGCTGCAATCCCTGGGTTGATCCACAATAAGAATCTAGCAGCACCAATTTTAAATCCAACCGGTTTATTTGATAGTAAATTTGCGAGCTTTCGACCTTTTCGTCTTCGTCAGGCATATGCAATTGGTGTTGCTAGATTCTTACTGAGTTCTTACTACCCCAGTCCAACACCGGCATCTCTACATCTTGATCCACAATGACATTAAGGAGGGAATTCCAGGAGAATGTAGTACATCATATAATGTTACAGTCAGATCTAGAGAACAGAGAAAGGACAGCTTAATATAAGACAGGTTGATCTTGCTCTACACCCCAGCTATGGCTAGAACATCATATTGTGTTTCCTCTCCTACAGTCCCTTTTCAAAGAGATTTGTCAGCATCTGAGGGTCTCCATGCATCAGTTGCTCCTCTGTAAATGTGAGACATTTTTTCCATACCCTGCCCCCACCACCCCCCACCCCCCATTGATGTTCATGAAGCAGCTTCAAGGAGTTCCAACAGGTCTAACTGTCTTCTCTCAACATCTTGGTGTGGGTCTATTGGCTCCCCCCTCTCAATGGGTGAACTTCCTCTACTTATTTCACAATGCACCCCAATATCTTTCTCACTTTAGATGATAAGCTGACAGGAGAGTTGAATTCCAAGGCCAGTGCTTCTAACTTTTAAATGTTTGAAGACACTTTGTGGGTACTTCTTGTCCAGGAGATTTGAACAGTGTTTACCCCTGGCTTCCCATCCATCCTTCAGTTGCCTTACCTCAATCTGGACTTGATGTATTAGAATATGTGCTGTGCTTTGGTGAACATGTTATCACCCTGCATTATTTTCTCTATTAGGTCAGATATGTCCCATTGCATTGGTTATGTGGCTGCAATTTCTATCATAATGTCCCACTGTGAAAAACTAATTCATCAAAACTCTGAGCATTCAGTTAGATCCCCCCTCACCACGGTCCTGGAATCCAGTGCTGCCCGACCCCATTGTATTTCTGGAAAACTAAGGGAGATTACTGACTCCCACCATGAGATCGTTTTCCAATCCTGATGCCAACGTGACCGCCAGTTACCATTTTTCAGCAGTAGCCTGGAGTCTCACATCATAAATCTATTTCGAACCTTGATTCCCAATATGCTTCGCAACTGACAAAATACTGAGGGCAGTCAGAGTTGTGATTAATGCAGGAAACATAGCAGCCAATTTTTGCACAGCAAGATCACACGTACTGCAATGGAATAGAATCATAGGATCACTACAGTGCAGAAGAAGGCCATTCAGCCCATTGAACCTGCACTGACAACAATCCCACCCTGTCCTTGTATGTACTCACCCCGCGTATTTACTCCCTGAGACTAAGAGGCAATTTAGCATGGTCAATCAACCTAATCCGCACATCTTTGGACTGTGGGAGGAAACTGGAGCACCCGGAGGAAACACACGTAGACACAGGGAGAATGTGTAGACTTTACACAGACAGTAAACCAAGGCCGGATTTGAACCTGGATCCCTGGTGCTGTGAGGCAGCAATGCTAATCACTGTGTCACTATGCTCCCCTGAAAGATTTTTATAATGAAGGCTTATATTAACACTGCAATAAATGACCAGGCTGAGTGTTTCTAAGTCAAGGGGTAAACACATTGACCAGGACACTAGGGGGAACTCTCTTATTGATCTTTGAACAGTGTGGTGGGATATTTTCCATTACAATGATGACTGCACAATGTTCAGCATCATTTGCAGCTCTTCAAATACTGAAACATTTCATGTCCAAATGGAGCAAGATCTAGACAACATTTGGGCTTGGGCTGATGAATGGCAAGTAACACACAAGAGGCCATCTCCAACAAGAGAGAATCTAACCATCACCCCTTGACATTCAATGACATTATCAATATCCTGGAGGTTACCATGGATCAGAAGCTGAACTGGACACAGTCATATAAATACTGTGGCTACCAGAGCAGGTCAGAGACCAGAAATTCTGTGCAGAATATCCCACTTTTTGATTTCCCAAATCCTGGCCACCATCTACAAGACACAAGTCAGGGGCGTACTGGAACTACCCATTTGCCATCAACACAAGAGATTCAACCCCATCAAGACAAAGCAGCCCACTTTATCAGCATTCTATTCACCACCTGAAACATTCACTCTCTCTATTACTGGTGCACAGTGGCAGTAGTGTGTACTATCTACAAGATGCACTGCAGGAACTCACCAGGATTCCTTAGACAGCACCTTTAAAACCTGCAACCACTGCCATTTAGAAGAACAAAAGCTGCAGATACCTAGGAAACGCCACCACTTGGTATTTCCCCTCCAAATCACTCACCATCCTGACTTCCATTCCTTCACTGTGGCTGGGTCAAAATGCTGGAACTCCCTCTCTAACAGCACTGTGGGTGTACCTACACCAAAGGGACTGCAGCGGGTTCAAGAAAGCAGCTCACCGCCAGCTTCTCAAGGGGCAATTAGGAATTGGCAATAAATCCCACCTCCTCTGTAAGAGTGTAAAAACATCCATTCAGAAGATAGATGAGGGCTGGAGTTAAAGACTCACCTGAAAATGCGCTCTCTCTCGGCCTAATGCTGCAGCATTAGCCTCGATTACAGGATCTGAAATGTGGAGCGTCGCTTAAACCAATGACCCAATCATTCAAAAGCGAGATTGCTACCACTGAACCGAGATTGAAACCGGGAAGATTGTCTCTCTATCCAGCAGGTTTCATTCTCAAAGGGAATACAAGGCACAACCCCAAACAGGAAGCATCCCTTGTGCCTTACGGTCTGTGGAAGATTGATTGCCTTTGCCATTGTGAAAGATACATATTTGATTTTCTTCCTTCTCAAATACCCTGGTAAGATGTTTCATTAACACCTTGACGGCAGGGCAGAGAGGTATCACAAAGCACTTCCTTCGGTTCCCAGGCTTGTGTCATTACTGTTATTACCGAGCATATGGCACTCACTCTAATTGACATTCATAGACCGTCATCGATTCCCTAAAACCAACGATATAAACACAAGTTGAATTTAGTAATATTGTTAGAGCTGGCAAAATGATGCTTTTTTTATTGTTTTGCAGTCAGGGAGTGAACCGTTGTCACAAATTCTCTTAAAATAGCCATGGTGGGATTTGAACCTATACCCTCCCAGAACCAGGGCCTCAGGCTTACTGGTCCAGTGATGTTGCCACTGTACCAAAATCTCCCCCAAGTCACCGAAATGTGTCACCTTCCCATTGCCTTATTTTCATCATTTTTTGTTTACATTTTTCTGTTCCATTTTATCTTTGCCTTCTGACCATCAGGTTTTCTTTTGAAAATTAATTTATGGTCACAAGTAGGCTTACATTGACACTGCAATGAAGTTACTGTGAAATTCCCCTAATCACCACACTGGCGTTTTTTTTATTGGTTGTTCCTTTGAATTACAAAAGAACGAAACAACAGGAGAAAATATAAGCAAAGTACTCGAAGAAGAAAGTAATTCTTAATGACACCAACAAGTGCCTGTGTGTTCTCGGCACGTTGTCAGTCATATTACAAAGCAGCACAACCAACATTTCATCACCCACAGTTTTGCTTTCAGCTACACATGCATAAGAAATTGACAAATGCAATCTAACTATTTATGTAGTGCCGAATAGTCACAGATTCACTTTAAAAGCACACAATGCATAAACTGAACAAATGTTCATTGGCTAATCTTGCAGTGATGTGCTGAAATTATTAAACGCGAGGTGGATTTATTCCCAAGTCTGTCACCCAGAGTTGAGTGTGGTGTGCCTTCTGCTTCCATCTTCCAGAAGGTGTCCAATTAAGAACCTGCCTCTGGGACCACTGTACAATTCAGGATGGTGGGCAGATTGAGGTCGATTCAACATGCACTATTAAAACCTTCGCTGTGGCTACACTGAGATAGTTGTTCGTGGATGTGGGAGGTGCTGGCCAGGCCTACTTTTATTGGCTATCTCTAATTGCCCATGGGAAAGTGGTGGTGAGCTGCTTTCTTGAACCATTATAGCCCATGTGGTGTAGGTACATCCACAATGCTGTTAGGGATGGAGTTCCAGGATTTTGATCTGGTCACAGTGAAGGAACAGCAATGAGTGTGATTCTCCAGCTGATCTCGTCCTAAGACTGGAGAATCTCGCCCAAAGTCAAAGGACCTTTGCGTGGTCCACCCCAGCCTGCTATGATTCCTGTGCGGACAGGACAATCCTTTCCCCCCAATATACTTCCAAATCAGGATGATGAGGGGCTTGGAGGGCTACCTCCAGGTGTTGGCATTTCCCATGTGTCTGCTGCTCTTGTCCTTCTAGGCAGTAGAAGTTGCTAGTTTCGAAGCAGCCTTCGAAGCATTGCTGAGGTGAGAGGCACACAGGAAAGTGGAGCAAAGGTAAGGCAGATGGAAGCTTCTTCTACCCCAGCACCCATTACTGGCAGCAGAGTTGAGGAAGCTGTCCTGCAATAGTGAACCTCTGCCAGATGGCCACAGGCTTGTGATTTTCCTCACTTAATGTCCAGGAGTCACATTCTCTGACCTCCCGCTCTGTATGCCCGCTGTGAGTTGTGGGAGTCCCATGCAACAACAGCACCATTCCATAGTCCTGCAAAGTGACTGACCCTTGTACCATTAACGATTTAACTCACCCTCCCACCATCAGCATGCAGCAATGCCAGTGATGCAAACAAAACCACTTCTGGCAAAACTGGGAGGAGAAAAGGACACATCATTAGTCCTCTCCTGTTGTACTTTTTCTGATCTTTCCTGCCCCAGTGTCCTCAAACCCCCCCACCCATCGTCCTGGAAAAAACTCTCCCAGATGTCTAAGAAATCTTGGGATGTATTTTTAGATCCTAATTTAAGTATTTTTCTTCTCCGAGACAATTATGCAAGCATTTCTGTGTGTGTAAGAGTGTCTCTTAACGCCTGCGAGCAGCTTGGGACTGAGCCGAGAAACTCACAGTGTAAAATATTGGAACCTCATCTGATAATAGGGCCTTGGAGAAAAGCTCTGGCTTTAATTGGGATTTTGCAGTCAGAGCAGATATTAAATGAAACCTGAAATTATGAAAGCATGCTCTTTGCAAGCCTTTCGACGAATAGTTTCGAAGAGCAAATGAAACATTAAGTAGGCAAGAATGAGCTAATCTATAAACAATCAAACTGATGGAAACTCCTTACATGGAGATGTTACACTCACAGCGCTGTATTAACATTCTCACAGCTACATGTATTACCAATGGTAACTGATCTACCATATTTAGTATAGTTAATACAGCATAGTGCTTGCTGTACATCAAATCAACAAGATGGAATGGAGCTAGCAGTGTTATTACTGCAAACATATTTTTGCTGACAATGCTTTTCGAACCAATGAAACATTTGACAAAATATAAACAATCGGTTCCCTGACACACAATGAAGCATGTCCACAAGTAGTCTCAGCACTCATCAGGCATAGCATATACGTTACGTCAAATGTGTGTTTATCAAACTCCATAAACTCCAATCATTTATTTAAGGTTGTATGTAACCAGTCACAATTACAGCAATGTGCACCATTCCTCACAGCACCCAGGGACCCGGGTTCAATTCCCAGCTTCAGTCATTGTGTGAAGTCTGCATCTTCTCCCTATGTCTGAGTGGGTTTCCTCTGGGTGCTCTGGTTTCTTCCCACAGTGCTGGTTAAATGGATTGACTGGAAAAGGCACCAGAATGTGGTGACTAAGGGAATTTCATAGTAACTTCATTGTAATGTTAATGTAAACCTACTGTTGACTAATAAATGAATAAACTTCCAACTTTATCTTCCTTGGCACTGCTGCCTCACAGCTCCAGAGACTGGGAGGGTTGGGGAAGGAGGGAATTGGGGATCAACTGGACTGAAGGGATAGTGGGGTGATGATTGACATGACTGGGGGGAGAGGATCGATTGCTCCCCCTCCCCCATCCAACTCCGATCAATCAGCTGGGGAGACCAGCAATCATGGAGGGAGGGGGGTCAGGGAAAGTATGAAACATCTTGGGGAGGTGGGGAGCAAGCTCTCTGACAGATCGTTCTGTTATATAGAGCAGAGAGATCTGGGAATGTGAAATTGTGCCCTCTACTATGAGCAGCCAGGTTCTGGTGAGCTCTAGGCCCTACCCACTCCCATTACTGGCAGGAAACAGATGCATCATTTATTTGCACTAAATGGCATTTGATTTCACTTGTGACCTCACCGAGAAAATGGATCTGAAACTCTCCCATTTTCACGTTCATTCAGCATTCAGAATCTTTTTTGGTGAGATTGCACCTGCCTCTTAAAGTAGTTCCACCTTAAACATAAAATATATCAAAATAGCACAGTATCATCACAGGTATCTTTGGTGAACCTGAGGTTCTTATTTAATCATGTTCCTTGGTAGTCTCAATTACATTTCAGAATGTCTATTGCATACACTAAACATATACTTAAAGATGCCGATCAGAAGTTTATTTCAGAATATCTCTAAGTAGTCTCAACACATATTTAAGAATGCTATTAGATGTCAAAACATAATAAAGGAATTCTCTAAACTACAGTAAGTATATATTTTAACATAGGTGGCACAGTGGTTAGCATCCTTGCCTCACAGCACCAGGGATCCTGATTCATTTCCAGGGTTAGGTCACTGTGTGGAGTTTACATGTTCCCCCCATCTCTGTGTGAATTTCCTTTGGGTGCTCCAGTTTCCTCCCACCTAATCCAAAGGTGTGGGTTAGGTTGATTGGCCATTCTAAATTGCCCTTTGGTGCTGGGGGACTAGCAGGGTAAATATGTAGGGATATGTGGATAGGGCCGAGGTGAAATAGTGAGCAGTGCAGACTCGATGGGCCAAATGGCCTCCTTCCAGTCTAGCCACATAGACACTTGCCGACTAGGGCAAGGTCTGCAACACATAACAGGCTACAAGGTGAAAGCAGGTCATTCACCAATTCATCTCTTCCTGATGAGATCAGTGCATTCTATGTCCGTTTTGAGTGAGATCTCAGCGAGAGCATGACCTCCACCCTGAAACCTCGAATGACCCTGTATCCAAGGTCACCATTGTCAAAGCTACCTTCTTGGAAATTAACTATGGAAAGCAACAGGCCCGAATGGGGTACCCGGATGAGCTCTCAGATCCTACGCACATCCGCAGGTGGGGGTATTCACAGACAGCTTCAATCGCTCTACAACAATCTATAGAAATTCCATCAGCAACCCCTCCGCTGCACCCACCAGATTCAATGGAAGGACAATCAGCCAAATGCTAGTGTCCTTCCTGGAGCCAGCTCTACAAGCGTTCAAGAAACCTCGTGCAAAATCAACTTCAATGGACTGGACACAGTATCTGGATAGCTGAGAACCATCTTCATTGCCAACTCTCCAATGGTCAATGTTCTAGAGGAGGATAACGAAAACACTTCAAAAACAATCTGAAACTCTCTTTGAAGTCTGACACTCATGACTAGGAGGAGTGTGTTACCAATCATTCAAAATGGCGACAATTGGCCATTAAGCTGCATCATGCTTTGAGTCCCAACGTGGTTAATAATGACACAGGGTGGTGGTAGCAAGGAAGAAAAAGGTGGCAAATCCTGAATTCTCGATGTCAGTACCTTGTGGGACATTTTGCCCCATGTACCCAAGGTTTGTTCAGTCAAATGAAGATCCAAGGCAGAAACACATGACCCTTGGGGATGTCATCTTTGAGTCAGAGACAAGTAATCAAGTTTTTACAGGAAATGAAGTCTTTACACCTCTTTTACCTGTACTTAACCTTCTCTCCACTCACACTGTCTGTATCAGTAAGGACTCCATCACCTGCAGAGACTTGCATTCTAACCATTATCTTGTAAATTGAGCCTGTGACTATGTATGCCCTGTTTGTGAATGCAAATCTTCAATCACCTGAAGAAGGAATAGCGCTCCAAAAGCTTGTGCTGCCAAATAAACCTATTGGACTCCAACCTGATGATGTGAGACTTCTTACCGTGATCACAATCGAGTCAGAAGACAGCATGATTCAGGAGTTGCTACAATATGATGCCTCATTATGTGCAGTGAAAATTGTGATCTTACACATGGACCAAGAGAAATCTGGAAGGGGGAATTGATAAGAACACTGATGAGATGAGTGCTAAATATAAATCTGCAGATTGGTTTATTCTACATGAAATGCATGACTGAATGGAATCTATTTTATGTTGCTCCTCATAACATAGAAAATAATAAAGACTGTCACTGTTAATGGTCTAATCTCACTTTACAGGCTAACTATCCCTGAAACTAGCTGGAACCGACCTTTAATCTTACAGAACATACATGCTGATATTTCACCCGGAGGGCTCTCTGTCTCGCACTGACTGATTAGTAATGCATCATTAAGAATATCTATAGATAATGAAACAAGTATTTAAAGCTATCCTATAAGATGTTTCAAATACATACAGAAGGATGACGATAAATTCTTTCAAACATGTCTTTGAGACTCCTATTCTATACTGTAAATATATTATCACAGAAAGCTACTAATATGTCAGCATATGGTTAAGGATTGGCTATGTGAATGCATGTTTAAAGCTTTTGATAGGCACTTCAATGCATATTTAGTGATATCTTTAATCTGTCTCAGTCCATATTTAGTGATATGTATAATCTCTCAAAGCATATTTAGCGATATCTATAATCTGTCTGATTGCATAGTTAGAGTTATCTATAATCTGTATCAATGCATATTTAGTGATATTTATACTCTTTCAATGTATATTTATTGATATCTATAATCTATGTCAATGTATGTTTAGTGATATGTATAATCTCTCAAAGCATATTTAGTGATATCTATAATCTGTCTCAAAGCATATTTAGTGATATCTATAGTCTTTCAATGCATATTTAGCAATATCTATAATCTGTCTGATTGCATATTTAGAGATACCTGTAATCTGTCTCAATGCATTTTTATTGATACCTATAATCTGTCTCAATGCATATTATTAATATCGATAATGTTTCTCAATACATATTTAATAATATCTATAATCTGTCTCAATGTATATTTAGTGATATCTATAATCAGTTTCAAGATATCTTTAGGCAGTTCCAGTATGTAGGGTATATATAGGTGACATCAAATACAAAGGGAGGCTATTGTTTGTCTGAATCACATATTATGAAGATGCCTCTGGGCTGTCTGCAAGCTGTTGCCATCAAACGTTTTTGATTTCTTTTTAAAGAGAGAGTTTTGAAACCTATATAAGGATAGCCATACGTTATAATTATCCATATTTAAAGAATTTATTAAGTTGTCTTAACCACAAATTCAAGAGAGACCAATAGATTTCTGGATATTAAAGATATCAAGGGATATAGAGATAATGGGAAAATGTTGCATTGAAATGGAAGATCAGCCACGATTCAGTTGAATGGTGGAGCAGGCTTGACGGACCTAATGGCTTTCTCCTGCTTCTATTTCTGATGTTTCTATAACCTACTTTCGGATAGAGACATAACATGAACCATTCATGTATGTGGCTTAAACATTTTTTTGGATATATTTGTCAGGATGTAACCGCCTCGCCTGCCCAAGGCTTGTAAAATCCTGCCTGAGACCAACGGAGAATATCGCTCTGTGAGCTTCACCCCAAAGTCCTTCTCTGTGAACAGTATGCTTTCTCTGCAAAGCGCGCAAAAAAAAATACTTTTCACTGTATACCGATACATTTGACAATAAAATCAAATTAAATCAAAGATTCTAGAGGTGGGCATGCCAGCAAAATTTTTTTGATAGTTGCTGACAATAATATCTCCAATATTTATTTAAGGACATCTAAAATCTGTCGTTAAATATGTATCTTTATCGCCGTAACATTTCATAGACTGTCTATAAATGATATCGGCACCCACAATGATATGCTTCTTTTTAAACACATATTCAAGGCTTCTTCACAGAAGACATTAACCATGTTTCAAATATTAAATATATTCTTACAGGGTCCTGCAGCAAATTGTACAGAATAATTTTTGAATGTTAAACACTGGGAGTTCAAAGCCCCTTTCAGCAAAAAAACATTTCCAATGATTCAACTTGATATGAAACTGCCTCGAGAAGGTAAAAGTGTCATTACGTTAGCTTAGTTTTTAATTGTTGCCACTTAGGACTTGCTTTGAAACAGGGGCTGAAAGTATAAAGAATTATGGCTAACTGACAAGATTAATAGAGATACGAAACGGAACAAACAGCGTGCATTTTACTGAAGCCAATCATATAAGAAGCATATTGCAATTGACTGAATGGCATAAATTAAATATTACAAGGGTTTAGTGAGGTATGACTTTTTAATCCATCTGTAGTGTCTATTCCGTTTTAAAATGAATTAAAATATATAAATACTGCAGCCATGGTTAATCAGCAAGAACACCAAAATGCTTTAATGCCCTAAAATAAGGCAGTGATGAATGGGAAGGTGTACATTTATTATGAGTTCCAGCACACCAGGGACTGCTTTAGGATGATGTGAAGTCTGGTGCTAAAATGGACCTTTGAGTTTGCTAGATGACAGGTTAGTGTGTGTAATCTTAACGTTATGTTTTAATTTAATGATGCACTTTCCATTGTTCACTGTGATTCTCTTCACTCCAAAGCATCAGCTCCGAGGCAGAACAAAGCCCAGCCCGAGAGAAAGGGGTTTCAAAGAACAAAGAACAGTACAGCACAGGAACAGACCCTTTGGCCCTCCAAGCCTGTGCCGATCATGATGCCTGTCTAAATTAAAACCGTATGCACTTACAGAGTCCGTATCCTTCCATTCCCATTCTATTCATATATTCGGCCAGTTGCTGCTTAAATGCTGCTTTCGTACCTGCTCCCATCACCTCCCCAGGCAGCGTGTTCCAGACATTCACCAAAACTTGCCTCGCACATCTCCTCTAAAATTCTCCCCATGCACCTTAAACCTCTGTCCCCCAGTACTTGACTTTTCTACTCTAGGAAAGAGAATCTGACTATCCACTCTATCAATGTCACCATAATCTTGTAAACCCCTATCAGGTCACCCCTCAACCTCCGTCGTTCCAGTGAGAGCAAACTGAGTTTATCCAACTTCTCCTCATAGCTAGTACCCTGCATTCCTGGTAAATCTTTTCTGTACCTTCTCTGAAGCATCCACATCCTTCTGGTAGTGTGGTAACCAGAATTGTACACAATATTCCCTAACTAAGTTTCTGTATAGCTTCAGCACAACCTGCCAATTTCTTATACTCAATGGCCTGACTGATGAAGGCAAGCATGCTGTATATTTTCTTGACTACCATATCTACCTGCACTACCACTTCCAGTGATCGATAGACATGTACACCCAGATCTCTCTGTCTGTCAATACTCCTAAAGGTTCAACCATTTACTGTATAATTCCTACATGCACTGAACCTTCCAAAATGCATTACCTTACATTTGTCCAGATTAAAGTCCCCCTATCATTTCTTCGTCCAAGTCTCGATCTATATCAATCGAGTGTATTGGAACATTTAGAGGATTTGGCGACCAGCTAAATTTCCCATTTGTTGTGGGAAATTTCTGCTGGCACAGACAGTGGTAAGCTTCTAGCCGTTATGTTTTCATTACCAACAAGGGTATACATTGTAATGTGAAGAATCTGTAATTAACTTGCAACTATGTCTTTGTCTGTATATGTTTGTGAACCTACCTCTCCACTCACCTGATGAAGGAGCAGCATTCCGAAAGCTCATGATTCCAAATAAACCTATTGGATTGGTGTTGTGAGACTTCTTACTGTGTCCGCCCCAGTCCAATCTACACATCATGTTCTCTTCACATGATAATCCAGTAATCTCACCAGAGGCACGAGAACAGGTGCCCACACTGCTGCAGCATAATTATCCATTAAGGGCCTAATGAGGAGGGGGGAATGGGCAGGATTCAGCTCGGTTCTTCCAACATCTCGTAGAGGTAACCTGTTATGAACAGGTTGTACACCCAATGGAGCCAGAGATTCCACCCCCTATTGAGAGGGGATCCAGAAATGTTCTCCAAATGGTTTTCCCTCTAATATGATGGCCCTACTCGCTTCAGAGCTCGTCATGTTTGACCTTTAGTGCTCACTCCCAAACTTGCCTCCATTTTGAGGCATCCTTGAGTTTCCCTTTTGTCTCCATCTTTCCAGTCGGGTGGGACTGACGGCCATCCTCTCTGGGCCTGCAACCTCAGGAGTCCGTTCTCAATTGGATGACAAATTCTGAAATGACCAATTAGGAAACCCCTCGCAGAAGATCACAGCAAACCCGCGCGAGGTCAGAAGCCAGCTCCTGGAAATAAATATTCATCAAATATCGGCAAAAAGATACAAAAGTCTGCGGTCACATACAACCGACTCAAGAACAACTTCTTCCCTGCTGCTGTCAGATTTTTGAATGGACCCACCTTATATCCAGCTGATCTTTCACTACACCCTAGCTATGACTGTGACTTGTTTATTGCTAGAGAATTGGAATTTAAAAACAGCGAGATTATATTGTCGCTGTATAAGGTGCTGGTGAGGCCACACCTGGAGAACTGCGTACAGTTTTGGCCTCCTTATTTGGGAAAGATACACAGGCATTGGAGGGGTACAGGGGAGAATCACTGGGTTGATTCTGGCATTGAGAGATGCAGGAAGCATTAGGACTGAGTTGAGGAGGAACTTCTTCATCCAAAGGGTTGTGAATCTGTGGAATCCCCTGCCCAGTGAAGCACTTGAGACTACCTCATTGAATGTTTTTAAGACAAGGATAGGTAAATTTTTAAACAGTAAAAGAATTAAGGATTATGGTGAGTGGAGCTGAGTCTAGGGGAAGATCAGCCATGATCTTACTGAATGGTGGAGCAGGCTTGAGGGGCCAGATGACCTACTCCTGCTCCTATCTTTTACATTCTCATGCACTCTCACCTTTCCTTCCCTATGAATGGTATGCTTTGTCTGTATAGCACACAAGAAACAATTCTTTTCACTGTATACTCGTACATGTGACAATAATAAATCAAATCAAACCAGAAATTTTATATTTTGATTATGTGTGAAAATTTACTGACAATCTTGAAGCCAGATTTAACCAATACCATTTCCAACGCATTTTCAGTCACAATTTCTCAAAGTGGAATCAGCATTGCAAGCAAATATTTCCATATGGTTTCACCTCACTAATATGTAGCACAAAATTAAAGGTTATTTTTTCCAGCAATCTGTCAGTGTCCTCGGGTGAAATCGTGATTATTTATAACAGCTTCAAGTTAACAGAAATCTTGCAATGAATTATGAAGGAAAGCTCAGATCCATCTCTGTCTGGTCCTGCTATCCTTTCGGTCATTAATAAAAGGCCAAAATACTCTTCAAATGTAACAGCTGCCTCATCATTAAAGCTCAGATTGGATGCACATCGCATCAAACCCGGGTCTAGACAGAGTGGGCAATGCTATTAAGTCCATGTTGTTTGAAATATTGCATTCTAAATGGCTGTTGACTGTGTGCCATAACACTGTAATTGTTCTCCTCCCACTGGAGGTGGAGGAAGCGATTGTAAGGTGCAGGCAGCCGAGATTTTGGATGTGTTATTTTTAACCCTTTCAGCTCTGGAGATGAGATCGATCACTGGGAAAACCCTCTGACCTGTTTCACATGGGGGAGGTGGTGGCATAGTGGTATTGTCACTGGGCTAGTAATCCAGAGACCCCCTGCACGATCTGGGAACCCGGGTTCAAATCCCGTCGCAGCAGATAAGGAGCAAAGATAATTACAGCACAGGAACAGGCCCTTTGGCCCCTCCGAACCTGCACCGACCATGCTGCCCAACTGAACTAAAACCTCTTACCCTTCTGGAGACCATATCCCTCTATTCCCATCCTATTCATGTATTTACCCAGACACTCCTTACTATCCATGTCTGCTTCCACTGCCTCCCCCGGCACCGAGTTCCAGGTACCCATCAACCTTTGTGTAAAAAAAACTTGCCTCGTACATCTCCTTTAAATCTTGCCCCTCACACCTTAAACCAATGCCGCAAAAAATGATAACATTTGATGGTAATATTTAAATTAAACTTCTAAAAATCTGAAATTAAAAGCGGTGACCATGAAACCACTGCTGATGATCATGAAAACCATTCTGGGTCCATTAATGTCTTTCAAGAAAGGAAATCTGCTATTCTTATCTGGCCTGGCCTACATGTGACTTCACACAATGTTGTTGGCTCTTTAACACCCTCTGTAATTTTGGGCAGTTAGGGATAGGCATTAAATACTGGCCCAGCCGGCAACTCCCCCGTCCCATCACGTCAAAGGCAGCTGCTGCCCACATCAGTCTTGAGTTGTTACTGTGCAAAAGGAGGCCATTGGGCCCATTGAGTCTGCACTGACTCTCTGAATGAACAGTTCCCTTAATGCCATCCGTTCCCTGCCACTGTAACCCTGGACATTCTCCATTCTCAGGTAACTGTCTAATTCCCTTCTGAATATCTCAATAAAACTGTCTCCACTACACACTCAGACAGTATATTTCAGACCCTTAAACACTCAGTCTGTGAAAAAGTTTTTTTCTCATGTTGCTGTTGCTTCTTTTGCTAATTACTTTAACTCTGTGTCCTCTCCTCCTTGATCCTTACACGAGTGGGAACAATTTCTCTCTATCCATTCTGTCTGGACCCCTTGTGATTTTGAATATTTCCATCAAATTTCCCCTCAACCTTCTCTTCTCCAAGGAAAACAGTCCTGACATCTCCAATCTATTCCTGTGACTGAAGTTCCTCATCCTGGATACATTCTCGGGAATCTTTTCTGCACTCACTCTAACGCCTTCACACCCTGCTTAAAGATGCCGCCCAGAGCAGAGGACAGTTCTCCAGCTGAGACTGAACTGATGTCTTATATTGGTTCAACATAACCTCCTTGCTCTTGTATTCTTTGCCTCTAACAATAAAGCCCAGGATACCCTGTGCTTTTTCAACCCAAGCTGCCTTCAATGACCTGTACACATATCCATCCATATTCCTCTGCTCCTGCACCCCTTTTGAAATTTTACCCTTTATTCTATACTGTTTCTCCATCTTCTTTCTACCAAAATCAATCACTTCACATTTCTCTGCATTGAAATTCACCTGCCACCTATCTGCCCATTCCAGCAACGAGCCTACATCCTTTTGAAGTTCTACTCTATCTTTCTTACAACTCACAATGTTTCCAAGCTTCATATCATTTTGAAACTGTGCTCAAATCTACCAAGACACCAAAATCGAGATTATTAATATGTATCAGGAAAAGCGAGGGTCCCAACAATGATCCGTGAGGAAATGCCACAACAAAACTTCCTCCAGCCTGAGAAACATCAGTGAACCAGTGCTCTCTATTTTCTGACATTTAGCCTACTCCACACCCATGGTGCTAATGTCACTTTTATTCCATGAGCTATAATTTTGTTCACAAGTCTATTGTATGGCACTGTATCGAATGCCTTTGAAAAGTCCACGTACACAACATCTGCAGGATTACCCTCATCACCCTTCACCAGAGATATCCAGCGAGTTAATTGTTAAACACAATTTTCCATTATGAAATCTGTTTTGGCCCAGATTATCAATTCTTTGATTTATTATTGTCACATGGTATTAGTATACAGTGGAAAGTACTGTCCTTGCGAGCTATACAGATAAACATACCGTTCATAGAGGAGGAAAAGAGAGAGTGCAGAATGTAGTGTTACAGTCATAGCTAGAGTGTAGAGAAAGATCAATTTAGTGCGAAGTAGGTCCATTCAAAGGTCTGACAGCAGCAGGAAAGAAGCTGTTCTTGAGTCATTTGGTACATGACCTCAGACATTTGTATCTTTTTCCCGGCAGAGGAAAGTAGAAGAGAGAATGTCTGGGATGCGTGGAGCCTTTAGTTATGCTTTTCTGAGACAACGGGAAGTGTAAACAGAATCAGTGGATGGGAGGCTGAATTGAGTGATGGACTGGGCTACATTCATGACCCCATTGGAGTTTCTTGAGATCCTGGACAGATCAGGAGCCATACCAAGCTGTGAATCAAGAAGTTTTCCATCACCAAAGTTAAACTGGTTGGACTGTAGTTGTTGGGATTATCTTTTACACTTTACTTTGAGTACAAGTGTAACATTTGCAATTCTCTTGTCCTCTGACAACACCCTTGAGTCTATTTGTCTCCAAGTGACTCCTATTCTGGGCATAAAACTTGATATCGAGCCAATGAGAAACATGGCAGTTTGAAAGATAGCAGAGGATCTGAAAGAGGAAGAACAGAAATTCCGTTCCTTGGTCTCTAAATGAGCTGAAAGCCTTAAAATTGGAAACAGCTAGAAAAGATAGATTCATTTCAGACAACAAGTTAGTGCAAAGTTAAAGCTTCAGGAATGGAACAGAAGGTGAGAAAAAGGGAGGGTTTTAACATTTGTTCTCAGGACATGGTTGTTACAGGCCCAGCTGACCCTTATTGCCAATCTCCTATCGGAAGAAGTCTCATAACACCAGCTTAAATTCCAGCAGTTTTTTCTGGAATCCCAATCTTTCAGAACGCTGCTCCTTCTCCTCCCATTGGTGACGGATCTTCTCCTTAAACTTTTGCTTCTGGAATTTTGATAACAAATGAACAAACTGCATGAAAGTGCATTTGTTTTTATTAAGTCTGATTTTAATTGATTATTTTAATAATTGAAGGTGAAGATTACTGCCCTAAAGTAACTCTTAACATTTTATCAGTTTTATCAGTATGATTTTATTGTTTGTTTCTAATTATGTGAATCTTTTTCTTCTTTCATGGAATGTGGGTGTTGCTGGCAAGGCCAGAGAGAGGGGAAAGATTGTCTTTGAGCCTGTTAGCTTGAAGGCTTGCAATGAATGTAGAAAATCTGACAGATGTACCTCCTCTAAACATATAAGATGATTAGAGGTATAGATAGGGTGGATAGTGATAGCCTTTTTCCTAGGATGGAAAAAGCTAGCACGAGGGGACACAGCTTTAAATTAAGGGGTGATAGTTATAGGACGGATATCAGAGGTAGGTTCTTTACCCAAAGGGTGGTTCGGGAGTGGAATGCCCTGCCTGCAGCAGTTGTAGATGCGCCAAGTTTGGTGGCGTTTAAGAGGTTAGTTGATAAGTATATGGAAGAGAAGGGAATGGTTTAGTTTGGAGGGGCATTGCTTTTTATATTGGTCGGCGCAACATCGAAGGCCGAAGGGCCTGTTCTGTGCTGTAATGTTCTATGTTCTATGTTCTTGGTGGAATGTTTGTGCCATAAACTTTCCAAACCACCCATCCAAACGGTTGCTTTTTAAAGTCAAATACTGTACAATCAGCAGTCATATATCCGCGTTGGATGACACAGCAGGTTAGTATAGCTGCCTCACAGTGTCAGGAACGTGGGTTTGATCCTGGCTTGGATCACTGTCTGTGTGGAGCCCGCATGTTCTCCCCATGTCTGCACGAGTTTCCTCCCACATTCCAGAAGACGTGCTGGTTAGGGTGGATTGGCCGTGCTATATTCTCCCTCAGTGTACCTGAACAGGCATCAGAGTGTGGCAACTAGGGGATTTTCATAGTAACTTCATTAGAGTGTTAATGTAAACCTACTTGGTAAATAAACTTTAATTTGACTTTGCTGCGCACCCACTTGGAACTGGATTCAAATTGTTTAAACTGATTTTGTTTGTGACACTCGGGTGTAATGAAGACATCACCCCATCAGTATTGGGTACTTTGGAACATGATCACTGTGGGTAGAGGAACAAGTAAATCCGGGAGAGCCATCCAGGAATTGGTCTAACAGACATATTTACTATTGTGCCGAGTTTAATTCAAATCTCAGGAGTAGCTGATAGGATTCCTTTGAAAGTTCAGACATAATCTTTTTTGATGCTGGCAGAATTTTCTTTTGCCAGAAACACCATTCAGTTGCATTTATGAAAGACTTTCCCTCATTATTCTTTCCTTTATGAGATGCTCCAGGTTTTTTGACCCTTGCTTAACCATTTGTCTTCCCTCCGAATACAGAAGAACTTATCGTGGGGCCAAATATTCATTTGGTTCAGCATCAATAGCACCAAGTACAGCACAGCAGTATAGTGGTTAGCACTGCTGCCTCACAGTGTCCGGGCTCAATTCCAGCCTCAGGTGACTATCTGTGTGGAGTCTGCACATTCTCCCCATGTCTGCATGGGTTTCCTCCGTGAGCTCCAGTTTCCTTCCACAGTTCAAAGATGTGTAATTTAGGTGGATTGACCATGTTAAATTACCCCTTGGTGTCCCAAAGTGTGTAGATTAAGGGGATCAGTGTAGTAAATACATGGGGTTAGGATAGGACGGGGTAAAGTGCTCTGTGGGAAAGTCGATGCAGACGCAATGGGCCGAGTGGCCTCCTTCTGCACTGTAGGGGTTGTACGATTCTATGAGGAGATTCAATCCTCCCATCACAGTGTCAATGCTCATGGAACTCAAAAATGTTCTTGTTTTCTTTACTCTTCCATGGAATTTGGTGTTGTTGGCTGGGCCAGCACTTTTTGCCGATTGCTAATTGACTTTAGAAGTGAGCAGTTTGCTAGACCATTTTAGAGAGGCAGTTGAGAGTCAACACATCGCTGTGACTCTGCCATCCTTACCTGGTGTAGCCTACATTTGATTCCAAAGTTCCTTCCCTAAAGAACATTAGCGAAACAGGTTTTAATGGCAACAATAGTTTCATAATCACCATCGCTGAGTTATTTGGAATCACGAGCTTTTGGAGCGCTGCTCCTTCACCAGGTATTGTGAGGTTTCTTACTGTGCCTACCCCAGTCTAACACCAGCATCTCCACATCATGGCAAACCATCACCGAGACTAGCTTTATATTCCAGATTTTATTGATTGGATTTTTAAAATTGCACCAGCTGCCATGGTAAGATTTGAACGAGCAATTCTACTAATTAACCTGGGTCTCTGAATTTTGAGTTCAGTGATATTAATGTGGGCGCTGTCATCCTCCCCTTGGATACAATCCTCCTCCTAAGGATATTTCAGCAGGCTGGGATTGACATTCCTTGATAATTCCCACCAATTTCCATTCAAGACCCACCACCAGACCCCCATCTCCACTGACCCTCTCCTGTGTAGCAAGTCCCTCTAATTTCAGTTACATCCCTGCAGGATGAAAACTTTGACATCTCTCCTCCCTCTCCAAATTAAATGTTGCCTACTCTCCACCATCCAAGCCTGCAGCATTTCCTCAGACTTATTCTTGTACACAAGTCTTTATATGGACTAAGAGCTGTACACATTTCGAAAAAATCTCCCCTTCAATAACCAAGTGAAGTTTGTTGCGATGCTGTACCCATTTTCTCCCCAATTATGTCAACAATTTCAAAGTTGCAATTGATCCAAGAGAATCCTTGTGTATGATTTAATTTGATTTATTATTGTTACATGTATTAGTATCTAATGAAAAGTATTGTTTCTTGCGCGCTATATAGATAAAACATACCATTCACAGAGAAGGAAAGGACAGAGTGCAGAATGTAGTGTTACAGTCATAGCTAGGGGTGGAGAGAAAGATCAACTTAATGCAAGGTAGGTTCATTCAAAAGTCTCACAGCAGCAGGGAATAAGCTGTTCTTGAGTTGGTTGGTATCTGACCTCATACTTTTGTATCTGTCTCTGACAGAAGGAAGTGGAAGAGAGAATGTCTGGGATATGTGGGGTTTTTAATTATGCTGGCTGCTTTGCCGAGGCAGCGGGAAGTGTAGACAGAGTCAATGGATGGGAGGCTGGTTTGTGTGATGGATTGAGCTACATTCACAACCTTTTGTAGTTTCTTGCAGGAGCCCATACCAAGCTGTGATACAACCAGAAAGAATGCTTTCTATGGTGCATCTGTGAAAGTTGGTGAGAGGTTTGGGGGTTTTAACTCTGGATCTTTACCATTTGTTTTGATGTAATCTCTAGTTTCTAAAAAATGGTTACACCTTTTATAGGTGCATTGAAACTCTGAGGAATTAGGCAAACTTCTCGAAGAATTGAACTTGAAGAAAGGAGGCAGTTCTCCTGCAAGATAAATCCAGCTTCCTTTGGAATGTGTCACAATGTCTACGCTAACAATCACCAAACACCAAGGTGGCAACCATGAATAGTTGCCAAATGTCAAGGGATTATTTATCGCATTGGACCGCAACGTCTTAATCTTCTATAAAAACAAATGTTACGATGCAAAAATAAAATGTATTATGGTCAAAAATAATTAATTATTCATACAGAATATTCACACAAGCATATCATTTTTGTCATTCATGCATTATTAACTACATTATATTACTGTAAAATCATCAGTTAAATAACATTAATCATAACATTATTTTTATTATCATACATTATTAATTACACCATGATGTAGTATCATTGCAAGACCGTCAGTTGAAGAATGAAGATTACTTCAACATTCCCTACACTGCTGGGAACACTAAATTACATCATTAGAGTTTATTGGTGGGGGGGAAGAGGTATTCAACAAGAATTTATCATGTGACACAATCCTCTGCTGACACTTGTCGATAATCTTTCTCTTGTATGGTTCCGCAGAACCATTCCCATATGCACAGTGTGTCAGCTGTCCATTCCTAGGGAGAACAAGCACACTGTGTATGGAGTATGAAGCAAGTGAAATATTAGTCACTCAGGTCCTCACCCTTCCAGGTTGGGTCGCAATCCCATGAGCTAATTCCTCTGTGGCTTCCTCATGTCTCAGCTCAGAATAAAAATGAGCAAACTAGTTTAATTTTTCCTCCTCTGATTGTTTAGCTCACATTTCTACATTGCAAGCAGCTGTGTACACTTTTAAAACCAAATTTAAAGTTTATCTATTAGTGTCACAGTAGGTTTACATTAACACCGCAATGAAGTTATTGTGAAAATCCCCTAGTCATCACACTCTAGCGCCTGTTCGGGAACACTGAGGGAGAATTTAGCATGGCCAATGCATCCTAACCAGCACGTCTGTGGGGGAAAATTGGAGCACCCGGAGGAAACCCATACAGACATGGAGAGAACATCAGAGGAATTCCATCAGCCACACACCTGGCTTCATTCAGAATTCCAGCTCATTTACAAACTGGTGGAGAACACACCAAGTTTCATTTGGAATTTCCAGTAAGTGGGATGTAAAATGCCATGGGAAAGCAATCAAGACCATCAAGGTACTGGGACATGCCCACTATGTGCCCATCAATTAGAGTCATAATGGTTTACAGCATGAAAACAGGCCCTTCGGCCCAACTTGTCCATGCCTCCCTTCTTTTTTTTAACCACTAAACTAGACCCATTTGACCCATATCCCTCTATACCCATCTTACCCATGTAACTCTCTAAAAGCCTTTTAAAAGTCAAATTTGTACTCACGTCTACTACTACCTCTGGCAGCTTGTTCCAGACACTCACCACCCTCAATGTGAAATATTTGCCCCCCAGACCCATTTTGTATCACCCTCCCTCTCATCCTAAACTTATGCCCTCTAGTTTTAGACTCCCCTATCTTTGGGAGAAGATGTTGACTATCTAACTGATCTATGTCCTTATTTATTTTATAGACCTTTATAAGATCACCCACAAGCCTTCTACGCTCCAGAGAAAAAAGTCCCAATCTATCCAGCCTCACCTTATAACTCAAACCATCAAATTCCAGTAAATCTTTTCTGCACTCTTTCAAATTTAATAATATCCTTTCTATAATAGGGTGGTCAGAACTTTTCACAATATTCCAAGTGTGGTGGGAACTCTCCAAGTTTTATTCAGGATTCCCAATAAATTGGGTGTAAAACTCCATGGGAAAGCAATCAAGATCGTCAAAGTGCTGGGACATGCTCCCTGAATTCCCATCAATTGATATTAATGGACAGAAGATTCTGGGAACAGAATCTATAATTTTCCAATTAGCTGAGGCTTGCTGGTGGTCTGACCCCTGGAAAATTTGACCTATTTGTACGTCTGCAGAGAGGTGAAATTTACTGGAGTGAGATAGAAACCAATAGAATCCCTCCAACGCAGAAAGAAGCCATTCTGCCCATTGAGTCTGCACCGATTCTATGACAAAGCAATCCACTGAGGCTCTATCCTCATAATATCATGTACTTATTCCTGCTAACCTACACATCGGGCAGCATGGCAACACAGTAGTTTGCACTGCTGTCTTACAGTGCCAGGAACCTGGGTTTGATTGCTGGCTTGTGTGGACTCTGTACATTCTCCCTGAGTCTGCATGGGTTTCCTCAGTGTGCTCCGCTTTCTTCCCATATTCCAAAAGACATGCTGCCTAGGTGCATTGGCAATGTTAAATTCTCCTTCTGTACTCGAACAGGCACTGGAATGTGGCAACTATGGGATTTTCTCAGTAACTTCATTGCGATTTTAATACAAGTCTACTTGAGACTATTAAACAAATTTTAACTTTACATCTTTGAACACTGAGGGGAAATTTTGTTTGGGCAATCCACCTAATCTGCACATCTCTCAGACAGTGGGAGGAAACCGGAGCACCTGGAGAAAACCCACACAGGCATGGGGAGAACGTACAGACTCCACACAGACAGTGACCCCAAGCTGGAATTAAACCAGCAAAGGGCCAGCTTTCCCTGTTGGATAGGAAACACTCCAGAAGAGATCGCAGTAGTTTCTGAGACCCCACCAATACGTGGTGGGGTGGGAGAGGGCTGTGCTGAGGGAGGGACTGTACAACATGGTTTGGGGTGATTATGGGATGGAAAACATTGGCTTTGCTTAAGCTAGCAGTGGGGGATAACTCCTGGTCCACCTGGCCCACACGGAGTGCTGATCTATTGAGCTGTCCTCAGATCCCTGGCTCTGCTGGATTCCATCAAGGTCTGGAAAACCCAATGGTCAGAGATAAACCTGAAACATGGATAAATTGGGATTAGAACAATTGGGTGATTTGCTTTTGGCCAGTGCAGAAGCGATGGGCCGAATGGCCTTTTTATGTGCTACGTATCACTATGACCCTAAACCCAAGGCAGTCAAGATATTTAAAGGAATATGCCATCTTCATGGGTGTGGCATGGTTTCCTGCACCCACTCTGCCTCCATTTAAACTAGAAGTAGCTGGGTTGGGAGTGAATTGGGATTTAATACTTTTAGGCATTAGCAACTTGCCCGAACACAACATTCCAAGATTACTGGTTAAAATCACCGTGTTAATTAGTGCTCTGAAACACAGACCATCCCAGTGGATCGTTTAGCCAGGACGACAATCCTCAATGTCTGAAGAACTGAACAATGAGGACACAGCCACGGAAATGTAGCCTACGTTTGAATGGAAGTGTTTGGAGGGTTATTTCAGTAAGGAAGCAGTTACGAGCAGCAGGAATCTGTTTGTAAACACAGCTTCTGAGAATGACCACAGTCAACCACCCACCTTTCTGCCAACCAGCCACCCCGTGCGGGATAGGTGGGAAGAATCTGATTTCTCTGAAACAGAAGGTAATTTCTGTTGCTGTCAATTTTGAAGGATAGAACAGTTTGAAATATTTACTACTGGTAAAAATATTCAAGCTGCAAAATAGACAAAAACCTGTGAATTAAACCTGGGAAAAGCTACTCAACCTGTATAAACTTGGTTAACTATATAAACCTAGTTAACTGTATAAACCAGGCTAACTATATAAACCTGACTAACTATATAAGCCTGTTAACTGTATAAACCTGGCTAAATATATAAACCTGTTAACTGTATAAACCTGGCTAACTATATAAACCTGACTAACTATATAAGCCTGGCTTACTGTATAAACTGGACTAACTATATAAATCGGATTAACTGTATAAACCTGCCTCGCTATGTAAACAAGGCTAATTAAATTAATCTGTCTCACTATATTAACCAGGCTAACTGTAAACTTGGCTAACTCTATTAACCAAGTTAATTGTATAAATCTGGCTAACTGTATAAACCTGCCTCACACTATTAGTTAGATTAATTAGATAAACCTGACTAACTGTATGAACCTGAATAACTATATGAACTTAGTTAACTATATAAACCTGCCTCGCTGTATTAATCTGGCTAACTATATAAACTTGGCAAATTATATAAACCTGGCTAACTATATAAACCTAGCTATCTATATAAACCAGGCTAACTGTATTACCTCAAATCATTGCGAAAGTGCAACTATCTTTATGGTTTTGTTTGATGAAGTTCTTATCTTTATAGATTAAAATAATTACAACTGTTAAACTGTTACAATTTCTCCAATAAAGTGAACTGCCAGTGCTCGCTGTGCTAATAGCAAACATGTAGAAATGTTATTCACACAATTTCTCCAAGGCTGCAGAGGGCAACAGTACAAACCATATCTGGACAGAATTTATTTGCTTTGCTGGAGAGAGCCTACAACAAGGGGGATTCATTTTAATATTTGAATTTGGCTGTTCAGGAAGGATGTCGGAAAGCATTTTGTCACACAAAGGCTTGTGAAGATCTGGAACTCTCCACTCAGAAACATTATCGAGGCTCAACTGACACTTTCAAAACAGATTTATAAAGTTCTGTGAGACAAAAGGTATTGAAAATGTTTCAGAAAAACAAAAGCAGTTTTAAGGGATTTATATTTGTAGCGGTAACATTAGAAATAAGGTCTACTTGTAAATAAGCTTAATTTAATTTTTTTGTATAGGAAAGAATTAAAAACTTTAGTTAGACTCCTGCTGGACGAAGGTGTTTGTATGTGTGGCTGGTTTGCTCAATTCAAATTGTGCTTCAGTTGTGCTTAGAGAGGGTTACAGCATGAAAAGTAAATACACTAGCGGAGACACGGAACTGTTGCTTAGCAGATGGGGGAATTTTAATGCAGAAAGTCTGTACTCAGTTAGTTTAAAGTTGAAGACAGGAAGTTTACCAGGGAGTGAGCATCGCTCAACTCTGCCAGTAGAGAAGGGACCGGACAGAAGAAAAGGGCTACAATAGGCTGACTTCCCATAGAACTAGATACTGTCTGTGTAATCAGGGAATTTGGGCAGAAAGGATGTCATAGGAAGAGTGAAGAAAACAGAGACCAGGATATTGTTCAGGAGAATTCAAGAGAGAAGCAGACAAAGTGTTGTGAATGAAAGAAACAGTTGCAGTAACCAAGTTAAAATGGGAAAGCAGACTTCAGAGGTAAATCAAAACTTTGATGCCATTTCTATAGAATGTGAAAATTGACAATTAAAACAACTGCAAATGGTTTGTGCAGCAATCAAAACAGAGAAATCCAGAAGGGGAAGTTGTAAAACCTGGCTGCTGAAATTCTTTGTTGAAAGGGGAGTGGAAGCTTTATTCAAAAGTGTAATTTGAAACAGCTGCATTGGATTTCAGAAATGCAAACTGCTGATGGAAAGCATTATTGTGAAAGAAGATTTTAAGGCATGTTTCTGGGGAGTAGCATTTGAAAACTGTCATCATCGAGGAGAATTCTGAGGAGAAGTCCAGAGACATTTACTTGGGCTCTGAGAAGAGTGAGTGTTTTGATACAGTGTGCTTAAAAAGGCCATTGTGTTACTGAAACTATTATAGTTTAAATTATAATCTGTAACCCACATTAAAGTCTGTGAAGCTATGAGGGGGAGTAAAGGAGCATTGGATTATAATCCAACTTTTCATGTATAGTAGTTATCTTCTTTCTTGTGATCAGTGGTCTGAGATTTTGTTCCTCCGTGTTTTATTAAAAGCGACAGTCTTTTGAGAGAGGTTCCCGTGCTGGGACCTTCGTGTAAAATCCCTGCAGTGCAGAAAGAGGCCATTCCATGCAATGACTCCGCATCGACTTTCTGACAGAGTATCTCACCCAGGCTCCCCTCTCCATCCTATCCTCGTAATCTCATACACTTAGTATGGCCAATCCAGCTAACTCACACAATTTTAGACAATAAAGGGTCAATTTAGCATGGCCAATCCACCTAACCCACACATCTTAGAAAACCAGAGCAACTGGAGGAAACTTACGAAGACACGGGGAGAACATGCAGACATTGCACAGATAATTAATTACCTGAGGCGGGAATCGAATCTGGGTCCCTGACACTGTGAGGCAGCATTGCTAACCACAGTGCCACTGTGCTGCCCAGTTACAACACCAACTGGGATTGTAACAGATTGCAGAACCAGGATAGGTAGATAATACAGAGCAGCTGATGGATGGAACAGGCTTGAAGGGCTGAATGGCCTCCTCCTGCACCTGTTATTGTGCCTGCTTAATCATTTGGCATACAGAAAAGAAAATGATTATGTTGCTGTTTCTGCAGAATGTTATATTTTTTGCCTGACCATTACACTCCCGAAAAGGAAACCTCAAAATCATTGGGTAGTATTTATTTTATGAAATAAAATTTAGCCACAAATTGCGTTAACACTCAGGATTATTCTCCCCAAAATGTTCAAAACATTTGGGGTGAGGGAAGAGAGAGAGAGCTTTCTTCTGAGGAACTGGCGTCTCTTTCTGGGAATTGTGGTCTGTTAAATGTGGGTAAAGGGCAGTGTAGCTTTTCTCTAAAAGCACACTGTGCCTGTGTTCCTCTGCAGTCAGGCAGTAGAGTTTATACAAAGGCAGTCGCCTCCAGCAATCCATGCCAGATTAACTGGCCTAATTGTGTGTTAGCCACTCAGAACAGAGGCAAGTGTGGAGGAGCCTGACTTTTCCAGCCCCTTGACCCCTCACTCTCTCGACAATGGGAGAAGCAGAGAATCGCAGAGCTTAATTACAATATAAACCCAATTAGTCTGCTGCATCCTTCCATTATTGCAAACTGTTAGCAGGTGTAGAGTTATTAAAAAAAAAAGGACGGGAGTCATTTTGAGATTTTGATTCTTTATTTAATGGCCTGTAACTATTTAAGTGAAACTTGAGAGAAGCAGGGGATCTTCCCCTGACCCTGCGTGCCAGGCTGATTAGGGTGTTTTGTAGGGCTAGCTTTACGGTGCTGAGCTATTTCTGTCCGCTCATTCAGAACAGAACTGCTTTATTTCAGTAAATACTCTCCTATTCTGATGTGTTTTTCATGTTAACACCACAGACAGCCTCCGGCACATTTTCTGATCTTACCTCACAGGGACAAGAGCCAGATGGTTTAATGAGACAAACCTGACCCATTTCTCCAATTGGCACGCACACACATGCACATACATCACATACACACAAACACACATGCATACATGCACACGCGCACACGCGCATGCACACGCGCACACGAGCACACACACACACAAACACACATGCATACATGCACACACACACAAACACACACATACATCACACACACAAACACACATGCATACATGCACACACACACACATGCACACACATTCACTCACACATGCATGTGGATACATGTTTGAATGTATGTACACATGTGTATGTGTGTGAGTATATGTGTATATGCATGTGTATGTATCTGAATGCACACACATTCACACACATACATACACACACACATACACACACACACATGCACTCACACAAATACACACATGCAGACATACAGACACACAGACACATTCATACATTCACACACACATGCACAGATGCACACACGTACGCACATACACATATGCACATCAGACGCCCACACACTCACATGCACACACACTCAAACACACATTCAGACATATGCATATGCACACATGCACACACATGCAGGAACAAACACACATGAACGCATGCACACGTACATGCACACACATATCTACACATACTCATGCGCACACACATATACACATGCATGTACAGACATGCATACACAAACACACACATTCAGATACACTCATGCACATACACACATATGTACGTACACTCAAACATGTATCCACATACACATGCACAAATACACGCTCATACAACATGCACACACACATACACACACACCTTCAAACACACATCACGATCATGCTTATATATGCAGACACGCACGTGCACACTCACTCACACTCATATATACACGTTTACACACATAGAAATACAGAAACATACACACACACACAAATACTCATGCAGACATACACCTGCAAATACAGAAACATGCATACACATGTACATCCACATACGCATGCACACACATACAGTATGTATCACATACAAATATAGAAACATGAATACACATGTATAAATGCAGATATATGCCCATGAACACACACATACGCCTATATAATTACATAGGTACACACCTTTTCAACCTGATTGTACTGGGAGAATTGCAACTAAACACACACCTGAAATATTACATAAGTTACCAACAATGTACGGCAGGCGACACTTTCAAACTAAATTGTGTCTGATGTGTGCAATGAAACCGCATCTTTCAGTCAGTGTACAGGGTGAGAAGGAGACTGATCACAGACATTGAGATGTGCTTTGTGTCTGATTTCAATCCAACAAGGAATATAACAAACCACTCACTGCACACTCAGCCCTTCTGGACTGGAATCACAAAGTCATGTGACGGCCCCATATCCACAATGCCTGCTTCCTCACAAAGGAGCGTTTGCCAAATGACAGATGGATATTCTGCAAAATATTTTGCTTTTCATCGCCATGTATTTCATACACGGGCGAGAGACGCGTCCGATGACAGATGGATTCCGTCAACATGCTGATTGAACAATGCTGGGTACCTTCGGCAAAAGCCAGAGCTATACTGCTCCCTAGTGGCCTGCAATGGACAGAGCCGAGTGGCCAGAGAGAGCGAGAATGGACAGAAAGAACACTTCACACAGAATCAATCAGCAATCCACATCAGTGAGATACAAATACAATATTCTCAAACCCAATAAAGAAAGCCAGCCTTTCAAACAGTTAGCAAATATAGACAAAGGCTATCACAGCAACACAATACTTTTGTTTTAATGCATACACTTATTTTTTTAAGGTTTGTTAGCATAACTTTATGAATCTCCACAGCGTGGAAGAAGTTCATTCAGTACATTGAGTCTGCACTGACTTCCCATGTAAACATCCCACTAATCCACCGATTTATATGTACCTAAATTTATCATGACCAATCCACCTAACCTGCATATGGAATCATAGAATTCCTGTAGTACAAAAGGAGGCCATTTATCCCATCGAGTCTGCACTGACCTCAATCCCACCAACACCCTAGCCCCGTAACCCCGTGCATTTAATCTACCTAGTCCGCCTGACACTAAGGGGCAATTTAGTATGGTCAATCCACCTAACTCACACATCTTTTACACTGTGGGAGGGAAAAGGAGCACATGGAGGAAACCCACGCAAACACAGGGACGACGTACAGACTCCACATAGATGGTGATCCAAAGCAAGGATCGAACCTGGGTTCCTGGCGCTGTGAGGCAGCAATGCTAACCCACTGTGCCACCCAAATTCCAGTCAATGCTTAACTAACATGACAAGACTCATTACACAGATTACATTTTTCATAAGTTTAAAAGTGGATAATGTCATACATTATCAAGGTGCTGGGGAGTAGGTACAGAGGAGATGACAGGAGTAAGTTTTTCACTCGGAGGGTGGTGAATGAGTGGTGGTGGAGGCAAATTCAATAGGCTCTTTTAAGAGACTGAATAGAATTAAGGGTTATAGGTAAGCCTAATAGGTATGGATATCATTGGCGCAACTTGTGGGCTGAAGGCCCTGTTTTATGCTGTAGTTTGTCTGTGTTCTATGTTCTATGTCAGTAAGGTAGAATATCTTCAAATTTCACATTAATTTTGCTTATTTTTGTTGCGATTAAGGAATTTGTCATCCTTCACTGAAACTACAATTGATAATTGTAGAAATTAATTTTGTTTTTTTAATTCATTCCCAGGACATGGGCCTTGCCGACAAGCCCAGTATTTGTTGCCCATCCCTAATTGCCCCGAGAAGGTGGTAGTGAGCTGCCTTCCTGAACACAGCTGAACAGTATGTTAGAGTATTTCAGAGGATTGTTAAAAATCAAGTGCTAACAAATTGATTAGTTAATGTATGGATCACAATTACTCCAATTATAAATCTGTTAATGATTTTGTGCATTAATTGGAGTAACCTCAACAGTGAGGCAAATGAATAACAGAAGCTTTCTCTTCCCAAACGCAACGTCGGAGAAAAGAATCACTTATTTCAGCTCATTTACTGGGAATACGGAATGATGCTGATTTTTTCGCAAGATGTTCCTAATGTTCTGATTTTATAACTTAACGCTTGAATTAGTCATCTGAAAAATAATCCAGAATTTCTGAAAGTTAGCATCGTAGAGCTACAGAGGTTTACAGCATGGAAACAGGCCCTTCGGCCCAACTTGTCCATGTCACCTGTTTTTTACCACTGAAATTGTCCCAATTGCCCACATTTGGTCCATATCCTTTATACCAAACCTACTGATGCAACAGTCTAAACACTTTTTTAAAACACAAAATTGTATCTGCCTCTGACAGCTTGTTCCAGACACTCACCGCCCTCTGTGTGAAAAAATTGCCCCTCTGGACACTTTTCCATCTCTCCCGTCTCACCATAAACCTGTGCCCTCTAGTTTTAGACTCCCCTACCTTTGGGAAAAGATATTGACTATCTCGCTGATCTGATCTGTGCCCCTCATTATTTTACACACCTCTGTAAAGTTACCCCTCAGCCTCCTGGGCACATTTAAATGTTTTTGAATGTGTTCCACATGAGGGTCCTATTTAATGGGGATGATGGAAGTCTTGCCCACTGTCTGGGTCATTGGTGAAAGCCCTGTTTTACCTCCTTTGGGGAAGGCACGGTGTATTAAAAGACAATCAGGCACTTAGCTGGGCAGTGGCAGATGGCTCCCAGATTCAAGGACCCCGGGGAAGGACATCCCTCCCAAGAGAGCTGCTGGCAAATCAGAGGCTAGAAGTTGTGCATTACCTGGTGGTGTGCCTGGGGAGGTGGTGATTCGCCACTCTCCAAGGCCCAGGATTGCCAACGAATGCAGGCCATGGTATATCTGAGTACGAACTCGGTAAGAATTTAGCAACACCAATTTTTAATCCAACCGATTTATTTGATAGTAAATCCGCGAGCTTTCAACACTCTGTGACAGAGTGTTGACAGAGTGTTGAAAGCTCGCGGATTTACTACCAAATAAATCGGTTGGATTAAAAATTGGTGTTGCTAAATTCTTACTGAGTTCTTACCACCCCAATCCAACGCCAGCATCTTTACATCATATCTGAGTACAGCAATGTCGCCCGCTGAAGAAAGGGGATGATTTCCCTGGGAAAGTAGCTCAGGTATCTCTTGGTCTCCCATAACCTTTGTAAATATTCAATGGTCGCACACTTCCAGTTCTTCACACTGGCAGAGTGTTCCAGTCCCACCGACAGCTCATCCCTGCTGTGTGTTTCCTGGCAGAGTGTGGTTCTAACAACAGGAAGTCCCATTGGCAGTGGGGGGTCCAAAAAATCCCGTCACTGGCCAATGGCGTGCCATCTCCCACTGCCAAGAAACACGCAGCAGAGCAGCCAGCCAATCCCAGTGAGTGTCTAAATAAACATGTCTTCAACCAAAGGCCAGTGTCACCATCTTATCCTCTTCTAGAGGAAGAAGATCGTGAAGCCCGAAATAAAAACCACAATAACAACAATGTGAGTTGCAGGGTGGGGCTTCAGCAGAAAGGGCTGGGGTAGCTCTCACTGCGCATCCTGTCCGCACGCTGACCACGCTCTGATCAGGCACTTTGTCAAGAGTCTTCCCTGGAAGCCCCCAGCAACTCCAACAGGGTGCGCTTCTTGGGCTCCTTGCTTGGCTATTGCCTGGTGTTAGAGTCCTAGACCCAAACCCCAAGGCTTATTGTGAAGCCAGACTAGGTGCCAGACTAATTTTGGCATCAGTTTGGGGATAAGATGATTCATTCCAGCAGTAATTCCACTGACAAATTAGAGATCTTCTTTCATAACAAGTTTGTGTTTAAATATAACACTGACAAAATGAAATTTTCAGAGGGATTTTGATTTTTCAGACCATCTTGCAGACTTTTATCTTTAAACAATCCCAGCTTGAACTGAACAGGAAGCTGCATCTTTTTCTGCTATATACCTAGCTCCTCCCATTAACCATATTATCACGTGACCCTGCATACCTAAACCAACCTTCCATTCCTTTAATCAAAAATGCCAAGAGACCTTTTTTTTAGAACATTACATTACAGCACAGTATAAGCTCTTTGACCTCAATGTTAACGCTGTAATTTTTTTGAAAACTAAAGTCCACTAGCTCTCTTTTAAATAAAGATTACATGGGTAAATTGAGTAATTATCCTGCTCTGCCAGCATCTGAACTGTATTCCTTCCAGAGATGCTGACTGCCTGTAGAAAAAAAAACTGGATCTTAAAACATTCCCCTCAAACATAAAATATGTCAATAGCATAGTATCATCACACTTGCCTGTCACTGATTGAAAAGCCCCCACCACCACCACCCTGGTCTCAGACTTTATCAAGGCAGAGATGGGAGGGCAGTGAATCCCCAACTGCTATCCTCCCACTTGTTTAAAAGAACCCAGCACCAAGGGAAGGCATTCAGAGCATTTCCCTTTTTATTCTCTTCAAGCTTCTCTGCCATCCAGCTCTTCAGATATAGTTTGGTGTGATTAACTGTGCTGTTTGATATTGTTTAGTAAGTTGTCACCTCAACGCTGTTGTAAGTTCTTTTTGAAATGTCTTACTGACCTGGATTTGTTATACAAGCTAGAATTTCAAACTCAGAAATATAGCAAACTGTTTTAAGAATAGTAGCAGACTTCAGAATCATAGAATCCACAGTGCAGAAGGAGGCCATTCAGCCCATTGAGCCTACACCAACCACAATCCCATCCAGGCCCTATCTACGTAACCCGATGTATTGATCCTAGCTAATCCCCCTGACACTAAGGAACAATTCACCGTGATCAATCCACCTAACCCACAAATCTTTCAGACTGTGGGAGGAAACCGGAGCTCCCGGAGGAAATCCACGCAGACACAGGGAGAACATGCAAACTGCTCACAGTCAATCGAGCACAGGTCCCCAGAGCTGTGAGGCAGCAGGGCTAGCCACCGTGTCACTATGCTATATTGGCACAATATTGAATAGATCAGGGGGATACAATTCCTTATTTATTATGTAAAGTAAATTAGAGTAAGATTTATTTATTAGTGTCGTAAGTGAGGCTTACATTGATAATGCTAATATGAAATTCCCCTAGTCGCCACATTCCGACGCCTGTTCGGGTCAATGCACTTAACCAGCAAGCCTTTCGGAATGTCAGAGGAAACCGGAGCACCTGGAGGAAACCCACGCAGACATGGGGAGAACGTGCAACTCCACACAGACCCGAGGCCAGGAATTGAACCTGGATCCCTGGCACTGTGAGGCAGCAGTGCTAACCACCGTGCCACTCTGCCACTAGTGTGTCAACTTTTTTTAACCTTCTTATGTAAGCACTAAGTCCGTACATAGTATGTGGCTGAATGGGCAAGGAATCGTTTCCTCCCTATCCTTGCTAATAGTTTTGCATTGACTATGAAAAGACGCATATTACCATTCAGTGTTGCATTTGCAGATTAATTCGATGATTCCTCCTTCTCTCATCCTCAGTGGAAAACCTTTACTCTAACTTACCAGCTCTTTAAACATTTCGATTTCAACATTGGGAACAAAGAGTTGCTTATTAAAGTGCTTACTTATTCAGACTATTATTTAATTTCATGTTTTCATTAAGCGTGTCTGCTGATTGAAGAAGATCAGATATAGAGTGAGTCACGTCATTCGAGGCTTTTGCAAATTCTTGAACTGTACTGTCAGGTTACTGATCTGTATACATGCTTCAATGGGCGTGTGTTTCTAACGGGAAGAAGTGACATTCCCAAGATTCAAACACACATTCCTCCACAGAGAGTGTGAGCTCTCTTGTGCATATTGCTTGAGAAAATACATTCTAGAGTAGAGCTTATCTCTGGGAGTTTACACACCAGCCAGCCAATGAGTACATTACTGTGCATTAAGCCCAGATGACAGTGGGAATTGTTAATGAAAAGAATAAACTGACACGTTATTGAGGATGAGGCAAAGCCCCTCTAAGCTCCTTCCTCAGTGAAAGGCTTTGCAAGTTATTAACACTTCCTCCAGAGAGAAATAGACAAAAAAACAATGAAACTTGGGAATTTCTCCTGCAGACAGTTCTTGTCTTGACAACCTCCTTTGCGTACGTTCACACTAATTCAATGCATTATTCATTTGACACTCTTCAAACTAATCAGCAGAAAGGGCATAAAAAGACATTTAGTATAATAAGAGTACTCACTCATAATTGCCCAACTATTCCTCCTGATGTTGCGCCGTGATTGATAATACTTACCGGGAATGTGATCACTGTTGATCTAAGAATCCCCCAAAAAAAGACTGAAATTGTCTTTAACACTCAAGACATTTCATTTCTTTAAATCCTCTGGGTCTTTACGTGAAATACATTTAGCTCCTGCAAAGATCACCTGGGTAAATTAATCGCACAACTTTCTTATTGTTCATTTGTTAACATGCCAGCTCTTTCTAAGAACACAGGGAGAATCACAGAATAGAATAACACAATCCCTACAGTGCAGAGGGAGGCCATTCAGCCCATTGAGTCTGCATAGACCACAATCCCACCCAGCTCCTATCCCCATCACCCCACATATTTATCCTGCTAATCCTCCTAACACTAGGGTCAATTTATCATGGCCAATCAACTTAACCCGCACATCTTTGGGCTGTGGGGGGGAAATCGGAGCACCCAGAAGAAACCCATGCAGATGCAGGGAGAATGCACAAACTCCATATAGACAGCGACACGAGGCCGGAATCGAACCCGGGTCCCTGACACTGTGAGGCAGCAGTGCTAACCACTGTGCCACCATGCCATCCATGATGCAAGTAAATGAGGAAAACTTGGCTGTTTGTGTTAAAGCACACGTGTAAATACAATGCTTCCTGTAGGAGATTCGAAACACCAATCTGCAATATTAGCAATAAATGTGCTGTTATGAAATTGCTGCTTAAATAAAACTAACAGATTATGGCCTTTGGTGAAATAGGGCACAGAGCCCCCGTCGGACACTGGGATCTCCACATTGTGAAACAGGGCACAGAGGTTTTTGTTATTTTTCACAGGATGTGAGTGTCGCTGGCTAGGCCAGCATTTATTACCCATTTCTAATTGCCCTTTGAGAAAGTGGTAGTGAGCTGCCTTCTTGAAGCCGTTGCAGTTCCTGTGGTGTAGGTACAGTGCTGTTAGGGAAGGATTTCCAAAATTTTGATCCAGCCCCAGTGAAGGAATAGCCGATATATTTCCAAGTCAGGATGGTGAGTGATTAAGGGGTGAATCTCCAGTTGGCGGTGTTCCCCAGGTATCTGCTGCCCTTGACCTTCTGGGTAGCGGTTGTGGGTTTAGAAAGTGCTGTTGAGGGAACCAGGGTGAGTTGCTGTGACGTATCTTGAATATGACGCACCCAGCTGCCAGTGATGGAAGGAGCGATTACTAATTTGATGGATCAAGTGGGTTTCTCTGTCCTGGATGGTGTCGAGCTTCTTGAGTGTTGTTGGAGCTGCACCTATTCAGGCAAGCGGCCAGTATTCCATTACACTCCTGTCTTGAGTCTTGTAGATGGCGGACAGGCTTTGGAGACTCAGGAGGTGACTTATTGGCTGCAGGATTCCTACCCTTTGATCTGCTTCACAGTCACACTCTTTACATGGCAGTTCTGATCAATGGTTGCATTCAGGATGTTGATAGTGGGGGGATTCAGTGATGGTAATATCAGTGAATGTCAAGGGGTGATGGTTAGATCCTTTCTTATTGAAGGCCATTGCCTGGCACTTGTGTGGTGTGAATATCACCCTGCCACTTGTCAGCCCAAGCCTGGATATTGTCCAGGTCTTGCTGCATTTAAACATGGGCTGTTTCAGTATCTGAGGTATCACAATGGGACTGGAGAATCCTGCGAGTTTCCTGCTTTTTGGGCTAAATTTTCCAGATCCCATCACAGAGAGGCAGGGCTGGAAAATGCAGCAAGCTATTCAAAGGTTTTTGGCAAGAGAGGAAAATCCAAGTAGCAGAAAACATCACCCATACGGTATGTGGCAGATTCCAATCCAACTCCAACACATTGTCTGCTGACATCACCGAGTCAGCCAACCTGCTTAACATAAAACACGTTCCCTAAACTTCTCCCATCAGCCAGTGATGTCTCACTTTGCCACTGAATAATGTAGTTACAGCCTGTAACTTGGGGCAAAAAGAGAGGCACATTGTGCAGTGTTCCACTTAGTCAATGTCATTGGTATCAGGCTGCTGTAAACATACAGTGAATGTTAATCCTGAAATGCAAAGAAATGCTAGTCGGAATGCTAGTTCTCACGCTATATGCTAGTTAATTAACTAAATTAATTGGAAGAAAATCAGTGATATGTACTTGAAGAAGTCTTCATTTTCAGCCTAAACTCAGTCAAGATGGGCAAGGTCTATAGCACAGTGAGAAGTCTCACAACACCAGGTTAAAGTCCAACGGGTTTATTTGGTAGTAAACGCCACTAGCTTTCGGAACGCTGCTCCTTCGTCAAGTGAGCGGGGAACCAAATAAACCTGTTGGACTTTAAGCTGGTGTTGTGAGACTTCTTACTGTGTTTACCCCAGTCCAACGCCGGTATTCCATACCAAGGTCTATAGCCACAGGGATATGTGAAATAGGAGTAGGACAAGGCCATTAAGCCCCTCGAGCCTATCCCACCTTCAATCAGATCATGGCTGATTTGTTTGTATTTCAAATTCCACATTATGTATCAAGCCCCAGTAACACTGATTTCCTTATCTAACAAGAATTGATCTATCTTTGTCTTAAAAGAATTCAATGAGCCCACTTCCATTGTCTTTTAAGACAGAGAATTCCAAGATTGCACAATGTTCTGAACCAAAAATATTCTCCTCATCTCTGCCCTGAAAGGGTGATGCCTAATTCTAAAACAGATCCCCCTTGGTGGCACGGTGGTACAGTGGTTAACACTGCTGCCTCACAATGCCAGGGACCCAGGTTCAATTCCTGGCTCGGGCCACTGCCTGTGTGGAGTTTGCACATTCTCCCCATGTCTGCATGCATTTCCTCCGGGTGCTCCGGTTTCCTCCCACAATCTGAAAGACGTGCTGGTTAGGGTACATTGACTGTGCTAAATTCTCCCTCAGTGTACCCAAACAGGCGCTGGAGTATGGTGACTAGGGGAATTTCACAGTGACTTCATTGTGGTGTTAATGTAAGCCTACTTGTGACACCAATAAATAAACTTTAAGACTATAGTTCTGGACTCACCCGCAACAGGAAATATCCTTTCCATATCCACCTTGTTGAGACCATTCAGAATCTTATAGCCTTCAATCAAATCACTCCCTCTCTCTCCTAAACTCCAGCCCAGTCTGTCCAAACTTTCCTCATTAGAGAACCCACTCATTCCAGGTATCAATCTCAGAAGCCTCCTCTGAACCATCCCCAATGCATTTACACCTCTCTTAAATAGAGAAACCAAGGATTGAGATATTTGAGATTGGCCGGAACTTTCTGTCCATTCACATCAGCAGGATCCCTGGTCCCACCGACAGCGTGCTCCCACCCACAGAGTTCCCAGTAGCAAGGGACTGCATTCAAAGGGAAACTCTGTAGATGAAGATGGAGGGATCAGAAAATCCCACCACCAACCAATGGCAGGTCACCTCCCTGCGGTGAAACACGTGGCAGGTTGGATGGAAAATCGCATCCATGATCTCACCGATACCCTTTCTAACTGAAGCATAACATCCTCACTTTTATCTTCAATTCTTCTGTTAATGAAATATACTTTCCATTAGTCGTCTTAATTGTGTACAGTATCTATATTGTAACTGATTGTGGCTCATGCACTAGCTCACCCAGATCCCTCTGCACTTCTGTATTCTGCAGTTGTCTTTGGTTAAATAATACTCTGCTTTTTTATTCTTTCTGCCAAAATGAACTGCTTCACATTTTCTCATGTTATATTCCATCTGCCACATTTTTGCCCACTCACTCAATCTATTTGTATCCATCTGCAATCTCTATATATCATCTTCACAATGTCCTTTCCTGTGTTTCTTAGCCCACAAATTTAGTCACCATGCCTTCACTCCTTTTATCGAAGTCATTGATGTAATTGTAAAGAGTTGAGGCCCAGCACAGACCCTTACAGGACCCCACTTGTCACATCCTGCTGATCAAACAAAGATTTATTCATGAACATTCTCTATTTTCTGCCAGTCAGCAAATTTTCCATTGGGGCTCATATGTTGCTCCGTTACATATATATTGCCTCCCTATACCCCGTGAACTTTTATTTTCCACAATAATCTTTGATGTGGCATTTTATCAAGAGGAAATCCAAGTACAGTACGTCTGCAGAGTCCCTGTTATCCACAGAGCAAGTTATTCCTTCGAAGAACTCCAATTAGTTGGTTAAACATGATTTTTCTTTCACAATACCATTCACTTGGGGTGAATGGGATCCTGAGTTTTTCTAAGTGCCTGTCTATAACCTCCTTAATGAGAGGCCTTAGATAAGGGACAGCAAATTAGAACAGAGTTGAGAAGAAACTGCTTCTCCCAAAGGGTTGTGAATCTGTGGTATTCACTACCCCAAAGTGCGCTGGATGCTGTGACAGTGAGGAAATTTAAGAAGGAGTTAGATTTTTAATGAGTTGAAGGGTTATAGGAAGAAGGCAGGAAAATGGGAATGAGGAGCATATCAACCATGATCGAATAGCAGAGTGAACTCAATAGGCAAAGTTGTCTAACTCTTACGAACTTCTGACTGATTCTAAAATCTGATTCTAACTGACCTGTTTTCTCTCTCCTCCACTTCTTTAATAATGGGTTATATTTACTACTTTGTAATCTGATGGAATCTTTCCAGAATCTAGAGAATTTGGAAAATTAATACCAATGCATTTGCTACCTCATCAGCTATCTCTTTTAAAACTCTGGTATGAAGTCCATCGGGACCTGGAGACTTGTCAGTTCACAGCTCCATCAGTTTGTTCAATACTGCTTCCCCAGTGATTGTAGTTTCACCAAGTTCCCCTCTCCCTTCTATCTTCTGATTTACAGCTATTACTGGAATGGCACTTGCATCCTCTATAGTGAAGACAGATGCAAAATACTTGCTCATGTTATCTGCCCTTTCCTTATTGTCTGCTATGAACTCCTATTTCCAGAGAACCAACACTCACATTTTTAATTTCCAGCTAACTTTCCATCATACTCAAATTCTTTATCCCGATTTAAACTTTTAATCTTCTATGTCGTTCTTTATATTCTGACCAATCATCTGACCTGTCACTCATTTGTGTGGTTATTTTATTCCCTTTAATTTATTGCTCTCCTCAATTTCTTTCATTAATCACAAATGGTGGGTCATCCCTTTGAAATTTTCCTCAATATTGGACATTGGCTTATCCTGAGTATTCTGAAAACAGCCTGAGGGTTCGGGGTAGACCATTTAAGACGGAGGTGAGGAGATATTTCCTCACCCAAAGAGTGGTGAGCCTGTGGAATTCATTACCGCGGGAAGTAGTTGATGTCAGAATATTGAATGTATTCAGGAGGTGGCTGGGTATAGCACTTGGGGTGAATGGGATCAAAGGTTATTGGGAGAAAGCAGGATTAGTTGAGTTGGATGATCAGCCATGATCCTGATGAATTGGGGAGCAGCTTGAGGGACCGAATGGCCTCCTCCTGCTCCTATCTTTTACATCTTTTACATTTCTATGTTTCTAATATCCCAATTACAAATGACAAACATTGAAATAAAACTCTATCGTCCATTATTAAAGGACTGATTGATTCTCAAAATATCCCAATGCAAAGTCAAAAGGTCTATCGCAGACTGAAACACTTAAAAACCAATACATTACTGTATAGGAATGGGCAGAAACTGTAGGGATAATATTCTTCCAATCAGCAAATTGTCAGCACTGCATATCTCTGGCCTGTAGAGTTATCGCAATAAAATTTAAAAGATAAAGCTCAGGTAGCGCGTAAAAACACACTGTGAAAGGCTCCAAGGCAGTTTCAGGTCAGACTGAATCCTGATGCGGCAGTCAGTTATCTTCACTCCTTCTCACTTTCATCCATTTCTGAAATTACTCCAGCAATTGTGGAAGTTGGGTTTACGAGTCAGCGCCTGAGGGAACTCACCTTGCAGCATCTTACATTTTGAGAAAGAAAAGCTTTTGAGTTGGATTGTCTGTGAGTTTAACCTGGGTCGGATTGTCTGTGAGTTTAACCTGGGTTGGATTGTCTGTGAGTTTAACCTGGTTCGGATTGTCTGTGAGTTTAACCTGGGTCGGATTGTCTGTGAGTTTAACCTGGTTCGGATTGTCTGTGAGTTTAACCTGGGTCGGATTGTCTGTGAGTTTAACCTGGGTCGGATTGTCTGTGAGTTTAACCTGGGTCGGATTGTCTGTGAGTTTAACCTGTTTGTGGTTCTGTCACTGAGGAATGTTGGGACCATTTCCCCGACCTCCCAAATAATCCCCACGCACAAAGTTCACTCTGGGCATCCCTGGAGTAACTATTGTCCTTGGGAGCTATGTTGGGATTATATATCTGACTTTCAGTTTACCTGTGTTACAATCGGCGCACAGTCTGACGACGTGTAATGAGAAATCCAAATTCACAGTTGATAGCTGAGTTACACACCAAGATTTCACATTTTAAAACTTTGTGAAGTTTTAACAAGTAACTTTTTCACAATAAATAACAAATAGCTAAAAGCCCTGTTGACAAAGTACTATTTTCAATAGAAACCTGGCTGACCTGATTATAAATTGAATGTTACATTCCCACATGCCCCCAGTAACCTTTCACTCCCTGACTTATCAAAATCTACCTGGCCTTAAAAATATTCAGAGACTGTTTCCACTGCCTTTTGAGGAAGAGGGTTCCAAAGACTCACTGCCCTCTGAAAGAAGAAAGTTCTGCTCAACACTGTCTTAAGTGAGAGAACTCTTATTTATAAACCGTGACCCCAGTTCTCGATTCTCCCACAAGAAAGCATCTTCTCCACATCTGCCTGTCAAGACCCCTCAGCATCTTCGAAATTTCAGTCGTCACCACTTATTCTCCTAAACTCCAGCAGGTATAAGCCCAGCCTGTGCAAGCTTTCCTTATTAGAGGAAAGTGTGTAGAAAACTGTGGGCTTAAGAAGCAAATCCGTGTGTTCCCTAACCGGAAACCATGGATGAACAGGGATATCCACTGCATGGTGAAGTTCACGTCTGAGGTACGGTCAGGTGACACCCATTTTAGGTTTCAGCTCGCTGAGCTGCTTCTAACTCATTTATATCTTTCCTTAAATAAGAAGACCAAGGCTGTACACAGTATTCCAAATGCGGCTTCCTCAATTCCTTGTACAATTGAAGCATAATCTCCCTACTATTGTAACCAATCCCACTTGCAATAAATAATAACACTCCATTAGCTTTCCTAATTACTTGCTACACCTAGATAGCAGCCTTTTGTGATTCATGCACTAGGACACCCAGATCCCTCTGTGTCTCAGAGCTCTGCAATCTCTCACCATTTAGATAACATGCTTCTTTTTTTTAACTCTTCCTGCCAAAATGGACAATTTTACATTTGCTTATATTGTGTTCCATTTGCCGAATCTTTGCCCACTCACTTTATGTTGTATCTATATGTTCCTGTAGCCTCCTTATTTCCACTTCACAACTTGCTATCCTACTAATCTTTGTATCATTAGCAAATTTCACAAGCAAACTCAAAAATAGCATCTTCCTTGCTGCCATCAGACTTTTGAATGGACCTACCTTATATTAAGTTGACCTTTTGTTATATTCTATCTGTAACTGTAACACTACATTCTGCACCCTCTCCTTTCCTTCTCTTCTATTTAATCTATGAATAGTATGCTTTGTTTGTATAGCACGAAGAAATGATACTTTTCACTGTATCCAATACATGTGACAATAATAAATCAAATCAAAAAAATCAAATTTTGCCCCTTCACCCAGTCATTTATATAAATTGTAAAAAATTGAGGTCCCAGCACTGATCCCTGTGACGTCCTTCTCACCACATTGTGCCAACCAGAGAAAGACCCATTTATGAATTAGATTCATTGATCTAATTAAGAGTTTGCTGAGTTATTGTGATCTGTTATAACACTACTTTTGGCCCATTTCTTTTTTTTTGCAAGTTACCCGATGATGTTAGGTGGCTCTGCAAAGAATGTTCTGTTTCCCAGTGTCGGACCTCTGAGACACAAACCCGGCCAGCTGCCGCCGTCAGCGCTTTGGGTTCTGTACTCCTGAAACCATTGCCCCATATCAGTCACACTCACTGCGAGGAGCTCTTTTCCATGTGTTCCCTGACACCGTTATCCTAGAAATCTCCTGCCCCTTCACCAAGCCTCCCCCTCCATCCCTTCACCTCCACCGCCCCCCACTCACCCCCTCCCTGGCACCCCCCCTCCTTTGAGCAGGAACATTTTACTTGTCTGAGTTTGCCACCAGAACGCACTAATTTACTTTCTTTATGTAATTACAGGTCTGACAAGCAATGGAGGGGAGGTGATTCTATTCAGCAGCTAATTGCAATGCCACCTGGGGGTTAAGGCTTTTCATATTCAACATTAGAAAAGGCTAGAGAAGCTCTCAATTATTGTTTGATTTGTATGAATATACATTAAGCATCATCTCCAATCAATTGCGATAATTTCCTTTACCTGTTAACAAGGAAACTTTCACAAAATCACATGGTGTGTTAATTTTCCATTTTACAGTTAAGTATCCTATCATTTACAATAAATTTCTCTCCCAAACAAACATCAAATCTGTTTATTTAACTTCCTATTGAGTGACGAGGGTACTTTAGTGTAACCTGCTGCTTGGGTTAGCTTTCTCTGTTTGATTCCAATGATCTATCTGATCAAGCGTTGCCAACACCCTAGCCTACTCTCCAACTCTCTCGTTTTCAATCGCCATATCTTTTTAATGCATTTTGCTGTGTTTCAACCCTTGAACTTCCTACAGCGCGCAGTCTGCAAATTGATTTACAATTACATATTTCAAAAATCATTTGTTTAAAGAATCACGATCCCTTCTGGAATACATCGAAGAGTTCATACTCAGGTCACTGGATTTTTTTTTCCACTTCTGAATCTCTGCACATGTCCCTCACCCTGTTATTTCTTTTGGCCTTCTCCGTTGCAGATTCCATTGTAAAACCTTAATTAAAGCAGGTGTTTGTGCCTTAAGCAGGAAGCAGGCAAACGCAGAAACTGCCTCAGCTGATCAAAGGATCGCTGCTTCTATACCTCTGAAGCAGAAGGAAGATGCTGAAACATTTGTGCGACTGTGGGGCTAGTTTTGTTCCATCACTGAGCACAAGAGGAACGGCGATGGCCCAATGATATTACTGTTAGACTATTAATCCAGAAACTCAGCTAATGTTCTGGAGGATCCGGGTTCGAATCCCGCCACGGCAGATGGTGGAATTTAAATTCACTAAAAAAATTAAGAATCTACTGATGACCATGAAAGCATTGTCGATTGTCAGAAAAACCCATCCGCTCAGGGCAGCATAATGGCACAGTGATTGTCATCGCTGGCCCACAGTGCCAGGGATACAGGTTCAACTGCAGGCACGGTCACTCTCCTCTGTAGAGTTTGCACATTCTCTCCATGTCTGTGTGCATTTCCTCCGGGTGCTCCAGTTTCCTCACGCAGTCCAAACATGTGCGAGTTAGGGTTGATTGGCCATGCTAAATTGACCCTAGTATCAGGGAGATTAGTAAATATGAGGGGTTACAGGAACAGGGCCTGGGTGGCCAGTGCAGACTCAATGGGCCAAATGGTCTCCTTCTACAGGGATTTCAAAATGTCCTTAAGGAAAGGAAATCTGCTGTCTTTACCCAGTCTGGCCTATATGTGACTCCAGAACAACAGCAATTGACTTTTAACTGTCCTTCAAGGGCAACTAGGGATGGGCAATCAATGCTGGCCAGCCAGCGAGACCCAGGTCCCACAGACAAATATAAAAAGTCTCGCCTCCTCCTGTAAACTGAGAGGTAAAGATGAATTACATGTGTGGCTGTGAAAGGAATTCACGAATGAAGTTGGATGTTTTCCCATTTGAATTATGTTTATTATTTTACAGAATGTGGGCTTCACTGGCTGACCAGCATTTATTGCCCATCCCTAATTGCCCCTGAGATGGTGATGATGAACAGCCTTTTTGACTGCTGCAGCCCACATTGTGTAGGTACACCCATAGTGCTGATAGGGAGGGAGTGCCAGGATTTTGGTCCAGCTTACAGTCATGATGAAAGGCAATTCTGAGCAGTGATATTTGTGCTGGGTAGGGTGCGTTGGCTGTGTTAAATTCTCCCTCAGTGTACCCGAACAGGTGCCAGAATGTAGCGACGAGGAGATTTTTACAGTAACTTCATTGCAACATTAATGCAAGCCTACTTGTGACACTAATAAATAAACTTTAAACTTTAAAAACTTGAAACGTTAATATATTTCCAAGTCAGGTTGGTGAGTGACCTGGAGTCATAGGTCAGAGAGGTTTACAACATGGAAACAGGACCTTCGGCCCAACTTGTCCCATTCCGTCCTTTTTTTAAAATCCGAAGCTAGTCCCAATTGTCCGCATTTGGCCCATTTTCCTCGATACCCATCTTACCCAAGTAACTGTCCAAACGCTTTTTAAAAGACAAAATTGTACCCACGTCTACTACTGCCTCTGGCAATCTGTTCCAGACACTCATCACCCTCTGTGTCAAAAAATTGCCCCTCTGGACACTTTTGTATCTCTCCCCTCTCATTTTAAACCTATGCCCTTTGGCTTTACACTTCCCTACCTTTGGGAAACATATTGATTATCTTGCTGATTTATGCCCTTCATTATTTTATAGACCTCTACGAGATCACCCCTCAACCTTCTATGCTCCAGAGGAAAAATGTCCCAGTCTATCCAGCCTCTCCAAACCATATATATATAACTCAAACCATCAAATCCTGGTAGCATCCTATAAATCTTTTCTGCACTCTTTTTAGTTTAATAATATCCTTTCTATAATAGGGTGACTAGAATTGCACACAGTATTCCAAGTGAGGCCTTACCAGTGTCTTATACAACTTCAACAAAACATCCCAATTCCTGTATTCAATGTCTGACCGATGAAACCAAGCATGCTGAATACCTTCTTCACCACTCTGTCCATCTGTGATTCCACTTTCAAAGAGCTATGAACCTGTATCCCGAGATCTCTTTATTCTATAACTCTCCCCAACACCCTACCATTAATTGAATAAGTCTTGCGCTGGTTCAATCTACCAAAATGCATCACCTCATATTTGTCTAAATTAGATTCCATCTGCCATTCGTCAGCCCAGTGGCCAATTGATCACGATCCTGTTGCAATCTGAGATAACATTCTTCACTGTCCACTATGCCACCAATCTTACTATGCCACAATCATCCGCAAACTTATGAACTATGCCTCCTATATTCTCATCCAAATCAAGGTCTTGGAGGGGAACTTGTGGTGCTGTTACCATATATCTGCTGTCCTTGTCCTAGATGGTAGTGGTCATGGGTTTGGAAGGTGCTGTCTAAGGAACCTTGATGAGTTCCTGCAGTGCATCTTGTAGATGGCACACACTGTGTGTCTGTGGTGGAGGGAGCGAATGTTTGGGGATGGGGTGCCAATCAAACGGGATACCTAGGCCTGGATGGTGTCAAGTTTCTTGTTGGAGCTGCACAGGAGGGGAGTAAGTTGTGATAAAAGGCAATTCTGTAGTTATGGGAGCAGACAGGCGTTTCTGCAACTATCAACATAACCCTAGGATGGCGTGTGGATGACGATTGGGGAACTGTCAACACAGGTTAGCAAATGATCTAAGATATTAATGCTTTAATGAAGGCTCAGTGAAGGCCAGGACTGGGAGTTAAATATTCCAGGATACAAAGTGTTTTAGAGGAACAGGAAAGGGAGATAGGGTGGGGTGGTGAGGCGGTAGTTACTGGTTGAAGAGTGGCAGTATTGACGAAACAAGATATTACAGCACTGGAGGCGACTAAGACAGAATCCCTCTGACCAGAGGTAAGGAATGAAAGGTGTATAGTGACATTGATCAGTGTAGTATGTAAGCCATCAACTAGTGGAAGAGATGCAGAAAAACAAATTTGCAAAGAAGTTACAGCGAGGTGTAAAAATGATAGAATAATTATAAAGGGACATGAATTATCTGTTGGGAATGGGTCAACAGACTTTCCGACTAAGCCCTAATTTGATGTCAATTATCCAATAGAAGTCACTGATATATAACATGGCTATAGGTGGTACTGGGGATCAGAGAGAATTGTATGTGGAGTTGATTCAAAGAAATAAAGGTAGTGTTTGAAGAAGCAGACTCCTTGTCTCCTTTTACTGAACTGAGAGGCTCAAACAATCTAAATATAAACTGGAATAGGAATAGTGAAAAGCGGCAAAACACAAGAACTAGGAGCAGGAGTAGACCTTCTGGCCCCTTGAGCCTGCTCCTCCATTCAATAAGATCATGGCTAATCTTTTTGTGGACTCAGCTCCGCTTACCCACCCATTCACCATACCTCTTAATTCCTTTACTGTTCAAAAATTTATGTATCTTTGCCTTAAAAACATTCAATGAAGTAGCTTCAACTGCTTCACTGAGCAGGGAATTCCACAGATTCATAATACTTTGTGTGAAGAAGTTCCTCCTCAACTCAGTCCTAAATCTGCTTCCTGTTATTTTGAGGCTATACCCCATAATTCCAGTTTCACCCACCAGTGGAAACAACTTTCCTACTTCTATCTTACCTATTCCCTTCATAATCTTATCTGTGGAGGCTGAAGAGTTCCTAGAATGTGTAGAAGATCAGTAGGTTTTCAGTCTAATGAGAGGACAGACACAGTTCAACTTGGTTCTGGGCATGCGTTGACCCAAGTGGATCAGATATCATTGTGAAAGCGCTTTGGGGACAGTGACCGTTGTATCATCGGTTTAGGTTGGACGTGGGAAAAAAAAACAAGAAATAATCCAGAGTGGGAATGATTAACTGGGGAGAGCCAATTTCAGTGGAATAAGAATGTGCCTGAGTCGAGTGAGTTGGAATCAAAAGATGGTGATCAACAATAAGATATCTTCAAAGAAAAGATATCCTGTCACTGTGTTATAGGGAGAAGTTGGCCAGGCTTGGACTTTATTCCTTGGAACATAGGAAAGCGAGGGGTGACTTTACTGAGTGTATAAAATCATGAGGGGCATCAATAAGATGAACCCACATAATCAATTCCCAGGGAAGGGGAATTGAAAACTAGAGTGCAGAAATTAAAGATGAGAGGGAAAATATTTCATAGGGACCTGAGGGGCAACTTCTTCACCCAGAGGATGGTGTGTGTGTGGAACGAGCTGCCAGGAGAGATGGTAGAGGCAAGTTCAATAGCAACATTTAAGAAGCATTTGGATAAGATGGAAAAGATTTAGAGGGATATTGGGCCAAAGGCGGGAAGTTGGGGCTATCTAGGAGGTCAGCATGGTCCCCATGGAGCAGTTGGGCTGAAGGTTCCCGTGCTGTATTGCTCCATGACTCTATCACGCTAAAAGGCATTGCACGCAATGTCAAGCTAAAGGATAAATAAACCCAGAGCACCGTGGATATCGAGAGAGAGGTGAAGATAAAAAAAGGAAGAAGACAACAAATGTGAAATAGAAAATGCTACGGAGATTCAGGATCAGAGGGGGGGGGAATATGAAAAAAATCTGAAAAGAAAAACAAGGAGAGAGCATGAAAAGAGACTGGCAAAGAAACGGAAGGATGTTACTCAACTGAGGAAGGATATCCTTGCTATAGAGGGAGTACAGTGAAGATTTACCAGGCTGATTCCTGGGATGGCAGGGCTGTCATATGCAGAGTGAGTAAGTCAATTAGGATTACATTCACTGGAGTTTAGAAGAGTGAGAGGGGATTTCATAGAACTTATAAAATTCTACAGGGTTAGACAGGGTAGATTCAGAAAGAATGTTCCCAAAGGCAGGGGAGTCCAGAACTAGGGGTCATAGTTTGAGGATAAGGGATAAACCTTTTAAAACTGAGGTGAGGAGAAATTTCTTCACCCAGAGGGTGGAATTCACTCCCACGGAAAGTAGTTGAAGCCAGAATATTGTGTGATTTCAAGAAGAATTTAGACATAGATCATGTGGCTAAAGGAATCAAAGGATATGGGGGAAGGGTGGATCAGGATATTGAATTCAACGATATTCCATGATCAAAATGAATGATGGAGCAGGCTCGAAGGGCCAAATGGCCTATTCCTGCTTCTAGTTTCTATGAGCTGCCAACCCAGCATTTTCTGCTCTTATTTCAAATTTCCAGCACCTGCGGTATTTTGTTTCTATGTTGCTATTTGCTGATTGGCTCCCTTGCTGTAGCCCAATGGGAAACAAGCAAATTTGCACACGGTGTCACACCACCAATCAGAGGAGGAAGTGAGTGAGTGAGATAACTCATTCCCCCAGCATCGAGAGTGTGAGCGTGAACAGCATCGAGAGTGTGAGCGTGAACAGCATCGAGAGTGTGAGCGTGAACAGCATCGAGAGTGTGAGCGTGAACAGCATCGAGAGTGTGAGCGTGAACAGCATCGAGAGTGTGAGCGTGAACAGCATAAACCAAACCAGGGCTGATCTAAAGGTGAACTCGGATTGGGTGGCAGTGCAGCTGATGTTAATCACTGGTATTTGTGACATTTGTCTAATTGTGACCACATCGAAATAAAAGTTTAAAGTTTATTTTTATTAGTAGGTATACATTAACACTGCAATGAAGTTACTGTGAAAATCCCCCTGTCACCACACTCCAAAGGGTTGAATGGCCTATTCCTGTTTCGATACAAAGGCTGGGTTTGGTTGTGAAGGTTTCGCTAATCACTGGCAGCTGTCGTTTAATGTGGATAAATGCAAGGTCATGAGATTTGTACAGGATAATAAGCAGTGGCAAAAAAGATGAATGGTTTTATTTTACAGAACGCATTACAGGAGGATTTGGAATTACTGATGGATTGGCTCTCAAAGCGCTATCATTACCGTGTGCAACATCTGTGAAGTGAGCAAATAGCATCTCGCTCGGTATGACCAGAAAACTAGAAAACACGTCAGCAACTGATTTGGAGTTTGCGCAGCTCTCTGCCCTTCTACTTGACAACTGGCTGTGCCCACGGAAGGACAACCAGACTGAGAGTGTGACCAGGCACTGTGGGAGAAGAATGAGGGGTGATCTTTTTGAAACATAATGAGCTGTAATTTCCGATCCAGCCAGTGTAGGATTTGGGGTATACTGCAATGGTGGGCATAGGGATTCCTCTGAGAATTTCACAATTACCCAAAAGTACAAACCTCCCCTGGACATTTACCCTGCACGGGGAACCATTTGAAAATGTGATTTAAATCACAAATTTAAACTTTATTTATTAATGGGCTTATATTACCACTGCAATGAAGTTACTGTGGAATTCCCCTCATTGCCACACTCCAGCACCTCTTCACGTCAATGCATCTAACAAGCACATCTTTCAGAATGTGGGAGAAAACTGGAGCATCCAGAAGAAACCCATGTCGTCATGGGGAGAACATGCAGACTCTGCACAGACTGTGACCCAAGCCGGGAATTGAACCTGGATACCTTGGCAGTATGAGACAGCAGTGTGTGCCACCGTGATATCCCATAATTTTGGATGGTTCTGACTGGGTTACACCAAAACCTGCTCCCAAAAATGTTAGCAAAATTGAAACCTCTTCTCACTGCAGTGTAACTATTGCACACTCACAGCAACCCCATCACAGAACCCCCCCCCACATTCTTCCCCCTACCAGGAGACTCCCCTCCCATTCCCTAACCTTGCCCACCGCCCCCCCCACCCCCACTCCCACCCCCCACCCCCCAGGACTCCTCCTAACTAACCAGCCCCCTATTAGATTCCCCAACCTCCTGTCTATCATTGGATTTCTCCACCCCATGGGACTCCTCACCACCTCAAAAGTCTCCCTAACCAGGCCAGACTGCCCCCTCTCACCCTACAGTACCCCTCCCTCCACTCCTGAACCGATCTGATCCTCCAACCCATAGGTCTGGCCTGCCCCTCAACCCGACTGGTTCTCACCTCACGACCTCCCAGCCCCAAGGTTTGGACCCTCCCCCCAACCCCAGCCTGACCAAACAACCCCTGACCCACGTCCACCTACCTTCCTGACCCCCAGACATCTGAGGTCTGACCCCTCCCCAGAGTCTGACTCCAGTGGCACAGTGGTTAGCACTCACAGCTCCAGGAACCTGGGTTGGATTCCCAGTTTATTGCACGGTCTGTGAGGAGTTTGCACATTCTCCCTGTCTCCGTGTAGGTTTTTTCCGGGTGCTCTGGTTTCCTCCCACAATCCAAAGGTTAGGTTGATTGGTCATGCTAAATTCAGCCTAGTTTCAGGGCATTGGTGGGGTAAATATATGCAGTTACAGGGATAGGATGGGATTGTTGTCAGTGCAAGCTCAATGGTCGAATGGCCTCCTTCTGCACTATCAGGATTTTCTATGAATTCCTCCCACCTCACCAATGTTAGACCCCCTGAACCCAAACTCCAATCATCCCCCCAAGAGTTCCAAAGCCCCTTCCCAACCATGACTTTCCAACCTCTCCAATCCCTACTTCCCAAATCCTATTTTTTGAATCGACCTTTTCCCTGGCCTCTCATGTTTAATCGGAGCTTTAAGCTTTCCTGGTTTTCTAGCAGGCTGTGCGATATGAAGGAACTCGAGCCCCTTCAGTTCACCTCGCCTGCACTTTGACACTGGGATTCGGACACCACACATCTGCTTGGATCTCACCTGGCCTGGGTCAGAAGGTCAACCAGGGCGGGCACAGGGAACTGAGTGACTATCCAACGCTGACACCCGCTCCAAGGAGGTTACCACCCGGGGGATTAGCAGGATGGATGCTGGAGGAAAGAATCCGCCTGCCTGGAAGATTCTAGAACATAGGGGTCCCAGTCTCAGAATAAGGGGTCTGTTATTTCGGACCAGCATCAGGAGAAATTTCTTTATCCAGAAAGTGGTGAATCTTTGGAATTGCCTGCCCCAGAGTGCTATGGAAGGTGCATCATTGAATGTGTTCAGGGCAGAGATTGATAGATGATTAGAGGCTAAGGTTAGTTATGAGCTTGCTGATTGTTTAAAAATTCTCCCATTTAAACTGAGATAAGGAGAATATTTCTTTCTCTCAGAGGGTCGTTAGTCTGGGGAAATATGGCCCTAATATCAGTGAGGCTGGGTCATTTTTTTAATTCAGCCCTGGGACATGGGTATCGCTGGTTGAGCCAGCATTTATTGCCCATACCTAGTTGCCCTTGAACTGAGTGGCTTGCTCAGCCATTTCAGAGGGCAGTTGAGAGTCACCACATTGCTGTGGTCTGGAGTCACATGCAGGCCAGACTGGGTAAGGATGGCAGATTTCCCTCCCTAAGGGATATTAGTGAACCAGATGGGTTTTTCTGACATGGTTTCATGGTCATCAGTAGATTTTTGATTCCAGATTTTTTTCATTGAATTCAAATTCCACCATCTGCCATGGCAGGATTCGAACCTGAATCCCCAGAACATTAGTTTCTGGATTAATAGCTTTGCAATAATACCACTAGGTCATCACCTTCCCTACTGATTTTTGATCAATAAGGGATTCTGGGGGGGGATGGGGTAATGGGGGAGAAGTGGGGTTGAGGCCGCAGTCAAAGTAGTCCTGATCTCATCGAGGGGCAGAGCAGGCCCCTGGTGGTTTCCAAAAGATGGATTCTTTTGTCTCTCCTCTGCTGGGTTTGGTGCCAACGGGGGCATTTAATCAGGCAAGAAGATGGCAAGGGGAGACTAGGTTAAACCCAGGGTAGAGAGGCCTTTAACTGGCTTTCCTACCCCATCGCTGACCCTTAAATGGGCAATTAACATTCCAAGCCTCTCCCACTTCAAGGGTATTAGGGTCATGAGGAGTTCACCTCTGACCAACAGCACAAACATCTTTTTCCAGACCAGTGGAATATGTGATCCTTTGAATTATCATTCCAAGCAGGGGAAAGGAGTTCAGGGGAAATATCATTTTTGGGGAATATGTTTTGGAAGTAGAGGGAGATGGAGAAAAAGGTTTGGGGACAGAGTTGGAGGGTGAGATGGTTGAGGACAGGCGGAGAAAGAGCAAGGCATAACTTAAAAGATTCCATATCACTCAAGTTAGAAACAGTGTTCCTTAATATAAGATCAGAAGAAATGGGAGTAGGAAGAGGCCATTTGGCCCCTTGAGGCTACAAACCCACCTATCCCTTCAATTCCTTCTGCAAAACTCCATAACCAGGAGAGAAACTTCCAGCAGGACTGTCAAGTGTTCTAACTGTTCTGGAAATGATCCAAAAAGATTCAACACATCAAATTTGAAATGAAAAATGCAGGAAAAAGACAAACTAATTAGCTGTGGGTCAATTGCATTATTTAAAAACTGCAATTAAATAATTAAATGCTCGTTTCTTACCCAATTAGTTCTGAAACGAAATAATTAGACCAATGTTGACTTCCGTTTCGTCCCCTTCAAATGTTTTTTTCATTCTTCCAACGTTTCCAGTTTTACTGCAGGAATGAAGTCACCTTGTGTAACATCCTCACAAATAATTGGGCACTGTTGCATTCATTTCCATCCTGGACAATCACAGTTCAAAGTCACCTACAAGACAAGGCAGTCTAAGATCAGCAAATGGCGGCAAATTGTATTTTTCTGAATGCAAAGATACTGCTCTCTTTCGTTGTAACATGTCTACCACTGAGGCTGCTGTCACCAACAGGTCATTTAACAATCTAATGTTTGACAAGCATTTGGGGTGGCACAGTGGTTAGCACTGCTGCCTCACAGCACCAGGGACCTGGGTTCGATTCCCGGCTTCGGTCACTGTCTGTACGGAATCTGCACGTTCTCCCCGTGTCTGCGTGGGTTTCCTCCAGGTGCTCCGGTTTCCTCCCACAGTCTAAAAGACGTGCTGTTAGGATGCATTGGCTGTGCTGCATTCTCCCTCAATGTACCCGAACAGGCACCAAAGTGACTGCAGTAACTTCACAGTAACTTCACTGCAATGTTAATGTCAGCCCACTTGTGACACTAATAAAAAAAACTTTAAAATTAATCCCCCCTCGAATGCTCAGTATGCAGAATCCACCAATTTTCTGTAGGGGAATCCCTTTTAGAAGTTCTCAGCTAAGGAATTATCTGGCAATTTCCTTGAAGCATTAACTTCCCCTGGGCTGGGAACCAACCAACAAAGCGATTTAAATCATGAACTTTGGATTGTTCCACCAGCGTAACATTACTCAGCGTAAAGTTACTCAGAAAAAGATGAAAAATTAAAACCTCTTCTACCTTATGTGTGACTATTGCAAAGACCTAGACCGATCCCGCGAGGGATTCCGCATACAGCCCCCACCCTCCTGGGGACTATCCCAGCCCCTTGACTAACCACTGTCACCAACTCCTCCCCCCCACTCCACTGATTCCCTATCCTTGACTCCCCATGGGAGTCTCCCCAACCCCCAAGCCGCTCAAGATTTCTTGCTGATCCTTCAGCCTGACTCTCATGCCTAATACAATCACCCAACCCGGCTAACCTCCCACCAGCCACCTCCCCAACAACAGAAACCAACCTTTTCTCCTATGTTGGAGCATGCAACCCCCTCCCAATGTCCAACTACCTCCACCTCAAAATCATATAATTCCCTACAGTGCAGAAGAAGGCCACTTAGCCCATCGAGTCTGCACTGAACACAATCCCAAGCAGATCCTATCACTATAACCTCTTTTATTTACCCTGCTATAGTCCCCCTCACACTAGGGTTAATTTAATATGGCCAATCAACCTAACCCACAGATCTTTGGACTTGGGAGGAAACCCACACAGACATGGGGAGAATGTGCAAACTCCACACGGTCAATGACCTGAAACTGGAATTGAACCCGGGTCCCTGGTGCTGGGAGGCAGCAGTGCTAACCACTGTGCTACTGTGCTCCACTAAATATCCAATTTCCCCCATCCACCTATGTTCAATATGCTCAATGTCTGTTGCCCGACTCTCCCCAGTGTCTCTCAGCCTCCACAGTCCCGATTTGTGGTTACGTTGTGTACTTTACCGAGACACTGACCCAGGTGTAAACAGTGTCCAGGATAATGAAACGTTCAGATTCGCCTCAGGGAGGAATCTAAAGCACAGAAGGAAGAGTGGAGGAAACACAGAAATATAATAATGCTATATCTAATAATAATCAAAGACTCACCTATATTTAAGATATATTATTCATATAACAAGATTCATGCCTTTCTGCTTCCCCCTCTAATTATTTTGACAAGAGCAATTTTCTTTAGCTGTGCATTAAAACTGGGGAGTCAAAGGACTAACAACTCTACCTGGTTAATTTTGCTTATTGCTTTCCTGATAAATGTGCTGGTAATATTGCAGATTGTAATTTCTATGGAGCTTATGCTCAGGGGAATATTGTTGCAGTGCGAGGTGTTTCAAATGAAACCGTACAAGAACCTACAAACAGTGGTCGGTGGTTTTAATATACCTGTTAATTGTAGAGTTATTTCTATAATTTATGACTCTGTTCACGGTCTCATTAAGAAATCATTCTGGCACCAAGACAATCATAGACAAACCTGCTCTGAGGGTTTTACAGTCCCTGAACTATCTTTATAATCATTGCTTATAAAAGAACTCAACGTTTTCTACCTTCCCAATATTCAACGCATGTTTTACGGCTGTGAAATGGAATGATACAGACTTAGACCATTCAGCCCATTATCTCTTCACTGCTTGTGCCAGGCGCAAATCCCATGGTTCGTTCTACTGGCACAACTGGAGCAGCCATCCTTCCGCCCCTATCCACCCACGGTTCTGTGCCAAACTCGATGGAAGTGATAAATACGGCGGGGGAATCTGAAACTAAAAGAGGGAATGCTGGAAAATCTCAGCAGGTCTGACGGCATTTGGGGAGGGAAATGTTTGGAGTCTGGGTGACCCTTTGTCAGAGCCCAATGAAGGGTCATCCCAGATGGGGAGAACAGGCAGGAGTGGGTTTGGGGGGATGGGAGTTGGGAGGGGATGGGGTGGGGTTGGGGGCATTGGGGATGTGGGGCATGGGGACGGGGTTTGGCGGGGGCAATGTTGATCAGCAAGCACATGGGTGGTGGGTGAACTCACATGGTGAGTGAGGATATGAGACACAAAGCTTTAGGTGGAGGATAGTGATAGTGAGATGGTGCGAATCTGGTCTGGGATCACAATCCTGAAGAGGTTTGTTAAAAACCCAAACAGTCAGTGAAGTGGGGAACTGTCCTCTTCAGCTTGGTAGCAGAGGTCGACTGCGTGAAAACCGAAATCAGAGGATAAGTACAGTTCGTCAATTAATTGACTATAAACTGACAGCAGCTGTAGTCAAATAAAGAGAAAAATGGCTGATTAACTGAAAAATAATCGTTGGCTGTTCTTTAAAAATTCCCACTTCCAGGGCCATACACAAGTCAATTTGCCTTTATAATGATGCAAATTATAGAATTTACATAATATGCATGGTCGCGGTTTTACAATGCAATTCGCATAATCCTTTACTAACGTGTCATTATACACCGCAGATAGATTGGTTGTTAAGCATCAGCAGCCACTGTTATTGAGATTCCCTCACACCAACATTCTCTCGGGCAAGACTTCTTTCTAATGTCACAATCTGCACTGCTGTGCAGCTTAAAAAAAAACTTGAGATCACAATGCAAAAAAAAATTAATTCTCTCATTAAAACGTCATTATTTTGAGGCGGTTTCAGGATAGACTGATTGATTCAGAATCTGTAATATTAACACAATGGCTGATTGGCATTTCCACAATGTAATGCTTTCTAAATCAACTCCCATCTCTGATAATTTTCTCTTGGCATTAACATCCATTTAAGAAGCAAAAAAAAACTAGTATTTGCTGAGGTTTATTCTAAAAGATATTATTCAAAATAACACATTCCACACCTGGCTGACTGCAATGTGAGCACTTTATCGAAATTCAGCATCATTCTAGTTTCTGGCTGTGGAGACACAAGTGTAGATATCTCAATAAGAGCCATCGTTTAGCTCAAACCAACTCACTTGAGTTGGGCTGGGTCGTTTCCTGCTGTTACAGTATTTCTGATTGCCTTCAGAAAGAACTGGCACCCAATGTGGGCACAGAGTCAGCGGACAAACAGCTGCTCATGGTGGGCAGATAGAGACCAGTGACATAGCCCAAAAAATGAGAAGGTTCTTCCAGGCTTCACACATGCTTTGTCAAGATTTCACAGGGTAACTATTATTACAGCGTCACAGAAACACTGTATAGCTACAGTGTAACAGAGTAACTGTACTGCTACAATGTGTCAGAATAACTGTATTGTTAGTGTCACAGGATGCCAATATTGCTACAGTGTCATAGACTAACAGCGTTGCTACAATGTCACACAATAACTGTATCACTACAGTGTCACAGAGTAACAGTTTTATTACTGTGTCACAATATGGCAGTATTACTACAGCATCACAGGATGACAGCACTGCTAGTGTCACAGGATAACAGCATCACCACAGTGTAACAGGGTAACTGTATTGCTACACTGTCACAGAGTAACTATATTACTACAGTGTTGCAGGGTGACAGTATCGGTGCAGTGTCAGAGGGCGATAGTACTTCTGCAGTGACACATGGTAACAGTATTGCTACAGTGTCACAGAGTAACAGTATTGCTACAGTGTCACAGAGCTATCCAGTGACTTTTCTAGATAGCTTGTTCTAAGAACGTATGGGATACTTGCCGTTATTAGCCAAGGCAGAGAATATAAGAGCAGGGACGCTGTGACCGAGCTGTATAAAATGCTTGTTAGGCCACAGCTAGAGTACTGTGTACATTTCTGGTCGCTACACTATAAGAAAGATAAGATCGCACTGGAGAGAGTGCAGAGGAGATTCACCAGGATGCTGCATTCCAGCTATGAAGAGAGGCTGGATAGGCTGGAGTTATTATAGAGCAGAGATGGATAAGGGAACCTGATTGAGGTGTACAAATTTATGAATGACATAGATAAGGTGGATAGGAAGAAATGTTTTCCCTGAGCAGAGGTTTAAGATGAAGAGTAGGAGATTTAGAGGAGATGTGAGGAAAAACCTTTTCACCAGAGGGTGGTGGGAATCTGGAACTGACTGCCTGGAAGAGAGATGGGGGCAGGAACACTCACAACATTTAAGAAGTATTTAGATAAGCCCTTGAAATGCTGAAGTGTACAGAGACTATGCTGGATGGAGGGAAGGTCACTGGTGAACCAGCTGAAGTGGTTAGCCAGAAGAACTCCAGCAGTGATGTCCTGGGATTGAGATGATTGACCTTCACGGACTACAACCCCATCTCCCCTTGGTAAAATTCCAACCAGCAATGGAGAGTTTTTCTCCAGATTCTCATTGACTCCAGTTTTGCTAGGCCTCCTAGATTCCACACTGAGGATAGGAAAATTATCTCAATTTCTTCCTCCACAGATTCTGCCAGACATTCTCAATGGTGTTTTTCCAGTTTTTCAGTTCAAAATTTTCTGAGTTCTACACAGTGAAGGGTCAGGGTTTTCCTTTTCTGCCCATTTAATGTGTAGCGATCAATTCTTCTGTTTTTGATTATGTAAATCAGTTTATTGTTGACGCTCACTGTTGTTGATTGGTTAAGCCTGGGTGCAGACTCAGAGAAAAATAAATTGACTGAAAAAAACTGAGCTGAAACGTGGAGCAGACATTTTCAAGCACTGAATAAAACACGTTGCACACAAAAACTGCATGGTTCTGAGATATATAAATTAGCAACACAATGCAGCTGTTTCTTTCAAGAAAACTGTAACTTTACAAATGATCTTTATCTACCAGCATCTCAATATGATTCAGGATGCAATACATTAAATTATTCAACATCCTATTCCTGGGAATCATTTGTCTCAATGTGGGTGTGGATCTGGGAACTCGATTTGCAGGTTAACACATCAGATTTGCAGCACTTGATTTGATTTATTATTGTTTCACGTATTAGTAAACAAATGACAATTGTTTCTTGTGCACTATATGGACATGGCATACTGTTCATAGAGTAGGAAAGGAGAGAGTGTTACAATCATAGTGTTACAATCATAGCTAGGGTATAGAGAAAGATCAACTTAATGCAAAGTAGGTCTAAGTCTATTCAAAAGCCTGACAGCAGCAGGGACAAAGCTGTTAATTCCAAGTTACTGAGTGAAAGATTTATCCTAACTTATAGATTGACATAACAATCTACCTTACCTAATTGATAAATGACATACTAGTTTTATTGAGATGGTCATTGATAGATTTCCGGGCACCAGTTAATGAAGGATTTTGTTCTTTTCAAATAAAAGCCTTCAATAATAAAATAAAGTTTGAGTCACAAGTAGGCTTACATTAACACTGCAATGAAATTACTGCGAAAATCCCCCCGTCACCACACTCCAACGTCTGCTCAGGTACACTGAGGGAGAATTTAATATGACTCATGCGCCTAACCAGCTCGTCTTTCAGACTGTGGGAGGAAACCAGAGCACCCGGAGGAAACCCATACAGACACAGGGAGAATGAGCAGATTCCACACAGACAGTGACTGAAGCTGGGAATTGAACCCAGGTCTCTGGCACTCTGAGGCAGCAGTACTAACCACTGTGTCACCCTATAGGTACCAATAGGTACCAGTCCATTTGAAAATGCTCTCTAAACCATGCTAAATTACACACATTAAAGTCAAATATAATTGTTTAATGCCCTGATGTCTAATAAGATTGAATAGATGTGCTCAATATCCATTCTAGATTTGTTTCCTCTGTTTTGCTCAGGTTCAATAGTAGAATATTAATGTTAATTCAATTCTCCAGCATCAGCTCTTCCCTTCACCATCCCCCCCCCCACCCCCCTCCTGCTATACCCATACAAATTCCAACCCAGTTTCTTCTGTGTCCCAGACTCTGCTGTGCATCAGCACAGTCTCAGAGTGTCAGTGACGGACAGGAGGTTAGAGTGAAATGCAGTAAGCTTTGGCATTTCAGGAGAGAGAGTCCTGGGATCTCACTGTAATTGACGGGACAAAGTAGATTCCTCACCTTGATCCAGTTTTGCTGAATTCAAAACTGTCTGAATAAACCATAGAATCAGGGAATGATACAGCATGGGAGAAAGTCACTCAGCCCATCATTCCTGCTAGCTCACTGAAAGAGCTATTCAATTTTTCTCACTTACCACTTCCTTGGGTTTTTATCCCACATAGCCTGGGATTCTTTATTATGTCAATATCTGTCCATGCTGTCTTTCCAATCACACTGATTGAGAATGGAGCAAAAGTTTGTAGCTTAATAGCTTGCACAATCCTACAGCACTTTGCATGTATCAGATGTACCCACGTATGTGATGATTGCACATTAGATGTGCACATAGAAGAACAAAGACAATTACAGCAGAGAAACAGAGGCACTTTGGCCCTCCAAGCCTGCACCGACCATGCTGCCCGACTGAACCAAACCTTCCAAGGACCGTATCCCCCTATTCCCATTCTATCCATGTATTTGTCAAGACGCCCCTTAGAAATCACATGTATATGACTTTTACATACACATAAAGGTCGCACGTGTCAGGTGCACACATACATGTAAAAATTGTGCACGTCAGACTTGCACATGTATGTAAGAATGGCATGTGTCAGATGTACACCTGAATGTAAATATTCAGTGACCAAACTAGTTCTTATTTAATGAGTGATCAATGTAGGGAAAGCTGGGGCAGTTTGAGGCAATTTGAACCTAAATTGGCAGGTTGGTGAGAATTTGCCATGATGAGATAGGGCACATCAATTTTACCCACCTTGAGGTCAATGAGATGCAAAATAAACTCGAAGCCCATTTGATGGGGTGAATGGAGCTGTTTCCAGTGACAGGGGACTCTGAACCTAAAGACATCTTTTAAAAGGCATTGTCAAAGTAGCAGAGATATCATCACCAAACCTTTCTTCACACAGTGAGCGAGCTGTGATGATCTGGAGGGTGCTGCCTGAAAGGGCATTGAAATAGATTCAATAGGAATATTCAAACTGGAATGGGATAAGTACCAGAAGGGAAGATATCACAAGGCAACAGAGAAAGAACAGGGAGAATGGGACCAAATAGATTGCTCTATTACAGGGCCAGTATAGGCACACTGGGCTGAATGGCCTCTTTCTGTGCTGCATCCTTTTATTATTCTATGCTCCATACCATATAAGATGATCAAAGGACTGGATAGGGTGGATAGCGAGAGCCTTTTTCCTCGGATGGTGATGACCAACACGAGGGGACATAACTTTAAATTAAGAGGTGGTAGTTATAGGACGGATGTCAGAGGCAGGTTCTTTACACAGAGGTGGTGAGGGCGTGGAATGCCCTGCCTGCAGCAGTTGTGGACTCGCCTACTTTGGGGGCATTCAAATGGTCGGTGGATAGGCATATGGATGATATTGGAATAGTTTAGGTTAGAGGGTCCACTGGCTGGCGCAACATCGAGGGCCAAAGGGCCTGTACTGTGCTGTAATGTTCTAACTTCTATGTTCTATATTACAACTACACCAATCTCCACCTCCCTATTTACATCCCGCCCTCCCATTTCCTTGGCAGGAGTCTAAGCTATCTTGCTCACGTCATAGAATCATAGAACCCCGACAGTGCATTCAATCCATCGAGCCTGCGCTGATAATAATCCCACATATTTACCCTGCTAACACACCTCCTCTACCCCAACACTAAGGGATAATTTAACATGGTCAATCTAACTAACCCGCACATCTCTGGACGCTAAGGGTGGGATTTTATGGCCTCATTCAACCCAAGACCAGGAAATCCCACCCGAGATTAATGGAGCTTCCCATTGCCAGCCCGTCACCTGCTACAATTCAAGTGGTGGGCTGGGCGGTCAAATTCCAGCACCAGCATCAATTTAGCACGGGCAAACCACCTCGCGTTGGAGTGTGGGAAGAAACCGGAGCACCTAGGGGAAACCCACGCAGACACGGGGAGAATGTGTAAACTCCACACAGACAGTGACCCAAGGCTGGAATTGAACCCAGGACCTTGGAGCTGTGAGGCAGCAATGCTAACCTCTGTGTCACCATGTCACTCACTGACAGTGGATGAGATAGAATACCTCTGGGAAGTTATTAACATCTTTGATCATAGTACGAGCTAGCAATGTGTTAAACATCTTCAATATCTGTATCGATGTGGGAACAACCGCAGTAAACAGCCTTCCAGGCTTGAGATTTAACTGAGTTAGCGTCCCAGCTTGAAAACATCCCAGTGAAACTCCCTCACATCAATGAAACATAAAAGGAGACAAACACTTTCTCTATTCAGATGATAAGTGGATTAGCCAGATTTTCCATGGCGGGGACTCAATCCTAATGAAATTGCACTCAGTCTTATAACTGGGGACGAGGAGGAGCTGGGGGCAGAGGGGGTGGTTGATGGGGAGGGGATTGAGGGGGTGGGATGAAGGGGGGTTGGGATTGAGGGAGGGGGGAGATTGAGTGGGAGGTGGGAGTGAAGAGATGGTTTAGCTAAATATTGCTTTCACTGCCTGAAAAATACAAATAACCACAGCGACACAGCCCGGATATTACAGTGGGACACACTGTCACTATCAGAGGCAGCTCACTCTGGCTAGGAGTTGACAATGATTCTCCAGCCGCCAGCTCTCTCTCCCAGACTCATTCCCCCACACCTCTCCCCACCCCCACCCTCCCCTTTCCAGGCTCTATTACACCCGTGACTTTGCACCGTCCCTGGTGGCCAAGTGGCTAATTAAGAGCAAAAATCATCTCCTGATGAACTAATGCCACCGCTGAAATGGATTTGCACAGTTTTTAATTCTTAATCAGCCTGGCAGAGGCAGCATCCTCTCACTGCCTTATTAAAACAAAAAAAAAAGTTCCATGAGCAGCAATTAATGATGATGAAAGGGGAGAAGGATTTAAAGCATATTGCTGTGACATTTTTATCTGGGTAAATGAGTTCAGCCGGCACGCCAGCTACATATGCTGATTGTCAGCGAGCGTCTGAACAGCCACACGTCAAGGTCTCCTCCGCTCGCTAACTTGGCAAGGTGCTGAATTTAATAAGTCATTTTGAGATTGGTGTGAAATGAGCAAACCCACAGCGGGAGTGGGGCGGGGGGGGAAGGTGTTCTCACTCTGAACAGGCAGCCGGACACACTGGGTATGTGAGGTGACACCAATCAGCAGGAGGAATGAGAGTAGGGGGTGGGCTGGGGAGTGGGGGTGGGGGGGAGAGCTAATGGAACCAAACTGGAGAGGAATAGAAGGCTGGAACTGCCCTGTCAATTTTTACAAAAATTAAATCACAAAATGCATGAAATGTATGTGTAAATATCATAGGATCCCCACAGTGCAGAGGGACGCCATTCAGCCCATCAAACCTGCATCAACCACAATCCCACCCAAACCTATCCCCACAACACTATGCATTTTCCCCAGCTAGCCCCCCTGACAGTAAGAGGCAATTTAGCATTGCCAATCCATCTGATCCATACATCTCTGGAGTGTGAGCGGAACACAGTAAGAAGTCTGACAATACCAGGTTTAAGTCCTAACGATTTATTTGATAGTAAACTCGCAAGCTTTCGGGGTTTGCCCCTTTGTCAGGTGAATGAAGAGTTCTGGCCTCAGACAGAGCATATAACAGCACAGACAGTTTACAGGATACTGATTAGAATGGGAGTCTTTGCAACTTACCTGCTATTCAAGGCTTAAAGAAACAAAAATCAGAGCCTCTGGAGGAAACCCACGCAAACATGGGGAGGATGTGCAAACTCCACACAGACAGTGACCCAAGCCAGGAATTGAACCCAGGTCACTGGCGCTGTGAGGTAGCAGTGCTAACCACTGTGCCACCCTCAGGTTTATAATATAAAGGTGGCACGGTGGCACAGTGTTTAGCATTGCTGCCTCATAGTGCCAGGGACTTGGATTTGATTCAAGCTTTGGGGAATTATCTGGGTGGAGTTTGCACATTTTCCCCATGTCTGCATGGGTTTCCTCCAACAGTCCGAAAGGTGTGTGGGTTAGGTGAATTGGTATGCCCCTTAGTGTCAGGTAGATTAGCAGGGTGAGTACAGGGAGGTGCGAGGATAGATGGGATCATTGTGGGTGCAGACTCGATGGGCCGAATGGCCTCCTTCTGCACTTTAGGAATTCTATGATTCTATGATCATGTCAAATGCAAGCCATGAGATACCTTGATAGAAATCATAGAATCATCGAGTGCAGAAGAGGCCCTTCAGCCCATTGAACCTGCATCAACATATTAGAAACACCTGAACTCCCATCTAATCCCATTTGCCAGCCCTTGGTCCATAGCCCTTATGTTATGACATGCCAAATGCTCATCCAGGTACTTTTTAAAGGATGTGAGGCATCCTGTCTCCACCACCCACACCTACACTCAGACAGACACACACACTCAGACAGGCACACACACTCAGACAGGCACACACACACACACACACACACGTCATTGCACCCTCCCCATCACCAGTTTGATGGTGGGGCATTTAATTAGCAGCAAGTTGGTCGATGGGTCTCTGCTACCTTCACCATCCCCTCCTCCCTTGTTATGCAAGTAGTTCCATAGTTGTCTTTCAAGTAACCCTGCCACAGGTAACCCGGATGTGGAGATGCTGGCATTGGACTTGGGTGGGCACAGTAAGAAGTCTCACAACACCGGGTTAAAGTCCAACAGGTTTATTTTGCAGCACAAGCTTTCAGAGCACTGCTCCTTCATCAGGTGACTGAGGAGTTCACAAACAGGGCATATAAAGACACAAACTCAATTTACAAAATATTGGTTGGAATGTGAGTCTTTGCAGCTAATCAAGTCTTCAAGGTACAGACAATGTGAGTGGAGAGAGGGTTAAGCACAGGTTAAAGAGATGTGTATTGTCTCCAGACAGGACAGTTAGTGAGATTTTGCAAACCCAGGCAAGTCATGGGGGTTACAGATAGTGTGACATAAACCCAAGATTCCGGTTGAGGCCATCCTCATGTGTGTGGAACTTGGCTATCAGTCTCTGCTCAGCGACGGATCAGCACTGTCATGTGTGTGAAAGCCACCTTGGAGAACGCTTACCTAAGGATCAGAGGCCGAATGCCCAGGACTGTTTAAGTGTTCACCAACAGAAAGAGAACACTCCTGCCTGATGATTGTCGAGAAATGTTCATTCATTCGTTGTCACAGTGTCTGCATGGTCTTCCCAATGTAACATGCCTCGGGACATCCTTTCCCACAGCGTATCAGGTAGACAATGTGGACTGAGTTGTAAGTGTATGTACCGTGTACCTGGTAGATGGTATTCTCACGTGAGATGATGGCATCCATGTCGATGATCCGGCACGTCTTGCAAAGGTTGCTGTGGCAGGGTTGTGTGGTGTTGTGGTCACTGTTCTCCTGAAGGCTGAATAGTTTGCTGCGGATGATAGTCTGTTTGAACTTGTGCAGTTGTTTGAAGACAAGAAGTGGGAGTGTGTAGATAGCCTTGGCGAGATGTTGGCTCCTCCTTTGTCTGCTGGTTTGATGAGAATGTTGCGGTTGGTCTTGAGAGTGCAGCTGGCGTTGAGTTGTTCTTGGCTTATGTTTGGGGCTTTCTTGTGAGTGCAGTTGATGAATCTGATATTGACCGCCTCCTGATAGCTTGGGCATACATGTCAAATCGAGGGCAGCGGCCTTCTGGAGGAGTCCAATTGGACTCTCTCCTCTTCAGAGAGGAGAGATCTCTCTGTCAGCTGTGGTGGTTCATTGGCTGTCTTGTTGTGTTTGTTGTTGATCTCTTCTGGTTTGTGAAAGAATTCCCGCAGCCTCATTTGCCTGATGAATTCCTCTGTGTCCGCTGCGAGACTGATGGGGTTTATTTTGGTGGTGGGGCAGAAATTGAGCCCTCAGCTGAGAACTTCAATTTCATCTGGTTGAAGTGTGTAGTCCGATAAGTTGACAATGGACTTGTCTGCAATGGTACTGTTTTCTACTGTGATACCGGGGGAAGCTTGGTTCCTGCTGCTGGCGATGTCGAGTTTCTCAAGCTTCCTGTTCTTGGTGTGCATGTAGATCATAGTTCTTTTATCTTGTCTGCTTGACAGAGTTTCGCAGCTGCTCTGCGTCCTGAATGCAAGTTGAGAATATGGATTTTATCTTGGTTTCCAGGATGCAGTGTTTGCTGTACAGCTGGTGTATGAAGTGGCTGAGGAGTGTGAGAGAGGTGTGACAGCAAAGTCTCTCAGCGTACTATGTTATAGGTTGACCTGAGCGGGTTTGTGATCTATAGTCCTGCACACAAAAATTCTGTCACAGGTAACTCCACCACAGGTAACCCTGTCACAGGTAACTCCATCACAGGTAACTCTGTACAGGTAACTCCATCACAGGTAACCCTGTCACAGGTAACTCCATCACAGGTAACTCTGTACAGGTAACTCCATCACAGGTAACCCTGTCACAGGTAACTCCATCACAGGTAACCCTGTCACAGGTACCTGTGTTACAGGTAACTCTGTTATAGGTAACCCTGCCACAGATAACTCCATCACAGGTAACCCTGTCACAGGTAACTCCATCACAGGTAACCCTGTCACAGGTAACTCCATCACAGGTAACCCTGTCACAGGGAACTCCATCACAGGTAACCCTGTCACAGGTACCTGTGTTACAGGTAACTCCATCACAGGTAACGCTGTCACAAGTAACACTGCCACAGGTTAAATGCCACAGGTAAATCTCTCACAGTTAACTCTGTCACAGGTAATTCTATCACAAGTAACTCAATCACAAGTAACTGTGTCACAGGTAACACTGTCACAGGTAATTCTGCCACAATTAACGCTATCACATATAACATTGTCACAGCAAACTCTGTCACAGGTAACATGTCCCAAGTAATTCTGCCAGAGGTAATGCTGCCACAGGTAATTCCATCATAGCCAACCCAGTCACAGGTAAGCTTGTTGCAGGATACTCTGCCACAGGTAGTTCTGAGACAGGTAACCCTGTCAGATGTCACAGGTAACTCCGTCACAGCTAACCCTGCCACAGGTAATTCTGTCTCAGTAACTCTGTCACAGGTAACTGAGCCATGTCAATGATAAAGTTGGCAATCAGTTCTTTAGTTGAAGGCTAAGACTACATTTAGCTCAGGAACTTGAATCAAAAAAATCAATCCAGAATGTTTCTGATTTCTAATATTATTTGAAAAACTGCATGGATATTTAAAATAATTCAATTGTAAACTGTTCTCTGCAAATCATTCAGCTGAAACCAGCTCTCTCACAACAATAATTGTCCAGCTAGACTACTGGAACATCTGATACTCTTCAATTATCTGATAATCACTGATAATGTAATAGTCTATCTTACAAACTCACTTCACGATAGAACTGTTGTTTAATAAGTGAATCCGATTGTATTACCAAAGAATCCTAGGGAGCCAAAGCATTTCCCTTTTGTTGTGATATATAATGTTTCCCATCTTGTTATTCCGTACCTGCAATGATCTCTTCAAGCAGGAATACTTCATCTGAGCTTTCTATGCAAGTCCCAGGTAACAGAGTAGTTAGCACTGCTGCCTTACAGCGCAAGGGACCTAGGTTCAATTCTTTGCTCATTGTTTGTGTGGAGTTTGCATGTTCTCCCTGTGTCTGTGCACATTTCCTGTGGTGCTCTGGTTTCCTCCCACAGTCCAAGGGTGCATGGGTTCAGAGGATGCTAAATTGCCCCTTAGTATCAGGGGGAATAAGTCAGAGTAGGTGCATAGGATTATAGGGATAGGGCCTGGGTGGGTGCAGAATTGATGGGCTGAGTGGCCTCCTTCTGCACTATAGGATTCTCTGAAGTTTTTTTTGAGCTATTAGCATCGCTGCAGCTTTATCATTTTTGAACCACAACTAAATCAGGAGACATTTTGGATTCATTTAATCTCTGTTCTTCTTTGCACTAATCCTGAGACAATTCTACAGCCTAACCTTTCATTATTTACTGCTCTATCATGGGGCTGTTGAATTACTTTAATCCCTTTTCTTCCACTGAACCTTGAGTTGTTCCAATTTGGGATCTGATGGCTTCACTCGAGTGAGAATGGAAGTTCCCGCCTGAGGTCAATGGAGGTTTCTGTTGTCCGTCCCTCGTCTGCTCTGAATCCGAGGTGGGTGGGTGGTAGAATTCCGGCATACATCATGGAGTCCAGTGCCTATGTCATTTCTCACTACAACACTGATCTCTTCCTTCACTAAGAAAGTTACGCCACTGCCTTTTCTCTCAGTCCTTCCAAAACACAGGATGCCCTTGGATATTCAATTCCCAAAGTTGGCAACCACATCTCAGTAATCATCACTAAATCAAACTCATTTATCTCAATTTGTGCTGTTAACTCATTAATTTTACGCTGAATGCTTTGTGCATTCAGATACAAAGTCTTTAACTTCATTTTATTAACCCTCCTTTTGTATGGGCCCATGATGCAATGTGACTTTCATATGATCTATCAATTTCAGACTCATCAGTAATCTGTACTCCTTCCTTCTTTAACTTTGACTCCTACTGTTCTGTGCAACTGATCCTTTAATAACTTAGGTTCAGAGTACAGCGAGCAGCGAGGTACATGCTGGAACTGTATTAAACGCTGGTTCAGTCACAGCTGGATTACTGTGTGCAGTTCTGGTCACCACATTATCTGGAGGATGTGATTGCACTGGAGAGGGTGGAGAGGTGATTTACCAGGAAGCTGCCTGTGATGGAAGGAGTGAGCTACAAGAAAAGATTGAATAGGCTGGGGGTGTTTTGATTGAAGCAGTGAAGCTTGAAAAGGGATCTGATGGAAGTGTAAAAGATGATGTGTATAGATAAGGTGGCACTTTTTTTCCATTAGTAGAGGGGTCAATAACCAGGGAGCAGAGATTTAAGGAAAGGGGTGGAAGGTTAAGAGGGGAGATGAGGAGAAACCTTCTCTCTCAGACGGTGGTTAAGTCAGAAACTCTCAGAACATTTCAGAAGTATTTAGATATTCACTTTGGCTGCAGTAACCTCCAGGACTATGGACTATGGAAAATGGGATCTTCTGTCTCCTTCTGTCCTGTAAATATCTATAAATCTAGCTTTAGCTGACAACAGGAACTCCATTGTACTTATTAGGAGAGTTAATAAGATTGGACAATCCATATCATTAGTTTCACCTGAGTAATGTCTGAATGATAAACACCTTCACCGACACACCCAGGCAGGGGTTATTTGCAGACAGTGGGAAAGAATTTAAAGAAAATTACACTATTGAAAAAGAAGGTTACAAAAGCAAACTGCGGTCTTGAGCAGTGTAAGCTGCTCGATGTACAGGAAGCCGGCATGGACATAATGGAGAGAAATGACCTCCCTGAGGGCCGATCCCATTCTACCCTATCATTCTCTGATTGTACAATTGTTCACAGAATCTCTACAATGGGGGAGGAGGCCATTCAGCCCATTGAACCTGCACTGACAACACAATAATCCTATCCTTATAATCCACATATTTATCCTAACTAATCACCCTGACAGTTTAGCACAGCCAATCCCCCCAAAACCTGCTCATCTTTGGACCATGGGAGGTAACCACAGAACCCACACAGACACAGGGAGAATGTGCACGCTCCACAACAGACAGTGACACAAGGTTAGGATTGAACCTGGATCTCTGGAATTGCGAGGCAGCAGCACTAACCACCGTGCCACACGCCGATTGTTTCGCCAATCCATTCCAAAGGTTAAATTCTGGTGAAGATGGACGGGTCAGCTCCAAAAGATTCACAAATAAATATTTAGAAAATCATAGGTGGAGTTTTGATTTTTTTTATGGCGGCCACACACATTCCCAACGGGACTTGTTCTGATAAGCATTGTATCAGGTTGATTAGCCAATAGGGGGTGTTTTTATGCAACATGGGAACAGGAGGAGGCCATTCAACTAAGATGGTGCCTGATTGGTCACCTAACTTCATAAACTCCTTTTTTGAAACACCTAATTCATTAATGTATTGGGAATTTCAAACAAAGATTACCACTGCCAACCCAAAAAGGTTTGGCAAGATCATTCTCACAAATGTCCCCGCTCCTTACTCATAGGAGCTCTACGGAGCCATTCAGCCCTTCAAGTCTGTACCGATAATAATCCCACCCCTGAGATTTATCCAGCTAATGCCTCTAAGCTACACATCCCAGGACACTAAGGAGCAATTTGGCATGGCCAATCCATCCAATGCGCATATCTTTGGACTGTGGGAGGAAACCGGAGTACCAGGAGGAAACCCACACAGACACAGGCAGAACATGCAAACTTCACACAGAGAGTCAAGCTGGGAATCGAATCCGGGTCCCTGGCGCTGTGAGGCAGCAGTGCTAACCACTGTGCCACCGTGCCACCCATACTCTTGTTATAAAGAGAAATTGACATTATTTAACTCAGCAATAATCACACTTTGTTCAGTCTCACCCCTGCTAGAAATCAGTGAAGTGCTGAGGGAATAATGAAGGTGTGAGTGCTCATTATAATGTAGCAATAAACAGCAGCTTTTTAATGTTAACATGCAAGGTAAAACTGGGAGTCTTAATCAAATCAGCAGATTTTTCCCCCTCAACCTTCACAATAAGATTTACAGTGCTAATCTTTGCAGAATCACAACAGTTTGCAAATAGCGGGCAGTGTACAGAGCATTCTTTAAACATATAAAATAAACTGAGGGTGAAATTGCAAATTAGAGGCTTGTGGTTTTAAGACTGATCTCAGCCTTGCACATTGATTTGTTGGTAACAAAACTGACAATTTAGTTTGCAATGCTTCTCTACCAGAATTTATACCTCACTTTTTTTCATTTTTATATTCATTAATTTGTGGGACATGGACGTCGCTGGCTGGCCAGCATTTATTGCCCATCCCGAGTTGCCTAAGGACAATTGAGAGTCAACCACATTGCTGTGGCTCTGGAGTCACATGTAGGCCAGACCAGGTAAAGACATAGAACATAGAACATAGAACATTACAGCACAGAACAGGCCCTTCAGCCTTCGATGTTGCGCCGACCAATATAAAAAGCAATGCCCCTCCGAACTAAACCATTCCCTTCTCTTCCATATACTTATCAACTAACCTCTTAAACGCCACCAAACTTGGCGCATCTACAACTGCTGCAGGCAGGTCATTCCACTCCCTAACCACCCTCTGGGTAAAGAACCTACCTCTGATATCCGTCCTATAACTATCACCCCTTAATTTAAAGCTGTGTCCCCTCGTGCTAGCTTTCTCCATCCTAGGAAAAAGGCTAGCAGATTTCCTTCCCTAACAGACATTAGTGAATCAGATGGGTTTTTCTGACAATCGAAAATAGTTTCACGGTCATCAGTAGATTCTTAATTCCAGATTTTTTTTTATTGAATTTGAATTCTACCATCTGCCATGGCAGGATTCGAACCCAGGTCCCTGTGAGCTGGGTTTCTGGATTAATAGCCTGGTGATAATGCCAAAAAGGTAGGGCTTGTTTTATTAACAGGTCAAGTAATTAACTTTCTCTTCAAATGAAAGGTGGAGTGTAGCTCAGCTGGTAATAATCTCAGGTGGCTGTCAGCTCCAGGTCTGATCTGGGACTTGGACACAACGGTCCAGGCTGAGAGGGTGCTGCATTGTTGGAGCTACTCTCAGATTGAACAAGACCTTAAATCAAGGATAAGCCTGCTCTCCATCAGAAATAGAAACAGAATCAGGCCATGCAGTCCATTGAGTTCCCTCTGCCATTCAACCATGGCGATAAGTTTCTCAATCCCCATTCTCCTGCCTTTTCTCCACAACCTTTGATCCCCTTACCAATCAACAGCCTGTCATTCTCTGTATTAAATACACTGAATGACCCGGCCTTCCCAGGCTGCTGTGGCAAAGAGTTCCACAGATTCTGACTGAAGAAATCCCTCCTCATCTTGGTTCTAAAGAGTTATCCCTTTACTCCGAGGCTATGTCCTCGGATCCTAGTCTCTGCTATTTATGGAAACATCTTCTCCATGTCCACTCTATCCAGGCCTTTCAGTATTCTGTAAGTTTCAATGAGATTAACATTCTCCCCCATCACCCCCCATCCTTCTAAACTCCATCGAGTACAGACCCAGAGCTCGCAAACACTCCTCACACATCAAGCAGATAGATAGTGAAGGGTTCTTTTACACGACAGCAAAAGAAGAGAAGGGGAATTCTCCCAAAGTGCCCTGGCCACTGTTTATCCGTTAATCAATATTATCTGGGCATTGTTATGTGTGGGAGTTTACCCTGCAGAAATTGATTGCTGTGTTTCCCACATTACAGCAGTGAACAGTCATCCAAAAACTTGATTTGAGGCATCTGATGTTTGGAAAGATGCTGTACAAGCCTTTCAGATGTTTAAGTTCCACAAGTGTGTGTGTGTGTGTGTGTGTGTGTGTGTGTGTGTGTGTGTGTGTGTGTGTGTGTGTGTGTGTGTGTGTGTGTGTAAGGCCTAATTTGATGCTCCATTAGTTCATTAACTCAGCGGGAGGCTGAAGGAATTTAACTTAACGATGTGAGACTGAAAGGAGATGGAAGGAAGTCTCCCAGCTGAAGAGAAACAGCCAGCAAGTATGCAGAACAAGCACAGACAAAGCACGGTAACTGTTCCCCAAATCCTGTCACTCCCAATTCACTCTGAATGTCCATTTTTGGTATTACTTTCACCATGCAGAAGATTAATGCCTCAACAAACTTTATTTGTGAAGTGTAAATTCTTTACCGCTTCACATCTGCACAGTATGGCCAATTTAGCTGTTAATTTTGCTCAGTAGGATAAACATAGCATTCCAGCATTTATGCTTCTAATCTAATATAACAGTGAGTTAATGTTGGCCATGCACTCTTTGTAGGAGAAGATTTCTTTTTGCCAATGTAAACAGTAGGGGTTGTTTGCCGTGACATGCTCAATGGTGTGACATCATACGCTTTTAGTACGTCAGTCCAAACTCCCAGCTCCTAAAATGAGTAGGATTGTAGAAGTCTAGACTGTTCTGCTCAGCGCAATGTTATCATAACCACTTGCCGCTTTTGGCAGCTTTGTTGCCTCACACTTCTCAAGAGACCACATTTATAAATCAATCCGTGTGTTGATGTGTTTTCTGCATTTTCTGCATGATTAGGGTTTGGCTCCTCTGCCGCTGTTAGACTGACACTGGAGAAATGCTTTGGAAGTTGCTGCAAGCTTCACTCCTTGCCAAGTAAGGCTATTAAGACATGACAGGCAGCATGGTTTATTTCACAACACATATAAATATCCATTTAATGTTATGTTTTGTTCCAGATCAGCCACAGTTCCCACACAGAGAACGTTCGAGTGCGCTATAATATTTGAAAACACATTAGGGGAATCCTGCAGGCTCTAAGCTATGGACCTGTACAAAGCGGACAGTTGACATTATTGTGATTAATGTCGTTTGTCCTCATTTCTGCTAAGGTCCACAGGGATTTAATTCACCAGGCGTTGCCCAATCGTCTTCCTGTGTCCATGTGTGTATGTTTATCTCAATAATTGAATCTTTATCACAGCTGTTATCCATCGAACACTAACATGAAACCAGTTAACATTCATTTGATGTTGGCTTTGAGGATAATCCAGACTCCGGAATGTGGAAAAAAGAGAAGCAAAGAAAAGCGATGGCTATGGAATTGTATTCACCATTTGAGCTATGTGTTTGACTTTGAATCGCTCCAAAACCTCACCCTCTCCCTATCTCGGCAATGACCCTATCTCTCTATACCCTCACCCTCTCCCTATCCCTGCAATGGTAAAATATTTTAATGTTTACTTAGACAACATTAGGGGTTATGATGTTTTTGAAGCCCCCTTTTATTGTTATTTTATTAGTTTGTATGATTGACACATTGATAGGGTTACAGGAGCAATATTTCAAAGAGATATTTGTGCCTCTGTATTGTTTTTCCTCTTAGCAGTTCTGCACTCACTGTATATAGACAATTGGTTATATCCACAATGCATGCTGTGTAAGGAGGGGAGGCAGTGGCATAGTGATATTATCACTGAGCTCATTCTTCAGGGTAATGCCCCAGAGACTTGGGTTCAAATCCCACCAGCACAGATGGTGAAATTTGAATTCAATAAAAAAAATCTGGAATTAAAAGTCCAATGATGGCCATGAAACCACTGTCAATTATTGTAAAAATCCATCTGCTTCACTGTCTGAAGTCAGGTTAGATCCCAACATCTTGTCATTAATGGGGGGATAAGATGTCTCATTACAGGCACAATTGTAACCCACTGGCAGTTATATCAAAAAAAATTTTTTTAACAACACAGTTCAACTATAACAAGTAAATTAACAATTGACCAATATTTAAACATGACATGATACAATTCTTAACTGCGAACATATCTCTATGAGTTCCAATTCAAGCAATATTACTCTCACAGACTTAAACCCCTCTTCAAAATCAATTAGTAAAGTACAGGCTTGCATGCTTGTACTTAGCCTTCCAGCCCTGAAACCCTCAGACAATTTCCAGAGAGAGAGAAAGAGAGACAAAGAGACACAACTTGCTCCTTTCAGAACCAGGCTTTTTTAAAATGAAAGAGAAATTGTGTTTTTTCCTGCAATCTTAGCTCCTCCTATTCAAGACATGACTCTTGTCTCTGATCAAAACTCTACTCTGAAACCCCAAGGGAAAACCCCAAGTAAACACAAATGTATTAACTCTGTTTAGACAAGCACAGCAGGAGGTAAGATGAATTATTATCCTCCAGTCGCTGTGTGGAGCAGCATGTTTTCTCAAACAATTTGACTTCTTGTAACAAGGCATTGCTTCTGACAAGAAACATGATATAAATATGTTTCTTAAAGGCATCGTATCATCACAAATGTCCGTATAGAAAATCGGCACTGAAAACTTCAGAGACTAATTCCTTTATGGGGATCGTATGCAATTCAAGGTGATGTATGCAGAGATTTAAAACACTCATTTTAAGAAAGTAAGGATCGGTCTAGCACTTTCTGATTTTTTAGCATGTAAACCAGTTAATGAAAGCACTCTGCATTTCTGTGCATTAATCTGTGCTGTTATTATCCTGTCACTGAGACACCACCCTACAAGCACAAACCTGCCAAATGCACAGCTTTCATCACAGTGAGTTTGGCTGTTGTAGAATCCTTGCAGCAATGTAAATGAAACATTCCTGCATCAGCCCAGTACAGAGTCAATATCACAGAGCTAATATCACATAAAGCAGTTCCCCAATCCAAACAAGACACAGTCCACAGAGATCTTTGAAGTTGTTTTTGCATTTGTTTGTATTAAACAAAGCAAATAATTTAAAGTGGGGGGTAGAAGACAATCTGAATTAGCAAATTATTTGGAGTAAGCAATTTTAAATTCCAAGGTGTAAGAACATACTGCAAATTACCAAATGGAAACCAAGATTGTTTTTAAAAGTTGGAATGTGGGTTCCTTTGTATATATTGCCTTTCTCTAGATTTTTTTTATTCATTCCTGGGACATGGGTGTCGCTGGCTAGCCAGCATTTATTGCCCATCCCTAGATGCTCTTGGAAGGCAGTTGGGAGTCAACCACATTGCTGCGTCTCTGGAGTCACATGTAGGCCAGACCAGGTAAGGACGGCAGATTTCCTTCCCTAAAGGACATCAGTGACCCAAATGGGTTTTTCTGACAATGGTTTCATGGTCATCAGTAGATTCTTAATTCCAGATATTTTTTGTTGAATTCAAATTCCACCATCTGTTGTGGAGGGATTCGAACCTGAGCTCCCAGAACATTAGCTGAATTTCTGGATTAGTAATCTAACAATAGCTGTCTAGCGGTAATACCACTAGCCCATCACCTCCTCAACTGATACAACTGAGGGGCCTGTTTGTCCTACTCAGACAGCATAAAGCTTTTACTGGATAAAGTGGGAGTACACTCACAAACAGAGTGAACCCTGGGCTGACATAGAAAAGTGGAAAAAACATCCCTGGAATTATTGTGGATTCTACAGTGACAACTGGGAGACTATAGGATACACGGGGATGGAGGAATTAAAATGGGCTGAGTGGCCTTCCTTATCTGTCAGTATTTTGTGATCTCTGGATTGCTGATCCAGCTGTACACACCAGGGAAAATAAAACATATAAAATATTAGATGAATGACATATATTAGAACAAGGAACAGTACATCAGGGGAACAGGTCCCTCAGCATTCCAAATCTGTACCGATCACGTTGTTCTAACTAAACCAACCACTTGTATCCCTCTATTCCCCATCTGTTCATGTGCCTATCAACATGAGTCTTCAATGTCTCTAACATATCTGCCTCAACCACCTCACTTGGCAGTGCATTCCAGGCACCCACCACCCTCTGTGTAAAGAACTCCCTCTGCACATCTCCACTAAACCTTTCTCCCCTTACCTTGAACTTGTGCCCCCTTGTAATTGTTATTTCTGCCCAACTGTTCACATTATCCATACTCCTCAGAATTCAGTAACCTACTATCAGGTCTGCCTTCATCTTTCCAGGGAGAACAATCCCAGTTTATTCCTCATAGCTAATACCCTCCAAACCAGGCAGCCTGATAAACCTTTTCTGTACTGTCTCCAAAGCCTCAATGTCCTTCTAATAGTGTGGTGACCAGAGTTGAACACAGAATTCGAAATGTGGCCTAACTAATTTTTTATACAACTGTAACATAATTTGCCAATTTTTGCCCCGTCCAACAAAGGCAAAGCATGCCGTAGGCTTATTGTTGTATTATTGCCATATTGTCGCATTATCTGTAAATAACTAAAACCTAATTGTGTGTGTAAGTGTTCCAGAGGATCACATTTCACTGGGGCATATGGCAAGTTAAAAATAAAGAGTGGGATTTTCCAGCCACACTCGCCTCAAGACTGGAAAATCTAGCCCAAGGTCAACGGATGTTTGTACGGTCCTGTCGCGTACACTATGATTCCCGCAGTGGGGAAAATTCCACCCAAAATGTCAGAGCAATGGCTAACACTGACTATGAACCTCAGCAAGTGTGATAATCAAAGTAGCAAAAGACAGCTGTTAACTTGCCTCCTCCATCTCATTTTACATTTTTAAGATCCTATTTCCGTCAAGAAATTTGCAAATATCAGAAGTGAAGAGAGGTGGGAGAAAGGCCATGTGGAATATGAAGAACAGCACACAGCAGTGTGGGCTGAATGGCCTATTTCTGTGGGTTCAACTTAATCCACTGACAACATCCATTAATTATCTCAAGTGATCATTTGGAGTACAAAAACAGGATAGAAGCAGGGAAACGTCACATTTTTCGACCCTCTGACTTTTTAAAATAAATATAGCTTAGAGGAAAACTAACAAACTGATGACTTGCCACTGTTCCTGTATTTGAACACAATCTTTAAGTTTAACTGGAGTTGTCTAATGTGAAATATTGCCCTGCACAATGGAATATAAACTGCCAGCACACACCATTTGCCAAAGCAAGGCAGTATATTAAACATGTAAACACAGGAGGATGTTGGTGAGTTTCACAGAGCTGGACTGATTTGATGATTCTGAAGTGAAAAATCCATCATTAGGGATGACACCTTAAGGTTTAACACTCTTCCCCTCCTACCTGCTTTTACTCTCTGCTCTCACAGGGCTTATTAGCAAATTAAGCTGAACCCACCTGGTCTTGACATTTTGTCCTGTTGTTTGTTTCTGGGAGTACAAAAGAAAGCTCCTCAAAGCACACACACATCTGATGATGCAGACACCAGTTCGGCTGCAAAGCTTTATAAAAACCATAAATATACCTGAAGCTTTACCACACCCGGTGCCAAAGTGGAACTGGGCGACAGTTATTCTAAGTAACCGCGGCTGAGGGATGACTGACAGATGTGAGAGTTCAGACCCTTTCTGGTGGAGCGCGCTTCACCCCTTCAAAGGATTTCAATTAAAAGGAGAAAACATGTTTATAAATATTAACCCTGAAGCTGTCAGAACAAAGCCATGCCTTGGCTGGACAAGCAGGTTCAATAAGCATGATGTTATGATGCCAAAGCAAGCAGTAATGCTCATGGTGGCACAGAGGTTAGCGCTGCTGCTCCACAGCACTAGGGGACCAGGGTTCGATTTCCAGCTGCAAAGGCCCTTCAGCCCTCCAAGCCTGCACCAATCATGTTGTCCCACCTAAATCAATCACCTGTATCCCTCTATTCCCTGCCTGTTCATGTCTTTATCCAGATAAGTCTTAAATGTCACTAATATATCTGCCTCATCCACCTCACTTGGCAGTGTATTTCCACTCTCTGTGTAAAAAACTTCCCCCATACATCTCCACTGAACATTTCCCCCCTTACCTTGAACTTATGCCCCGTTGTAATTGTCATTTCTGCTCTGGGAAAAAGCTTCCAACTGTTCACCCAATCTATACTCCTCATAATTATATAAACTTCTATCAGGTCGCCCCCTCAGCATCTGTCTTTCCAGAAAGAACAATCCCAGTTTATTCAATCCTTTCTCGTTGCTAATATTGTCCACGCAAAGCAACATCCTGATAAACCTTTTCTGTATCCCCTCCAAAGCCTCCACGTTACCCTGGAGTGTGGTGACCAGAATTATTCCAGACAGCATTCCAAATGTAAAATAATTGATGTTTTATATTACTGTAACATAATTTGCCGATTTTTGTCCTCAATGCCCAGCCGATGAAGGTAAGTATGCCACATGCTTTCTTCACCAGCTTTTCCATCTGTGCTGCCACTTTAAGGATCTGTGGACCTGTATTCCCAGATCTCTGAGTGTCTATGCTCCTGATGGTTCTGCCATTTAGTGTATAGCTCCCATCTGAACTGGATTTGAAATGAACTCCTTTCCACAATGAATACATAGGAATATCAGAATGAGGAGTGGGAGTTAGTAATTTACTTGCTCTGCCATTTATTATGATCCTGGTTGATCTTACCTGGTCTCAGCTCTACTTTCCTGCCTGCTCCCTCTATCCTGCCTTTCAGCGGAAACATACCTATCTTTTTTCTGAATCAGTTGATTGATTCCATCTCCACTGCATTCTGGAGCAGTGAGTTCCTCCGATTCACAATCCTCGGAGAAAAGTACTTTCTCCTCATCTCTAGTTTTGTACCTACCTCCTCTTACTCTATATTTTCCTGCCCTGCCCACCACAGGAATTATAGCAGATGGGACACAGACCATGCAAAGATCCATTGACCTCAGGCATGATTTTCCAGCTTTGTAGTGGCTGGAAAATCCCACCTTAAATTTATGACCTCCTGTTCTAGACTGTCCCACCATCCACCTTATCAATCCACTTCAGCATTTTGTATGTCTCAATCAGATCCTCCCACCCCTCTCATTCTTCTGAACTCCAGTGAGTACAAACCCAACAGCAGCAGGTGGAAGTCAGGAGTCAGAGATCTTCCTCCTGATGCACCGGACAGATCTTACCGGGCCGAAAATGTCTCTCGATTGAAATTTGACCAGTTGGTAAATGACAGACACATCATCACACTAAGGAAAAATAATGAGATTAAAAGAGCAAGATGAACATAAAACAGATGGCAAGAAGGTGCAAGAGGCTGTGGTCCAATGGTATTATCACTGTACTTGTAAGAGTAAAGCTCTGGGGAGCTGGATTCGAATCCTGCCACTGCAGATAGTGAAATTTGAATTCAATAAAAATCTGGAGTTAAACATCTACTGATTGTTGGAAAAACCCATCTGATTCGTTAATTCCTTTTTAGGGAAGGGAGTTTGTCATCCTTACCTGGGTTGGCCTATATGTGACTCCAGACCCGTAGAAATGTGGTTGGGTTGTTAAATGTCCTCAGGGATGGGTAATAAATGCTGGTCCAGCCAGTGACACCATGCCCGTGAACAAATGAAAAAAAGGAAAAATAACGGGGATTGAAAGAACAAGGTGAACATAAAACAGGTCATGAGAAAGCACGGGAGAAATGTATATAAAACAGAAAAAGCTCAAAAATGCAAAGTAAAATTTATTTATTAGTCACAAGTAAGGCTTAAATTAACTTTGCAATGAAGTTACTGTGAAAATCCCCTAGTCGCCACATTTTGGTGCCCGTTGGGTGCACCAAGGGAGAATTTAGCATGACCAATCCATCTAACCAGCACGTCTTTGGACTGTGGGAGGAAACCAGAGCGCTCGGAGGAAACGCACGCAGACATGGGAAGAATGTGCAAACTCCACACAGGCAGTGACCCAAACCGTGAATCAAAGCTGGGTCCCTGGTGCTGCAAGGCAGCGGTGCTAACCACTGTGCCACCGTGCCACCCAGGAGAGTGGGGGGAAACAGAGAGATGAAAGGAGGAGACAGTTATGATTGGAAATTGCTAAAGTCAATATTCGAAGCAGGGGTCATATCAATGTCTGGTGTTATAGCAGCATCTGATTTTATGTACAATTCATAAACTCAAACACATTGGAGTTGTATTTAATCAGGAAAAACACACAAACCCATTTGATTGTAGAATGTTGTAGACTAAACAAATATAAGTGCACGTGTGACCTTACAGCAATCCCAAAAGAATAGAAAGGCACAGTGAACAGACACTATTGTAACTGTTACACACTGCTGCTGGCATGTGAGTGGGGGCTGCTTGAACCTTAGCCAAATCCTGCTGCTTTTTGAAAGCTCTTTCCTCAGAAACTGATACGGAATACAATCCTTTCTCCTTTCATGTCACTGCCCAGCAGAATGATTGGATAGCTGTGTAACAGCAATTTAAAAAGCACCAAGCAAAATGATGATGTGGACCATTGTCAACAATTAGATGGATCTTAATGTTAAATTCCATTTTTCTGGGATGTGGGAGAAACTTAAACATGGGGACCTGTCCATTTTTATGGAGGTGGAGATGGGGTGTCTAAATGCCTAAGAAAGAACTTTCCTGATGGTAAGAGAGTCCAGAACTAGGGGGTCACAATTTGAGGATAAGGGGTAAATCTTTTAGAACTGAGGTGAGGAGAAATTTCTTCACCCAGAGGCTGGTGAATGAGTGGGATTCACTCCCACAGAAAGTAGTTGAGGCCAAAACTATGTCTGATTTCAAAAAGAATTTAGATATACTCTTGGGGCTAAAGCGATCAAGGAATATTGGTGGGGGGATCAGGATATTGAATTCAATGATATTCCATGATCAAAATGAATGATGGAGCAGACTCGAAGGGCCGAATGGCCTATTCCTGCTTCTAATTTCTATGAGCTGCCAACCCAGCATTTTCTGTTCTTAGTTCAGATTTCCAGCACCTGCGGTATTTTGTTTCTATGTTGCTCTTTGCTGATTGGGCTACAGCAAGGGAGCCAATGGGAAACAAGCAAATTTGCACATGGTGTCACCACCACCAATCAGAGAGGAAGTGAGTGAGTGAGATAACTCATTCCCCCAGCATCGAGAGTGTGAGCGTGAACAGCATCGAGAGTGTGAGCGTGAACAGCATCGAGAGTGTGAGCGTGAACAGCATCGAGAGTGTGAGCGTGAACAGCATCGAGAGTGTGAGTGTGAACAGCATAAACTGAACCAGGGCTGATCTAAAGGTGAACTCGGATTGGGTGGCAGTGCAGCTGATGTTAATCACTGGTATTTGTGACATTTGTCTAATTGTGACCACATCGAAATAAAAGTTTAAAGTTTATTTTTATTAGTAGGTATACATTAACACTGCAATGAAGGAGGTGTGAAAATCCCCTTGTTGCCACACTCCAGTGCCTGTTTGGGTACACTGAGAGAAAATTTAGTATGATCAATGCATTTAACTTGCACATCTTTGGACTGTGGAAGAAAACAGGAACACCCGGAGGAAACCCATGCAGATATGGGGAGAGTGTGCAGACTCTACACAGTCAGTGACCCAGACTGGGAATTGAACCCAGGTACTTGGTGCTGTGAGGCAACAGTGCTAACCACTGTACACTGTGCTGCCCTGGGTCCCTGGTGCTGTGAGACAGCAGTGTGAATCACTGTGTCACCGTGCTATCCTTGGCACTGTGGGGCAGCAGTGCTAATCACTGTGTCAACCCACAATATATTCAAAACAGTTACAGTTTCAAAACCAGAACTAAACCAAAAACAAGTTGTTGCAATTGTCTGATTTTAAAAAGTTACAGCATAATTGCAAATTCTGTTTACTTGAAGTCAGATCTTTGGCAATAAAAGAGTATTTCCATTGTTCTAGACAAGTCCCAATTGGCAGTATATTTTTACGAACAATGGCATTTTCTATGAAGTGGTCTGATGTTGTTACATTCTTCTGAAGTGTATTTTGATGCATCGCAATCAAAACTGAGAGGAATGCAGATATTTGTGAAGTGAAGGTATACCGCTCCCTGAAATACTGCATGCAGTTTGTGAGGTGGATGGAGAGGGTTAGAACAGTCCCATCACCATGCTGTTATTGGTCACTACTGTAAAGGCGGACTCACAATTCAATAACAAGAAAAGATATCCAAAACTATTTTTTAACCAATTGCATTGATGTAATTTTACACTGCTTTTATTTACCATTCGACAAGATATTAAAATGGTGTTGATGTGAGAGAGTGAATCAACTCTGGAGAGAATGGACAATAACTGTAGATGTTTAGGATCAGCCCAGGTGAGCTTAACGTAACACCGCACATATAACACGGTCAAACCATCTAACCTGCACATCTTTGGACACTAAGGGCCAATTTAGCATGGCCTATCTACCTAATCAACGCATCTTTGAAGTGTGGGAGGAAACCCACTCAGACACAGGAAGAATGTGCAAACTCCGCACAAACAGTCACCCGGAATTGGAGATGAGCAGCAGTTTGGCTCTTGGTATTAATTTCAGCCGACAAGAGTCAGTTGGGAATCGAGAGCAGTTAGAGTATGTGGGGAGATTACCAAGGTGAACACTTATTCTGTCGGGTTACATGATATCCTACATTTTCTGAAATGCTGCCATCCAAAATAAAACTTGCCTGTAGTTAGCCGGCGGAGAGGAGTGAAAAGCTCACTAGGCCTGGCAACAAAATATTATTCCTGCTCTTGATGTCTTTAATGGACTGCAGATTGATTGATAATTCTCCCTCTGAGATCTAGGAATGATCCAAGAGGCGAGAGGATCAGGGATGTGGTGATCTTGCCAATGCCGTGCCTCTTTGGTGAAGGATTACTCCTTAGTGAAGTGCAGTTATAATTCTCTCCTCAGAATGCCGAGAGAGATGTTCCTCTGTCCTTACACACAGGTCCAAGGGTAAGCACAGACATGAGAAGTCCAATGAGAGAACACCTCATTGCCTTGACCTTCCACCTCTGCCCTCATTTCTTCTTCCTCCAAAAACAGAGGGATTGGAATTCTTGTGTGAAGGTTCATGTTGCAAATCTAAGCTATCTGGGCCAAATCCCTCAGCCTGAAATCTACCAGAAGTAACTTTGCATTAAAGGAAGCTGCCAATATAAACAGAAACTAAAATCTGGCCTTAACAGAGAGTTTTAGAAGTCTTTGCCAAGGCAGCGTATAGTAAATGCAGGCTTTCAGCAATGTTATCTGTACTGGCTTTAGTCATTACATTTTAGTCATCTGGCAAAGTTCCAGCATCCATTGACTTCAGGCAATGGGATAAAACAGACAATATCGATTTGACACTAATCATAAATCTCTCCTGATTAAACTGAAAATTGGGAAGTTCTAATGGGTAAAGAAACAATGTGGTCCATTTTATATCGTTGACCAATGTCTGTAACTGTCTGCTACCACCATCAGCACCATCTTTTCCAGTTCATACAATGCAAGAGGAAGTCATTCAGCCCATTGAGTCTGCATCTATTCTCCAATAGAACATATTGCCCAAGCCCATCCCCCACTCTATTCCTATAACCTCACATATTTACCCTGCTAATCCCCCTAACCTACACATCTTTGGACACTAAGAGGCAATTTAGCATGGCCAATCCATCTAATCCGCATATCTTTTGGAGTGTGGGAAGAAAGCGGAGCACCTGGAGGAAACCCACACAGACATGGGGAGAATGTGCAAACTCTGCACGGACAATCACCCGGAATTGAACCCAGATCCCTGGAGGTGAGGCAGTAGTGCTAACCACTGTGCCACCGTACCACCCCAAAAGCAGGTGCTTATATATTTACTTGTTTCTTTTATTTCCATCTTAACAATCAGGTGGTCGCTCATACTTGTTGCCATGAAAATAAATCCCTGATTTCCGTTTTAGACCGGCTGGAATCGGACACTCCAGTGTTTCCTTTGTCTCTAACTGGTTTGATAGTGACAGTAGTGTTGACTGGATCCACAGGAGGGGCTGAGGAATGTGTCGGAGTCCCTCACAGCGAGTGATGCCTTGGTTTCAACGCCTTATCCCTTGTTGAGGAATGGCCAGGAATGTCGAACATTCTTATTCCCGACTCGAGTTCAGGGATTTTCCAACGTTTGCAGGTGGTGGGAGCAAATGCAATGTGCTCAACTTTGCGGAGAGCAGAGTTATGATCTGAGTGTGAAGTTCGTACCACGGACCAACATGTACAAGCTGCTAATTGATGGCCTTACAGAAGGTGCAGGAAGCAACTTCAATACCGGCAGGTCATCACTCTTCCCATTTACCTCTGCTTCTGCACAATAGCAGCACCTTACAGCCAGTAAAAAAATAATAAAATACGTGGAGTTTCTCTGCAATTAAAATTATTGATTGCTCCCATTACCTCCGATAATTTCTTTACTTATTACAAGGTAAGGTATATAATGTTCAGTATGTGATCATATAATTATAGCAGCTATACAGCAATTATAATAATTCACTTGGAGCTGCTAGCTGGCAGTATGACAATGCAGTGACATTTGTTCTCAAATACCCTCTCAACTCAATAGAAACCTTGACATTTAAACGCGGCTGGGATGAGACACAGTTTTGACGAGGTTTCTTTATGGCTCTACTGATAGATAGGATTCCCGTTTAGTTTATATTTCTATCAGTAAATTTCCCCAGCGTTAACCCACTGTGAACAAATCATAAGATGTCTATCTGCCTTGTAGAAGGGGATCGTCCCAACCCCTCCGCACCCATCCCCCCAGACCTGCATCACCCTCACCCCAAAGCCCCACACACATCCCCCTCATCCCTGCACTGCTGCCCCCACTCCTATTCCCACCCACCTCCCCCTGCATTTACCCCCACACCCATCCCAGACCACCTCATCTCAATTCATCATGGCCTTCCCTCTTTCTTCACCCCAACGCACAGGAAGGTATCCCTCCTCCTTTCCCTTTGACTCCCTGCCCCCATTCACCCCCCCCCCCCAATCCTGAAGTCAACTTTGTATAAAACATACCATAAAATATTGCAGGTACTGAAAATCAGAAGTAAAAATGGAAAGTGCTGGAAATATCAGTGGGTCTGGCGAGAGCCTGTGAAGAGAGAAACAGAGTTAATGTTTCGGGTCAATTATACAGCTCTTACAGATGCCATTCAGTCTATCATGTTTACCTCTTTATTAGAGCTATCTATCTAGCCCCAATCCCCCTACTCTTTGCCCACAACCCAGCTCTTTACTCCCTTCAAATATTTATTCAGTTCCCTTTCGAAAGTTGCTATCGAATCTACCACCTTCTCAGGCAGCACCTTCCCAATCACAAAGGTGGTATAAGAAATGTTCTCTCGAGTCACCTCGGTCACCTCCACTAATCCTCTGAAATCTGTGCCCCTCTGGTTACCAACCCTACTGGAAACAGTTCCTCCTGATTTACACCATTAAAACCCTTTTAGACACCTCCGCTAAATCTCCCTTAATCTTCGCTGCTCTACAGAGAATAATCCCAGCTTCTCCCAGTCTCTACACATGATTCCTTCCCGGAATCAGTCCAGACAAATGGAAGCAGAATGCTGCGGGAGCTGGAAATCTGGAATTGCTGGCAAGACTCCACAGGTCAGGGAACACCTGTGGAGGGAGAGACCAAGTTCACGTTCAGTGCGGATATGTCCTGATGAAATGTTGTAATACATACCATGACTAAAGTCTATGCATGTTATTGACCTGAAATATTAGGTGGAATTCTCCAGCTGCTATCCAGCTGTCCCTGCTATCGGTGCCAGTGAGAATGGAGGATTTGGCACTCAGCCAAATCCCAGTCAGTGGCGAGGTCAGAGAATCCCAACCACCGGCAAAGTCAGAGAATCCCAGCCGGGGGTAAGGTCAAAGATTTCTGGCCATTGACTCCACTTTGCTTTACAGAGCTGCCAGACCTGATGAGTATTTGTTTTTATTGCACCATTCCAGCCCATCCCCACCAAGCTGTAGCCAGGCAGCCAACAACAACAACAACAATGACAACAGTGACATTCCAGTCCGTACTGTTCTTTGTATTCATTCGTGGGACGTGGGTGTCGCTGGCAGACCAGCATTTATTGCCCATCGTTAGTTGAGAGTTAACCACATTGCTGTGTCTCTGGAGCCACATGTAGGCCAGACCAGGTAAGGACAGCAGATTTCCTTCCCTAAAGGACATTTGTGAACCAGATGGGTTTTCCCAATGATCAACAATGGTTTCATGGTCATCAGTACATTCTTAATTCCAGACACTCTTTTATTGAATTCTGCCGTGGCGGGATTCGAACCCCGGTTCCCAGAACATTAGCTGAGTTTCTGTATTAATAGTCTAATGATAATATCACTAGTCCATCTTCCTGTCCCTGGTACTGAGCAAGTGTGGCCATGGAACATAGAACATAGAACATAGAACAATACAGCACAGAACAGGCCCTTCGGCCTTCGATGTTGTGCCGACCAAAATAAAAAGCAATGCCCCTCCTAACTAAACCATTCCCTTCTCATCCATATACTTATCAACTAACCTCTTAAACGCCACCAAACTTGGCGCATCTACAACAGCTGCAGGCAGGGCATTCCACTCCCTAATCACTCTTTGAGTAAAGAACCTACCTCTGATATCCGTCCTATAACTCATACCCCTTAATTTAAAGCTGTGTCCCCTCGTGCTAGCTTTCTCCATCCTAGGAAAAAGGCTATCACTGTCCACCCTATCTAAACCTCTAATCATCTTATATGCTTCAATAAGATCCCCTCTTAGCCGCCTCCTTTCTAACGAAAACAACCTCAAATCCTTCAACCTCTCTTCATAGGACCTGCCCTCCATACCAGGCAACATCCTAGTAAACCTCCTCTGTACCCTCTCCAATGCCTCCACATCTTTCTTATAATGTGGCGACCAGAACTGCACACAATACTCCAAGTGCGGCCGCACTAGAGTTTTGTACAGTTGCAACATGATGCTGCGGCTCCTAAATTCAATCCCCCTACCAATAAAAGCTAAGACTCCATATGCCTTCTTAACAACTTTATCCACTTGACTGCCTACTTTCAGGGATCTATTGACACATACACCAAGATCCTTCTGTTCCTCAACACTATTAAGAGCCCTACCATTAGCCCTATACTCTACACATTTATTGTTCCTGCCAAAGTGCATTACCTCACACTTTTCCACATTAAACTCCATTTGCCACCTCTCGGCCCAGCTCTGCAACTTGTCCAAGTCACTCTGTAAACTAAAACACCCCTCTTCACTATCTACCACACCACCAACTTTAGTATCATCTGCAAATTTACTGATCCATCCCTCAATACCCTCATCCAGATCATTTATAAAAATTACAAACAGCAGGTCCTGAAAGTCCTGAATCAATGCAAATCTTTTCTTATTGGTCATGAGTTGTGTTTGCTGTAGTTCTTACAGATTATTTTTTTAAATAGACTCTGTAAATAAACATCGCTTTACTGCACATCCAGCTGTTAGTCAGTCCTGGCCCTAACCTTGGATGGCATTTACCAACGGTACCACAGAGGAAATGAAAAGAGAAAGGGAGGTTGCTTGTTGATTGACAGAAAGTTCAGCCGCCGAGTCCTTTCAGAATTGTGTATGTACGTTCTGCACCCTCTCCTTTCCTTCTCTATGAATGGTATGCATTGTCTGTATAAGAAACAATATTTTTCACTGTACACTAATACATGTGACAACAATAAATCAAATCAAAACATAGCAGCTATGATATCTGAATTTCCTCCCTATTTCAGTTCCAGGGATCAATTGGATAGATGCAGCATCATTGAAAGAGGATCAATGCAGTGTCTTTTGTTGCTACATCCTCAGCAGCAGGAAACTATCACAATCAGTGCAAATAAGGAGTTCTGCTATGTGATTCTAACAGAGCACACGCAACATTCCACCACAGGGGCAGCATAGAGGTGCAGTGGTTAGCACTGCTGCCTCGCAGCTTGAGAGACACAGGTTCAATTCTAAACTGTGTGGAGTATACACATTCTCCCCATGTCTGCGTGGGTTTCCTTCGGATTCTCTGGTTTCCTCCCACAATCTGAAAGATGTGTTGGTTAGGTTGATTGGCCTTGCTAAGTCCTCCCTTAGTTTCGGGGTGGGGGGGGGGAGGTGAGCAGGATGAATAAGCAAGGTTACAGGGATAGGGTCTGGGTGGGATTGTTGTCAGTGCAGTCTTGATGGGCTGAATGGCCTCCTTCTGCATGCAGAGATTCTATGATTCTCTGTACAAGTTGTAAAGCCAAGGCAGGAAGCAAATGAGATGGTTTGATTCAGCCCAATATCGATTAACTTTGATGAGATAAATGGATTGTCCATGTTTCAGCTACTTTTAGTTATGACTGGAAAAGCACAACAATTGTGTGGAGGCAGAGTTAGAGAGATTTTTACTTGGTTATGGGGAGAAGGCAGGAAAATGGGGATGAGGAGCGTATCAGCCATGATTGAATAACAGAGCAGAACCAATGGGCCGATTGGCCTAATTCTGCTTCTATACGTTATAGAAGCAGATACGTTTCCCTGGAGAGACGAAGGTTGAGAGGCGACCTGATAGAGGTTTACAAGATGTTGAGAGGAATAGATAGGGTGGATTCTCAGAGACTATTTCCCAGGGCTGAAATGGTCGCGACGAGAGGGCACAGATTTAAGGTGCAGGGAAGCAAGTACAGAGGAGATGCTAGGGGAAAGTTTTTCACTCAGAGGGTGGTGAGTGAATGGAATCGGCTGCCGTCGGTGGTGGTCGAGGCGAACTCGCTGGGGTCTTTTAAAAGACTTCTGGATGAGTATATGGGATCCAATGGGATTGGGGGTTATAGATAGGTCTATGGCTGGGTAGGTTTTTGATGTGTTCGGCACAACTTGTGGGCCGAAGGGCCTGTTTGTGCTGTAGTGTTCTATATTCTATGTTCTATGTTCTATGTTATGAAAGATAATCTTCCTCTGTTTGGAATGGACGCACAGATTTGCTTTTGCAGCACAAGTTTTGAATTTTAGGGACAAGTACTGCACGAAAAGTGTGATTCATTAATCTGAAATACATTCCCATGAGCTTGAGAACGGATAGATTTTCTGCATGAGCAAGCACTATAAAACCTGAAAGCTAATCTCAGTGAAAAGGAGAGATTTATGTACTCCCCAGGACCAGGGGGAGGAACCACCTTCCATCCCAGTCTGAGTTAGAAATCAGATTCTATGGAAGATTCAGGCAACACGATGGCACAGTGGTTATCACTGCTGCCTCACAGTGCCAGGGACCCAGCTTCGATTCCCGGCTTGGGTCACTGTCTGTGTGGAGTTTGCACATTCTCCCCATGTCTGTGTGCGTTTTCTCTGGGTGCCCTGGTTTCCTTCCACTGTTCAAAGATGTGCGGATTGGCCATGCTAAGCTGTTCCTTAGGGATTAGCAGGGTAAATATGTAGTGTTATGGGGATAGGACCTGGCTGGGATTATAATCGGTGCAGACTTGATGGGCTGAAAGGCCTCCTTCTGCTCTGTAGACATTTTATGATTTGGACAAAGTTTCCTGAAACAGCATTAATCTCCGCTGAGTTCACCTCTGCAATTTTGACAATCCCTCCTGAACCTGTGTCTGAGACAAATATCATTTCAGAATCTCACACCAAGCATTCCTCTCGATAACGGCACGGTACACAGTGGTTAGCACTGCTGCTTCACAGCTCCAGGGACCTGGGTTTGATTCCTGGCTCAGGTCACTGTCTGTGTGGAGTTTGCACATTCTCCTCGTATCTGCATGGGTTTCCTCCGGGTGCTCCGTTTCCACCCACAGTCCAAAGATGTACTGGTTAGGTTGATTGGCCCTTAGTGCCCTGGGATGTATAGGTTAGGGGGATTAGTGGGGAAATGTGTAGGAGTAGGACCTGGGTGAGATTGTGCACTGTAGGGTTCTATGTTCCATGTTCTAAAAGTAAAATACTTCAGATGTTGGAATCTGAAACAAAAACAAAAAATGCTGGAAAATCTCAGCTCTGGCCAAGGGTCATCCAGACTTGAAACACTGGCTCTATTCTCTCTCTGTCAGACCTGTCGAGATTTTCCAACATTTTCTGTCTTTGTTTCTTTCAGGTAATGTATGAAGTCAGGATTGAGTGCAATTTGGAAATACCCAGCACCTGCTGTGACTGGGGGGAGTCTGTCTCTTTAAGACAGCATAGCAGAAGAGGGTCACCTGACTTGAGGGACCAATGGGAACCAAGAGTGGGTGGTCACCCCAGAGGGTGGAGTCTTCTCTCAGGCAGAAGAAGACCAGAAGACCGTAAGATATTGGAGCAGAATTAGGCCATTTGGTCTATTAAGTCTATTCCAGAATTCAATCATGGCTGATGAGTTTCTCAACCTCATTTTCCTGCCTTTTCCCCATAACTCCTGACTCCCTTACCAAACTTGAACCTATCTATCTCTGTCTGAAAGATACTCAGTAATCTGGTCTCCACAGCCTTCTGCAGCAATGAATTCCACAATTCACCATTCTCTGGCTGAAAAAAATTCCTCCTCATCTCATTGTCCGCTTATCCTGAGGCTCTGTCCCTGAATCCTAGTCTCTTCTACCCATGGAAACACCTTCTCCACGTCCGCTCTATCCGGGCCTTTCAGTATTCTGTGAGTTTCATCGAGATTCCCCCCTCATCCTTCTAAACTCCATTGAGTACAGACTCAGAGTCCTCAAACACTCCAATATGTCTGGATGCTGTTAGTAAGTATGGAAGGACTGGTGAAGCTTCTCGAGTTGCCAACTCCTGCACGTGGTTTCTCTTAATCAATGAGATTATTGTCCGTACCAAAGTCTGAATTCTCTTGAAAATACCTGCGTACCACCACACTGTAACAAATTGCTATGAAGGATGCTCCAGTCAGCAAATGAAATAATTAGTGGCTTCCCAAGCATGATTATCTGAAATTATCAATAACATTTTGAATTCTTATTCAATAACTGTTTTCCAAACATTTTACCGCATTCAGAAGTATTTACAGGATTAATAACGAGCATATCTTCCTAAAGGGATCTTCACAGGAACATTTTTATTCATTTCTGGGACATAGGCATCACTGGGCATTTATTGTCCATCCCTAGTTACCCTTCAGAGGGCAGTTGAGAGTCAATCACATTGCTGTGGCTCTGGAGTTATGCGAGGGCCAGACTGGGTAAGGGCGGCAGATTTCCTTCCCTAAAGGACATTAGGAAACCTACAATCAAAAAGGGTTTCATAGTCATCAGTAGATTCTTAATTCCAGATTTCTTGAATTCAAATTCCACTGTCTGTCATGGCGGGATTCAAACCCAGATTCCCAGAACATTTACTGAGTTTCTGGATTAATAGCCTAGCAATAATACCACACAGTTATCACCTCCCCTTGCAGTATTAATGCAAGCATGCTTGTGACTAATGAATAAAAACTTCAAATTTTAGCTTTAAACTTTAATAAACAGCACACTTCACTGGGATTATTGTCAGGATGGCAAGTGAAGAAGGTTCAACATCAAGAAGATCCTGTGACCAGGACTGAAGAGAAATGTCAAAGGCAGACCAGTCACCCTGACAGTTCCAAGTGAACTGGATTGATGAGATTTGGGTTAGACAATACTTCGGTGATCAAGTGCTCAAACATGGCAATAAGATGTGTACACAGCTTAATCCTGCAGACTAGCTTTTCTGTGGGATTTGTGGAGGAGGCTTTACATTCTGGGGTCTATCCCAGGACAAGTTTACATCGAAAATACCATTCGCTTCAGAGAAAGCTTTCACCAATCTCCGAAATTCGGTGTTCTTGGAGTAATCTGACTTTTTACCTTTACGAACACAGGAGTGCATTCCACATAATGCATTCAGCTTCTTAGCAATTACTGCGAATCTTATGAACAGCCCAACGCTATTTACCTCTGTGACACAGGAGAGCCTTTATTTCTGCCAGTGATCCTCTCCTCTTTGTTTAAGTCCTTCTGAGTTACAAATTATTCTTTAACTGGGAGAGGCAACTGATATTAGCCCATTAATTAATCTGATATTAACCTGCTTTGACAAAGGGTCATCTGAACCTGAAACATCAGCTCTTTTCTCTCCTTATAGATGCTGCCAGACCTGCTGAGATTTTCCAGCATTTTCTCTTTTTGATTTCAGATTCCAGCATCTGCAGTAATTTACTTTTAGCCTGCTATTATGTTAAATTAAATGCTCAGCTAAGAGATTGCAACAAAGAACTCCAAGCATAACTTACAAATTATGTTTTATTAGAACAGACAACAAGCATCAAATACATTCTCAAATTCAAATTACAAATACGTTCTATACTTCCCTTGATTAAAACTGAATAACTTTTCCTTTAGTTGCTCTCTCACCTTATCCAGATCTTATTAAGGGGATCACGGGCTTATGGCAAAAAGAGCGTGAATGAGAATGAGAAAAATATCAGTCATGATAGAAGGAGGGAGCAGATTCAATGGGTCGAATGGCCTAATTCTACTTTTATGTCTTATGGTTTTATATCTTCTCCAAAATCATTTCATCCTCAAAACCCACCTCACATTCCAAATAAATTGATTTCCCTCTCTAAGCCTTATATTTTGAATGATTCCCTCACCTTGGGTACTGTTTCCAACCCTTCTCATTGTCAACCCCTCCTCGACCTGTCCATCTTCTGCATCTTTGTAAACTATCGCCATGTCTGCAAACTCAAACTACGCTTTTCGCTCCAAAGTCCTTACTTCCAACTCTGGGCTCATCTTTCCTGCCATATCTTGTCTGAATCTCCACACTTCAGTCTCTGTCCCACTACAAAACTGCAAAAACTTTGACCAAAGTTATAACGTTCTTGCTGATTTGATTATTAAATGATTATTCTCAATCTTTCTGCAGCTTTTACCGTAGTCAACTTTACCATCCTCGATTCCCCTCTGTTCGGCAGCTCAGCAGAACTATCTTCACCTGCTTTCACTTTTAATTATTCAATCACAATCACAGCATATTTTCAATGGCCTCTCTTTCTGTCTGGGAATAATCACTGTAGGAATCTGACAAGGATCCAGCCCTCTTCTTCCTTTTCAATATTTAGCCCTTTAACAACATCACACTCAGAAATAAGGACAGGTTCATTTCTACACAGTCCACAGCCAACTTTATCTGTCCACCATCTCTCAATCCACCTACCAGCTCTGGTCAATCAGACTGCTCACTCCCTCATTATGGTGAGTAACTGGAAACTCTGAAGGCATCAAGACAAAGTCTGATGAAGAGTCATCTAGACCCGAAACATCAGCTCTTTTCTCTCCCCACAGATGCTGTCAGATCTGCACAGATTTTTTTTAGCATTTTCTGTTTTTGCTTCAGATTCCAGCATCTGCAGTATTTTGCTTTTAACACAAAGTGTGTGCCTTCTCCATTGGCTCTACCCTCCACCCCACCCACTTCATTTCATCAACCGGACTACTTATAACTGTCCCCACAAAGAGATACCAACCTCACGCCCTCTCCATCGCTCAGACTGTAATATTATCTACCTCTGAGTCTTTACACAAGCCCATAAGCCATTCAAACCCTTAGCTATGTCGTTGTCAAACTTCAAACTTGACTACTCCTGTGCTCTCATGGTCTATCTCCCAACCCCCATAGCAAATCCTGCCCACCCCACCATTCCTCCTCATACTGAGCTACATTGGTCTCCAGTAAGAAACATTTAAAGTTCTCACCTTTCCATTTAAAACCCTCCATTGCGTTGCCACTCCCTATTTCTGTAAAGTCCCCAGTATTACAGCTGGACATGGAGGCACCATTTGAAAGCAGAGAGGGGAGATTCTCTTCAGTGTCTTATCCAATGTGTGTCCAGCAACACACACACTGTTACAAAAATGATTTTGTCATTATCTCAGTGCCATTTGTGGGAGCTTCCAGTGCACTGATTGGCTAGTCATTTTCCTCCACTGCAACGGTGGAGTTCAAAAGTATTTCATTACCTCTGAAACAATCTGAGCTTTCCTGAGGTCATGAAGTTGCATTGTCTATACCTGTAAAGACTTGATTACCTGTAAGCACTCACACTGCAATCTGTAATTATCTTTGGAATTGTGTCTGTGTTTATATATATGCCATGTTTGTGAACCCAGTTCTTCACTCACCTGATGAAGGAGTAATGCTTTGAAAGCTCATGATACCAAATAAACCTGTTGGACTTTAACCTGGTATTGTGATGTTTCTTACTAAGGTCATGAAAGGTGCTATATAAATGCAGGTGTTCCTTTCTCTGACATTTATCTATGTTCTAACTTTGTGTTTTTCACATTTTCTTTGCCCAGCAGAGTATAAAACTATCTCAAACATTATGCTATAAATATTTGGTGAATAACTTTATGTTACAACACAACCTTGTCATTGTTCCTCAGATTAGGCCAGATTTGTGACTCCACCTTCTCGGCAAAACTTCCCCAAGGGTGACAGATGATCTCTCTCACTTGCCTTTGCTTCATTTTCCAATTTCTTTGATGTACAAACATGATTGAAATGCATATTCCATACCCATCCTCCGCTCCATCTCCTGGTTCACAGCGATAGTATAGTGTACTAGAATAAGCTTCACACTCTCAACAAGACAAAGTAACCCATGTTTAATTCTACAAACTCATTTTCTTTTTATATCTTCCCCAGTAATGACACCAATCTCTGCATCGTAAAATTTAGATTGTGCTGCTTTATACAGAGTTGAGCAAGTATTTCAGCTTCCCATCTGCTGAAAACAAAAGGCCTTGCGCATATTATAAAGGGGGGGGGGGGGGGAGTGATACGTTTAGATTGTTGAATAGACAGACAAGGAGCAGCACGGTGGCACAATGGTTAGCATTGCTGCTTCACAGTGCCAAGGACCCAGGTTCGATTCTGGCCTTGGGTAACTGTCTACGTGAAGTTTACACATTCTCCCCATGTCTGCATGGGTTTCCTCCAAGTGAATGTTTAATTTCAATCAATATTGAACTGAAATTCAGACCAATGAGTGATCTCAGTGGGTACCCCTACACATGAACAAACCGTAGCAACAAAAACTGCAAAAAAAAACTTGTACAATAAAAGTTGTGAAATTAACATTATGAGATGGTCCTTCCGAGGAGTGTTGCAACCCATCATTAAACACTAAACCACATGAAAAGATTCTGTGTCAGGTGACCGGAAGCTGGGTCAAGAAGGTAGATGATAAAGCAGCATCTCAGGGAAGAAAGAGAGAGGTGGAGAGGTTTCGGGAGGGAATTTCAGAGCTCAAGGCCTGAGCAGCTGAAAGAATGGCCATGGAGAGATTAAAGTCAGTGATGCTCAAGAAGCCAGAGTTACAAAGAACAATATAGCACAGGACCAGGCCCTTCGGCCCATCAAGTCTGTGCTAGCATAGATGCCTCACTAATGTAATATTTTCTTGCCTCTACATGGTCCACATCTGTCTATTCCCTACCTATTCATGTATCTATCCAAACGCCTCTTGTAATAAAACCTGCTTTCACCACCTCCTCCAGGAGCACATTCCAGATATTCACCACTCTCTGTGTGAAAAATTTGCCCCTTATATCTCTTTTAAACTTTCCCCCTCTCACTTTCAACCTATGCCCCCAAGTAATTGACCTTTGACTCTGGGAAAAAGACTCTGACTATCGACTCTATCCAAGCCTGTCATAATCTTGTAAATCTCTATCAGGTCCCTCCTCATCCTCTGACACTCCAGTGAAAACAATCCTCGTTTGTTCATTTTTCATAGTCCATATCCTCCAAACTAGGCAAAATCATGGTAAAATCTCTTTTGCACCCTTGCCAATGCAATGTCTCTACTGCCCTTCTTAAACAGAGGAACAATGTTAGCTGCTGTCCAATTCTCTGGTATTCGCCTGTGGCTAAAAAGGATACAAAGATTTTGGCCAAGGTTTCAACAATTTCTTCCTTTGCCTCTCTCAATATTCTGGGATAGACCTTTCCAGCCCCGGCGACCTGTCCACATTAATGTTTTTCAAAACCTCCAATACCTCTTCCCTTTTTATATCAATATGTCCCCTGCGCTGCCTTCCTACTTTTCCTCTGTCTGCTGGTCACCCATTCCCCATCCACGCATCCTTCTCCTTTGTGAATACTGATGCAAAGTATTCATTAAGAACTTCACCCATCTCATCTGGCTTCACACACAAATTCCCTCCTTCAGTGGACTCACCCTTTCCTTAGCAGAGTGCAGATGCTTAGGAGGATTGTGGGACTGGAGGAGGTTAAAGAAGCGAGGCCATGGAGGGATCTGAAAATCAGGATGAGGATTTTAAAATCAATTATAATTGGTTGACTGAGATCCAGTACCTAGGAGGTGATAGGTAAACAGGACTTGGTGTGGGATAAGATAGAGGCAGCCTTGTTTTGGATGACTCAAGTTAATGGAAAATATAATGTAGAAGAGTAGGTAGAAGTGTGTTGGAAAAGGCAAGTCCTTGGTTAGAGGAGAAATTTTCTGCTTAATAATTATGGAAACATCCTCAGAAGTCAAAAAACAGAGCAGGGCTGATATGTATTATAGAATCCCTACAGCACTGAAGGAGGCCATTGAGTTGTATCAAACACAATCCCACCCAGGCCCTATCCCCATAACCCCATCCATTTACCTTAGCTAATCATCCTGACACTACAAGGTAATTTAGCCTTAACCCGCACATTTTTGGACTGTGGGAGGAAACCTACACAGACACAGGGAGAATGTGCAAACTCCACACAGACAGAGACCCAAGCTGGGAATCGAACCCGGGTCCCTGGCGCTAAGAGGCAGCAGTGCCAACCACCTATTTCACTCTACACGTCTACAGTAGAAATCTACATGTGCTGAGTAGGAATTCAACTAAAATAAATTGTTTTTTTCACATTGAAAATACCTCATCTCGAGAAGGGTTTAATGTGATCACATTTAGCTTGAAGTGTGTTCCAGCACAATATCGTTACTAATTGTACCAGCAAGAATTTAAACAGAAATAAACGTCCTGTGAGCAGGAGATTGCTGTGGAATTATTCTAGCACCGATCGAACTTGAAAGCTAATCATTTCATTAAAAGAAAAGCTTTATTAATTAGTATTTGCTGAGTGCATATTTCATCCATGATATCTTACAGCTGGGAGGGAGCAGCAGATACCTTATTGGTTTAAAAGTGAGAGTGACAGTGAGGTTAATTTTTCTTACGCAACATATTTATGAAATAATGATTCACCATTTCCATTTTCCTCGTCAGTAGTAGATTCATTATCTGTGCCGCAAATACTTGCCCTCCCAATTATCCACCCTGATTTTCATCAGGCAGAGCCTGAAGTGAGATGTCACCTCACTGCACAGACCGTTAACCTCATTCTCCCTGACTTTGATCAAACCCGCAACCCCAAAGAAAAGATTAACTGCAATGTGTGCTACCTGCATCTGGTACATCATCAATGCTGATAAACCTGATTGTTGGCCACTGCATCGCAATCGGCACAATCTTCACACCAAGCCTCCTCTCTTGTTTGAAGCATAAGCACCAGCATGGACCAGTCAGCTGGAAATACTTGCTTGGGAAGACAATGACAGACTGATATCATCACTGGATATTAATCCAGAGACTCAGTCTGAGGACCCGGGTTCAAGTAGTCAGCAATGCTGCCTCACAGTGCCAGGGGCCCGGGTTTGCTTCCCAGCTTTGGTCTCTGTCTGTGTGGAGTTTGCACAGTAAGAAGACTCAGAACACCAAGTTTAAGTCCAACCAGTTTATCTGATAGTAATCCCACAAGCTTTTGGAAACGGTCTTCCTTCATCAGGTGTTGAACTTAAACCTGGTGTTATGAAACTTCTTACTGTGTTTAGCCAACACCAGCAGCTCTACATCATGTGTGGAGTTTGCACATTCTCCCCGTGCCTGCGTGAGTTCCCTCCGGGTGCTCCGGTTTCACAATACAAAGGTGTGCAGGTTAAGTGGATTGGTTATGGTAAATTGCCCTTGAGTGTCAAGCGGAGCTAGCTAGGGTAAATACATGGGGTTATAGAGATAGGGTGAGATTGTCATTGTTACAGGCTCGATGGGCCAAAAGGCCTCCCTCTGCACTGTAGGGATTCTATAAGTCCCACATGCAGATGGTGGAATTTGAATTCAATAAAAAAATCTGGAATTTAAGAATTTACTGATGACTGTGAAACCATTGTCGATTATCAGAAAAACCCGTCTGGTTCACTAATGTCCTTTAGGGAAGGAAATCTGCCATCCTTACCTGGTCTGGCCTACATGTGACTCCAGAGCCACAACAATGTGGTTGACTCTCAACTGCTCTCCAAAGGCAACTAGAGATGGGCAATAAATGCTGGCCAGCCAGCAACACCCATGTCCCATGAATTAATAAAAAGAAATACAACTGGAGCGAGTTATCTGGATAATTTAGTGTCAGGCTGTTTATATTTCAGATTTCCTGCATTGGCAGTGTTTTGCCTTTCACACTGAGATCTCTGCTTTTGACCAAGCTACATTTTACTAAAAGTCATTTGTCAGGCCAAGCTATTAACAGTTCTTTACAGTTCCTAATAAAGTGTAATGGTTTTTAAACCAACGACCAACTTATTGCATTTTAAATGTACAAAACCATGTGGCTGCTTTGAATAATGTCACAGCGTGACATTATATCATTAAAAAGCGACACTAAAATCTAATACATGCCTAAAATCAGAATCTATTGAAGTGTGGTTGCTACAGACCAGCTGCCTGTACAAACATTATTATCCCTGAGATACAAACACAATAGCAAAAAAAACCCATAAAGGACAACACATATTTGAAATCACAACAGTGCAGAAAAAGGCCATTCGGCCCATCAAGTTTCCAGGATAACAATCGCAGTCAAGGCCTATTCTATAACCGCAACCCCCCCCCCCCCCCCCAGCTAATTCCCCTGACACAAAGGGGCAATTTAGCATGGCCAGTCCATCTAACAGTTTTCAGACTGTGGGAGGAAACCGGAGCACCTGGAGAAAACCCACACAGACACGGGGAGAACATGCAGACTCCACGCAGACAGTGACCCAAGCCGGGAATTGAATCCGGGTCCCTGGTCCACTATGTCACCATGCTGCGAGAAAAGTTTGTATTTATATAGCACCTTTTATGACCACAGGACATCCCAAAATATTTTAAAGCAGTGCTTCTTTGGAATGTAGTTGCACGTGCACACAGAAATTACCCACAAGTTGCAATGTGACATTGGCTGGATAATTTGCACTTGTGATTGTGGTTTAAGGATGACCTCAGGAAGAACTCCAGTGCTCACCCTGAAAATGTGCCACAACATCATGAACATCCACCCACTTTGAGGCATCGGTTTAACGACCTGAGAGAGCAGCGCTGCCATCAGTGCAGCACTTCCTCAGCACCACCTTGGGGCATCAGCCCGAGGTCTGAAACAAATCTGCTGAACCCCCCAATCTGTTGACATTGAGGCGAAAATGATACCCACTGAGTCACAGTTGACACTCCGGTAACTCTCCCAATTCGTGGGCAATGAGAGTAGGCTTCCTTTCTTCTGAAACCCGATTTCACCTTGCTCACGGCAATAGGAGGATACTGTCACACAAGTGGCATTGCTGGAAGGATTCCTGACCTGTTACAACATGCTGTCACTGAAATGTGCTCACGTCTTGTGCATCATTCTAGCCTCTTCTAAACAAATGTGCTTCTAGCTTCAACCTAAAACGCCTACCCAAGATCAGGAAGCATATTGTGATAAAGTAGAGTAGATTCCACTCCTCCTCCAAACACTAACACTAAAACACCCAAAGAGGAATACCTTGTCCTATAATCTGTAAAAAGTGTGTGTGAAGTGGTGCAACCTGCTATTCAGCAACCTCTAGTTTGATTCACTAAATTCAAAAGCCTGTTTTCTTGGTGACATTATTGCTTGGCCTTTCAATACAAATGTTTCAGTTTGGACTCTCTCTTTACTTGTATCTAAGTATAGAAAAAGCAGCTTTCAAAGGGACCACGCAATGCTTTCCCTCTGAGTATTTTACACTTTTCCAAACACCCATCTACAATTACTCTACCCAGCTTCACAACAATGCATAGAAATATAGAAACTAGAAACAGGAGGAGGCCATTCAGCCCTTCGAGCCTGCTTCACCTTTCATCTTGATCATGGCTGATCATCAAATTCAGTATCCTGATCTATCCTTCCTCCCATATCTCTCAATCCCTTTAGCCCCAAGAGTTATATCCAATTTCTTTTTGAAATCAGACAATATTTTGGCCTCAACTACTTTCAGTGGGAGTAAATTCCACACATTCACCAGCCTCTGGGTGAAGAAATATCTCCTCACCCCAGTCCTGAAAGTTTAACCCCTTATCCTCAAACTATGATCCCTAGTTCTGGATTCCCTCCACAATTGGAATATTCTTTCTAAATAGAACAAAGACCAAAGAAAATTACGGCACAGCAACAGGAATTTACACAGGAATCTACCCTGTCTAATCCTGTTAGAATTTTAGAAGTTTCTATGAGATCTCCTCTCACACTTCTAAACTCCAATCCTAACCAGCTTAGTCTCTCCTAGTCTGGTAAACCTTCGCTCGCTTCCTCTATAGCATCATCTAAATATAAATTATTTTCTGAGATGTTTGAATATTAACCGCTGGAAATTTGGGCCTGATGGTGATACTGAGGCCAAGGCAGATTAATCCCACAGTGAAAATGTGAGGAAGTTTTGCAAGTACATTGTTTATATGCAACATGGAACCTAAAATACTATTTAATCTAATGCTGTATGCAAATGCAAATTTAATGATTGTTACAAATCTCTTTGTTAATGGAAAGCCTCAAAAAGGCTTAGTACAGGCAGGAGGAGGTTTTGAAACATCATCAAATTTATGTGTATTCATCTCCCAAATCCAGCAAGAACGCATTGTCAAATTTCAATATCATCAGCAATTTGGTAGATTAGGCTCTCAGTTAATGATTGTCTCCAACAAGCAATGGAAACATCAATTGCAGCCACTTTCCTTTAAGAAGTCAACTTGAACATGCCCCTGTCTACACTAGTGGAAATGAAATGGAAATGGCTGATTTTTTAGGTCCAGATCACCAGCAACCTGTCCTGGTCCCCCCCACGCTGACACTATAATTAAGAAAACCCAACAATGCCTCTACTTTCTCAGAAGACTAAGGAAATTTGGCACATCCGCTACAACTCTCACCAACTTTTACAGATGCACCATGGAAAGCATTCTTTCTGGTTGTATCACAGCTTGGATCGGCTCCTGCTCTGTCCAGGGCTGCAAAAAATTATAAAAGGTCACAAATGAAGCCCAGTTTATCATTCAAACCAGCCTCCCAACCACTGACTCTGTCTACACTTCCTGCTGCCTTGGCAAAGCAGCCAGTATAATCAAGGACTCGCACATCCTGGACATTCTCTTGTTCACCTTCTTCCCTCAGGATAAAGGTACAACAGTCTGAGCTCAGGTACCAACCAGCTCAAGAACAGCCTCCTTCCTGCTGCTGTCAGACTTTTGAATAGACCTACCACACATTAAGTTGATCTGTCTCTACACCCTAGCTATGACTGAAACACTCCAATCTGCACTCCCTCGTTTCCCTTTCTATGAATGGTATGTTCTGTCGATATAGTGTGCAAGAAACAATACTTTAGTACATGTGACAATAATAAATCAAATCAAATCAACTTGCTCCAATCTGTGGGATCATTATGCTTTAAGATTGCTGCATTTTCTGGTAACAATAAATGAATTTTGCTGTGGTAAAAAGATCCACATAGTTTGGTTTTGGCCTTTGTTTATTGGCCTTCCTGTTTTCCCCTGTGAATATCCTGAAAGATGTACATTCATTCTCACTTTACTGAATGTCTCAAGAAATTTCAAACACCTCCAGCACAATGAACAGCTCTGACGCACAGAGATTCATGAAAAACCATTGCAGTTGCCAGTTTGTTCACAGATAAACCTCATAAATAAAAACATAGAAAACAGAAGCAGAAGAAGGCCATTCTGCCCCTTGAGCCTGCACCACCATGCATCTTGATCATTGCTGATCATTAAATCCAATATTTTCATTCCCTCTTTTCTACATATACTGTGCTCCCTTTAGCCCCAAGAAATTTATCTAAGATTTTCTTACAACACCAGTTAAGATCCAATATATTTATTTGGAATCATGAGCTTTTGCAGTGCCGCTCCTTCATCAGGTGAGTGGAGGTTATTACTTGGTAACCTCACTATCAAGTAATCTCCACTCATCTGTCGAAGGAGCAATGCTCCAGAAGGTCGTGATTCCAAATAAACTTGTTGGACTTTAATCTAGTGTTGTGAGAATTCTTACTATGTCCACCCCAGTGCAAACTCAGCATCTCCACATCATTTCTTCTTGAAATGGGAATAATCCATCTTAGAGACAGCACTGCAAGGTTACAATGCCCTTTGAATCAAGTTGCAGCTAAACTCCAATATATGATTTATTCGTATCTCCAAGTGTGGCCTAAGAAGCGATGTAAAAAAAACAACTCTTTAATAGGCAGGGGTAGGGATCATGAGCCTTGGGAGTCCCTGGGAAGTGTGTAAATAGATGATGATATTGATGTACTTGTTTTTATCCTACAGATAATTTGGTCCATCTCGTTGTCTAACGAGGGGCATACACGCGATGGGTGGTGCGAGGGCTGCTCTTGGAATTTTTTTGAGAGTAACCTAATGCTTCACACCGTTAGTGTACGCTTGACCTGAACCATTTGATAGGCAACACGACAGCTCAGTGACTATCGCTGTGCTGCTGTGCAGATACATGGATTTGGGCCTGTGTCTGTGGGAGTTTGCGCATTCTCCCCGTGCTTGTGTGGGTTTTCTCCGGGTGCTCCGGTTTCCTCCCACATCCCCAAGATGTGCTCTTAGGCTAATTGGCAAAACAAATTCTCCCTAAATTGTCTCAAATTTGGTTTTTAATCCATAGATCTGTAAACATGGACAGGGATCACGGGTAGAGGTGGGAACATCGGGGTGGCGGCACGGGCTCGTTGGGCCGAAGGGCCTGTTTCCCGTGTTGTTTTGTTCTTTGTTCTTTGTTCTTTGGAAGAGTGAGTGAGCAACATCTCAAACTAACTGAGTTATGTATAAGAACAGGTGAAGGACTAGTTTGTTGTATTTTTGGAGAAGGGGAGAGAGTTTTGTTCAGGGCATTGGCTGAAATCTTCGAACTTCACATGATGCCAAGTGATTTTCAAATAGCTACTCGACAGAGCCTTGCTTTATTGCTTTCTCTGAAGGAGTTTGCAGCATTCTCGCAGTGACCACACTGGGCTCAGTCAGTTCAAATGGCTGAAGTGTGATACAGGATAATCCGACAGTGTGGGTGAAATTCCTGAGCCAATATGGATAACTGTCTCCCTGTCTATTCCCTTGCTTGATGTGGAATGCTGCCCCACTTGTCTCTGCCACTCTGTTTAATGGAGAGATATGCAACTGGTAACTTGAGAACCAACCTGTTGTAATTTTTGTAAATGATCTGGATGAGGGTATTGAAGGATGGATTAGTAAATTTGCAGATGACACTAAAGTCGGTGGAGTGGTAGATAGTGAAGAGGGTGTTATAGTTTGCAGAGGGACTTGGACAAGTTGCAGAGCTGGGCCGAGAGGTGGCAAATGGAGTTTAATGTGGAAAAGTGTGAGGTAATGCACTATGGCAGAAATAATAAATGTGTAGAGTATAGGGCTAATGGTAGGATTCTTAATAGTCTAGATGAACAGAGGGATCTTGGTGTGTATGTGCATAGATCCCTGAAAGTAGGCAGTCAAGTCGAGAAGGTTGTTAAGAAGGCATATGGAGTCTTAGCTTTTATTGGTAGGGGGATTGAATTTCGGAGCCGCAACGTCATGTTGCAACTGTACAAAACTCTAGTGCGGCCGCACTTGGAGTATTGTGTGCAGTTCTGGTCCCCGCATTATAAGAAAGATGTGGAGGCATTGGAGAGGGTACAGAGGAGGTTTACCAGGATGTTGCCTGGTATGGAGGGCAGGTCTTATGAAGAGAGGCTGAGGGATTTGAGGTTGTTTTCGTTAGAAAGGAGGCGGCTAAGAGAGGACCTAATCGAAACATATAAGATGATTAGAGGTTTAGATAGGGTGGACAGTGATAGCCTTTTCCTAGGATGGAGAAAGCTAGCACGAGGGGACACAGCTTTAAATTAAGGGGTGATAGTTATAGGACGGATATCAGAGGTAGGTTCTTTACCCAAAGGGTGGTTCGGGAGTGGAATGCCCTGCCTGCAGCAGTTGTAGATGCGCCAAGTTTGGTGGCGTTTAAGAGGTTAGTTGATAAGTATATGGAAGAGAAGGGAATGGTTTAGTTTGGAGGGGCATTGCTTTTTATATTGGTCGGCGCAACATCGAAGGCCAAAGGGCCTGTTCTGTGCTGTAATGTTCTATGTTCTATGTTCTAACCTTCAGTGGCGTGACTTCCATCTTCAACATTTGGGGGGTGTAATCTGGCTGGGCTTCCCTCGTACAGAAGCTGCCTGATTTTCATTCATTGAAATTAGCTTAAAATTACCCACAGTGTGTTCAGATCACTCAGGATATTTGTTACTACCTTGAAGACAGCATTAACTTGGGGCTGTTGTTACATTAAGATACACAGTGGAATCTTCCCCCTAGTTTGAGTCACACAACTCACTGAGCATCGTCTACCAGAAGGATGTGGAGGCTTTGGAGAGAGTGCAGAAAAGGTTTATCGGGATGTCCCCTGGTATGAAGGGTGTTAACTATGAGGAGAGATTAAATAAACTGGGATTATTCTCCCTGGAAAGACAGAGGTAATGGGCGAACTGATAGAAGTTTATTAAAGTACAGGGGACATAGATAAGGTGAATGGTTGGAAGCTTTTTCCCAGGGCAGAAATGACAATTACAAGAAGGCACAAGTTCAAGGTAAGGGGAAATGTTCAGTGGAGATGTGAGGGGGAAGTTTTTTACATAGAGGGTGGTGGGGGCTTGGCATGCACTGCTGAGTGAGGTGGTTGTGGCAGGTACGTTATCCACATTTAAGAATTATTTGGATAGACACATGAACAGACGGGGAATAGAGGGATACTGGTGGTTACTCTAGATAGAACAATGTGATCAGTGCAAGCTTGGAAGGCTGAAAAGCCTGTTGCTGTCTGTATTGTTCTTTGTAGATGCAGGCATTGTGTCAATAGTGGAGATTTCAGACCACCACAGAATGCTGTACTCTCCTTTCAGTCTCTACTCTTGTGCCTAAGCATCACATCTGAATATTAGAACATTCCCAGAAATGATACACCATTTGCTGCACTTACTTCAACTGCAGATGAGTACAGGGGAAAGAAACCCAGAAATACTCAGTGAGTCTGGGAGTGTCTGAGGAGAGAGAAATAGAGTTAACAATTCAGGTCGATGATCATTCAGCAGATGTCTGCAGATTCTCTCTTTATTTCCAGTTTCCAGCATCCATTGTATTTTGCTCTCGTATTAAAGTAAGAATTCCTCTACGGAAGCGCTCTCAGCGGGACAGGGCCCTCAGCAGAGAGTGATCAAACTGCAACAAGAATCGTACACACCGTCTCTCACTGGTCAGAGAGTGAAACCTAGATTAATAAACCTCCAAGAACAATGTTCACAACATCACTTTCTCTGAAAGGTTAAACGTTGCTGGTCAACGGCCAGATCACAAGAGCACTTAACCAGAAGTAAGTGATGTCAGTAATAATTGGGACGAACATATTTGAGAACTCCAAAGAAGTGCAGGTTAGGTGGATTGGCCATGCCGGATTGTCGCTCATGTCAGAGAGATTAGCAGAGTAAATACATGGGGTTAAGAGGACAAGGCCTGAATGGGATTGTTGTTGGTGCAATCTTCATGAGCCAAATGGCCTCATTCAGCAATGTAGGGTGATTCTGTGATTCTATACAAGAATACAGGCAATAGGAGACCATTCAGCCCATCAACCCTTTTCCCCATTCAATATTGCAATCCCAATTTATATCCAGTCTCTCATTAGAGGGCATCCAGCCCAACACCCCCAACCCTGCCCCCCTCCACCCTCAATCTTAGATCCTAGGAATCAATCTAGTGAAGTTTCAACCTACCACCCACCTCCAATTCAAGTGGACTTTCTCTTAAAGATGGTAATCAAAACTGCACACAGTATTCCACATGTGGTCTCATCAAAAGGCTGTATAACTGTAACACGATAGCAATTTGGACAAATAGTCTACTTGTTGGGGGAAGGAAATAATTAACTGTTTTGTTTTCAGTTTTAGAATGAAAGAATGTGGTAAAAGAGGATGGAAACACATCAAACAGCAAATACCCAATACACAAGTCAAACCTGAACATTTCTAAAAGGTTTAATCTCTCTCTGCTGCAAAGCTAACCTCCAGCTTAATGGCAGATGATCGGAAGAACAGGATGTATATGGAGTATTGTTTCCTTCATAAAATCAGAACAGAGGGCGTGCGCTGGTATTAATCAATGGCTGCTCTCTCGGGGATGATTAGAGTTGTGTGCCTTGCTGGCGTGATTCCATCCAGAGAGTCTGCACAGTTCTGCAAATCGTTCAGTGTTTGTTGACCTTTTACAGCAGCAGCAATTTAAAATATCGTGTCGAGGTTCTGCTCAAAGAAAAACAAAATGTGGAGATGCTGGCGTTAGACTGGGGCAAATACAGTAAGAAGTCTCACAACACCAGTTTAAAGTCCGACAGGTTTATTTGGCAGCAAAAACCACTAGCTTTCAGAGCACTGCCCCTTCATCAGGTGAGTGGGAGTTGTATTCACAAACAGGGCATATAAAAACACACACTCAACTCACAAAATAATGGTTGGAATGTGGGTCTTTAAAGGTAATCAAATCTTAAAGGTATAGACAATGTGAGTGGAGAGAGAGTTAAGCACAGGTTAAAGAGATGTGTATTGTCTCCAGACAGGCAATTAGTGAGATGTTGCAAGTCCAGGCAAGTCATGGGGGTTAGGGATACTGTGACATGAACCCAAGACCCTGGATGAGGCCATCTTCATGTATTCTCATGTTTTAATTTTTAAGAGATTGCTGCAATATTACTGCTAATAGTTGATGATTATGGCATTAACCATTTCACCAGAGGGATAACAGACAGTGACAAGGGTAATCGGCACTGACCAGATTCATCAAACCTGTTCAACGCAATGCCGCAATTTCATTCAAATTAAACCTCAATGCAAATTAGCCTGTGCAGGGGGGACAGGTGACCCACTGTGTGTAGAGAATTGTCACTTCCTGAATCATCGGCTCAGTTCAATCGTCACACATCTCCACCCTGCACCAATACATCAATAAGAACATCGGAACAAGAGTAGACCATTCAGCCCATCGAGTTTGTTCCACCATTCAATACGGTCATGGCTGATTGGACACTTCACTGTATTTTACACCCATCATTCCTACAGGTGAGCCAATGGCCGAGTGGTATTATCGCTGGGCCAATAACCGAGGGACTCTGCTCATGTTCTAGGGAACTGAGCTCGAATCTCGCCGTGGCAAATGGTGGAATTTGAATTCAATCAAAAATATCTAGAATTAAGTACCTACTGATGGCCATGAAATTATTGTCAATTGTCAGAAAAATTCATCTCATTCACTAATGTTCTCAAATTTGGTTTTTAATCCATAGATCTATAAACATGGACAGGGATCGCGGGTAGAGGTGGGAACATCGGGGTGGCGGCATGGGCTCGTTTGGCCGAAGGGCCTGTTTCCCGTGCTGTTTTGTTCTTTGTTCTTTGTTCTTTGTTCTCATAGAGTTCCTACAGTGCAGATGGAGCCATTCAGCCCATCGAGTCTGCACCGACCACAATCCCACCCAGTTCGTATCCCCATTCTCCGTGTATTTACCCTGTTTGTTCCTCTGACAATAAGGGGCTATCTTTAGAGAAGGAAATCTGCCATCCTTAACCGGTCTGGTCTGCATGAAATTCCAGAACTACGGCAAAGTGGTTGACTCTCAATTGTCCAGGGGCAACTAGGGATGGGCAATAAATGCTGGCTCGGCCAACGATGCCCATGTCCCATGAATGCATAAAATCAAAGTGCAATAAAATGGCTAGCAGGTGAGGGGCAGGGGGAGCCATTTCCTAAAGCTCTCCTCTTGCCTTGCCTCAAACAGCAAAACAAATGAATTTCTGTGTTTTTGGAAATTGGAGTTACATTGCACTCAGTGCAAATCCATATCGTGTGTATGCCCTGTTGGAGGGGCAATGGGGGAATGACTCCCCTCACGCCATTGCTGAACTGGGAAATACACTCCCAGCTTTGCATTGATACACATCCAACTTAGTGACACAGTCAAGCCATGAGATGTCAGTTTCCTTGGCAGCAATGCAAAACTTCCCTCGTAATCCTGGAATGTGAGCTGCCTGTCCCTTTCATGTTGTGATTTCTTTAGTGCTAATGAAGAGATTGAGAGAACGTCAGTGGGAAACCTGCCTTACTGATTATAACCTTTTTTTTGTATCTGAAATCGCGGGGGAAAAGATACTGATCCCAGGAATATAGAATTCCAGTAACATATTTTGGGATTTTAACAATTACAAGATTGATTAACATAAAGAACATAAAACTTATAAACACAAGGTTAAGTGGACTTAAAACAGTCTTGCCTAACATATCCTCCGCCCCAAAAAGCCCACAAGTAAACACCCTCTAGACAGCATTCCCTTATAGATTTTAACTGTAAAAAATCCAGTACATTACCCAAACAAAAACCCGCTGCCACTTTAATAAGGGCAAACCAAGCAACTTCTTCTATTTTCCAAAACATAAAAAACTTTTGTCTATTTCTACTGCCTCCACTTTCAGATCAAATAAAATGTATAACCTTCCCTTGGTTACTGATTAAATCTTTCTAAGTTGCAAAGATTTCTTACTCCACTTTGAAATTTAGCAACTGAAAAGTTCCTATCTATCTCTTAATGCAAATTTCTAAACCTAAAGTATTTACTTATAAATCCTTTTTACCATAGTCTCTTATTCCAAATTTATGTAACTAATAAGTTTTATCCTTTTTATCTCGCACATAGATCCTACATATCTCCTACATAGATCATCTGTGGAGGTCCAGTCAGTCCCAGATATGTAAAGCAAAGTTTCAAAGTTCTCAATAGTAATTCTAATAACTCTGGTTGTGCAATTAGATTTTCTGCATGAGTTTATTCCCCTCTTACACCTGCCAGTCTGGAGGAGTTTGTAATGTTAAGGCTGCTGATCAATCTGTGGGCTAACTTGTAGTACTGTGAAGGGAAAGGTCCATTATTTCTTTGCAGAGACATGTTCATTCCATCCCTACACAAACTCCTCCCTGAGTGGACTATTCTAGAAAGCTGTTAAAAACATGCATCATTAGGAGACTAAGGAAATTTGGCATGTCCCAGGCCTGCCCCCACGCAGTCCAAAAATTCTCTCTTCCTCCATCGGGGAAAAGATATAAAAGTCTGAGGTCACGTACCAACTGACTCAAGAACAGCTTCTTTCCTGCTGCCGTCAGGCTTTTAAACGGACCTACCTCACATTAAGTTGACCTTTCTCCACACCCTATCTATAACTGTAACACTACATTCTTCACTGTCTTCTTTCCTTCCCAATGAACAGTATGCTTTGTCATATAGCACACAAGAAATAATACTTTTCGCTGTATATTAATACATGTCAATAATAAATCAAATATCATGCAGTTAAACAGATTGTTAAGAGAAAACAAATAGACAAATGCTGCACTTTTATCCATCAGTTTAAGTTTATTTATTAGTGTCACAAGTAGGCTTACATTAACACGGCAATGAAGTTACTGTGAAAATCCCCTAGTCATCACACTCGGCTACATTGAAGGCTAATTTAGCATGTACCTAACCAGCATGTCTTGGAACTGTGGGAGGAAACCGGAGCACCCAGAGGAAACACACTCAGACACAGGGAGAATATGCAAACTCTACACTGACGGTGACCCAAGCTGGGAATTGAGCCCAGGTCTCTCCCAGTGCTAACCACTGTGCTATCATGCCACCCTTAAAGCAATGATTTGAAAGTGACAACACATTCGAGGCCATTGGAAAGAAAGTGCTATTGGAGTTTATGGCAGCAATTAGTCAGGAAGAGGAAGAGAAGATTATGTTTTTGAGGCAGCAGTGCTAACCTCTCCCCAATGCCCCCACGTCTCCTCCATACTCCTCCACTCCTCTTCATCCCGTTTTCCCCCCCCCCCTACCCCCCCACCGGTTCCCCCCTTTCTATCCCTGAACTTAACTGGAAAGTGACATGTTACAGAGACAATGTCTAATTGGGTGAAGTGTTCTTAAAAGTCAGCGGGGAGTATCTGATTGAAGACATTATCAAGAGACAGCCTCACAATGCAGCACAGATATTAGCGCATAAGCTGCCTCTCTCACTCCCACTGGCTGAAACATTGGTGCCAGAGAAAATTACACCATCTACAAACAAAATCTCGCAGCAAAATAGGATGGATGTATATCTTAATCTGTCTCTGTACCATGTGCAGCACTGGCAGTGATCCAGTCTCATAAATAAATACAATTGTTATTTAAAAATGTTGGTTTGGGGCTTTTTCTGCAAGTCCATGACCTTTGCTAAGTCATAAAGTGCCAGGCCAACATCGTTACTGCATCAGTGTGACTCATTTCGATTTGAGCCTGCTCTTCTTAAAATATTCCTGTCCTTTTAGCCCCACTGGAAGGGTTTGAAAGAACTTGGCTACAGCACTGCGTGAAAGAAAACTTTCTGACAATTCAATCTGTCTCTTCCCTCTCCCAGTGACCCCAATAGGCCTTTCACAAAAGGCCATTTTTAATACAATTACCTGCGTAAAATATTTTAACATGGTATTTCTTATTTTACTGGAAGTGACGAGATGTCCTGGGATTATAGCTTAAATGAAACAAAATGAGTTCAGAACAGCCTCGCTTACACAAAGAGAGTGCTGACTCCACGGTTCTGGCTAAGGTTCACTTTAGATAAGGTTAAACGGTTAGAAGCGAGTTCTCTAAGTGACAACAGTTAAAGCGAGAGGACAACAAATGGATTGCCATGGAGACAGAGGAAGCCTTCGTAAACTTCCAGCTTCCATACACGTTTGAAAGCCCCTGGAGCAAATTCCCAACATCAGCCAAAACATCATTATCCCAGCTCAGTCAAGTCAACTTTTTGAACTGTACGAAGGATTGTGCCAGAAATGTCTGGGTGTGACTAATACAACTGGAGCAAACAGACTGATACCTCTGAGCAGCCTTTGTATAAAACAGAATGTGCAAATACAGACATTTCTCCAACTGATGCTTCAACACTTTCTTAACTCTTGATCGCGCTTTCTTGGGAGGAATCTGTGTGAGAATCCCTCTATCGTTTACCATTCTCAGCGTGAAGCTTTCCCCATTTAGACTGGACAGATAAATCTTCCTGTTTGAGTTTAGATGTGGCCTGGAAAACAGGATGTCAAAGTGGCACTTCTGTATCCCAACTACAGCACAAAAAGACCGTTCACCCCAATTAATCTGCACCAGTGTTTCTGCTCCACGCAGAACTCACGGCACATATTTTTAGGATTTTTGAGCTTCAATTTTTTTCTAAGTTTTTAGATGTCCAGATTATCAACAACCTGCCCTGGTCCCTCTGTGCTGTAGTTAAGAAAGCCCACTGTCGCCTCTACTTTCTCAGGAGGCTAAGGAAATTGAGCATGTCCACTACAACTCTCATCAACTTTTCCAGATACACCATAGAAAGTATCTGTAGTGGACGTATTACAGCTTGGTATGGGCTCCTGCTCTGACCAAGACCGCAAGGAACTATAAAGGATTGTGAATGTAACCCATCTAGTGACTCCATTTACAATTCCTGCTTTCTCGAAAAGTAGCCAGCACAATCAAGGACTCCACACACCTGGAAATTCTCTTTTCCATCTTCTTCCCTTCAGGAAAAAGATATAAAAATCTGAGATCACAAACCAACCGACTCAAGAACAGCTACTTCCCTGTTGCCATTTTGAACGGAACGACCTTATATATGATGGAAGCTGAGAGCCTGGACAGAGCATGTTGTCACCTCTGGTTTGTTGCCAGTGCCATGTGCGAGTGAGTTGAGGAACAGGGAGAGAGTGCAGATTAACATGTGGCTGCAGGGATGGTGTAGGAGAGAGGGTTACAGTTATATGGATAATTGGAGCACATTCTGGGGAAGGTGGGATCTGTACAAACAGGACGGTTTGCACCTGAACCAGAGGGGCACCAATATCCTGGGAGGGAAATTTGCTACGGCTCTTCAGGGGGGTTTAAACAAATTTGTCAGGGGAATGGGAAAATAAGCTGTAGTCCAGAAGCCAGTGTTGAAGGTCGTGAGGTACTGAGGAAGGTATCAAGGTCGCAGGAGTGTATAGGCAGACAGGATGGTGGGTTGAAGTGCATCTACTTCAATGCAAGGAGCATCAGGAATAAGGGAGGTGAACTCGAAACATGGATTGGTCCTTGGGACTATGATGTTGGGGCCATTACGGAAACATGTTTAGAACAGGGACAGGAATAATTGTTGGCAGCTCCGGGGTATAGATGTTTCAGTAAGAGTAGGGAAGGCGGTAAAAGAGGTGGCGGAGTAACATTGTTAATCAAGGATAGTTTAACGGCTGCTGAAAGGCTTTTCGAGGGGGATCTGCCTACTGAGGTAATATGGGCTGAAGTTAGAAATAGGAAAGGATCGGTCACGTTGTTAGGAGTTTTCTATAGGCCCCCAAATAGTAAAAGAGATGTGGAGGAGGAAATGGCAAGGCAGATTATGGATAGGTGTGGAGGTTTAGGCTAGTCGCAGGGACTTTAACTTTCCAAATATTGATTGGAATTTGATAGGGCAGTTTTTGTACAGTGTGTGCAGGAGGGTTTCCTGACACAATATGTGGATCAGCTGACAAGAGGTGGAGCCACATTGGATTAGTACTGGGTAATGAACCGGGCCAAGTGTTAGGTTTGTGGGAGGGCACTTTGGAGATAGTGACCACAATTCAATGTCTTTCATTATTACAATGGAGAGGGGTAAGTCATATGGCAGGGCAAGGTTTATAATTGGGGTAAGGGTAATTATGAGGTGATTAGGCAAGAATTAGGGAGCAAAAAATGGGAACAGAAACTGTCAGGTATGGGCACAAATGAAAAGTGGACTTTGATCGAGAAACAAATACTGTGTGTCCAGGTATGTCCCTGGCAGGCAGGGAGAAAATGGCCGAGTGAAGCGTGTGTAAGGATGAGAAAACAAGATTCAGTTCGGTCACTTAAGGATTGCCAGGTAGCAAGGAATGAATTAAAGAAAAGACTTAGGAGAGTTAGGAGGGGGCATGAGAACTCCTCGGTGGGTCAGATGAAGGAAAACCCCAAGGCTTTTTACTCTTATGTGAGAAATAAAAGAATAATCAGGATGAGGTTTGGGCCAATCAAGGATAATAGTGGGAACTTGTGCATAGAATCAAAACAGACAGGTGAGGCGTTGAATGAATACTTCTCTTCAGTGGTTACTAAGGAGAAGGGCCGTGTTTTTGAGGACAAAAGTGTGATACAGGCTGATAGGCTGGAGGAGGTAAATGGTCTGAGGGAAGATGTATTAGCAATTTTGAAAAACTTGAGAGTTGATAAGTCCCCTGGGCCAGATGGGATACATCTTAGGATATTTTGGGAGACAAGAGATGAGTTTGCAGTTTTTAGCTTTGATCTTTAGGTCCTCATTGCCCACAGGGATGGTGCCAGAGGACTGGAGAGTGGCAAATGTTGTTCCTCTAAGGAAATAGGAATGACCCTGGTAATTATAGGCTGGTCAGTCTTATTTCGGTAGTTGATAAGTTAATGGAAAAGGTCCTGAGGGATAGGATTTATGACCATTTGAAAAGGTGCAGTTTAATCCGGGATAGTCAACACAGTTTCGTGAGGGATAAGTCCTGCCTCACAAATTCGACTGAATTCTTTGAGGAGGTAACTAATTGTGTAGACGAAAGTAGAGCAGTTGATGTCGTATACATGGATTTTAGTAAGGTGTTTGGTAAGATTCCCCATAGGAGGCTCGTGAAAAAAGTAAGGAGGTGTGGGATAGAAGGAAATTTGACTGATTGGATAAGTAACTGGCTGTCTCAGAGAAGACAGAGGGCGGTGGTGGAGGGAAAATGTTCAGACTGGAGACCAGTTACCTGGTTTTACCGCAGGGAGCAGTGCTGGGTCCTCTGCTAGTTGTGATTTTTATCAATGACTTGGAAGAGTGGGCCGAAGAGTGGGTTCGTAAATTTGCTGATGACATCAAAATTGGTGGAGTAGTGGATGAGGTGGAGGGCTCTTGCAGGCTGCAAAGACATATTGATAGAATGCAAAGCTGTGCAAAGAAGTGGCAGATGGAGCTTAACCCTGGTAAATGCAAGGTGATTCACTTAGATAGGACAAACTTGAATGCGGATTACAGAATCAACAGCAGGATTCTGAGGAACATGGAGGAACAGAGAGGCCTTGGGGTTCAGAGCTACAGATCTCTGAAGGTTGCCACTCAAGTGGATAGAGCCGTGAAGAAGGCTTATAATATGTTAGCATTTATTAAGAGAGAGTTTGAGTTTAAGAGCCATGGGGTTATGCTGTAATTATACAGGGCCTTGGTGAGACCACATCTGAAGAATTGTATGCAGTTCTGGTCACCTCACTATAAGAAGGATGTGGAAGCATTGGAGAGAGTGCAGAGGAGATTTATCAGTATGCTGCCTGGTTTGGAGGGTAGGTCTTATGAGGAAAGGTTGAGGGAGCTTGGGCTTTTCTCTTTAGAGCGGAGGACAATGAGATGTGACTTAATAAGATGATGAGGGAGATAGGTCAAGTGGACATTCAGAGATTATTTCCTTGGGTGGATGAAGCTGTTACTAGGGGGCATAACTATAAGGTTCATGGTGGGAGATAATAAGAGGGATGTCTGAGGTAGATTCTTTACTCAGAGTGTGGTTGGGGTGTGGAATGCACTGCCTGCTGTAGCAGTGGAGTCAGATACTTTAGGAACTTTCAAGCGGTTATTGGATAGGTACATGGAACACTTCAGAATGATAGGGAGTGGGATAGCTTGATCTAGCATTCAGACATAGCTTGGCACAACATTGTGGGCCGAAGGGCCTGTACTGTGCTGTACTGTTCTATACTCTATGTCCTATGTTCTATGTTCTATGAAATGAGGAGATATTCTTCTCTCAGAGGGTAACTAGTCTGTGGAAATCCTTCACCAGAGAGCAATGGGAGTGGGTCATTGAATATATATTAAAGAGTGAGACGGAAAAATTCTTTACTGAGAAGGAAATCGAAGTTTATAAAGAGATAGACAGGAAAGTGGAGGCCACAATGAGATCAGCCATGAGACTGTCAAATAGAAGAGCAGGTCCAATAGGCCAAATGGCCAACTCTTGTTCCAGATTCCTATCTTTGTCTGCACTGCACTCACTTAAAACAGACATTGTTTTAGTTCTGACACAGTATCATCTACCTGAAAGACTCTCTGCAGACTCTTGGTCTGCTGAGTATTTCCAGCACCTTCTGTTGTCATTCCCGATATCCAGCTTCCGTGGTATTTGAGCCTTGCGTTGTTTTAATCATCGGTCTGGGTAAACAGGAGCAAATTAGTGCTAGGCGACCAGAGCAAGGCTTATCAAAACAATCGTCCTGCCCCACTGACATCTTCCTCTGAGGACCTGAACTGAGCACTCCCCGAGCAGGGCACAATAGTCATTTCCTTCAGCCAGGCTCACAGTTTAGATGTGATTAACTTGGGCTAATGTCAGCCCTCCAACTGGACATTAACCATTCTGATGTTTTGTTCATTTCCTTCTAAGTTTACTCCTGATCTCTGCCATTACCTTAAACCAGATACAATTGCTGATTCTGTTTTGTGGCTTGCCTCTCCTCCCCCCCCCCCCCCCCACTCCCCACTCCCCACTCCCCCAGCCCCCTTCCCCCACCCCCATCCCCTCACCATTGCATTTTTTGTGCCACGTCTCCTGAGAGGAAACTAAAGATTAATTTAGTCTGGGCTGGAAATCCAACACCAGCTCCTTCAGCCAATTTTATTTACTGCTGGGCGATGTCTTAATGTTGAAATGAAGGGTGCAGGGTGGTGGCAGGGGAAGGGGGGGGTGGTGGTTACTTCTGACTTAACCTTTGCACCTCCCCATGAGTTTGAACCTGAACACTATTAAATGATTGGGCTTAAGGCAAAAAAAAGTGCTAGCTGGTAGTCACTTAACTTCGCTTCCACCTTAGGCACGAAGATTAGCGATAGAAGGCCAGAGAGCTTGTTATGAAAACAACGCTAATATGTTAACTTTAACCCCTGTTCCCCGGCAGAATCCTGTATCTTTGTTTCAGCAGGAATTCTATAATGGATATACACAACATAGACAGAAGGAATGTGATGTTTACCCATAGCAGCTGAGGCTCCCATTCGCTCTGATTCTTGGGAAGGAGATTAAACATCTTACTCAAAGAGAAGGCAGTTATGTGCCTCATTATTTTGCACCTTTTTACACAGGTGCAAAGTACAGTTTAGAGAATTGGCTTGATGGTCCGCACTGCAACCAAACCCCAGAACGTATTCCAATCAAATTGGATCAACACTCCCTTCACCCAGATTCAAAACTCTGCCCAAACCAAAGGGATTAAACTCTTTGATTTAAGTCCTATGCTGGCAGTTGGATTTCTGTGTTGAACATGAGGGGATTAGTCCTTTGTGCGACTGGAACCCATCCTGATTCGGGCACATTCAAAACGTAATCATAATCTCAGTTCCTCACAAAGGCTTTTTCCGTGAAATTGTAAAATATGTTTCAGATCCTGATTTTTTTTTTCTCATTTTTGATTAAGACGAGTTTTGAAAATTTCCAAGGTAAATTTAATTGGACAGCGTGTGATACTCAGTGACCAGAGGTGGCACAGTAGTTAGCACTGCAGCCTCACAGCGTCAGGGACCAGGGTTCGATTCCCAGCTTCGATCACCGTCTGTGTGGAGTTTGCACATTCTCCCCATGTCTGCATGGGTTTCCTCCAGATGCTCTGTTTCCTCTCACATTCCAACGATGTGAGAGTTAGGTGGATTGGTGTGCTAAATTGCCCATTAAGGTGGAACTGTCCTGTCACAGGGATCGTAGCAAGGGGATACAAACCACATAAAGGTCTGTTGACCTCGGGAGGAATTTTCCAGTTCTGGGGTGAGCGCAGCTGGAAAATCTCACCTTTAGTATCAGTGGGATAACAGGGTAAATACATGGGCCCAATTCCTGGGTGGGATTGTAGTTGGCACAGACTCGATAGGCCAAATGGCCTCCTTCTGCACTGTAGGGATTCTATGACTGAGATTGCAAATACAGCTTCCCAGTTTCATAACAAAACTTTCACTGTCTACAATATCCTATGACAATGAACAAATGAAGATTATTTTGCTGGCGTAATTCTTGTGGTGTGGGCTGAAGAGCAATCTGACCAGCTGGAAAACTTTTCTCTAATCAGAGTTGGGCAACTGAGATTTTAAGAGTCATGGAATCATTGATTCCTTACAGTGTAGAAGGAGGTCAGTTGCATGTAGGAACACAACTGATATGAGGTCAAGGCTTAAAGTCGCAATATGCTAGATTAATACTGAATTACTTGCATTAAAAGTCCACTCACTCGATGGAGAGCAGCACTCCAAAGCTCATAATACCATACAAACCTGTTGGGCTTTAACCAGGTGTTGGGAGACTTCTTACTGTGCCCACCCCAGTCCATCGCTGGCATCACCACATCATGCATTAAATAAATCAAGCTTTATAGATAACATACATCTGTGATCAAAGTATCTATCACCCCAGTTTTTGAATCCTTGTCAAACTTTACCCACCAGCAGTTTCATTCTGAGTGTCTGATTGATTCGATGTGAAACATGTATTTTTGTAAAGTGTTTATCCAACACATTGGCTTGGATTGAACTGCTTAATGAATAGGTAAGTGGCTGGTATGGAAAGATTTCCCAATTGTCTATTTATATCTTATGGAAGCACTAATGTAAGAGAAGCATTAGTTATTCAGTATCTTCGTTTACCAGTATTCCACAGCAATTAACCATCAGTATTCAGGCACTTGTAAAATCTTCATTCCCTTTTTCCCATTTTTTCTAACCCTGTTTAATTGCAAGCATAGATTTTGAATGATTTTCTGCTCGGAGAATTGTCCACGAGATACACCTCCTGTCCTCTCGACCTTTCCTCAATAAATTGTTGACAACACAACTTCTCTTCCTGTAACCCTCCCGCCCCGTTCTCACTGATATTATACATGTTTCACTCCTCACTGTTACTGTGACTCTCCCAGCCTAACATCACATCACCCAACTCCTCAGAAACACAGCTCTTCCTCTTCCTGACTAATTGCTGCCATAACTCCAGTAACTCTTTCTTTCCAATGGTCTTGAATGTGTTGTCACCTTTCAAATCATTGCTTCAAGGTGGCACGATGGCACAGTGCGGTGTGGGTTTGACATTAACCAGGCTGTGTTGATCTTTACACAATTCTGCCAACAATCCTTTCCTCTTATTTTTTTGGGATACTAAACAGTCTGAATCCGAGCCAGTCCCAATTTATTTCCATTTAGGGCAGCACGGTAGCACAGTGATTAGCACTGCTTCCTCACAGTGCCAGGGATCTGGGTTCGATTCCTGGCTTGGGTCACTGTTTGTGCAGAGTCTGCACAATCTCCCCATGTCTGTTTGCGTTTCCTCTGGGTGTTCTGGTTCCCTCCCACAGTTAGAAGACGTGCTGGTTAGATGAATTAATCAAGCTAAATTCTCCCTCAGTGTACCTGAACAGGCTCTGGAGTGTGGTGACTCGGGGATTTTCACAGTAACTTCATTGCAGTGTTAATATTATCTCACTTGTAACACTAATAAATAAACTTTATAAAACTTTTAAATTGACACACCCTTCATACAGTCTCCATTTATTAATCTTTACAACAGACTGACTGAGATACAGTACTCGCTGGGAATGGAGTGGGTAAATCAATCTGTAAATTTCTGTCTGTGACTGCACTGATTTACTTTAATGTGAGGAAGTTCCCACATGACATAGATAAACTTTACTTTCTTTCCAATGATTGTTTCGCAAATTGCTTTCGTTCATACGATTAGCAGGTAGAAACATGGTATAATATAGCACAGAAGGAGGCCATTCAGCCCATCATGTTTGGTGTACCGGCTAAGTGAAAGAATTATTCAATCAATCCCACGCTCCTGATTTTCACACACACAGCCCTGTAAATTCCCATCTCATCCCCTTCAATATTTATCTGAATCTCCTTGGTAAATTCCAACTGGATCTGTATCCATCCCTATATCAGGCAACACATCCCAGATCACAGCTCAGTGTACAGAATAAAGTTTCTTCATGGTGCTGAGATTCCCACAACCACTTCTCCCAAACATTCTCTCAACAACTAGTCTGTCCAGCTCTTTAAGAATTTGATATTTCAATAGTATCATCACTCCAGGGAGTACAGGCTCAATCTCTACTCAATGGACAATCCCCTCCATCCAGAGTTTCTGCTAATTGGGTTCATTTGTGAATGTTCTCAAATTAAACTGTTTCTTTCCATCACAAGGATTCTTACAAAGGGCACCTTTGAAAAGCATTGAATCATGTCCTGTAATTTATAATGAAACAGGCTAATAAATCTCAATATAACCATCAAAAGAATCCTTGCAATTAATTTACTTATTTGACGAACGCAAAGTCCCTAAGCCAAGCAGTTTCTCCCGATCCTGTGTTGAGTGTGGGTAGGCCTCTGCTGAGTCTGTGGCTTCGATACTCTTCCAAAATATGGTGCATGGTTTGTTCTCTGCTGTAGGCACACAGAGGGCTGGCATTAATGCCCCATCTGTGGAGGTTGGGCCAAGCAGGTTGTGGCCAGTCCTGGACCTGTTGAGGGTGGACCACTCTCTCCTTGGAAGGTTGAAACCAGGTAGCTGTTGGTTGGGTTTCAGACCAGGTCCTTGTTTGTTGTGTCCAATAATTCCCATTAATATGTCCAGGTGGAGTTTGCATTGGGGTCCGGTGTGGAAGGGTTGGAGAGCAGGCTGGCCTTCTTGATGGAAGTCATTCCAAGGGTGAGCTGAGTAGGTCAGCATGGTGAGGCAGGTGGGGGCACTGCAAACTTTTCCTACAATTTTGTGGGTTGTTGCAAGTCAATGGAGGGTGATATTGCCAGGACAGGGAGCTAAGGGAGTGGTTTCCAGCGTAGTGATATCTCTATAATAAAATCACTTCACTGAACTCCAAAGGCTGAGTTGATTAATGTTTATAGAACATAGAACACTACAGCACAAACACGCCCTTCGGTCCACGAGTTGCACCAATCACATCTATACCTACCAATCCACAGACCTATCTATAACCCCCTATCCCATTCGTTCCCATATACTCATCCAGAAGTCTTTTAAAAGACCCCAGCGAGTTCGCCTCTACCACCACCGATGGCAGCCGATTCCATTCACTCACCACTCTCTGAGTGAAAAACTTACCCCTAACATCCCTTCAGTATTTGCTTCCCTGTACCTTAAATCTGTGTCCTCTCATAGTGACCATTTCAGCTCAGGGAAATAGTCTCTGAGAGTCCACCCTATCTATTCCTCTCAACATTTTATAAACCTCTATCAGGTCGCCTCTCAACCTACGTCTCTCCAGTGAGAAGAGTCCCAGCTCCTTCAACCTATCTTCATAAGGCCTGCCTCCCACTCCAGGCAGCATCCTTGTAAATCTTCTCTGCACCCTTTCAATAGCTTCTACATCCTTCCTATAGTGAGGCGACCAGAACTGCGCACAATACTCCAAGTGGGGTCTGACAAGGGTCTTATAGAGCTGCATCATTACCTCCTGACTCCTGAACTCTATTCCTCGATTAATGAAGGCCAGTACACCATACGCCTTCCTCCACCTGCGAGGCTGATTTAAGAGTCCTATGGACCCGGACCCCGAGATCCTTCTGCTCTACAACACAGCTAAGACTCCTACCCTTTATATTGTACTCCTTCATCCCATTATTCCTGCCAAAATGGACCACTACACATTTATCCGCGTTGAAGTCCATCTGCCACTTCTCCGCCCAGTTTTGCATCCTGTCTACGTCCCGCTGCAACTTGAATTAATACATTCAATACTTTAATTAATACATTCAAGTTGCAAAAATAAAATTGCATCAAGTCAAAACTCTTAAATATATTAAGGAATATTTTCAAGGCACATTTGAAATTACCTGTCCAATTGTGTTGGTTTGTGGCAGATTTGTGAGTCAGCAATAGGAAATGGGTTTGCATTGGATAGGCCACCCACCCAGAGACCTTCCCAATCCCTATAACCCCATATATTTACCTGAGCTAGTCTCTCAGTACGAAGAGGCAATTTAGCAATGGCGAATCCACCTAACCCGCACATCTTTCAGACTGTGGGAGGAAACCGGAGCACCCGCAGGAAACCCACGCAGACACAGGGAGAATGTCAGTCAGTGACCCAAAGTTGGAATTGACCTTCCCTAATGTTCCTCACCTCTCGCTAGCTCCGAACTTCCTTAAAACACGTCACAGCTCCAACATCTCCCAATTCTAATGAAGGATCATTGATCTGAAATATTCTGCTCATCTCTTCGCAGGGAGACGTATCAGCATTCTCTGATTTTATTGCAGGTTTCCAGCAACAGCAGGATTTTGCTTTGGATTCACCCTGAGTTGTCAGGAATTTAATTCTCACTGAAAACCATTAACAACATGTTTAATCTTCTACCCAGAAAGATTTGCAAAGTTAATTGATTTATTTACTTTAATATTCACTAGCAAAACAGCTTAGCGATAATTAGTTTGGCATTGAAGTGTGGGTGCAACTTTTACAAATTTAGTAGGATAAAATAAGGGCAGTACAGTAGTTAACACTTTTGCCTCAAAGCATTAGAGTGCCGGGTTCAATTCCAACCTCGGGTCACTGTCTATGTGGAGTTTGGACGTTCTCCCTGTGTCTGCATGGGTTTCCTCTGGGTGCTCCAGTTTCCTCCCACTTGTCTGAAAGATGTGCGGGTTGGGTGGATTGGCCATGTTAAATTGCCTCTTCATACTAGGAGACTAGCTCAGGTAAATATATGGGGTTATGGGATAGGGCCTGGGTGCAATTGTAGTCAGCACAGACTTGGTGGGTCAAATGGCCTCCTTCTGCATTGTAGGGATTCTATGATTCATGTATGAAAATAAAGGAATTTATTTCAGGTGATATAATTCACATGACTATCTCATGAAAATTGTCATTGTGGCAATGGGCTCGAATATTAGATACAATACAGGACACACAGGGAACGGGATTTTCCAGCCACCACCCTTAAATCGGGAAAATCTCTCCCGAGGTCAATGTACCTTTCCATGATCTGCCCAGCCTACCCCCCCCCCCCCCCCCCCCCACACCAACCCATCCACCCCCTGCAATTCCCTTGGAGGATAGAACAAGAAAATTTCACCCACTGTACTTTTTAGGGGTCGAAGGTGAGATAGTACATGTAGCAAAGGTCGTAGCGAGACAGTGAATGCCTTGTAGCTGTAGGTTCATGTTCTGAAAATATGTTACAAATTAAGATAGTTCACAGCCATGGTGTTGGTCATCACGGAAACAAGAGAGATTTCTGCTCCATCTTCAGCAGGAGGCTTGCACCATTCCTCAGTATGAAGAATCCATTGAAACGTCCGTGTCCAATATTGTCGAATTACATTCCGATAAAGGAGTTTGGGACATTTACTATCTATAAATGCAAACTCTTGTTGTTGTATCACCATCACAGTCACGTTCACTGAACAGTGTGTAAACGCTCAGATATACTGATTTGAAAATTGGTGCTTTAACTTTGCAAAGTTAAAATGACCCTCCCTTCCCCAGATGTCCTGAGCCAGATGTTTAACCTGAACCTTTCATTGGAGAAAGAAGATGCACACACATCAAAGATCTCACTCTCTCAGGTTGTGGATCGTCTTAGGAGATTTTCAATTTGAAGGGTTCTTATTCCTGGATCTTTTCTCTCTCCCACTCTCTCATTCAATCTTTCTTTCCCTATGTAGACAGAGTGGTCGTGTGATGGGTTACTTCAGAGACCGTATAATGATGCATGGGAGTTCCCCCAGAGACAGATAACAGGGGGTGGGGAGGGTGGTACAAGTCTGTCATTGCTCCCCAATGAGTCATAGAACCCCTATAGTACAGAAGGAGACCATTCAATCCATCGAGTCAGCACTGACCACAATCCTACCCAGGCCCTATTCCCGTAAACCCCCGTATTTACCCTTCTAACTCCCCTGACACTAGGGCCAATTTAGAATGGCCAATCCATCTAACCCGCACATCTTTGGAGCGTGGGAGGAAACTTGAGCACTTGGAGGAAACCCACATAGACACAGGGAGAATGTGCAACCTCCATAGGGCAGTATGGTAGCACAGTTGTTACCATTGCTGCTTCACAGCACCAGGGATCCGGGTTCAATTCCCAGCTTGGGTCACTCTGTGTGTGGAGTTTGCACATTCTCCCTGTGTCTGGATGGGTTTCTCCTGGGTGCTCCGGTTTCCTCTCACTCTCTGAAAGACATGCTGGTTAGACATGTTGACCTGAACAGGCACTAGACTGTAGTGAATTTCACAGTAACTAATTGCAGTATTAATTAAAGCCTTACTTGTGACTAATAAATAAATTCTAATGACAGTGGCCCAAGGCTGGAATCGATCCTACGTCCCTGGCTCTGTAAAGCAGCAGTGCTAACCACTGTGCCACCGTGCCATCCTCAATAAGCTATTGTTTGTTATAGGTCTTGGGTTCCAGTCTTTGGGAACTTCTACACCCAATGTTACATTTTCAGTACCCAATTTGATATGAATTTCCCCCACTTTAATCCAACCTCCTTCTCCGTCTTCCCTCACTTTATTTTCCAGTCATCCTTATCATTGGTTCAGGAGACAGCCCATTGCTTCGATCATCCAGCCAGCTCCCACTTATCACTTTGTTTCCGCTTGCTCTATTTTTAACTCAAATCTCCAGAAACGATGTGAGCAAAATACTTTAGAACCCAAACACATAAAAAAACCAACTTAACTAACAGGGCAGGCTGAGTGATTTAATTCACACTAGAACATGCAAGAAATAGAAGTAGAAGTAGACCATTCAGCCCTTCAAGCCTGTCCTTCCGCCATTCAATATCATCATGGCTGATCCATGCTGGCCTCCGCTCCTTTCCTGCGTTATTTCCCATAGTCCTCTATTCCTCGATCTATCAAATCCACCTCCACTTTAAATATTCCCAACAATCCAGCCTCCCCCACCCACTGGGACAGAGAATTCCGGAGATTCACCATCCTCTGCCAGAAGAAATTTCCACGCACGTCAGTTCTGTCCTTTATCTTGTAGTCATGTCCTCCTTGTTCACAGCTCTCCCACGAGTGGAAACATCTCATTGTCCAGCCTGTCAATCACTCTCAGGATCTTCTATGTTTGAATAAGGTCACCCCTCACTCTTCTAAATTCATGGAATACAAACTCTCCCAGAACTTAGAACATAGAACATTACAGCGCGGAACAGGCCCTTCGGCCCTCGATGTTGCGCCAACCAATTAGGAAAAAGCAATGACCCTCTAACCTAAACCATTCCCTTTTCATCTATAAACTTATCTACTAACCTCTTAAATGCCACCAAACGTGGCGCATTTACAACTGCAGCAGGCAGGGCATTCCATACCCTTACCACCCTCTGGGTAAAGAACCTACCTCTGATATCCGTCCTCTAACTACCACCCCTTAATTTAAAGCTGTGTCCCCTCGTGCTAGCTTTCGCCATCCTAGGAAAAAGGCTATCACTGTCCACCCTATCTAAACCTCTAATCATCTTATATGTTTCGATAAGATCCCCTCTTAGCCGCCTCCTTTCTAACGAAAACAACCTCAAATCCCTCAGCCTCTCTTCATAAGACCTGCCCTCCATACCAGGCAACATCCTGGTAAACCTCCTCTGTACCCTCTCCAATGCCTCCACATCTTTCTTATAATGTGGGGACCAGAACTGCACACAATACTCCAAGTGCGGCCGCACTAGAGTTTTGTACAGTTGCAACATGACGTTGCGGCTCCGAAATTCAATCCCCCTACCAATAAAAGCTAAGACTCCGTATGCCTTCTTAACAACCTTATCGACTTGAATGCCAACTTTCAGGGATCTATGCACATATACACCAAGATCCCTCTGTTCTTCAACACTATTAAGAGTCCTACCATTAGCACTATACTCTACACATCCTCTCATTCCAGGAATAATCCTGGTGAGTGTCCTTTGGATGAGCTGATGTCAGCTAACAGCCTAGTGCTCGTTATTAAGAATGGATCTGTTCATTTCTACCTGATATACTGAGTACTGCAATGCCAATAATGAGTGGAATGGTGGCACAGTGGTTAGCACCGCTGTCTCACAGTGCCAGGGACTTGGGTTCAATTCCTTGCTTGGGTCACTGTCAAAGAAAATAAGTCTTCTCTTACTATTTATTGAAAGAGGAAGATTGAACCCTTAATCATCACATATTGGTTAGATTTATTTGGAATCAGGTGAGTCACTCACCCAATGAAGAAGCCTGAGATTCTAAAAGCTCGTGACTCTCAATAAACCTGTCAGATTTTAACCTATTGCTGTGAGACTTCTTACTCTGCCCACCCCAGTTCAACACAGGCATCTCCACATCATCACATGTTAATCCTGAGGGGGTATCGACTGGGTAGGTACAGAGAGGGAGATTCCCTCAGTGGGAGAATCTAAAACTGGGGGTCAATGTCGAAAAACAAAAGGTTGTCCAGTTTAGAGATGGGTGGGATTGTTTGCCCCAAGGGTGCTGAGTCTCCGGACCTCTCCTCCTCCAAAGGAAGAGGAAGCAGAATCTTTGAATATTTTTCAAGTCGCGACAGATTCTTGATAATCAAAGAGGCGAAAGGTTACCGGGGTGAAAGGTTACTGAGGTGAAAGGTTATGGAGGTGAAAGGTTACCGGGGGTGAAAGGCTACTGGGAGTGAAAGGTTACCAGGGGTGAAAGGCTACTGGGGGTGAAAGGTTACCAGGGGTTAGATGGGAATGTGGAGTTAAAGCGACAATCATATCAGCTGTGTTTCATTGGATGGTGGAGCAACTTCAAGGGATTCCTGAATCCATGTGATCAGGAGGACAAAATAAACAACAAAGGAAACGCAACGGAAAAGGTAGAAAATCATCCTGCTGAGCTCCCAGCTGAAAATCCAGAACTGAGTGTTTACAACTGTAAGCTTGAGAAATATCTGGGAATGTATTCAAAACTCCAATATCCCCACCTCCCCCCACCCAGCGCCTCCTCTCCACCATCTGTTACTCTCCACGTTAAATTTCTTGTTGTTCAAACACATTAAGAATATTCTTCATCTTGGAGTTGATTCCCTTTGGTGAAATGCTGAGAAGCAAATTAAACAAAACCACATTAACTGAGAGACATTACAGTCATTTTTTCAATGAATTTCACGCTGAATTATGCTTTCAGACTTTGGAAAGCGGAGCTATAAAACAATGTGTAGTGAGTGTGGATTGAGGAACAGAGTGCTATGACTTCTGTACAGTGTCAGCCGGAGCTCAGTGCGTCGCACACTCACCCCAACACGCAAAGTCATAAGTTCAAATCTCAGCCCATAGAATTTAGGACTGATATTTCAATGCAGTGCTGAGGGAGTGCTGCACTGTCAGAGGGTCAGTACAGATGGAGTGCTGCACTGTCAGAGGGTCAGTACTGAGGGAGTGCCGCACTGTCAGAGGGTCAGTGCTGAGGGAGTGCCGCACTATCAGAGGGTCAGTGCTGAGGGAGCGCCGCACTGTCAGAGGGTCATGCTGAGGGAGCGCCGCACTGTCAGAGGGTCAGTGCTGAGGAGCGCCGCACTGTCAGAGGGTCAGTGCTGAGGGAGCGCCGCACTGTCAGAGGGTCAGTGCTGAGGGAGCGCCGCACTGTCAGAGGGTCAGTGCTGAGGGAGCGCCGGCACTGTCAGAGGGTCAGTGCTGAGGGAGTGCCGCACTGTCAGAGGGTCAGTGCTGAGGGAGTGCCGCACTGTCAGAGGGTCAGTGCTGAGGGAGTGCCGCACTGTCAGAGGGTCAGTGCTGAGGGAGTGCCGCACTGTCAGAGGGTCAGTACTGATGGAGCGCTGCACTGTCAGAGGGTCAGTGCTGAGGGAGCGCTGCACTGTCAGAGGGTCAGTACTGAGGGAGTGCCGCACTGTCAGAGGGTCAGTGCTGAGGGAGGGTCGCACTGTCAGAAGGTCAGTGCTGAGGGAGTGCTGCCTGTCAAAAATGCTGTTGTTTAGGTGAAATGTTAATCCAAGATCCTGATCACTAACACAATACCACTCACTAATGGGGAGTTCCCTGCCAAGTTGGCAAGAAGCCCCATTCACTTCTTAAATACCAACTTCCTTCAGAGTCCTTGTCTCAGTTCCAATCATGCAAGGTGACGGCCTAGTGATATTTTTGCTAAACTATCAACCCAGGAACTCAGCTAATGTTCTGAGGGACCCAGATTCAAATCTTGCCACTGCACATGGTGGCTCATTTGATTTATCATTGTCCCATGTATCAGTACATAGTGAATGGTATTGTTTCTTGTGCATACTGTTCATAGAGAAGCAAAGGAGAGAGTGCAGCTATGACTATAACGCTACATTCTGCACTCTTTCCTTTCCTTCTCTATGAATGGTATGCTTTGCCTGTGTAGCATGAAAGAAACAATACTTTTCACTGTATACTAAGTTCCAATAAAATATATCGGGGATTAAGAATCTACTGATGACCATAAAAACTATGTCGTAAAAACCCATTTGATTCACTAATGTCCCTTCAGGGAAGGAAATCTGCTGTCCTTACCCGGTCTGGCCTACATGTGACTCCAGACCCACAGCAATGTGGTTGACTCTTAACTGAACAAGGGCAACTAGGGATAGGCAATAAATGCTGGTCCAGCCAGCGACACCCATGTCCCACAAATCAATAAAAATATCATAAATATGGGTGGTTGGGTGGAGGGGGGAGGGGGCAGAGTTTGTGCCAGGAATAGGGATCAATTGGTTAATTCTGCTGAGCTTACAGTGGCCCAAATGACTTTGATTCTAATCTGTCACCTGAACTGTTTTCATGTGGGATCTGAGTTTCGGTCCATGTGGTCAGCAGCAAGGTACAACGTTAGAATTGATGAGAAAACAGTGTTATGTGATTAACAGGACCCCATACTCAATACAAATAAAGCAGCAACCCAACCCAGACTCAAATGGTGACAAGGCTTCCTGATTTCCTAGGGTGGCACAGTGGGTTAGCACTGCTGCCTCACAGCGCCAGGGACCCAGGTTCGATTCCCAGCTTGGGTCAGTGTCTATGTGGAGCTTGCACATTCTCCCTGTATCTGCGTGGGTTTCCTCCAGATGCTCCAGTTTCCTCCCATAGCCTGAAGATGTGTGGGTTAGGAGGATTAGTCCTGGTAAATATGTAGATAGGGCGGAGGAGAGGGTCTGGATAAGACACTCTGTCAGAGAGTCAGTGCAGATTCAATGGGCCAAATGGCCTCTTCTGGCCAATTCTACGGTTCGCAGAGATCAGAGCCTGACCTAAAGGCAACTTTGCAAATAATAGCAGCAATAACTTGCATTAAGTTGGTGCCGGTACATTTTGACATCCTTGAAGGTGCTTCACGGGGTGTTTGAAATCAATATTTAACACTGAATCATGCAAGTAGGTATTAGGATTGATAAGCAAGAGCCTTTAAGATGCAGAGAGAGGAGTGGGGGAGGTGGTTTGGGGAGTTAATTCCAGAGCCCAGGGAGCTGATGGCACTGCCACTGAGGGTGGAGTGATTTATTTTATTCATTCATGAGACATGGGCATCGCTGGCTGGGCCAGCATTTATTGACCATTCCTAGTTGCCTGAGGACAATTGAAAGTCAACCACATTGCTGTGGCTCTGGAGTCACATGTAGGTCAGACCAGGGTAAGGATGGCAGATTTCCTTCCCTAAAGGACATTAGCAAACCAGATGGATTTTTCCGACAATGCTTTCATGGTCATCAGTAGATTCCCAATTCCAGACATTTTTTTGTTGAATTCTGCCATGGCGGGATTCGAACCCAGGTCCTTAGAACATTAGCTGAATTCCTGGATAAATTGGCTAGCGGTGATACCACTAGGCCTTCTCAAAATGGGCAAGAGGCCAGATTTGGTGGAGAGCAGAGAAGGTTCCAGAGACAGGGCGAAGAAGCCAGCTCTGTGGTATCAATGCAGGAAAGTGTGTTTTATGAAGTGATGTCCCACAGTGCTAAAGTCAACTCAGATGGAATTGGTATTCATTTATTTTAACTCAGACTCTGTCGTCAGTCAATGGTCAAAGCTTCCTAGAGCAATGGCACCCTCTCCTGACCGAATAGGGAACTGTCTCAGTGCACTGGCTGCTTGGGGTGGCTGCTTAGTATCTGCACACACTTCCCCAGCAATCAACCTCCAAAAAATGTGACGAAAAGTTGAAATTGAGACACTGCAATCAGACAATTGTATTGATGACGGAATCCCTCGTCCTGTATCACACCATTCCCCATTAGTTGGACTGTATATTGTTTCCACAGGATCCTGCAGAAACTTATTGTCTGCTAAAAAAAAAACCCATCACACATCCAGGATGCATTATCCTTGAACATTAAAGCAGCATACATTTATTTCAAACAGATGCCAAATCAAGCTCTCTCTCTCTGTATGACCTCATTTGAACCCTTCAGTTTACTGCTCTGGTAATCATTCCCAGCCATTCTGCTGTTCCTTTTTGTTCACCATTCCCACTCGCCCTTCACATTTCTCCCTCAGCAGCAAAACAGACGATGGGCGGATTTTCCAGCTGCACTCTCCCCAAGGCTGGAAAGTTCCACCCAAGGCCAACAGACCTTTGCACAGTCCACCCCTGCCCAGGTACGTCAGCTACAACTCTCATCAACTTTTACAGATGCCTCATAGGAAGCATTCTTCCTGGTTGTCTCATAGTTTGATATGGGCTCCTGTTCTGCCCAAGAATACAAGGGACTACAAAGGGTCATGAATGTAGCCCAATCCATCACACAAACCTGCCTCCCATCCATTAACTCTCTCTACACTCCCCGCTGCCTTGGAAAAGCAGCCAGTATATTCAAGTACCCTGTGCACCCCAGACATTCACTCCGTCACCTTATTCTGTTGGGAAAGATGCAAAAGTCTGAGGTCACATACCCACCAACTCAAGAACAGCTTCTACCCTAATGCCATCAGACTTTTGAATGGATCTACCTCACATTAAGTTGATCTTTCTCTACACCCTAGCTATGATTGTAACACTACATTCTGCACTCTCTCCTTTCCTTCTCTACAAACAGTATGCTTTGTCTGTATAGTGTGCAAGCAATAATACTTTTCACATGTGACAATAATAAATCAAATCAGAAATGATTCCTGAAGCAGGCAGGATGGGAAAATTGTGCCCGATGTCTGCACTAATTTTTGTCGCAATCTCGTTGCTCGCTGCCAATCCTTGTGAATGGTTGACAGGAGTGGGGTCTCTGCATAAACTCCCACCAACACCAACTTTCATTCATATAGCATCTTGAATGCAATAGACCATCCCAGGGAGCTTCACAAGAACTTTTATCAATCAATATTTGAAAATGATCTACATCAGGAGATACTGTAAGTGATCACTTTCCAAATCCATGACTCCTATCACCCAGGGCTGCAGACACACAGCAACACCACATCGAGTCACTCTCCATCCTGCCTGGGAATATATATTGCCATCCCTTCACTGTCATTGGGTCAAAATCCTGGAGCTCCCTCTCTAACAGCACTGGGGATGTACCTACAGCACAGATGCTGCAACTGCTCAAGAATTATGGAACCATAGATTCCCTACAGTGTAGAATGAGACCATTCAGCCCATCTAGGCTGTACAATTCTCAACAGAACATCTTATCCTGGCCCTATCCCTGTAACCTCATGTTTACCTTGTTATCCCTGTAATCTACATATCTTGGGACACTAAGGATCAATTTAGCAATGGCCAATCCATATAACTGATTCCAGGAGTAATGTGTACAGAGAGAATAACTAGGTTAGGATTGTTTTCACTGGAGTTCCAACAAATGAGGAGGAATTTTATAGAGACTTATAAAATTTTAACAGGGTTAGACTGGGTAGACAAGGGGAGAATGTTCCTGATGGTGGGGGGAGTTCAGAACCAGGGGGTCACATTCTGAGGATTGGGGGTAGACCATTTAGGATGAAGATGAGGAGATATTTCTTCACCCAAAGAGTGGTGAGCCTGTGGAATTCATTCCCACAGGAAGTAGTTGATACCAAAACATTGGATGTATTCAAGAGGCGGCTGGATATAGCACTTGGAATGGGATCAAAGGTTATGGGGAAAACAGGATTAGGTTATTGAGTTGGATGATCAGCCATGAATGGTGGAGCAGGCTCGATGGGCCGAATGGCCTCCTCCTGCTCCTATCTTCCATGTTTCTATGTTATGTTTCTATAAAGGCCATTTCTCATAGACTGAGAAGGTGATCTGATTCTCTAATAATGATACCTGCTGAAGATCCTCGTACATTATCTCTGTTTTCTCTATGTGAGTGCTATAAATTCAGTCCCTGAAGGGTTAAATCACGATAGCTCTTCTGATTTTTCAGTTACTGGGAGCAATTTTAGCTTTTACCTCAGGGTGCTAAGATGGGCAAAAGGGAATCACTCCCCCATTTCACTGCCTGCCTGTCTGAATGGAAAATAGAATGTGAAAGCACAGTGTAAAGGAGCAGTGAATTTAGCACTGACAATTCTACATTCCCCAGATAAATATTCCCAAACACCACCATCCCTCTCAGAATCTTCACTGTCCATCAGGCGGACAAGGAACACCATTCCCGTGACTCGAACAATCCATTGATGCAGCCATCCTGAGCCACTGGGGTGGCAATGGCCAAGTGGTATTATCACTAGACTATTAATCCAGAAACTCATATATTGCTCTGGGGGTTGGGTTCAAATCCCACCACGGCAGATGGTAGAATTTGATTTCAAGAAAATATATTTGGAATCAATATTCTAACGATGACCATGAAACCATTGTCAATTGTTGGAGAAACCCATCTGGTTCACTAATGTCCTTTAGGGAAGGAAATCTGCTGAACTTATCTCGTCTGGCCTACATGTGACTCCAGACCCACAGCAATGTGGTTGAATCTTAACTGCCCTCCAAGGGCATCTAGGGATGGGTAATAAATGCTGGCCAGCCAGTGACGCCCATGTCCTATGAATGAATAAATTAAATGACACCACTCCAATCTTGGGTTGGCAGTGTCAATGAATGTCAAGTCAGTATTATAAAGGACCACAGTGTCCTTAATGCATTAACTTCACCGAATCAGTCACCAGGAAGGCTAGTTAAACACTAAAATGCTGTGCTGATGCAGGAAAGCATGTTCTTTTGAGTTGATAACACAGTAACTTTGTTGCAGTGTTAATGTAGGCTAACTTTGTGACACAAATAAATAAACTTTTAAAACACTTCTTCCACTTTAGCTCCTGATAAAGAAAGACTTGCATTTTTATATCAGTGTTCATATCTTCATGATGTCCCAAAACATTTCATAGCCAATGAAATACTTTTTGAACTGCAGGCACCATGTTAAGAACCAGATCAGCAACTCCATGGTATTTTCTGAAGTTAGCGTCTGACCCAACTTTCTTTTTGCTTTTGGTATTAATGTGAGCTTAAGGTCTTCCCCTCCAGGTGTGATTCTACTGACCCATCAGGAAGCTTTTATTAAAACAAATTTTATTTAGCAACAGTTAAAATATAACAAAAAAAATCAGCATAACTTTTTCCAATTGAAATACATGACAATATATCATTCTTAATAGCTAGCTATCTCTATTGTTCCACTTTAAGGTATATACCCACAGAAATCCATGCTTCTTCAGAATCAGTTAACATAAAAGTGATATGCTCCTGTGCCTGCTAGATTTCCAGCCTTTTAGCCCCTCTGGACTGATACAGGAAGACACCTACATCTCTTCTGACTTGCATACAGCAGCCTCCAGAGAGTGATCTAATTTCAAACTGCAGAAATTCAGAGAAAGAGAACTACTTTCTCACAGTCTCCAATCTCCAGAGAGAGAAAGAGAGACACCCATAGAGAAAGCCACTTCTTTTTAAAGTTCCTAAGCTGTAACTGAGTTTGTGTCTGTCTCTCTGTGAGTCTAGCACTGCCCAGTTGCATGATTTTCTGTCAGTCAACCTAATCAAACTCCGCTCTGAAAAACTGCAGGGGACAACAGAAAAATAACAACCCTGCAAAAACCCAGATTAAAACACTTTAGCAATTAGGATCAATTATATTGCTGCATTATTAGCATTGGCTATTGGTTATAGACAAAGTGGGCACTGAGTGAATGTTAACAAGTCCTGCACAAGAAACATGACACAAATACATTTCTTACTTCACAATTGTAAGAACAATACTGATTCGATCACCTATTATCTTGATGTTGATCGAGGGATAAATACTACTGGTGATAACTCTACTCAGGAATCTTTTCTATATATCTGAGGGAACTGATAGTGCTTTAAAGTAAGGTAAAGTTGCTATAGTCCCAGATGACCATAGGCTGCTCTTTCCCCTTTGAGAGGGAGAGCTGCCTGGTGGTGATTTAACCTGAGGGTTACCACACCTCAGCCCAGGGAAGGTTGAGAAGGAATAATCTCAGCTGGTGCGAGAATTGAACCCACGTTGTTGGTGTCATTCTGCATCACTAACCAGCTGTCCAGCTGCCAGCTGATTGGAGAGACAATAGGAAAGTTCCAAAACCTCCTTCTGGGAAGACCTGCCCAATCACTTGGCCAATCAGGAAGTGGCCAGATGAGCGATAAACCTTCCCATAGGACCAAGACACTGAGGGCAGCAGTCATCTTACTGAGAGCTGCTGGCCAATCAGAATCCAGAACCCAGCAGCTCAAAGCACCTCCTTGGGAAATCCTGGCTACTGTCGGATGGACAGGAATCTGGGTCACAGGGCCATGGAGTGACCCAGAACATGGGTAAATACTGTGTGAGGGGGTAGGGTTGCAGTTTGTGCAGTAAGGGGTGCAGATAGGTTGGTATCAAGAGCAGAAGGAGGGCTTGCAGTCGGGTCCCCCTCACATCCTGATGCTGAGTCCCTCAATCAGATATTGAGCATCTTTGATTGAGGCACCCCAGAGTTGGCCACAAGGTTTTTGCTGTCATCTAACCCACATTGCGACAGTCCTGCCTGGCATGGGGTTAATTCCTTAAGTTGTCATTAATTGGTCACTAAATGGCCTCAGTAGGCAGTGGGGCAAGAAGGTCAGTCATATTCCTTCCTGCCCAGAACCTAACTGGCGATGACAGGAAGCTGGCAGGGTTCCAGTATGTCCCCTTGCCTGGTCAAATACCCTTCCTGCTCCAAGCCTGTCACCAGTGAGGTTAGCTGATTCCATCTCAGTGTAAAAATCCTCACTCCTTATTGAATGAGGATTAACTGGGATATTATCAGTGTCCTAATTTCATAAACGCAACTCATTATCCTCTCAAGAAAATATTAGATATCACTCTTAGGGATAAAGGGATTGAGGAATATGGGAGGAAAGGGGAATCAGGATATTGAATTGGGTGATCAGCCATGATCATAATGAATGGTGGAGCAGGCTGGAAAGGCCTCTAGGTTTCTATATTTCTATGTTTCAAGCTCTGAACTATGATATTTGTGAAATGCTAGTGTTTGGCATTATCAAAAAATTCCACACATTTCAATTTTTTTCCTAATGTTGCTTCTGACATTTCAACTTCCAGCTTAATCCCACATATTCACCCGGAACAATGGTTTCACTCCCAACTATCAATTCATTAAAACTGAAAGGTAATTGGTGCTGCTAACATCCTGGTTTGCTGTCTGTGGGAATTCTGCAATGTGGTTGGTCCTGCTGGAAGCTAAACCTAGCTCACTGGGGAACAAGCCAAGCTTCTCCAGAATTTGCATGTAACTGAAGTGCCTCATTGCTGTGAGAATGTATTTAGAAGCATAAATTAAAGTATATACCATTTTGAAAAAATTAAAACTGTAGCAACATGTTTGCAGTCTTGAGGAAGGGCTTGGCAATCAATGATTTGTTGATTTGGAGGGGAGGGGCTGTCATGTGAAACTTGTGTGGGGTTCTGCACTTTGGTAGAAAGAATAGAGGCGTAGACTATTTTCTAGGATAGGCCTCTGGAAATCTGAAGAACAAAGGGACTTGGTTCAGAAGTCCTGGTTCAGCTGGCAGTTAGGACGACAAATGCAATGTTAGCATTTTTTTCACGAGGGCTAAAATACAAGAGCAGGGATGTACTTCTGAGGCTGCATAAGGCTCTGGTCGGACCCCATTTGGAGTACTGTGAACAGTTTTGGCCCCGTATCTAAGGAAGGATGTGACAGCTTTGGAAAGGGTCCAGAGGAGGTTCACAAGAATGATCCCTGGAATGAAGAGCTTGTCGTATGGGGATTAGTTCAGGATTCTGGTCTGTACTCTTTAAAAGGATGAGGGAGAAAACTAATTGATACTTACAGAATACTGAGAGGACTGAATAGAGTGGACATGGAGAGGATGTTTCTGCTAGACTAGAATTCAAAGGCACAACCACAGAATGAGGGAAAGCTCCGTTAAAACTGAGATGAGGAGCAATTTCTTCAGCCAGAGTGTGGTGAATCTGTGGAACTCTTTGCCACAGAAGGCTGTGGGAGCCAGATCATTGAGTGTCTTTAAGGCAGAGATAGAGAGGTTTTTGATCAATATGGGGATCAGAGGTTACAGGGAGAAGTCAGGAGAATGGGGATCATATTACCCATGATTGAATAGCAAACAGACTTGATGGGCTGAATGGCCTAATTCTGCTCCTCTATCCCACGGTCTTACAGTCTTATACTGATTCAGGGAATTAGTTAATGTTCAATTTCCTGCCATTGCCTCTCTTTACCTTACACAGCACAGAGTGTTGAGAAAGGGAGATTGAATTTGGTATCCTTCTCCAAACCCTCCACTCCCACCAGGTCCGAGGAGTCAGTTGCAGAAGCACTGAGGGGCCTTAGCTCTGAGTAATCGGGGCTGGAAGCGTACAGAGGGTCAATGTTATCTGATACAGTGAAGGCCATTCTCTCAGTATAAAATATTAGCAGCATTGTTGTGTCAACATTTAGAATTATGGCACTGACACAGGAATGCTCCCAACCCTGGGCAGGTGCACACAGGAGGACAATTCAGTTATTCAGTGCCACAGTCCCACATTCAATAGCATCATCAATAATTAACTCAATAATTAAATAAACTAAGTACAATGGCAGAGAGTGACCCAGCCACTCACTCACTTTGCTGATTATCAGGTCAACAGTGCAACAAGAATCCAACTCCTGCCTGTCCGTTTTTCCAGTTTCTTCCAGCCATTCTTTTCCTCCTTACAGTGGAGTCGTTCATCACCATTAACCAGCCTTGTGCCGAAATTAACCCTCCAATCACTGAAATTGAGGCCTGAATTTTCCGCACAACAGGCGGAATTTTGCTCACCACCCGCCCTCCCACCTTGGAATCAGGATCAGGGCGAGTGAGACTCACAGAATTCACAACTACATTGACCCCAGACAAGATCTTACGAGCCTCGCCCCAGCAAAGTCATAAAATCTCGGCTAATGTGCGCACACCGGCAAGCGGAACTGGAAGCAGCTGTGTTTTCCAGTCCCACCCAAGATTAATCAGCAATGGGGTTATTTCGCTAGCCGACCGTTTAGGTCAGATAGGGTCAACAGGAGTTGGGGTGTGGTAGGCACCGGGTCCAATTGCTGCAAGAGGGAGGTCTACAATATGGCGAGAAAACCAGGAAGACACTGGGATCGGAAGGGCATGTCATATGGGTAGCAAGCCCCCCACTCCCAGGTTTAGCTAAGTGTCTGTGAGCAGTTGTGGAGTGAATGAAGCCCTGGGAGAACATCTTCATCCCGAGGAACGCCAGGAGGAGGTCACCCTTTCTCTCCAGTAAGGCCTGGGAAGAGGTGGAAAGCCTGAGGTTTGTAGACATCACCTGAATCCAGTACCGAATAGGATCAACGATCTTCTGCACTCAGCAAGAGTGAGTGGTTATTGTCCAATGTGGGGGAGTAAGGAAGGGTGCCCATTTCTTGCTGTACTCAAAGCTGTGGGATTCAGAACTCACCTCCGCCTGTGCCTGTTATTGCTGAACAGAAGATCTGAAACCGGGGCCAATCAAAGGGTTGGGTGTTCGTTGATGTTAGGAGTGTCTACAGGGATAATGTGAGGGGGGGAGACATTGTGAGAGACAGCAAAGGGATGTTGCTGGAGATGGAGGAGTGAGTACTCAATGGAGCTTTGCACTTAGAGGAGAAACATAACCACAACCTCGCTGAGTGATCCACCAGCTGGTGGTGAAGTGTCTAACCTGGTAACTCTCACCAATCAGGAGTCTGAGAGTGAGCAGGAAGGTCCACAGGTCATAGAGAGGCTGTGATGAACCTATGGCCCAATGGGCAGAAGTGTGACAGGAGGAAAAGAATGTCTGGGTGTATCACCCCCTCATTAGAACAACACTGAGGCACCAATCACTCAGCCACTGTGATGCCATTAGCACCAATGGCACTGGGCCACAATCCACGGACATTGACCCTCAGGGACATGACTGATAGTCCTGACTAACTGCTTCTACCCCTCAGCCAACCATCCTACAGATCCAGTTAGAAACATGTTGATCCAGTTGGATAGACTTGGTTTGTTTTCTCTTAGCATTCATGTTGAGTAGGCCAGAGTACAAGAGCAGGGATATACTACTGTATAAGGCCCTGGAGTATTGGGAGCAGTTTTGGGCCTCATATATAAGGAAGGATGTGCCGGCCTTGGAGCTTCACAAGAATGATCTCCAGAATGAAGAGTTTGTCGTATGAGGAACAGTTGAAGACTCTGGGTCTGTACTTGGAATTTAGAAGGATGAGGCGGGATCTTATTGAAACTAACAGGATACTGCGAGGCCCTAGATAGAGTGGACATGGAGAAAGTGTTTTCAATCGTAGGAAAAACAAGAACCAGAGGGCACAACCTCAGGCTAAAGGGACGATCCTTTAAAACAGAGATGAGGAGGAATTTCTTCAGCCAGAGAGTGGGGAATCTGTGGAACTCTTTGCCGCAGAAGGCTGTGGAGGCCGGGTCACCGAGTGTTTTTAAGACAGAGGTAGAGAGGTTATTGATTAATAAGGGAATCAGGGATTATGGGGAAAAGACAGGAGAATGGGGATGAGAAAAATATCAGCCATGATTGAATGGCAGAGCAGACTCGAAGGGCCGAGTGGCCTAATTCTGCTCCTGTGTTTTATAGTCTTATGGAGCTAAGAAAACTGTGACCAGATTGAGGTGTACAAGATAATAAGGGGCAATGATAGGTTGGACAGGAAGCAGTTCTTCCCCTTAGTTGAAGGATCAGTTAGCAGGGGACACAAGTTAAAAGTGAGGGGTGGAAGGTTTAGGGGGGGATGTGAGGAAAAATGTTTTTACCCAGAGGGTGGTGAGGGCCTGGAATGCACTACCTGGGAGGGTGGAGGAGGTGGGATGTCTCACATCCTTTAAAAAGTACCTGGATGAGCACTCAGCACATCATAACATTCAGAGCTCTGGGCCAACTGTTGGCAAGTGGAATTAGGTGGGCAGCTCAGGGCCTTTCATGTGTCGGTGTAGATGGGACAAAGGGCCTCTTCTACACTATAGTATTCTGTGATTCTTTGACCCTCCATTGACCCCGGAGCAGGAGCCCATGGAAAGTGCAACCACAGCATGCCCTCTTCCTCTGCATCACACACCAGCTCAAATATTGGCACATTGGTGGGCAACAATGCATTGACTGAGTTGGTAGCGCACAGTGGTAAGGGCACATCGTACCTAGTGATGGTGGTGAGGGTGTGCCTGGGGCTCAGGCAGTGGGAGGAATGCTGGAGAGCAGGACCTTGCTGAGTCTGAAGCAAATGATTAGATTCCAGAATTGTCCATCGGGCAACCTCAACATTACTGAGTGATCCACCAGCTGGTGGTGAAGTGTCTAACCCGGTGTTCAGTGGGATGCACAGGTGGAGATCCCTGAGGGTCACCGCACCATGGTATCCATCATGGAAGAGTCCGCATGCTCTGCGTTGACCCTGAGCTATGAGCACGCAGCTTTGTCCAATAAGAGATTGGTGACTCTGATGGAGAATCACCAGAGAGAGAGAAAGATGCTGAGGGACTGTATCCCTGACTGGGGAGTCAATGTCTCAGAGAAGTGCTTGGCTATTTCTAACCACAATGTGGAGAAATTCCTTCTCCCAAAGGCTTGTGTCATCAGTCGCAGTTCAGGGAGTAGCTCCTATAACTCGGAAGGTTATGGATTCAAGTCCCATTCCAGGACCTGGACACGTCAGAGTTAGAGGCCAGGATTTTATCGGCACACCCACACCAATTCCGGGGATGGGTGAGGCTCGGAGAACGGCATTCTCTGTGGCCCTTGGGCAGGATCGTACCAACTTCAGGCAGACGCACCGCTAAAATTCCACCAAATGACTACAGTTCACAACTGCAGGAATGCTGCCCTGTCAGAGGTGCTGTCTTTTGGATGCCTTCTCATAAATGCAAGGTACAAACTTCATGGAGATCCTTCATGGAAGAGCAGGAGAGTTATCTAAAGATATATTTTAACTGAAAATTTTGAAACTGCAGCATCCTCCCTAAAAAGGGAAGAAAGATGGAATAGCTTTTTCCCCCAAATCCTAAACTTGAGATCTCTCTGAGGGGAGATAAATGAACAAGGAAAGAAAAACGCCTTTCGTTCTGACAGCAGCAGCTGTCCCCAGATATATTCCCAAAAGTTATTTCCTGATGGCTGTTTTCTCATCAATGTTCCCCACCAAGCTTGCAAACTCATCAACAATGCCCCTGCGGCTGTTTTGTATGTTGCAAATTTACTGAAGTCCCTAACAATGCAAGCACCCAGACGGCAAACAAGGCATTGAGAAGGATCCAAAATCAGGATCTAGATTCTCGCTGGCATTTGAAACAAAATGTTGAGTTTCAGTAACTTTCTATTGATGGAATAACCCCTGCCCTAACTGCACAGCAAGGCAGCCACCCAGTTAGACAATGGGGACATGGCCTTGATGGACATTTGGAGATGTATCAACACTGACCAGCACCATACTCACTATTCACCTCACTCCAAATCACAAACCTTTCACCAATGATTTGATTTGATTTGGTTTATTATTGTCATATGTATTAGTATACAGTGAAAAATGTTCTTTTTTGCGCACGATACACACAGAGCATACTGTTCATAAAGAAAGAAAGGAGAGAGTGCAGAATGTAGTATTACAGTCATAGCTAGGGTGTAGAGAAGGATCAGCTTAATGCAGGGTAGGTCCATTCAAGAGTCTGATGGCAGCAGGGAAGAAGCTGTTCTTGAGTCAGTTAGTACATGACCTCAGACTTTTGCATCTTTTTTCCCGATGGAAGAAGGTGGAAGAGAGAATGTCCGGGGTGCGTGAGGGGGTCCTTAATTATGCTGGCTGCTTTTCTCAGGCAGGGGGAATGTAGACAGAGTCAATGGATGGGAAGCTGGTTTGCGTGATGGATTGGGCTTTGCTCACAACCTTTTGTAGTTTCTTGCGGTCTTGGTTATGAAAGTTATGAAAGTCAGTTGGTAGAATATTGGTTCATAGTCACAGTTAGCACACGATGGAGGAGTTAATTATACGGCAGCTTGCCTTTGATTTACAGCAAGTTTATTCTGCCTCCCACTCAACAGAGGCACAAACTCCATGCAAGATCCCCGTCACAGCTCTTCCAGCTGTGTCTATGAATGCCATTCTGCAGTTTGGGCCAGTAACTATTACCTGTCTTTTATAAGGCAATTCGCTTAACAAGATATTTGGCAAAGCATTCAGCTATTGAGACACAGCAACAGAGAGGTCAACAAGGGGAGCAAGATTGCGAGCCACGAAAGGGAACTAAATTTTAAAATACGCTGCCTTTCAAATTATTTCTAATGTTCCGTTTCAAATAGAAATTGAAAATTCAATACCCTCCCAAGATAAATGATTTATTAGAAGTGTTGATGGACTGGAATTTGAAATGATGTGAAGGTTTCGCAACTCTGTTCTACGGAAACTTGTGCTGTGGATTATTACTTAGTCCCCTGATTGCTGTGAAAAGCTGTTTTGCTACATGTTCAAGATCAAAGTAGCCAAAGCTGAAGACTTGTATTCAGGATTGTGTCTGGGAATATTGAAGGCAATCTGATACAGTGCCATGGAGCAGAACAAGTCAGTTGGTTTCCGTCTGTGACACAGGCATCCTGTTAGCAATTACTACTCACAAAGTCATGGAAGTTTCTTCCACATTGAAATACACATTGAAAAGTGGCTTATGCATTTTACGGCAGGCAACCAAACAACTTTCCATTCAACTTAAAATGACAGTCAGTCATTTTAAAAACATGAGAAGTCAGTCTCCTGAAAACCATGTTCTCATTATTGCCGGGAACATATCAAGCAAAACGCAACCTGGAGGATTTTGTAGAATAGCCACGATTGATAATCAGGCCTGGTTATTTCATATTTTCTCTCTCTCTGAGAAGTCCCATCAAGGCAAAATCAGACTAAGATTGATCTGATTCTCGTGCTGACTACAAAATGTTGCCAGAGGCAATTCGCTGCCAATTTGTCGGTAACATTAGCTGCAGCAGCCCCTTCTCAGGTCTCTATCTCAAATTCTTCGTGGCCTCTTCCTTTGCGTTCTCACCATATCTGCCCTTTGTGATTTGTTACAGCTGTTCCCAATTTGAAGTAACTTGCTCCAAAGGTTCGTATATTTTTATTACTGTTTTTAAGATTAATTCGCTGAGTTCCTCGCCAACATACTGGACCGAGGCAGCGACAAAAAAAAGAATGGCATTTATCTGTTTTTATTCTGTTGCAACAGCACTTCCTAACAGATGGTCAGTGAGGACAATTCAGAAAGTTTCTGTGACTCAGATATTCCCAGCTTCCTGTCTGCGGGAACATGTGCTATGCCAATTGACACACAGGGGCTACATCTAACCATGAGGAGCAGCAGCAATAGCGGAGCTTTGTTCTTCATTGTAGCATTCCGTCCACATCAGCCTCAACAGCTTTGTGACAATCAGCATTTCAGCTCTCACCAAAGCTGTCCTTCCTCGAGATTGCCCGCATCCCAAAATCTATTCACCCAGAGACCGCCAAGAATCATATATTCAATAAAACAGCAACACACACGTAACGACTTTAATAGGGCAATTGAGGTGGGTCTATTGGAATATGAACTCCCTGGTTAAGGGCCAAATTGGTGTGACCCCCCAGAGATCAGCCTCGGAATATGTAGTCCCGAGAGTGGAACCCTCGGAAGGGGAAAATATGGAGGGCAATACCCTGGAAATTCAACAATAACCTACAATGAACCCTTTCTTAGTGCAAGGGGGTAGTTGCTCATAATTGGTTAAAGGATGGCATTAGGCATCAGTTCTGTTTATAGAATTCACTGGTTTATTGTTGTGGGTTGTGGACAGCTTGTGATGTATTCCAGCTGTCTGCTCTGATGCTTTGTTGTTTATACTATTATATCTAAATGACATTTTCTTTGTTGATACTGTTGGGTATTATCTGCATAATTTGTCGTTGTGAGATGGCATTTTTGTAAGTGGAATGTATTTCTGTAAAATTGCTTTGACAATAAAAAAGAGGGCCAAACTCATGGGCCAATCAGGGAGGCTCTTGCTTTGTATTGAGGCAGTCGTGCCAGTTCCTCTGGGACTCTGGGTGTGGGCTGGAACTGGACGCACTCTGTACCCTATCATCAGGCCTGTAAATAAAGGGGTTTTGGTGAAGGGACTTCTGCCTCTGAGAATTTATTCCAACACTGATTTACATTTTTTTTTTAATTCATTCCTGGGATGTTGGCATCACTGGTTAGACAGTCATATTGCCCGTCACTAATTGCCCCTTGAGAAGGTGGTGGTAGCTGCCTTCTTGAACCTGTCCCATCGGCTGGCTGATGATGTACGGAGGGAGTGAGAGGGGGATGGGGAGGTCTGGGACAGAATCAGAGAGCAGGATCCCCCACTATTGTGGTTGAAGACAGGCTTGTCAAACACGGTAGGCAGCCTCCCCTCCCCCCCACCTCACCTCTCCCCCTCTCTTCCTGTCCCCCATCCCCTTCCTGCCCCCCCTTCCCACTTGCCCCCTCTCCACCTGCTCCCCTCCTGGCTTCCTCTCTCCCTCTAACCCAGTGCTCCACTCCCTACCTGCCTCCATCTGGTTTGCCCCCTTCTTGTCCTCTTCCCCCCACCTGCATCCCCCCCCCCTACCCCTTGCCTCCCCCCCCCTTCCCACCTGCAGGTGGCAGTGGTGCTGGGTGGGTCACTCACCATTGGTCCAATTAAACCCCTCAAGTGGGCAATTGTTTCCCACCTGAGAACCTCACTCCACAAATACCCGGATTTAACCCGTGGCACTAAACAGCCAACTGGGCAAGTTGCTTGTATGGGCAGGGTGTCATTCCTTAACTGGCCTCCCAGATTCGTCAGCAGGCCCCATTCCCCCCCTCCCTCAACCCACCCCCCCCTGCCCCAAAGTTCAAACCCTGCAAATTCCACCCCCCTCTCCGACCCACCCAAGCCCCTTGTCAGCTGGGTATCTGAGGAGGACCCCCCCCCCCCCCATTACTTACACAAATCCTAATCCAATATTGCACACCGGCTAACCCAAAGTGCCGATCTCTGATTGGTCAGCAGCTCTCTGTGATGGGACTCCGTGTTCCTGAAAGAGCCGGAATCCTGCCTCCCGCCCATCACTGATCAATCCACAGTTAAATAAGGTCGGGTCAGCTGGTGTTTCCCCTTTACAGACACCACCCCCTCCCCCCCAATCCCCACCCCCACCCCCAGCTCAGAGTTTTAGCTGTGATGGTGAATCAGACACCTCCTACATTTCAGCTATAGAGTCTTACAGCACTGAGAAAGAGGGAGAGGCCATTGGGCCCATCCTGCTTCTGCCAGCTCTTTGAAAGAGCTATTCTGTTGAATCCCAATCCTAGCTTTCACTCACGTCACACACCCGTGCCCCCACATCCCCCAATACCCTCGCCCCCCCCAACCCCCCTGCCCCCCCCCCCCCCTCCCTCCACCCCCAACCCATATTTAGCTTCCTGAACTCAGTGAAGCCAGGGTTAAATTTAAGGCCTTTATTGTTCCTGCCCCAAGAATGTCCGTGACAGATGCTGCCAATGAGGATTCAGACCACATGAGGAATGGATAAATGGGGTGGCACAGTGGTTAACACTGCCGCCTCACAGCACCAGGGACCCAGGTTCGATTCCCAGCTTGGGTTACTGCCTGTGTGGAGTTTGCACATTCTCCCCATGTCTGCATGGATTCCCTCCGGGTGCTCTGGTTTCCTCCCACAATCTGAAAGATGTGCTGCTTAGGGTGCATTGGCCATGCTAAATTCTCCCTCAGTGTACCTGAACAGGAGTGTGGCAACCAGGGGATTTTCACAGTGACTTCATTGCAGTGTTAATGTAAACCTACTTTAAACACTAATAAATAAATCAATAAAATGGCTTAGACATAGACATAGAACACTACAGCACAAACAGGCCCTTCGGCCCACAAGTTGTGCCGAACACATCAAAACCTACCCAGCCATAGACCTATCTATAACCCCCAATCCCGTTGGATCCCATATACTCATCCAGAAGTCTTTTAAAAGACCCCAGCGAGTTCGCCTCGACCACCACTGACGGCAGCCAATTCCATTCACTCACCACCCTCTGAGTGAAAAACTTTCCCCTAGCATCCCCTCTGTACTTGCTTCCCTGCACCTTAAATCTGTGCCCTCTCGTCACGACCATTTCAGCCTGGGAAATAGTCTCTGAGAGTCCATCCTATCTATTCCTCTCAACATCTTGTAAACCTCTATCAGGTCGCCTCTCAACCTTCGTCTCTCCAGGAAGAACAGTCCCAGCTCCCTCAACCTGTCTTCATAAGGCATGCCTCTCAATTCAGGCAACATCCTTGTAAATCTCCTCTGCACCCTTTCAATAGCTTCCACGTCCTTCCTATAGTGAGGCAACCAGAACTGCGCACAGTACTCCAAGTGTGGTCTGACAAGGGTTCTATAAAGCTTTTAAGTAGAAGAGATGTAGGAATTCCTTGCAGGCCCAGAGGATGTGAGTGTTCAATTGGCTGCTCTTCAGACTCAGACTACAGTGTGGTGGAAGTCTGTTCCAAAGGGTTTAATGAGAATGAATTAACTCTTCGCTCTGATTGTAGAGTCAGCGGTGAGGGAACAACTTCTAATGCTGGCACTGAGTGAATAAGGGAAGGGATTCCCCAGACAAAGTACAGGGAGTGATTATGGCTGAGGCCATTGCATCATTTCAGGAAAGTCTGGAGAAACACTTGAGGAGGAGAAATAATCCGAGCTCTGGGAATCGAGTGGGATCGGCTTCAGATCATTCAGCTGAATGATTGGCTGATTCAATGTTGTGTACATGCTAATCGATTAACCAATCTCAGACCCACTCAGGCCATTAGCATCTACTTCCTCCAAAACATACTTACCCCTCTCCGAATGATATTTTCCTATATTGGATATAGCTTTTGGAGGCTAAAGGGATTAAGGGATATGGGAGGGGTTGGGGGGAAGATAGGGTCAGGATATTGATCAACCATGATCAAAATGAATTATAGAGCAGGCTCAAAGGGCTGAATGGCCTCCTCCTTCTCATTTCTATGTTTCTAGGTAGAAATTTCCAATACCCCACTCACAAAAGCAGGATAATACCACAATTCCTCACTATTGCCAAAATACAGTGCAGAAGGAGGCCATTCGGCCCATCGAATCCCACTCAAGCCCTATACCCATAATGCTACAAATTTATCCTGCTAATCTCCCTAACACTAGCATGGCCAATCCACCTAACCCACACATTCTTGGACTTTGGGAGGAAATTGGAGCACCTGAAGGAGACCCACACAGACATGGGGAGAACATGCAAACTTCGTGACCCAAGGCTGGATTTGAACCCGAGTCTCTGGCACTGTGAGGCAGCAGTGCTAATCACTGCGTCACCGTGCTGTGCCAAAATGGGTCAGAAACAATCCATCTCAAACCACTGCCCCTTCAACCCTAATGGTGCTGAGAAAACATCGCATAAACCCTTGGGCTGAGATCAATGCCACTGCTTTACGTCTTCTCTGATGGCAGGTCTGTCACTTTTCCAGAATAGAACTTGGTAGGTCAATTATAGATGTGGTTATCGACGAACCTCTGGAATCAACTGTCACATCTGATGCTTGGCAATTTATTTGTGAAATGAGTTCTTATTACAACATTGAGGCACAAGGTGTCCATTTCCAGCACCCAACTGGGGGGTTTGCAGAATACTGATACACAGAGAGAACATACCTTTGGCCTTCTGTGTAGCTCCTGTGCCTTACAGACTTACGTTTGGTCTAACATTCTGCACAGCTCTGATGCAGGGTCATCCAGACTTGAAACATTAGCTCAATGCTCTCTCCACAGACACTGTTAGACCTACTGAGATTTCCCAGCATTTTTCTGTTTCAGATTCCGGCATCTGCAATATTTTCACCTTTATCCAGGAATTTTATTCCATGTTTTGGAAAAGGAAGTCTACCGCCAGTACAAGACATTGCCAGGGCTGGAAACAGTGGAAGGGGAGAGAAGATGATTCAATGAGCAGTTAGGTTAAACCAAGCTCGGCCTTAAAGGAGCAGATATTAGCTCAGAGTTTGCAGGTATAATGGTTACCACATTACTGACAGCAACTCCTGAGGGTCCGCACATGCGCAGTTAAACATGGAAAGTGGCAGTCAATGATTACTTGCTCTTCCTGTGGGTGAACGGTGACCACCCTCACAGATGTCATCAGCACAGGGTCACAGCTTTCATGTGGAATTTAACCAGGGCCAACATTCTCTGACCATTCACACCCTGCCTCCGCAGACAGAGAGCAGGGAGAATTTGGCACTCAGCCCCCAAACCTTCATTCACTGCAGCGGGATCGGAAAATTCCGCTGGCATGAACAGCTGGAGAATCCTGCCCTGTAGAAAGAATGAAGCCTTGCTGAATGAGATAGGACTGAGCATTAATTATTTATTACTGATAAATGACATATTAACTGTGAAAAGTTGGCAGGAGGGGTGGCACGGTGTTAGCACAGTGCCAGGGACCCGGGTTTGATTTCCGGTTTGCGTCACTGTCTGTGTGGAGTCTGCACATTTTCCCCATATCTGTATGGGTTTCCTCTGGGTGTCCCAGCCTTCTCCCACAGTCTGAAAGATGTGCTGATTAGGTGCACTGGCCATGCTAAATTCTCCCTCATTGTGGCAACGAGGAGATTTTCACGTAACTCCATTGCAGTGTTAATGTAAGCCTACTTGTGACACTCACAAATAAACTTAAAAACTTAACTTACATTTGATAATCTGGAATATCATTCTCTCCATTCCATCATAAAAATTCTATCAACTTTTAAAAGTTACAAAAAAAATGTAATTTTATCACTTATAAACTTAATCACAATGCTTTAACTTTTATCCTAATCCATGTGTATACTCCAATCTTTATTTTATTCTGTTTAAAATTTCTTGAGTAGGGAAGATATTCGGTGATTTTTACTTCCTGCTTTGTTGTCTGTGAGAGTTCTTCAATATGATTGGTTGCTTGGTGACATCACTGTAGATCCTGTATAGCTGACACCAAAATAAAATTAATGCTGTCTCAGGGAAAATTGACCTCACAACACCTGATATATCCTTCCTTAAGATCAGCAGTGAGCACGTTGTGACAAAATGCAACCATTATGTTTTGCAGAGGTGACATGTCTCATGTACAAATATACAGAACTTGGCCACTTCAGACTCACTGGGAGGTGGTAGAGGATGGGAGGGGAGGGGACACAGTGCTGGAACACTGAGTTTGATTCAGTCACCTATTATATATCTTATCCATAACCCATATGGGTTACTAAGCATAAACAGGAAAACAAAAGCAATGAATAATGTCACACAAAAAGATGTTTGAAAGATGTTTATTATTACAAAGATGAACAACCCAACTGAACTAGTGATAACATGAAAACATACCAATCACTGCAAAATGAGGTCAGCAAAATATGTGCAGTGTACACTCAGGTATATACAGTGTAATGGTGACACTGTGGCACAGTGATTAGCATTGCTGCTTCACAGAACCAGGGACCTGGGTTCAATTCCAGCCTTAGGTCACTGTCTGTGTGGAGTTTACACATTCTCCTCGTGTCTGCATAGGTTTCCTCCGGGTGCTCCGGTTTCTTTCCATAGTCCAGGTGCAGGTGTGGTGGATTGACCATGTTAAATTGCCCCTTGGTCCCAAGGTGTGAAGGCTACGTAGATTGGCCTTGCTATATTGCTCGTTAGTGTCCCAAGATGTATAGGTTAAGAGGAATTAGACATGGGAAATGTGCAGGGTAATAGCAACAGAGTAGGAGAGAGGGCCTGAGTAAAACACTCTGTCAAAAAGTTGGTGCAGACTCGTTGGGCCAAATGGCCTCCTTCTGCACTGTCTGGATTCTCTGATTCTACATTGCCAAATAGAAATCATTATTTGGATTATTACGTGTCACAGACGGATGGATTTAAAGCCACATTGTTTTATACAAATTGCAGGGTTTTAAATCGAGGAAAGGAATGGAAGAGTTTTCATCCAAAAATCTGTTAGTCAGATTAAGGCAGAGAGGAGGAAGCAGTGGGACCTGTGTGTGTATAGGACATCTTCAAGGGCCAGTTTGCAGACTTGACAGGCAGCGAGAAACAAATGGAGAATTGAAATTCCATCCAGTGAACTGGCTTCTGCTGCAAAGTTAGGTTGTTACCAACATGAGAGTGGCTTTTGTTTGTTGAAGATTAACTTTGCAGAAGGCCAACGCTTTCCTCAAGACTGTGTTAAAGGGGAGAGCACAAGGCCAGTTTAACAATGGCAGCACTCATTGATGAGTCAGTCCGACATGGGCCAAGAATACATCTGCTTTGCTAGACATCTAGCTAGGTTTGTACAGGAATATTAAACCATCACTGAACTGCTAAATGAGACTATTCTGTCTTCCCAATCTTCCCGAGTACACTGGCTCTGTTAAAATACAAGTCCATGAGTCTTGGCTGCTCCCTCAGCCTTATTTCAACCCAGACACTGAGTGTCAGAGGACTTTTCCACAGTGGAGGAATCACATTTCAACACATTCCCATCTTTACCTCTTCAACGAGAGGCTACGTGACAGATTAAAGGCACAGACTTCCTTGTTATTCTCACTTCCAGACTGTGGCTTATTGTAGCATTCACTTCGCTGTTGGTTCGCTTTCTCCACAGAGAGTAATGCTGAGCCTGGCTCTTGTGTGTAAAGCTCATTGCTGTACCTGCTTCCCTGTCTTCTCTCTGCTGTCAGACTTTTGAATGGACTTACCTGGCATTAAGCTGATCTTCCTCTACACCCTATCTATGACTGTGACATTGCATTCTGCACTGTCTCCTTTCCTTCTCTACGAATGGTATGCTTTGTCTGTACAGCATGCGAGAAACAATATTTTTCACATTATGTTAATACATGATAATAATAAATCAAATCAAATCATTCTATTAGGACTAGCAGGGTGGGAGAGTCAGTTAGTATTCCCAATCATAGGTTTTTAACTAAGCTGAACGCAAATTTGTTTTTTGTAATATATTTGAGAGTATGTGACTTTTACAGCGTGTCACCTCTCTCTCTCTCTCTCAGCTTCTCCCATCAATTATGAATGGTTATTAGATAAATGTAATAATTATTCCCCCCCCCCATTATAGTCACAGATGTAGATGTATAAAATATGCTTGGGGTGGCACAATGGCACAGTATTAGCACTACTGCCTCACAGCGCCAGGGACCCAGGTTCAACTCCGACCTCAGGTCAGTACCTGTGCACAGTCTGCACCTTCTCCCCATGTCTGTATGGGTTTCCTCCGGGTGCTCTGGTTTCATCCCACAATCCAAAAGTGTGCGGGTTAGGTTGATTGCTAAATTGCCCCTAATAAGAGGTCCAACAGATTTATTTGGTATCACAAGCTTTCAGAGTGCTGCTCCTTCATCAGGTGACATGGATCAGCCCTCCAAAAGCTCGTGATTCCAAATAAACCTGTTGGACTTTAACCTGGTGTTGTGAGACTTTTTACTGTGTCCACCCCAGTCCAACACCAATGTCTCTACATCATAAATTGACCCTAGAGTCAGGGGATTAGCAGGATAAATGTACAGGGGTTACGGGAAAAGGGGGCTGGGTCGGATTGTGCTCGGTGCAGACTTGATGAGCCAAATGGCCTCTTTCTGCGCTGTAGGAATTCTATGATTCTGTGATATTCCCGTTGATACAAACTCATTATTAAATCAACAATGTCCTCAGCCACATTCATTGGATGGTTAATGGCCTTGCGCCCAAAGACTTTTGCTACAATAAATGAGTCATTAGGTCATGACCTACTGGACATCCGTATTTCCACTCCAAGGACACTTGTAAGTGAGATTTACTTTATTCATACGTGGGACACTGTGTTCATTGCCCATCCCTAACTGCCTCTATTTCAGAGGGTATTTGAGAATCAACTATTTTGCTGTGAGTCACCTGTAGACTAAGTAAGCACAGTAGATTTCCTTCCCTAAGGGATACTAGTGAACCAGATGGGTTTTTTTTTCCAATAGTGCTTTCACGGTCATCATTAAGACTTTGAATTCCAGACCTTTTATTGAAGACAAATTTCACCATTTGCACTGGTGGGATTCGAACCCAGGTCCCCAGAGCATTACCATGGGTCTCTGGTTTACTAGTGCAGCAACAATATCACGACACAACAACCTCTCCCTTACGCCTCAGTCAACACCATAAAACAAATTATCTGGTTATTATCACTTTACTGTGGGAGCTTGTTGTGCACAAATTGGCTGCCAAGTTTCCTGTGTTACAAAGAACAACAAAGAACAAAGAACAACACAGCACGGGAAACAGGCCCTTCGGCCCAACGAGCCTGCGCCGCCATCCTAACGTCTTAATGACATATAGAGACCAATATAGGGACAATTTGTTACCCAATCAGCCTAAGAGCACATTTTTGGGATGTGGAGGAAACCGGAGCACCCGGAGAAAACCCACGCAACCACGGGGAGAACGCGCAAACTCCCGCAGACACAGGCCCAAATCCATGTGTCTGCACACCAACAGCGATAGTCTCTGAGCTGTCATGTTGCCCATCTGATGGTCCAGTTTAAGCATACACTAACGACTTGAAGCACTAGGCCACTCCTGAAGTAACCTCTAGGAGCAGCCCTCGCATGACCTGCCGAATGCATGCACCTTGTTGGTCAACAAGGTGGACCGAATAGCCTGTGGAAACAAATAAGATATTTAGACAGTCCTACTATATCCCTCTATCTGCAGACCGCTCATGTGGCTGTCCAAGAGACCATTAAACAACCCTAGCATGCCTGCTCCCACCACCTTACTCGGTAGTGCATTCCACACCCCCACTACCCTTTGTGTGAAAAACTGCCCTCTAATATTCGTCTTATACATAGCCCCCCTCACCCTAAGGCCGTGACCCCTCGTTCTATCCATTTCTAATGATGGAAAAAGCTTACCACCATTTACTCTATCTATACCCCTCATAATCTTATATACCTCTAATAGATCCCCTCTCAGCCGAAGTCTTTCAAGGGAAAACAACCCCAGTGCGTTCAATCTTTCCTCATAAGACAGCCTTTCCATACCAGGCAGCATCCTGGTAAATCTCCTCTGCACTCTCTCCAGGGCCTCCACATCCTTCCTGTAGTACGGCGACCAGAACTGGACGCAGTACTCCAAGTGAGGCCTAACCAACGTTCTATACACTTGTAACATCAGACTCCTACTCTTGTATTCTATACCCTTTCCTATGAAGGCTAACATACCATACGCTTTCTTTATCACTTTCTCCACCTGTACTGACACCTTCAGAGACTTGTGAACCTGCAACCCCCAGGTCTCTCTGCGTCTCTATACTCCGGATAGTTTTACCTTTTATCCTATAACTCCCCTCTACATTATTCCGGCCAAAATGCATCACCTCGCATTTATCCGGATTAAATTCCATTTGCCATCTATCTGCCCAATCTACCAACCTATCTATGTCCTGTTGTATTGCCTGGCACTGCTCCTCAGTTCCCGCCAATCCAAGCATCTTAGTGTCATCAGCAAATTTGCTGATCACACCCCCTACCCCCTCTTCCAAGTCATTTATATAAACCACAAATAGAAGAGGTCCTAGTACTGAGCCCTGTGGCACACCACTAGTGACTGAACTCCAGTTGGAAAAAGAGCCTTCCACTACTACCCGCTGTCTCCTCCTCCCAAGCCAGTTCTCAACCCATCTACATACCTGGCCCTGTATCCCATGTGCCTTCACCTTTTCTATCAGACTACCATGAGGAACCTTGTCAAACGCCTTACTGAAATCCAGTAATCAACGGCTTGTCCTTCATCAACCGTTTTTGTCACCTCTTCAAAAAATTCCACTAGATTCGTAAGGCACGACCTCCCCTTAACGAAGCCATGCTGTGTATCCCTGATCAGATTGCAGCGCTCCAGATGCTCATACATCCTGTCCCTGAGGATCCTCTCCATTAGCTTACCTATAACTGAAGTCAAGCTCACCGGCCTATAGTTCCCTGGGTTATCCCTCTGACCCTTTTTAAACAACGGTACTACATTTGCTATCCTCTGGGACCTCACCTGTGTCCAAAGAAGAGACAAAGATTTGCGTCAGAGGCCCAGCAAGGTCATCTCTCACCTCCCTTAGCAGTCTGGGGTAAATGCCATCAGGCCCCGGAGCTTTATAAGTCTTTATGCTGACTAAAAGCCCCAACACCTCTTCCCTCGTAATGGTTATTTCCTTTAATGGGTCCTCAAATTCCTCAAAGCCGGCACCAGACATCAGGTCCCTCTCCCGCGTGAATACCGACGCAAAGTATTCATTCAAGATCTCCCCCATTCCCTCAGGCTCTAAGCATAGTTCCCCTCCTCTGTCCCTGAGAGGTCCAATCTTCTCTCTAACCATCCTTTTGCTCCTTACATAGGAATAAAATGCCTTAGGATTTTCCTTAATCCTACCTGCCAAAGCCATTTCGTGGCCCCGTTTTGCCTTTCTGACACCCCTTTTAAGATCCCGTCTACACTCTCTATATTCTTCCAGCGCTGTCTCTGTTACAGCAGTGAATTACATTTCACTGTGTGAAAGATTTTGGGGCTTGCAGGAAGGTACTATATAAATGCAAAGCTTGTGTCTTTCCCAAGCTGGAGGTCAGATTGATGGACAGAATGTATCCCAATGCTCACCCAAATTTCAGCCTCTTTGTTCCAAAACCCAACCACCTCCCTCCTCCCCCAGCCCCACATCGCCCTACTCCACCCCCTTCCCCCAACCCCTCTCCCCAAACCTGCTTCCACCGAGGTTCAATCGATTCTTCACTAAAATCATTGCTGCTATCGGATTGTGACTAATTTCATTCCTGTTTGTGTGAATCTCACACCACAGTTACATCAGGCAGTCAGGAGCGGTTGTGAGGGAGTTAATGCTGTGAATCGTGGACTGTTGGAGTTCAGGTGACCCTCTATCCTGTGAAAGTCCTTATGGGGTGCCAGGGACTCGGGTTCAATTCTGGCCTTGAGGGACGTCTGTGTGGAGTTTGCACATTCTCCCTGAGTCTGTGTGAGTTTCCTCTGGGTGCTCCAGTTTCCTTCTACAGTCCAAAGTTGTGCAGGGTTAGGTAGATTGGCCATGCTAAATTGCCTCTTAGTGCCAGGGGGATGAGCAGGGTAAATGTGTAGGGTTGTGGGGATAGGGCCTGGATGGGATTGTGGTCAGTGCAGATTCAATGGGTCAAATGGCCTCCTTCTGTACCATAGGGATTCTATGAAAGAGTTAGTTTAATAGCCAGAGGATAGGGAAACATGCAGGGGGTAAAACTGGGCCCTCGAAATGGATAACAGTGAAGAGGCAACTCACTGCACAACATAAAGCAGGAAGCTCAATACCAGCCAGGCAAAACCACCAAAGTCTCTTGTGTCTTTTCTCAAAAGCTTTATTTCATCCCCTGTGCTATTCTCATCTTTAAGAAGTTGCTGCAATAGACCATGAAAAGTTGTTCTTTCGCTGATTGGGAATAGCTCATGGTGCTGTCAACAGAGAAGGAGGCATCTGGGTGAAAATGTGCCACAGATTGGAGAAGGGGAGTTATTTCCAAACAGTTTGTTTTATTACTTTGATTAACTTCTAATCTTGATTTCATTTGATTGCATTGGCCTGTGCAGATCTTAAACTCACATAATTTACCCTGAGTTTATCGCAGAACTATTCACTCAGACAGTTGAGAATGGTATGAATATTTATTGTCACTGCGTAAATCTGACCAAACTAGTCACAACTGGCACAGTTGAACTATTTTGACCTGTACTGCTTTAATTCCATCATTTAACATCAGTTGATCAGTAACCAGCAACACACTAAATCTGATTTCTAACCACCAGATATTAAACCCAGAACAATGTGGAGACCACGTAAGATCAACTCTGATAAGGTTTAATTTCTTTTAAAATATACGGGTTGGGAAGTTAATGGTACATACAATGGAGTCACATTCAACCGTTAAGGAACAGTGTACAGAAATCCACATCAGAGAGGAATTGTGAAAAGTGCTAAATAAAAATATCTTAATCCTGGGCTCTGAAAGGTATTGAAAAACCAACTATTTACTTGTTTGAAAATATTTCACACAGGATTAATGAGCTTCGCATTTAGTCCCAGACAAAGGATGTTTGCGCCCCTGATTCTATTTAAGCTTAAAGTCATTTTGCTTGCAATGAGCAAGTTGAGTAGATATCACACCTCATCACCTCTTTCAGAAATATCCCAACACTTTTCACCTACAGCGAACCCAGCACAGCAACCACTTTATGCATGGTAAGATCCCTTAAATTGCAATGAGATGAATTAAAATGGAAAATGTTGGAATATCTCAGCAAGTTTGCGTGATAGACTGGGCTACATTCACGGCCTTTTGGAATTTCTTGCAGATTTGGGCAGAGCAGGAGCCCATACCAAGCTGTGAAACAACCAGGAAGAATGCTTTCTAAGGAGCATCTGTAAAGATCGGTGAGATTTGTAGCTGACGTGCCAAATTTCCTTAGTCTCCTGAGAAAGTAGAGACATTAAAAAATCGGGTTGAGAAACTTAGCAGCGGTAAGGCTTTGGGGAGAGTGCAGAGGAGGTTTACCAGGATGTTGCCTGGTATGCAGGGTCTTAGCTATGAGGAAACTGGGGTTGTTCTCCCTGGAAAGACGGAGAATGAGGAGAGACCTAATAGAGGTGTACAAAATTATGAAGGGTATAGATAGGGTGAACAGTGGGAAGCTTTTTCCTAGGTCGGAGGTGACGATCATGAAGTGTCACAGGTTCAAGGTGAGGGGGGGCAAGGTTTAACTCTGATATCAGAGGGACGTTTTTTACACAGAGGGTGGTGGGGATCTGGAATGCACTGCTAGGTAGTGTGGTGGAGGCGGACATGCTGGGTTTGTTTAAGATTTATCTGGATAGTCACATGAGCAGCCTGGGAATGGAGGGATACAAATGGATGGTCTAGTTGGATCAATGAGTGGCTCAGGCTTGAAGGGCCTGTTTCCTGTGCTTATTTTTCTTTTTTCTTGGTTCTTTGTTCCTTGTTCTTTAGTAGAATGGGCCGAATGGCCTAACTGGGCTCCTACATCTTATGGTCTTTTGGCTTCGCAGGACACTGAATCTGCCTTCAAGCCCTGTCAGGAAATTTGGGACATCAAGATTCCAAACTCAATTCCTAACATTAGAAAACTGATTATCGGCCAAGTGACAAAGCCTGACACCCGTCACACATATCCACCACCCCCCATTCTCAGCAGCCAAGATTCCCACAGCTAGCAGGAGCAGAAGGTTCACTCCTAATATTGGAGAACATTTTCATGTTTGGTAGGGAATGCTGGCAGCATTGATTGGCTTCTGGTTGATAGATTTTCCCTCACATCATCATCAGAGATTCCATTTTCCTTCCCATTGGAAAAACAAGCGGGATTCTGGTGAAAAGACCAGTTGCCCTGAGCAACAACCCAGAGGCAGTCAGAGGCGGCAGAAACTTCCACCCGGCTGTGCAAACCTGCCCTGAAAGAATGGGTTAACTCAGCTCCAGTTTCTTGGCACACAGGGAACTGCAGAGATTATGGGGCCCATCGTCCCAAATATCCATATCGGGGGTGGGAGTGGGGGTGGGGATGGGGGTGCGGGGGATAGTCTAGAGGAACTCACAAATCTTAACAGCATTACTACCTCTTTATATCCCCGTGCGGGCGCGTGAATGTGCTTGTCACACCACAGACGGAATAAAGTTGCTAAAGTGTTTGGTCATAAGCTCAGTGTTATTGACAGACAGGAGAAAAACGGGAGCTGGTAATATTCCACAGTTTGGTGTCAATTGAATATACAGTAAAAATGAAAAAACACAGCAGCGGTGATACAATTTACTGACCATTTCAAATCCTCCTTTATTGCTTGTTAGGTCGTGTTTATTCCCATCATGTAGAGAAAGCTCACCCATATAACAGCAATAAGTCAATTTTATTCTCAATGTGCGTGCAACCATCTACCCAAAGTGCACACAGTTCAGCCTTACAGAATTGTCTACACAGCTCATAGACACAGCCTGAGCATCAGGAATTAATGTGAGTTATACTCTAATTACACAGGGCTGAGTCTCCACGCAACAGGTAGACCAATTAGGAGAGTGATTGTACTTTTTACTTGGTGCTGTGTTCTTGCTGTTTATTCTCTGGAAACTTTAACAGGCTCGATGCACATTGCTGCTTTTTCTAAGCTGGAATCCTCAGTTTGAGTGTGCAGTCAGATCACTGGGGCAACGATACTTTACCCCACTGCTATCCCAACTCTCGTGATTTATTGATGAGAGAAGTGGAAAAAAAAGAACAGCAGCAAGAAATACTGAACTGTTAAAATGGTAACTTATGTTTCTCCAGAATAATCTCCTTATAAACAGGAATTTTAGCTGAAAGAACTCCAAGAGAAACCGGTGAAAAAGATTTCATCAAATATTTCAATGTTTATTTATTCAGAAACTGCGTTCAGTCCATCAATGATGCCGATAAATGGCTTATTAAAGTTATTTCCCACTTCTTCAAATCAGATTTAAACTGGACTGATGCTTCAATTTGAATCATAGGATCATACCTACATTGCAGAAGGAGGCCATTCAGCCCATCGACTCTGCATTGACTCTTACCCAGGCTGACCTCATAGCCCTTTGTATTTAAGCCCCTTACCTATATATCTTTGAATACTAAGGGACAACTTAGCATGGCCAATTCTCCTAACCTACACATCTTTGGACATTAAACTAAGCAAATTTCCAAATCAGCTCTTGGAAGCAGTGGGGCTGTTGACCCCTGGATCATCTCCAGTAAACCCAGAATTGTTAACATTTCCCCCAGAAAGTAGCTGGCTTTTCAGCTCTGCCTCCTTCCGATTCCAACAGTTACTGTCCATGTCAATGCTCTCAATCCATTCACTGACCAGCCAGGCCTCCCCACAGCCTCACCTCGGCATTTTCCCACATTCCGGATTCAACGTTGAGCTTAACAACTACAGATAGTAACCACTTCTCCAATTTCCCTCAGAAAACAGGCTGTGAGTGATCAGTCTGCTATTCCCATTCAAATCTCCTCTAAACCCTCACCGCCCTTACATCCCACCATTCAAACTTTCCCTAACTTTTCTTTTTATATTTGTCCATGACTCTCTATCTCATTGTTTTATGCACCAACATCTCTTTTTTGCTACTTACTCTCTGCTGCCTTTAACCCTCGTGTAGGCTTTCCTTCGTTCACCCCACTACCCATTTCCCACCCCCCCATTTTCCCACTCCCCCCATTTCCCACCCACCTTTTCCCATCCCACCCCCCCCATTTCCCACCCCCCCATTTTCCCACCCACCTTTTCCACCCCCCCCATTTCCTATCCCTCAGTTCCCAGCCCCCCCATTTTCCCACCCCCTTTTCCCCACCCCCCCCATTTCCTATCCCTCAGTTCCCAGCCCCCCGGACCTGCTGATACATTTTGAACTTTCTCCATTTGGATGAAATCTGAGTGGAAATGTGAGCTCTGTTTCTCTTTCCCTCCCGCAGCAGACGTTGCTGAATATTTCCAGCACTTTCCGTTTAGATTCTGACTTTCCAGAATCTTCTCCAGCTTTTTCCTGATGTCCATACGATACAGATCGTATCGTACAGATCCGATACAGATGTCCAGCTTATTTCATTGGAAAGCGATTCGAAGCAGTAAGTGTGGCTGATTGCTTCCCCATTCTGATCCACAAACAGCTGATATCGCTTTTCCTCCCTCATCCTGAGTTGCTGTGGATAAAATAATGAAGAATTATTTCCCTTTGATACCATATAATTTGAGCTAACCAAAAATATCCTTTTTAAAAAAATTGATGCCAATATTGAATAAGATGTTTAAATTAACTGCTTTTCCCAATTATTTGAGTAAAATCATTTTTGCAAGATGAATACACTCTTAAAATAATTTATTTACCCTCTTTTTGAACATGTGTGAATTTAAATTATTTGCATTTGATAACATGTTGCATTTTAATTCATTTTAATTTATTTTGAACTTAGATGGGTGGCACAGTGGCACAGGGGTTAGAACGGCTGCCTCACAGCTCCAGGGATCCAAGTTCGATTCCTGGCTTGGGTCACTGACTGTGTAGAGTTGGCGTGGGATTCCTCTGGGTGTTCTGATTTCCTCCCACAGTCTGAAAGACGTGCTGGTTAGGGTGCATTGGCCGTGCTAAATTCTTCCTCAGTGTACCTGAACAGGCATCAGAGTGTGGTGACTAGGGGATTTTCACAGCAACTTCATTGCAGTGTTAATGTAAGCCAACTTGTGACACTAATAAATAAATTTTCCAGTTTACTGCCGTGGACTCTCTGTTTTTACAGAGAATGTTCATGTCAATGAACCAGCGCTGATTCTGCGCAGTGAATAATTCTACGAGGCTGGTGCAGTCACAGATAGCCCACTACAGGGTTGTTTGGAAGGAGAAGCAGGCCTAACCCACTGGACTCATTCACATTTGAACAGGAGTCTCTCTGGGAGTATAGCAAATCATGCAAACATCTTGTAATTGTCATAGAAAATCAAAATGGGGTAAAGGAGTTTGACATGATAAGCCAACTGTGTCCTCTGGGATGTTAATGGTAATCCCTTTCAGTTAGAGACCGCTATCTAAACATGTGATCTTCAGATAGGGCACTTGTCCTTTACACAGACTGAGTGGCCCCATGAGGTACCGGATCCGTCTTGTTTGGTGTAGTGGTGGGGGGGAGGGGGGGTGTTTACCACACGACAGCTCAATTATGCAATTGCTCTCGCTGTAGGGGAGGGGGGGACGGAGAAAACTGTCCTTAAACTCTCTTCATTCGATAGCATTCCCTGGATAATAAACTAGTCTGGAAAGATTCAAATGGGATTAGGTTAATACTACCGAGTACAAGAGTGTTGCAAACCCCACGTCCCACACACTTCAAATTATTGTAAAGAAACCTTCAGTGTGACAATGGGTAAGTATAGTCCACTCTGCAGAAAACTAAAGAAAGCAGATGGAACTGAATGCATTTCGTAGCTTATTTCCATTTGTATAATTCGCTCAAATGTGAACTTAACACATTTGTATGTCAATAACACAATAAGGTGACCTGAACTGACCAGTTGTATTATTACTGTTACAAAATGATCTGTGTAATAAATTGATTACAATTTTGAACTTGAGTGCTGTTTCCCTGTATGTTACAAATTTTGCTTTCAACACACTCTGTAAATTGTTAACAGTAACAACATCTCCATTGACCCTCAATAATGCATCCCCTCCCTATCTCCATAAATACCTCTGGCCTCAGAAACTGCCAAGATCTGTGTGTTCCTCCAATCACACTGACAACTGTGCCCCCGGCTGCCTGGGGGTGACCCTAATTTCAGGAATTCTCTCCATAAACCCCTCTGCTACTCTCTCTCCCGTAAGAACCTCCTTAAAACTCACCTCCTTTATAAGCTTCTGGCCCCCTGTCCCAACATCTCCTAATGTACGATTTTCTTTCATTTATTAGTAAATAAATGCGTGCAGGATCAGAAAGCTCATGCCTGAGTGTGTGCAGGCAAATTTAACTAATGGCAGATATTAGATGGATTGGCCGTGCTAAATTGCTCCTTAAAGTCCCAACAGTGTTTAAGTTCATTTTATTAGTGTCACAAGTAGGTTTACATTAACAATGCAACGAAATTACTGTGAAAATCCCCCAGTTGTCACACTCCGACGCCTGTTTGGGTACACTGAGGGTGAATTTAGCACGGCCAATGCACCCTAACCAGTACATCTTTCGGACTTGGGAGGAAGCTGGAGCACCCGAAGGAAACCCACACAGACACGGGGAGAACATGCAGACTCAGCACAGACAGTGACCCAAGCTGGGAATCAAACTGGCGACGTAAGGCAGCAGTGCTAACCACTGTGCTCCTGTGAAAATTCCTGAGATACTTATCTACGATAAAAGTTTGAATCAAAATTGAACTTGATGTAGTTAATGTTCTGCTGAAGCATTTATGAAATTGGCACTTTTGTTTGACACGAATTCCAGTTGGGCAAAGTAAGGTAATTTTTTGGCTCGGGAAGTGTTTAGTCTCAGGGTGAGTTAAAATTAATTAAAATGCAACACATTATCTGATGCAAATAGTTTAAATTCGGACAGACTCAAAATACGCCAGAGACTATTTTAAAATTGTATTCACACTCAATTGCATTTGCTAAAATTATTTTACAGTCATTGTGGGGGAATAAAAGCTGTTAATTAAAGTGCCTTATTCAATAGTATAGGAGTTACAGTAAAGTTTAACTTCTTCTTGTGAAGCGTCAGGGCAATGTAGAATTCCAATGGAACCAACTCCATGTGCTTTGCACAAATTGCTGTTTGCCGCCCTCTGCTGCTTAGCATCTTCACTGCAGATTTGTCACCAACACAGTCATAGAGTCAAAAAATCCCGACAGTGCAAAAAGAAGGCCATTCAGCCCATCAAATCTGCACCAACCACAATCCCACCCAAGCCCATAATCCCACATATTTACCCTGTTAATCTTCCTGACAATAGGGTCAATTGAGCATGGCTAATTCCCCTAACCCACACATCTTTGGAGCATGGGAGGAAACTGGAGAACACAGAGGAAACCCATGCAGACATAGGGAGAACATGCAGACCCCACATGACCCAAGCCAGAATTGAACCCGAGTCCCTGACACTGTGAGGCAGCAGTGTTTGCCTCTGTGCCACTGTGCCGCTCCCATACATCTTTCAAGTCAGAGATCTTTATTGCAAGATAGCACTCAAATGGTAATTAAAACCTATTTTCAATATATATTTACTTTCTGATTCCCCATCCCCCAAATCAAAGACTTCAGGTAGATACATATTTTAAATATTGGGATTTTTATAACAGCCAGTGTAAAATCACTCACTGAAAAACACAGAATCATTGACCTTTGGGAAAGAAAGAGTGGAAAATGCGAGGGAAATTCAACATTTTTATTCTTTCACAGTGGGGATTGAATTAAAGGAGTGAGTTTCAGAATCAAACCTCCCCATCGAGCTTTGAATGTGTGTCAGCCAATGAGATTCAGTCAGCAAGATTCACAGCTAAACTGACCAATGGACATTATCGAAAAGCTCCTGTTCGCTTTTCAATTCTAGTGCTGCTATTTTGTACAATTATTTCACTGATTGATCTGACACCTGTAGCCAGAATGAGTTCAAATCTCTCACCATGATGCTGTAACTCCGATTGCTTCACAAACTCACAATTCATAACAACATAAGAACTAGGAGCAGGAGTCGGCCATCTGGCCCCTCGAGCCTGCTCCGCCATCCAATAAGATCACGGCTGATCTTTTCGTGGACTCAACTCCAATGACCCACCCGCTCACCCTTAATTCCTTTACTGTTCAAAAATTTATCTATCCTTGTCTTAAAAACATTCAATGAGGTCGCCTCAACTGCTTCACTGGGCAGGGAATTCCACAGATTTACAACCCTTTGGGTGAAGAAGTTCCTCCTCAACTCAGTCCTGAATCTGCTCCTCCATGCACCCCGCCCTACCCCCAGTATCCATTGATCCCTTTAACCCCAAGAGCTATATCTAATTCCTTCTTGAAATCAGACAATGTTTTAGCCTCAACTACTTTCTTTGCGAGTGAATTCCACTCATTCACCAGCCTTTGGGTGAAGAAACCTCTCCTCACCTCAGTTCTAAAATTTTTACCCCTTATCCTCAAACGCTGATCCCTAGTTCTGCGCCCCCAACATTCCCACATCCTGATATACTTCAGTCCACAGGTTTATTTTGTTAACTAAAGTTTACCAAGATGTTGCCTGGTACGGAGGGCGTTAGCTATGAGGGGAGATTGAATAACTGGGATTGTTCTCCCTGGAAAGACAGAGGCTGAGATTTATAGAAGTTTATAAAATTATGAGGGGTACGCATAGGGTGAACATTTGGAAGCTCTTTCCCAGGGGCAGAAATGACAATTACAGGGGGGCACAAGTTCAAGGTAAAGGGGGAAAAGGTTCAGTGGAGATGGACAGGGGAAAGTTTTTACACTGAGGGTGGTGGGAGCCTGGAACGCACTTCTGAGTGAGGTGGTTGAGGCAATTACATTAGTGACATTTAAAATTTATCTGGATAAGCACATGAACAGATGGGGAATGAGGGATACAGGCGGTTGGTCCAGATGGGACAATGGGACAGACTTGAAGGGCTGAAGGGCCTGTTCCTGTGCTGTTCTGTTCTTTATTCTTTGTCCACTACCCAGCATTTTGCTGAACTGTGTTCTCCATTTGGCTCCTACACTCTCATCTATGTCCTTGCATCTCTAAGCCAGACCTTTCCAACTCTTCCCACATCAGATCCCCAAGTTCTATTTTCAACTTATTTATAACTCTGCTTCCTGCACCCAATTTCTCACTAAATCCTACCCACCCTGGACCTCGCCATCCTTCACTGGCTCTTGTTCCCAGTCTATTGACTGCCCTCGCTCCCACATGACAAACCCCAATAGGTGAGCGAAAACCACCACATCCCCCCCTGCCCCCCCCCAGATGGTGCTCTGACCAGGGAGCTATCACAATCACACCTGATAATTGAAGCAATGTTGATTTTAATCTGGAGTAATGCAGTATCCTGTGGTTTTAATGTGTCCCCCGGGATTGCTGCATTGAATTAGTTTGGGGTTGATTGACAGGGTCATGTCATGTGACTGAGGACAGCTTTTTTGCTCTGAACATTCTAGTTTTAGTTGCATTTCACAGTTGCTGCCAGAAGCTGATGGAGACAGGCAGTATCTCTCTCTCTCTCTCTCTCACTGTCTCACTCTGTCTCTCTCACAATTTTTCTCTGCCTCTCTCACTGTCTCTTTCTGTTTCTGTATCACTCCAGAAGCTTTCTAAAAATTTCAGGACTGCGAAGCCTGAGAGTTTTAATCCAACATTCAAAGGATTAATTCACAGCTGGTGTTAAAAAGCTGAAGATGCAACATCATGTCAGCATACCTGCTTTTCTGCTAACTTAGAGTGTATGTCTATGGGGTTAATTTATTTTAGAACAACAGAGATAGTTAGCTGTTAGGACTTATATGGGTTATGTTTAAATGTTGCAATTGGTAAAAGTTATGGTAATTCTTTTTGTTATATTCCAACTGTGTTCTTAAATAAACTTTGTTTGGTAAAAGTTCCCTAGTGGGTCACTTAAATCATAACTAGCACGAAACAGAAAATGTAAAACTTAGGGTCTGGGCTATGTTCATAAAAGACGTTGGTCTTAACAATATTTTTGTGCATTTGGACATGTTAGATTCATAGAATAAAATCATAGAATCTCTTCTGTATAGATGGAGCCTGCATCAACAACGACCCACCGAGACCCCACCCCCATACTCCCATATATTTATCCTCTAATCCCCCCAACACTAGGGTCAATTTATCATGGCCAATCAACCTAACCCCGCACATCTTTGGACTGTGGGAGGAAACTAGAGCATCAGGAGGAAACTCACGCAGACACAGGGAGAACATGCAATGTTGGAGGGTGTTGCAAAACTTGCATTTCTTCCAACAACTTACATTACAGCATCCCCGTTCAATCATTGATACTTTCTCTGTGTCTTTGTTTAAATGAGGCCAAATTGCCTTCACAAGGCACTGCTGTAGGAATTAAATTTTTCAGATGATGACACTGGCACACCTCTGATTGCAACAATGATTTCCCCCGTGAGTAAAACCGTGAAGCCCATGATTGATTTTAATGTTTATCTTCATTATAACATTGTTACATGTATACATATAAAATTGCAATTATATGTATTATATATTTGCCATTTACTGTAAAATCATTACAAACTATTAAAGTTCTGGCTAAACAGTAACACAGACACCAATTCTCACCGCAGGCTGTTGTAAGGATTAGTTATTTATAATTCAATCACAGCCAAATCGATATAAAGACAAGAAAATCTTACAGTATAGGAAAAAATAAATATTAGAACACTCTCTGAGTCGGAAAATTCCTCCAACGTTAGAAATTAACATTTGATTTTAAGCTTTGAACATTCTTAAATCTCAAAGTCTTGGTATGAATATCATAGACTAAGGATGTTTACCTGCACAGAATACCTATAGTGAAGAAGGAGGCCATTTGGCCCATCGAGTCTGCACTGACTCTCCAACAGAACATCTTTACCCAGGCCCACTCCACCCTGCGCCTTATCCCCGTGACTTGTAATTCCTCCTAATCTACATATCTGAGCATCACGGTGGTACAATGGTTAGCACTGCTGCCTCACAGTGCCAGGAACCTGGGTCACTGTCTGTGTGGAGTCTGCATGTTCTCCCTGTGTCTCCATGGGTTTTTTTCATTTACTCCAATTTCCTCCCACAGTCCGAAAGATGTGCTGCTAAGATGTATTTACCCAAATAGGTGCTGGAATGTAGCGACTAGGGGATTTTCACAGTAAGTTCATTGCATTGTCAAAGCAAGCTTACTTGTGACATGAATAAATAAATTTTAAACTTTGTGGTGGGCAGGATGGACAATTTAATGGACCTGTTCTCATGTGCGCACATTTCCCTAACCTTGTGGAAGGATTATGGAATTAATAATTCAAGGATTATGAAGGATATGGAATTAGAATTCAATCTCAAATCAGGGAAATAAAGAGGGAAATGAAAGATTGGATTCAGAGAGAGAAGAAAATAGAGGCAGAAATGAAAAGTTTTTTAAAAATTACATTTTAAAAATCTCCAGCAACAATTAAAACCTGGGGGAATGAGATTCCATAATTGTAACAGTTCATTATCAAAGCTGGAGAAGATGACTGACAGAAATTGAACCCGTGTCCATGACACTGTGAGACAATAGTGCTCACCACAGTGCCACTGTGCCACCCTCGTACACATATATATGTATGCACACACACATTTGTGCACAGACATTTGCACACATGCATGTACGCAGACTCACACACACATACATGTGCAGATATACACACACATGTGCATATACATACATGCACAGTGACACACACATACGCAGACGCACACAAACATTCATGTGCACAGTCACACACACACACGTGCACAGTCACACACACACACGTGCACAGTCACACACACATACACATGTGCAGTCACACAAACACACATGCGCAGGCACAGACACACGTGTGCAGTCACACACACACATGTGCAGACACACAGATGGTCTGATAATGTATCTGAACAGTGAGTTGGAGTGAGAACTTTGACTGGTTGCTTTACCCTTGAGTTATAGCACTGAGGCGAGGATTCTGGATTTATTATCACCTGGCTAACACAGCACAGACTGGGAGTGAAACGGTTAAACCCAGTGGTCTACACTGAGCCCCTGGACCTGCGGTACATTATACCAAATAATTCTGGGAATGCCAAATATTGTCTGGTTAAAATATTCAAGCTCGGCTTCCAGAGGGATGGGTTCGGAAGTGTTTCAGGAGTGTTGTGTTGATGCGGAGGTGACTTTTTAAGAGATAAAACCAGAAAATAATTTCATTTTTATCATTTGAACAGCAGCCGGTGAAATCCGTCACCTCTCAACCCTCCACCAGGTGGCAGCAGCTGGACTCAGAAAGGAATCTCAAATAATTTCGACAAATAGATAACCACAAATAAAATGAGAACCAATTCAATCTACACAAAACCACGGAAAGAAATCTCTCAATATTTCCCTGATGGATTTATGAGTAACTTATGAGTTCTGCTTTTCAATGTTCCCACAGATGGACGCAGCCTCTCCACATCTCACCTGTCCAAACACATCCAGGTCACTCGGTCTCCCACCTGTCTTCTCCAAACCCAAGGAAAGGACCACAATGTCGAGTCAGTGGTGGGAATTTTACTGCCCTGCCCGCCACGGGAATCGGAGCATAGAACCCCGACAGTACAGAAGGAGGCCATTCAGCCCGTCGAGTCTGTACCAAGCACAATCCCACCAGGGCCTATCCCCATAACACCACTTATTTAGCCTAGCTAGCCCCCCAATACTGAGGGGTAATTTTAGCATGGCCAAGTCCACCTAGCCCGCACATCTTTGGACCGTGGGAGGAAACTGGAGCACCCGGAGGAAACCCACGCAGACACAGGGAGAACGTGCAAACTCCACACAAACTATGACCCAAACTGGGAATCAGACCCAATTTCCTGGCACTCTGAGGCAGCTGTGCTAACCACTGTGTCACCGCGCTGCAGATGAGGAGCAAACCTAGGGAAGGTCTGCTGACCACGAGCGGAATTTTAGTTTTGGGACAATTAAGATCCCACTCTGAGTGTCAGAGAGACAGACAGCACGATAACAAGTGCTAGCTTTATCAATCACACCCACAGCCCATGAGAGATTCAAGGAAAGTTTAACCATGGAAGCCTCTGGGAATGGGGTTTCCAGAGCATTGTTCATTCTCGGTGACTGAGAGATCGATGTTAGGTTAATAACAGCTATTTTATGGTGAATGGGGAGATAATTACCTGTGCGAAATACCTGTGGTGAGATTACCAGGTAAAGGAGGAGGCTCCACACCTGTCAGACACATAGCGACTGGCCTCTTATTCCAGCTGGCATCTTTGGGAAGTGTGTATTAAACCGTGCACCTCCCTCTCAGTTCCCCTGCTGTGATATTAACACCGAGATAACAATTAGCACCAATTTATCCCTGAAAACTCTTCCCAAAAACTCCATTCAGTTTCAACTGTGGATTAACACAGACCTAGGGTGCCACTTGCTGGTCAGTTTGAGCAAATGCAGCTTAATATAAAAGTTTAAAGTTTAATGTTTATTTATTAGTGTCATGAGTAGGCCTACATTAACACTGCAATGAAGCTACAGTGGAAATCCCCTAGTCGCCACAGTCCGGCACCTGTTCGGGTAGAACAAAGAGTCCAAGGAAGTGTGGGTTAGGTGGATTGGTCATGCTAAATTGCCCCTTAGTGTAAGGCAGATATATGATAAATACATGGGGTTACAGGGATAGGGGCCGGGTGAAGTTATTGTCAGTGCAGACTCGTAGGGCTGAATGGCCTCTTTCTGTACTGTAGGGATTCTATGGAAAACTAACAACAATGTATAGAACAGGAAGTGTATTCAGCTGATTGAATTACAACAAAAAATAAGGAATGGGATTGAGAGTGAGTCAGTGTCCACTGACCTTCCCCCATGAGGGTGGGGGTTTGACATTGGGAGGCATGTTATTGGAGGATTGGGGTCCCGGGAGTGGGGTTCCAGAGGTGGAGTCCTGGGAATAGGGTCCCAAGTAGTGGGGTTCAAGGACGCTGGGGCCTGGCAGGGGTGTCCCAGGAGGATGGGAACCCTGTCACACCCCGCCTTCTCCCACCCTAAGTCAATGGCAGGAAGGCCCTAGGGTAGGGTCTCTTCCCAGCACCAGTTCCAACTGTTATGGCCATTTTCTGGACCTCCTCCTGTTGCCGTTAATCCACAGATTATAATGGGCAAACTCAGGCAGTGTTGCCTGTGTATCCCAGAGGTAGGGGGTCCCTCATTCAAAGGCACTCAGTGCCTGATTGAGACACTGGTTATTGTCACTGCACCAGTTCACCAGATTCTCTATCTCATTCCCGTACTCTGTCTCATCATTGTTTGAGATCTGACCCACTGCAGTGGTGTCTTCAGCAAACTTGAAAATCGAATTGGAGGAGAATTTGGCCACAGAGTCATAGGTGTATAAGGAGGATAGCCGGGGGCTGAGAACACAGTCTTGTGGGTGTTGAGGATGATCTGGAGGAGATGTTGTTGCCTATCCTTAATGATTGTGGTCTGTGGGTTAGGAAGTTCAGGATCCAGTCGCAGAGGGAGGTGATGAAGCCCAGGTCAGAGAGTTTGGTGATGAGTTTCATAGAAATTATGGTGTTGAAGGCTGAGCTGTAGTCAATAAAATGGAGTCTGATACAGATGTCCCTGTTATCTCGGTGTTCCAGGATTGAGTGCAGGGCCAGGCAGATGGACCTGTTGCAGTGATAGGCAAACTGTAGTGGATCCAGGCACTCTGGGAGGCTGGAATGACCCATTTTGGCACAACTGTGACACACTTGTTGCTGATTCTAAGGACATACACAGAAGAGATCACGCCATTAAAAGGTAACATTATGGTCAATGCAGAATTGAGTGGACGAGCAGCGAAGTTCCCTCTCTGTGTTGTCCACAGTAATTTTCCAGCTCTGTCCAGGAGATTATAGTTGAAGGAGATAAAGCATAATTGAAGCTAACAGAGTGGCCGATGCACAGCACCTCCTAGATAAATACCAGAGTGTATTTGCGGAGACACTGAGCTCAATGCAAGGAGTTCAAGTGAAAGTTAAGTTAAAGCCTAAATAGTCAACCAAAAAGTCTCAAAGCAAGAGCAATGCCATTTGTAATTTATACCAAGGCTGAAGAATTAATACACGTTGTTTTCACTGCTATGTTAGAGCCGGTTAATTTGAGTGACTGGGCTACCTCCATTGTACCTGTAATGAAACCTGATGGTTCTGTTTTTATTTGTGGTGATCTTAAAACTGTGGGCATCCACTATTGTGCACTGATCAATATCTGCTTTGATTGACTAAGAATTTGTTTGCCAGATTTTCAGGTGGGCAGAAAGTCAAAAATATGTTTCACAAACATATTTACAAATTAATGTAACTACATAATCACAAACATTGTTTACCATTGTTATTCATAAAGGCCTTTTTTTGTTATAAAGGATATCTTTTTGGAATAACACCCACACCAGCCTTATTCCAAAGATCGATGGATCAGATTTTAAATGATCTCTCTGGTGTACAATGTTATTAGGATGATATTCTAATTACACGGTCCAGTAAACATTAGAACTTGAATACTTTAGAAGCAATACTGGAACATCTTCAAGCACATGACTTGCAAATCAAAACAAAAAAATGTGGCTTTTCCCAGATGTTAGTCCAGTCACGCTATTGATAGTAAAGGCTTACGTAAAGCATCTGAAAAGATGGACACTCTTTTAGAGCACCATGTCCAATAAATGTGACTCAATTGAGATACTTTCCAGGATGAGTAAATAATTATGGAAAATTTGTTCCTAACTTAGCTACACTATTGAAACCATTGCATAATTTACTGTGTGTAAAACTATCATTGTTCTGGGCACCAGATTGTGAGAAAGGACACAAGAATGTCAAAGATATTTTGCAGAAGTTTGAAATATTGGTTGATTTTAATTGAAGGCTCCCATTACTGCTTGTTTGCAATGCTCTACCTTCTGGAACAAAGGCAGTGGTTTCATGTGTTATGATTTTCAGACAAGAACAACCAATAATTTTTACTTTGTGTACCCTGATTAGTGCTGAATCTAACTGTGCTCAGCTAGAAAAAGAAGCATTGAGTATCATTTCTGCCATACAAAGGTTTCATCAACATGGCCATCATTTCACACTACTGGCTATCATCGACCCCTCGCTGCAATTTTTGGACTGTATAAAACCATTCCATTGTTAACTGATAGCCAATTGCAAAGGTGGTTACTGATCTTATCTGCACACTGCTAGGATATAAATTATGATCAGTCAGAGTGTCATACTGATCTTGATGCATTATCCTCTTTACCTTTACCTACACAGTACCAACTCGTATTGCTAACGTTCTTCATTTTTCATCAGCCATTTGACTGTGACAGCTCCTCAAATTCAGAGACAGACCAGGAATGATCCCATGATGGGAATGGTGACATATCTGGATGGAATCAAAAGGAATGATAGCTAGAGCACATCGCACGCTTCCTAATTTGAAAACCATATGTGCCAAGAAAGATTGTGATGACCATCCAAGGATTTATTGTGGGGAATCTGAGTGCTCATTCCTCCTCGTCTGCGTGGAAGAGTTCTTAAACACCTACATGAAAGACATTGTGGTGTAGTCTGGATGAAGGAATTAGCACATAGTTATTGTTGGTGGCCGGATCTGAGTGCTCAGATTGAAGAAAAACTGGAACGGTGTCAATCCTGTGCATGAATGTGGATAGGACGAGGGGTCATGGCCATAGGGTGAGGGGGGCTATGTATAGGACGAATATTAGAGGGCAGTTTTTCACACAAAGGGTAGTGGGGGGGTGGAATGCACTGCCGAGTAAGGTGGTGGGAGCAGGCACGCTGGGGCTGTTTAAGGGTCTCTTGGACAGCCACATGAGCGGTATGCAGATAGAGGGATATATTAGGACTGTTTAACTACGGCTTTTTCCACAGGTAATTCGGTCCATACTTGACCAACATTGAGCATGCATTCGGCAGGTGGTGCTGGTACAGCTCTTGGATGTTGATTCATGGGTTGCCTGGTACCTCATGTCGTAAATGAGTGCTTTATGTGGACCATCTGAAGGGAACCATGACAGCTCAGAGACTATCGATGTGGCTGTGCAGACACTTGGAATTGGGCCGGTGTCTGCGGGAGTTTGCGCGTTCTCCCCGTAGTTGCGTGGGTTTTCTCCGGGCGCTCCGGTTTCCTCCCACAACCCAAAAATTCGCTCTTAGGCTGATTGGGAAACAAATTGTCCCTATAGTGAGAGTCTTCCATATTAGGAATAATATATATATTATTATATAGGAATAATAAAATAGGATAATGGATTTGCTACTATATAGTTATGACGGCGGCGCGGGCTCGTTGAGCCGAAGGGCCTGTTTCCCGTGCTGTGTTGCTCTTTAAAAAAAAAGAATAAGAAATACACCATCGTCTACTTTACACCCCTGGGAGCGGAGTAAAATGCCACGGCAATGATTGATTTTGCTTGTCTGTTTAAGGGTTACATGTTCTAAGTCAAAATTGATGCACACTCAAAGTGGCTAGAAGTTGTTATCATGAGAAATAATAAATAAACCATTGAAAAACTTAACAGGTTTCCGTAGAAGATTTGATAAACAGAACACTACTGATAATGGTTCAGTTTACTTCAAGGGAGTTTGAGGATTATCTCAAAGTAAATGATATCCAGCATATAACATCTGAACCTTATCATCCAGCAACCAATGGATTCATCGAAAGATTTGTACAATCCTTGAAATATTCTTCAGAAGTTTTAAGAAAGCAAAGTTCATTATGATATTATGTGATTAGCCTTTTGGTATCTTATAGGAAACACTGCTCTTGAGATGACCCAACATTCATCGGCATTCCTACTCTTCAAGGGGAAGTTGAGAGCTATGTTTGATTTGTTATTGCTTCCAGAAACTTCAGAGATGGAACATCAACAATCTCAAATTCCAAATTGAGAAGTAAGGGCAAAACAATGCTCATTTGAACGAGGAAGTTGAGTATTAGGGTGTAATAACGTCCCATTTCTCCAGGAGTTAAAGAATAATCTCCTGCCAAGATTCATTATTAGGCCAGACCAATCAGGTAGGTCCCTTCAAACAACAACAACTTGCATCTTTATAGCTCCTTTAATGTAATAAAACATCCCAAGATCCTTCACAGGACCCAATGGTCAAAGATTTGTCCCCAGGCCACATGAGGATTTAACAGGACAGATGATCAAAAACTTCATCAAAGAGTCATGTTTTAAAGAGCATCTTAACAAAGGAAAGAGAGACCAAGAGACACAGAGAGAGTTTGGGGCCCAGGGAGATGAAGGTGTGGCTATGAAAGGTGGAGCAATTGTAATGGGCTTGCTCAGGAGACCAGGAGTTGAGGAGAACAGCTATTCCTAAGGATTGTGGGTCTGGAGGAAGTGAGAGAAATAGAGAGAGCAATGGACAGAGGTGAGGAGAAATGTCTTCACCCAGAGAGTGAACAGCCTATGGAATTCACTGCCACAGAAAGCAGTTGAGGCCAAAACATTGAATGTTTGCAAGAAGCAGTTAGGAGGCAAAGTGTGTCAGAGGATATGGAGAGGAGGTGGATCAAACTATTGAGTTGGATGATCAGCTATGACCATAATGAATGGTGGAGTAGGTTCGAAGGGCTGAATGGCCTCTTCCCTATTGTCTATGTTTCTAATACCAGGATGGGAGTTAAAGGCCAGAAATCTACCGCCTCAGAATCGGAGTGGGCGAGAATCCGACAACGGAAATCTCCACTGACCTTTGCGGGAATTCCCGGTCTGGGAGAACGCACAGACTCCACACAGACAAGCTGGGAATCAAACCTGGGACACTGGCGCTGTGAGACAGCAATGCTAACCCACTGAGCAACCATGGCACTCCTAACTCTCACAACTTCCAGTTGTTAATTGGACTGCATTAAGTCTACATCTCAGGCCATTCAGTCCAATTGGGCTATACAAGCTTTTATATTCTCTATGAATATAGAAGTTGATCCTCCAGGTGGATTGTCAGGGCACACTTGGCTTTTTTAAGAAAGCTGGCTGATCTTCCACTATTTCAATCGGATGCAATATCAGGTGAACTCACTCATAGACAAAGCTCCTGATATGTACGTGTGTGTGTGTGTAAGTGTGTGGTGTGTGGTGTGTGTGTATGTGTGTGTGTAAGTGTGTGTGTGTGTGGTGTGTGTGTAAGTGTGTGTGTGTAAGTGTGTGTATGTGTGTGTGTAAGTGTATGAGTGTATGTGTGTGTGTAAGTGTATGAGTGTATGTGTGTGTGTAAGTGTATGTGTGTGTGTAAATGTATGAGTGTATGTGTGTGTGTAAATGTATGAGTGTATGTGTGTGTGTAAGTGTATGAGTGTATGTGTGTGTGTAAGTGTATGTGTGTGTGTAAGTGTATGAGTGTAGTGTTGTGTAAGTGTATGTGTGTGTGTAAATGTATGAGTGTATGTGTGTGTGTAAATGTATGAGTGTATGTGTGTGTATGTAAATGTATGAGTGTATGTGTGTGTGTGTAAATGATGAGTGTGTGTATGAAGTGTGTGTGTGTGTTAAATGTATGAATGTATGTGTGTGTGTAAGTGTATGTGTGTAAATGTATGAGTGTATGTGTGTGTGTAAATGTATGAGTGTGTGTGTGTGTGTGTAAGTGTGTGTGAGTGGTGTGTGTATGTGTGTGTGTAAGTGTGTGTTGTGTAAGTGTGTGTGTGTATGTGTGTGTGTGTATGTGTTGTGTGTGTAAGTGTATGTGTGTGTGTGTGGTGTAAGTGGTGTGTTGTGTATGGGTGGTGTGTGTGTGTAATGTGTGTGTGTGTGTAGTGTGTGTGTATGTGTTGTGGTGTATGTGTAGTGTGTGTAAGTGTGTGTGTGTGTGAAGTGTGTTGTGTAAGTGTGTGTGTGTATGTGTGTGTGTGTGTATGTGTGTGTGGGTAAGTGTGTGTGTGTAGTGTGTGTAAGTGTGTGTGTGTTGGTGTGTTGTGGTGTGTAAGTGTGTGTGTGTGTGTAAGTGTGTGTGTATGTGTTGTGTGTGTGTATGTGTGTGTGTGTGTAAGTGTGTGTGTGTGTAAGTGTGTGTGTGTGTGTGTGTGTGTGTGTAAGTGTGTGTGTGTGTGTGTGTGTGTATGTGTGTGTGTTGCGGGGCAGCTTTGCAATGCAATACCTGTAGGGGGCAGGAGTAGCCAGATCTTCCCAAACCCCCATGTTGTTCTCCCCTTCCCCCATTTTGGATAACTCATTGCTATCACATCGTCTTCTCTCTCTCTCAGGCAGATCGATGTCACTCTATCAGACCAAAGCCTGTGACCCAGCTGTCCAGCTTCAGTGCAGCACTCAGTGAGTGTCGCACTGTCAGGGGTGCAGACTTTCTCATGAGGTTTTAAACCCAGGCCCCCTCAGGTGGAGGTTAAAGATTCCCTGATACTATTTGGAAGAATCGGAGAGTTAGTCCCAGCCACTACATTTTGTCTCAATCAGCATCACAAAAACAGATTATTTAAAAGGTTTATTTATTAGTGTCACAAGTAGGCTTACATTAATACTGAAATGAAGTTACTGTGAAAATCCCCTAGTCGCCACCTGTTCAGGCCAATGCACCCTAACCAGCATGTCTTACAGACTGTGGGAGGAAACCGGAGCACCTCGAGGAAACCCACGCAGACATGGGGAGAATGTGCAGACTCCACACAGACAGTGACCCAAGCCGGGAATGGAACCCGGATTCCTGGCACTGTGAAGCAGCCGTGCTAACCCACTGTGCCGCCGTGCCACCCATTCTGCTGCCCATTTGACAATGATCACATTGCTGTTTGTGGGATCTTGCTATGTAGAGACTAGTTGCCGTGTTTCCTACATTGTGACTGCACTTCAATGATATGTCACTGGCAGCATAGCACTTTGAGATATCCAGTGGTCTCAAAAGACACCATCAAAATTCAAACGTTTCTTTCTTTTTGTTTTTCTCACTCTCTCCTTGAGTTCTCTCTCTCTCTTCACACAAATCCTGGGTGCAATGAACTGCTGGAGACATTTCAAAATGTGTTAATGCCAAATAAAGAATTTGTGACTTGCTCTGCTCTCTTGGTGTTCTTTATGATATTAAACGCAGCCATTCTTGAGAATATCACTGCTATTGTTACACAAAAACACCATCCTCAAAACTTGGATCATCTTTCCTTCAGCAGAAAGTTTTTAATTAGCTTGGATGACACAGTGGCACAGTGGGTTAGCGCTGCTGCCTCACAGCGCCAGGACCCAGGTTCAATTCCCAGCCTTGGGTCACTGTCTGTGTGGAGTTTGCACATTCTCCCCATGTCTGCGTGGGTTTCCTCTGGGTGCTCCAGTTTCCTCCCACAGTCTGAAAGACATATTGGTTAGGTGCATTGGCCATGCTAAATTCTTCCTCAATGTATCCAAGCAGGTGCTGGAGTGTTACGACTACGGGATTTTCACAATAACTTCTTGCAGTGTTAATATAAACTTAGCTGTGACACTAATAAACAAACTTAACCTGTCAGAAGATTCATTCAAATCATTAAAATTGATAAGATCTGGTGCATTCACCAACTGTTACAGATGCATCATAAAAAACATTCTTTCTGGTTGTATCACAGCTTGGCATGGCTCCTGCTCTGTCCCATTGACTCTGTCTACACTTCCTGCTGCCTCGGCACAGGATAAGGATGTTAAGGATGCACCCCGGACATTCTCTCTTCCACCTTCTTCTGTTGGGAGAGATAGAAAAGTCTGAGGTCACGTACCAACTGACTCAAGAACAGCTTCTCCCCTGCTGCTGTCAAACGTTTGAATGAACCTACCTCACATTAAGTTGATCTTTCTCTACACCCTAGCTATGATTGTAACACTACATTCTGCACCCGCTCCTTTCCTTATCTATGCTTTGTCTGTATAGCGCGCAAGAAACAATACTTTTCATTGAATGTTGATACTGGTGACAATAATAAATCAAATTGAATCAAAGCAGTTGTCCTGAGCAGAGAGCTGTGATGAAGGTCGGCTAGGAGTTCATAGTGAGGGGTAAAGACAGCTGGAGCCTTGCCCTATCCTGCTGAGATCTTCAACAAAATGTGGAAATGATTTCATATATTTTCCATGAAGTGTCCTTAAAAGATGCAAATATTGGGAGAACTCCTTAATTTACAAATCCCACCACCCTTCATAGACCACACCTTTAGTTTGAACTGAAGAGAACAAACTCTGCATACAATCCTAAAGATCTCTACATACCACATATACAATCCTATAAACTCTAATATACAATATGAACAATCCTGTATACCCAGAGCTAGTGAATAATGAGCAGCGCAACTTCCTATCTGTAATTATTGCTACCCAATAATTACAGACACCTCTGCCTGAAGACACAGGATCCTCACATTTTTGATTCACCTTTAATCTTTCCTATTTAAATCTCAATTACAAAAGCATCACTAAAATATTTACACAGCGATTAAAGGGTAAGGTACAACTAAGGTATGAATATTTGTCAAATGCAGATACCAATACTTTAGATTTGATAGAATCACAAGTGCTTACGGCACTGAATGAGGCCACTCGGCCCATGTTGTACACATGCTGGCTCTATGGGAGTGCAGTCATTTACAGCTGATGATGTTTTCCTGTAACAGAAGCTGAGGCATCGACGTTGTAACATTTTCTCCCACCCAATCAAACAGCGTAGGCTCACACAAGGTATCGACTGAGCTCCCCATCTCTGCCAAAGTGCACCCCAGGAAAAACATGCAGCTTACTTATTTTAAGTGTCAAGTTTATTTATTAGTCACAAGTAGGCTTACATTAACACTGCAATGAAACTACTGTGAAAATCCCCTAGTTGCCACACTTCAGTGCCTGTTCGGGTACACAGAGGTACATAGCAAAATACACCTTAACCAACATGCCTTTGGACTGTGGGAGGAAACTGGAGCACCCAGAGGAAACCCACAAAGACACAGGGAGAACACGCAAACTCCACACTGATAATGATTTGAGGCTGGAATTGAACCAGGGTTCCTGGCACTGTGAGGCAGCAATGCTAACCCTCCGTGCCACCCTGGAGACGGGGGAAGAAAATTTGCACAACAGAAAACTGGAGAAACAATCATCCATTGTTTTTAATCAAATGAAACAAAGCCTGAACGGACTTTCAAAAATCCAGCATGAGTGCGATGGGCCAAAGGGTCTCCTTCTCTAAATTCCTGGTCGTCCTAAATCAGAGTATTGGTAACCTCCTTCTACAAATGTTCTCCCTATAGTCAGAACTCATATCAGTGTTTAAATTTTGCAACAATGTATTTATAATTAAATTTAAAATATGATTTAAAAAGATTGGAAGTGACTTGATGCACATCAGGAATGAGTATGTTTAAAATGCATCATCTATTCATTGTGTCAGTTCAAAAATCCCTCTTTTCTTTTTATGTCAAGCAATTTTTTTTAATAATTGTGAGCAGGTACAAACTCCGTAATTAAGAAAGTGTCTTCAAGGCTGAGAAATGGCACTGGTTTTTGTTAAAGCACGTTTTATAATTGGTCTCTGCATTGTGATTGGTCTCAGAGACAGGGAATGTTGAAACTTGCCTCCTCGGAAAAATAAAGCAACGCCACCCAAGGAGGTAAATTGCACTCTCATTGAAAATCAGCCAGCTGCAAACACAGCTTGCCTCATCAGAGCAGAGATCTCAGCCCCGACCTAACACAGGGAGCTGATGAAACACTCCTCACACTGCAAAGACAAACCACCGCATACCACAAATACTCAGCAAACGGGAGATGCTCGCAGTCGCTCGCTTTCTTCACCTCCTGAATATTATTTCCCAAAAGCATAAAGCGACATGTAGGCGCTAGGATTCCAACATGCCTGGCTCTGACACGCAGAATCAAGCTTGGCAAAAGATTTACAGGTATAACTGTGGCCCTGCCAGGACTCAGGAAAAAATACATTGAAATCTTCCCAGCTTCACGCTGTCTTTACAACTCTATTATCTCAACAGCTCAGCCATAGTTCACTGATGCGGAGATGCCGGTGTTGAACTGGGGTGGGCGCAGTAAGAAGTCTCACAACATCAGGTTAAAATCCGACACATCTATTTGGAACCATGAGCTTTTGGAGATTCAGGTGAACAGTGCCCTGAAAGCTCGTGCTACTAAATAAACCTGTTGGACTTTAACCTGGTGTTGTGAGACTTCTTGCATGGTTCATAGAATCCCTACAGAGCACAACGTGGCCATTTGGCCCATTAGGTCTACACCGACCACAATCCCACCCAGGCCCTATCCCCTTAACACCTGGAAAAATCCACATATTTACCCTGATAGTCCCCCTGACACTATGGGGCAATTTAGCATGGTCAATCAACTTACCCCTGCACGTCCTTGGACTGTGAGAGGAAACCAGAGCACCCGGAGGAAACCCACACAAACATGGAGAGATCGTGCAAACTGCACACAGACAATGACCCGAGGCCGGAATTGAACCCAGGCCCCTGGCGCTGTGAGGCAGCAGTGCTAACCCACTGTGCCACCGTGGCGCCCCCACTGAGAATTTAATGACTCTCAATTCCCTGATTGCTGTATGTGGTTAGGCCACAGCTGGAGTGTTGTGTTTACCTCACTATAGGAAGATTGTGATTGTGCTAGAGGGGGTACAGAGGATGTTCAGTGGGATGCTACCTAGGATGGAGCATTTGAACAATAAGGAGAGGCTGGATAGGCTTGGATTGTTTTCTCTAGAGCAGAGAAGGCTGAGAGGGGACAGGATTGAGGTCTATAAGACTATGAGGGGTATGGGCACGGTGAGTGGGGAGCAGCTGTCCTTCTCGGTTGAGGTGTCAATCACAAGAGGATATAGTTTCATCATGGGTGGCCTGGAGATTCGGGGGAATTTGAGAAAAATGTTTTTCATTCACAGGATGGTGGGATTGGAACGCATTGGCTGGGAAGGGAGTTTGGGCTGGAAATTTTATAACCTTTAAGAAATATTTGGATGAACGCTTGACATATCATAACATTCAAAGAAATGGGACAAGTGCAGGAAAATGTGTGTGTGTGTGCCTTTACTGGTAGTTATTGTCAGTGCAGACTCGATGGGCTGAAGGGCCTTTTCTGCCCTATGACTCTACAGCACAATTTTTCCGTCCCGCCTGCCACAGGAATCGTAACAGGCAGGACACGGACCATGCAAAGATCCATTGACCTCGGACAGGATCTTCCAGCCTTGGGAGTGAGAGCAGCTGGAAAATCCCCACCCTATCATTCCATCCTCAGTAAATCTAAATCTGTATCTCTCTGCTACCGACCCCACCTCCAAAGCCACACAGGAAGATGTACATGAATAAAAAAGATATCTAAAGCAAATTCAATAACTGTGATACTTAATGGATTATTCCCTCTTTAAAGATATTGCAGTATTTCTTTCTGCCTCTAACATTCTTCCACTATAGAAGTTACAGAACGCTATCAGGTGTTGCAACACTGCACAGCAGCAAGTAATATATTCACAATGAAGAATATCCAGGAAAGGTTGGGGTGTGGAAAAAGAGATTGTGGAAAGGGAAGAAATTGTTCACAATTTGTGTTAGGTCAGATATGTCTGTATTATTGCTACTGTGGATTATTAATGAAGCATCGCTATGTGTCATAAATAACACGTGTAACAAGAGCAGGGCAGCTGGTGATGAGCTATTGGGATGCAAACTAAATGAGTGATTCAGGTAATAACAACCTGGGGGAGGCAGAGGGAGGCAGTTAGAGAAACTTCAATTCCTATCACACCATCACATACACCCTACGTATGAGTCACTTAATTGACCACCTGTGCTAACAATATGTACGGCTATAATTAACCGTGACATTCAGTAACTGAAGTAAATAACTAAATTGTTCTTAGAAGACTAACGATTTGTAATTGTCGCATCCACAGTTCAGTGCAATGTCACTCACCGCAGAGGGCGCAGGCAATAAATGTAATATGTGAAGGAAACACTCGATAGAAAGGATGACTTGACCCTGCTTTGCCGTACTGACAAACCACTGGGAATAGCAAGCAACAGCAGTCACTAACTAACACTTATTTGTCAATGATAGCTCAGTGCATGGTTCGCAGTCTCGCCTCTGAGTCAGAAGGTTGGGGATCTGAGTTACAGAGATTTGAAAATGTCACTGATGCTGACATTTCAGCACTGTCCTGAAGGGGTGCTTACTGTCTTTGGACTGAGATGTTAATGCACCACTCTCTCTCAGCCGGATGTATGGATCCTGGGACACTATTTAAATAGGGAGCAGGAATGTTCCCTCCAGAATCCTGCCAATACTTATCCCTTACTCACCATCACCTAAACCAATCACATGGTCATTAACATATTGTTGTTTGCGGAAGCTTGCTGTGCAAGTACAATTCCTGCTCTGCCTAAGACCACAAGAAACTACAAGGGGTCATAAACGAAGCCTAATCCATCAGGCAAACCAGCCTCCCATCCATTGATTCTGCCTACACTTCCCGCTGCCTCGGAAAAGCAGCCGCATAAATAAGGACCCCATGTACTCTGGACATTCTCTCTTCCCTCTTCTTCCGATGGAGAAAAAGTCTGACGTCAAGTACCAACCGACTCAAGAGCAGCTTCTTCCCTGCTGCTGTCAGACTTTTGAATGGACCGACCTCGCATTAAGTTGATCTCTCTCCACACCCTACCTACGACTGTAACACTACATTCTGCACCTTCTCCTTTCCTTCTCTATGAACGGTATGCTTTGCCTGTATAGCACACAACAAGCAATCCTTTTCATGTATACTAATACATACAGCAATAATAAATCAAATCAAAATCAAATTGGCTGCTGTGTTTCCGAGATTACAATAGTGATACATTTTGAAAGAATCTGATTGGTGTGCTGGGGTAGTGACTCATTCTCAAGGATATTAATTTGATTGGTGGACTGAGGCAGTTATCCAATGAGGTGAGACTGATTAGCATACATTTCTGACACAGAGTGAGGGGAGGATTCATTGCGATATGAAAGGTTCTTAGAGGGTTCAGTGTGGAAGATATTGGGGGTGATTCCCCCATCCGGCTGTGCAGCAGGACAGCAGAATACAACAGAGGCCACTCTGCGGGCCCCCAGCACCACAAATCGGCTTGGAGCTGCATAATATATAGTAAATGTAATTTAAATATTATTAGCAGGTCCAGGACTGAAATCTCCAGGTCTGCTAACCTCCCACCAAACCTCCATCAGCTATACTCTGTCTGTATAGTGTGCAAGAGATAATATTTTTCATTGTATGCTAATACATGTAACAATAATAAATCAAATCAAAACCAAAAAAAAAATCAAAGGATATTTCACTCCAGTGAGGTTTACAATAGTTCCCCACTTGTGGGGAATCTGGCAGCCTGGCCCTGCTGGAACGAAGCAGGGGAATAGACCTCCCCCCCCCCCCAAAGACAGTCAGGCGATATGGGAGTGCCCCCTGGGCATTGCCCACTTGGCAGTGCCAGCCATTGCTTTTGGGCAATCTCAGAATTTGCACTGTAGGGATTTGACTCCAGAGAAGATCGAAACTAGAGACCAGCAACTTAAGATAGTCACTAATAAATCCAACCAGGAATTCTGACCAAATGTCTTTACCCAGAGATGAGTGAGTGTGTGGAACTCGTTCTCAAGGGGAATGGTTGAAGCAAATAGCAGAGAGACTTTGAGAGGAGGCTGGGTAAACATGAGGGAGAAGAGAATAGAGGGTAATGCTAATAGAATTAGCTGAGGAAGAATAGGAAGAGACAGTAGAACTGCTAGTATGGACAGTGTAGGCTGAATGGCCTGAATCTCTGCTGGATATCCTATGTAATGTGTTGTAATCATCATTATGATTAGCTCAACTTCACCGACAATAAACCGAGCTTCTAACTCACTCCAGTTCAATAGTGACAGCTCCCCAATTCACTATAAAACCAAAATACTGTCGATGCTGGAAATCACAAGTAAAAAGGTGCACAGCACTACTGCCTCACAACACCAGGGACCCAGGTTTAATTCTGGTCATGGGTCTCTGGCTGTGTGGACTCCATACATTTTCTCTGTTCTATGTGGGTTTCCTTTGGGTACTCCAGTTTCATAGAACAGAACAGAATCCCTACTGTGCAGAAGGAGGCCACTCAGCCCATCGAGTCTGCACTGACAACAATCCCAGCGAGGCTCTCACCCCATAACCTCACACACTTACCCCATTAATCCCTGTAACCTACACATCCTGGAACACTAAGGGACAATTTAGCATGACCAATCCACCTAACCCACGTATCTTTGGACTTTGGGAGGAAACTGGAGCGCCCGGAGGAAACCCACGCAGACACGGGGAGAATGTGCAAACTACACACAGACAGTGACCCAAGTCGGGAATTGAACCCAGGTCCCTGCTGCTGTGAGGCAGCAGGACTAACCACTAGGCCACCATGCCGGTCCTCCTTCCATATCCAAAGATAGGTGGGTCAGGTGGATTGGTCATGCTAAATTACCCCTTAGTGTCAGAGAGAATAGCTAGGGTAAATGCTTGTGTCATGGAGATAGGGCCTAGCTGGGATTGTGGCCAGTGCAAATTCGATGGGCCAGATGACCTCCTGCTGCATTGTAGATTCTATGATATCTCAGCCTTAAATATACATATGGACCCTGTCCCTACAGCTCCCTATGGCAAGATTTGGCCATGCTAAATTCTCCCTCACTGTAACCCAAACTGCTCCTTAGTGTCAGTGGGATTAGCAGGGTAAATATAGGGCCTGGGTAGGATTGCGGTCAGTGCAGACTTGATGGGCCAAATGGCCTCCTTCTGCACTGCATGATTCTATGATTCTACAAAAAGCATGCTGAAAAAACTCAGCATAGAACATAGAACATTAAAGCGCAGAACAGGCCCTTCGGTCCTCGATGTCGCGCCAACCAATTAAGAAAAAGCAATGACCCTCTAACCTAAACCATTCCCTTTTCACCCATAAACTTATCTACTGACCTCTTAAATGCCCCCAAACTTGGCGCATCTACAACTGCAGCAGGCAGGGCATTCCATACCCTTACCATCCTCTGGGTAAAGAACCTACCTCTGACATCTGTCCCATAACCACCACCCCTTAATTTAAAGCTATGTCTCCTCGTACTAGCTTTCTCCATCAGGTCTGATAGTATCTGCTAAGAGAGAAAGAGAGTTAATGTTCTGAGTCAGTCTGCCTCTCCTGTTTATAATCATACCAGTGAAAAAGATGAAAGGGTGGATTTAATAGTACATTTTACTCTTTGTGGTTTACTTGCTTTCCAGATCAGGATGTGGGGGGGGTGGGGGGATGCCTCGCTGTTGTGTGAGGCAACTTTACGCTTTGAAGATTCTTGTCAGCTGGATTTTTAAAGGAGGTTTTCGCTGGTAACCACAGTGTGTTTTCATCTCTGCGAAACATGAACACAGCAAAAGAAAATCACTCGCTCATACAGAATAGGACAAAGCAGAGCTTTCAGACACATTAGCATACACACTATATACATATACATACACCAGCATCTCTACATCAAGATTGACCTTTCTCGGGGGTAATAGAGCACATTGTTGTTGTTGTAAATGAATCTTATCTCAACCTGTGTGTGAGGTGGCTTCTGGTACTTGTTGTCTTGGTATGTAGTTTTGAAAGACAGTTCTACACAAAGTACGAGGCAGAAATTGAAACCACATTAGACAGAACTCAATGATGGAATGGAGTGTTGTCCACATTCCGCTAATATGCACTCTCGCACAATGATCACATTACACAAAGCTTTGGATCTCATGGGGTTGTCTTTAGAAGGAGGGATCCTTTCTTTGTATCGGGTTCTGACGCTGTCGTTTAGTGGATTGGAGTGAAGATAGTTTCAAGGACAAGTTCAACTGGTTCCTGTGAACTCCCCTCATTCTCAGGCCGCTTTACAAAGTTACTGCTGCTCTGATACACAGCAATTCCAGCACTCACTGTGTGGCCAAGGATAACTAATATTCTTTCTGTTCCACTCCCCCCCGGCCAGTGATCCTAGAGCACGTGTGCAGAGTCTCGGAAAGAAGTATTGCACTTTTAAGACTGAGATAAGGAGAGATTGCTTCACTCAGATAATGGTCAACCTTTGGAATTTCCTTTCCCAGAGAACTTTGGATTCTGAATCATTGATTATATTGAAGAATGTGGACACAATGGGAATCACGGGATGTGGGATTAGGGCCAGAATGTGGAATTGAGATAAAGATCAACCATGAATTTACTGACTACTGGAGCAAGTTCAGCGGATAAATGACCCGCTCCTATTTCACACATGGCCACCCCAGCTGCCGACACAAGACAACAAGGCTTATAGAGAGTGAATGAGTTCCCTCTGGCCTTGGAATCAATGACAGTGAACCAGGGAGGTTCCTTCACTGTTCCTTAACTCTGCTCTCACGTTGATCCGTTGCCATGGTGAAGCAATTATTCAGTAGTAATAGCGTGGTTATAATGGGCACAGATGGTGCTGTCTCAGGGTGTCAACATTGCCGGATCTTCCCACCAGCCCTTCTGACATTTGTCACTGTACAGAAAGCACCCAGGATGAGTCAGGCTTCATATAGCTTGAAGCAGCTCCACCACTCCCATCCCAACTCTACATTAAATGACATCGACTCAGGTTAACTACACACAGGTGGAGGCATCAATTGGAGCATTACTTGAGCACATATAGAGAGATACTTACTAACACGGGGGTTGTCCATCTGTCATGTTTCAGCCTGCGATTAAATCTATTCTGAGTAAAGACGGACCCTAGTTTCCTGCTTTATCCTTTGGCTATCTGGTGTATAACATTCAAGATGCATGCAGAATCTAACTTGCTCACACATCCTTGTGATGGAGGAAATTTAGGTAATGAACAAGAGTGAAAGCGATCACACCACATGCCAAAGAGGAGCATCATACTAGCAAATATTCAATTACACATGTTTAGACATTAAAATGTCGTCTGGATGGGTATCTAAAATGTCCTCTCGCCAAGGTTTGGGAGCTGCTTTCATTAGCCAGCATGAATCACAGTGTTACTGTCCCACTTCCTTTAGATAAAGACCCCCAAACTGTGACCCCTGCCATAACGTCACCAGAATTACAAAGTACTGCAAATAAAATCTTTACAGCACAGGAGGCCTTTCAGCCCATTGCGTCTGTGTCAACTCTTTGAAAGAACTGTTCAATTAAGTTCCATAATCCAACCTTTCCCCCCATAATCTCTAGTTTGTATCCAGGTAAAACCTCCTCTGAATCCTCCCCAAGGTCTCCATTTCTGTCCAATGTGAACAACAGGCATTCAGAGTGACCAAAAATCATTTAACTGTTTTCAATATTGTATCGATCCTTGCAACTGAGAATGCAGCTCTACCAATATGTAATGTAGAAACATAGAAACTAGAAGCAGGAGTAAGCCATTTGGCCCTTTGCTCCAACATTCATTTTGATCATGGCTGACCGTCAAATTCAATATCCTGATTCCCCCCTTCTCCCAAATCCCTTGATTCTTTTACCCCAAGAGCTATATTCAGTTCCTTTTTGGAACCACACAATATTTTGGCCTCAAATGCTTTCTGTTGGAGTGAATCCCACACATTCACTACCCTCTGGGTGAAGAAATTTCTCCTCACCTCAATTCTAAAAGGTTTAACCCGTTAGCCTCAAACTAGATCTGGACTCTTCCACTATTGGGAACATTCTTTCTGAATTTACCACGTCAAACCCTATTAGAATTTTATAAGTTTCTATGAGATCCCCTCTCACTCTTCTAAACTCAGGTGAATATAATCCTAACCGACTTACTCTCTCCTCATATGACAGACCTGCCATTCTAGGAATCAGCCTGGTAAACCTTCACTGTGCTCCCTCTATAGGAAGGACATCCTTCCTCAGATAAGAAGACCAAAACTGCACACAATACTCCAGTTGTGGCCTCACCAACACCCTGTATAATTGCAGCAAAACATCTCTATCCCTGTATTCAATCCTTCTCACTATGAAAGCCAACATACCATTTGTCTTCTTTACTGCCTGCAGTACCTGCACGCTTACTTTCAGCAGCTGATGCACAATGACCCTAAGATCTTGCTGAGTATTCACCTCTCTCAATTTACACTCACTCAAGTAATAATCTGTCTTCCTATTATTGCTATCAAAGTGGATAACCTCACATTTATCCACATTATACTGCATCTGCCATGTAGATTCCCACACACTCAACCTGTCCAAATCACACTGAAGCATCTCTGCATCCTCCTCACAGCTCACCCTCCCACCCAACTTTGTATCATCTGCAAATTTGGAAATAGTACATTCACCTGTCTCTTCCACATCATTAATATATAATGTGAGCAGCTGAGGTCTTAGCACAGATCTCTGAGGAACCACACTCATCACTGACTGCCAATCGGAAATAAAGCACAGTATTTCTTGAAAAATTATCCAAAATATCTTCAGATGCTGAGATATTTGGAAAGGTTGTGGACACATCTGTACCTTCTGCATTTCATCCATTCTGTCTAGCCTGTCAGTTGATGATGTCCATTCAACAGACAGGGAAACAGTGCCCCTAACTGTAAAGGTAGAATTATCCCAAATCACTTCATATCATTTTTGAACGGACTTATCTTGTGTTAAGTTGATCTTTCTCTACATCCTAGCTATAACTGTAACACTACATTCTGCACCCTCTGTTTTCCTTCTCCATGAATGGTATGTTTTGTCTGTATAGCGTGCAAGAAACAATACTTTTCACTGTATCCCAATACATATGACGATAATAAATAAATCTAATCAAATCAAATCAGTATCCAGAACTGTGACTCATATCAAAACTTGTGGAAACCTCACTGTTAAGAGTCATGAGTTCTTCATGACTGGAGAAGCTTTGTTGACTTTTGGACTTCAAAGGAAAGCCCCACTCATATATCCATCACAAAGTCAAGAGTGTCAGCCATGGCATTTAACAAGACAATGTCATCAGATTCACCAGAAAGCTGTCTTGTGGTATATGTGGTCAGCATCTTTTAGAGAACGTGATAATTTGGGACAGCACCAGTGATGTTAACACAATAACATCTCTCTACGTGCTTCAAAGAAATGCTGGGAAAGAATAATGGACAATGAACCACATAGTAAACAAGATGACAAAAAAAGCTTGGCCAAAGTGGTAGGTCTTAGTCTTAACAAAGGGGAAAGAGAGGCAGCGATATTTAGGGAGGGTGTTCCAGAGGTTAGAACCTTGGCAATTCAATGATAGAATGATTAAATTCACAATAGATGTTGTTACCACAATACCCACACCGGGATTCCTCGGGGAATAATCCTTGATTACACTCGTTTTTCATGAATGGCCAAGATACTATTAAAATTAATCATTATAGAATCCTTGCAGCACAGAAGGAGGCCATTCAGCCCATTGAGTCTGCACCAACACAATCCCACCCAAGCTCTATTCCCATAACCTCCCCTCCATATTTACCCTGCTAATCTCTCTGACACTAAGATCAATTTAACATGGCCAATCAACGTAACCCACACATCTCTGGAGTGTGGGAGAAAAACAGAGTACACGGAGTAAACCCATGCAGACACAGGGAGAATGTGCAAACTCCACACAGACAGTGACCCAAGGCTGCAACTGAATCCCGGTCCCTGGTGCTGTGAGGCAGCAGTGCTAATCACTGTGCCACTGGGCCACCTCCTATCTGTAAGACAAGCAGTGAACAATCATTATATGCACACATATACAATTAAATGAGAATATAGGAAGAAAGAATGTTGAATAAATCAGTGAGTTAATTAAGTCAATATTTCCATGGACATAATTAGCAATTATGTGGATAAAATGTAGCAAGCTCGTTTTAATGCACATATAAACTGTAATACACGCTAGAGATGTTATTGGCTAAAAGTTGGAAATTCTAATGAAGAAAAGCCATTCTTTCTTGTCATCTTAGCTACAAAGTTAATACAAAGTATAAATCCTGCAGAGTACTGTAGCCCTGCTTGGCAGAGTTACAAAGGAACTTCATCCGGTGCTCCGAGAATCAGCAAAGTGGAAATGAATAGAAGAGAGAGTACAAGATGCTAGCCGACTCCTTGGCTGCTGTCACATCCTCCAACATCAGTGAGATGCAGTCAGGCTGCCTTATGACTGCCACATTTTGCAAAAATGATGAGTGCTCCAGATGGTAGAGACAGAAAGATCCACTGCAGCTGCGATTCAACATCCAGATACAAACCTCTCCACAAATCATCCCCCCTGCCTCTGACATTCTGCATGGCAGGGTTACTGCTTTGAAACCTTACATGCAGAGGGATGGACATTTATTTTGCTCGGGTTTTCTGAAGCAGAGTGCAATAACTGTAGGGCAGGCCTCTTGCTTGCCTTTTTGGTATTGTGTTGACAGATTAGTGCTCTAGTGACCTGAAGGCTGGAATCTGGAAGTTTTTTGTCTTCTGTTACCATTGATTCTGTGCACATGGCTGTCATAACATTTTACACAAATTTATCTATCCAACGTGCTTTCATATTTGCCATCCAGGCATCTCGCTGCTTACACGTTCTGTTCACGAGGGAAACCAACTGGACAATTCTGACCACAAACTTGAAACATTAAGGCATTTTCCAAGCTGCAATGTCCCCTCACTAAACAGCCGGTAAAGTCAATCCCAGCACCATGGTGACTCACCTTTCTGTTCATAACGCCCACCACCCACCACCCCCCCCCAACCCCACCCACCCCCAGCCCGCGTTTCCCCCAATCTCCACTGTTTTACTCCATGATGTGGAGATGCTGGTGTTGGACTGGGATGGGCACAGGAAGAAGTCTCACAACACCAGATTAAAGTTTATTTGGAATCACGAGCTTTTAGAGCACTGCTCCTTCATCAGATGGAGGCTCTTTAACCAGACTCACCTGATGAAGGAGCAACACTCCAAAAACTCGTGATTCCAAATCAAACTGTTGGACTTTAACCTGGCGTTGTGGGACTACTTACTGTTTTACTCCAGCCATTTACACTCCCTCCATGTCAATCCATTGCTGAATTCCTGCTCCCTATAAAATCCCCTCTGGCTTTACCTCACCATCACTTTCTATCAATCAATCACTCCTGTCCTCCATCTTATCGGAAAACATCCCCCTCCCCCCCCTTTTCTTCATTCTCTGTCTCCTTTTAACCACCTCTGTGTTAATCATCTTACCCAGTTATGGTAAAAGGTCATTAACCTGAAATGTTAGCTCCTGTTGCTCACTCCACCAGGGTTGCCAACTGTCATTAAACACATTCCTCGAGGTTACATCCCAGCTCATTTGTCAGTCAACACATCCGTCCTTGTGACATTCTGCCTTTCTACACCAACTGAAAAGCAGAAAGACTCATTACCCATAGGATGGTACTTACTGTCAGTCAATCAACCTGTCTCTCCACCCCCCCCCCCCCCCCCCCCAGTGCCTCCCTGGGCCATTTTCAATATTTTTAGCACTGATAGCGGATCATCCAGACTTGAAGGGTAGCATTTTCCAGCCTTGCTTGTCCTGAAACCAAAAAACCCCCCTTGAGGTCAATGGACCTTTCATCAAGTGAGCACCCCACTCCCACTCCAAATCCCGTGGCAGGTGGAACAGGGAAATTCACCCCAAAATATTAGCTCCATTTCTCTCTCCACAGAGGTTGTCAGACCCGCTGAGATTTTCCAGCATTTATTTCAGATTTCCAGCATGTTGTAGTAATTTGCTTTTATTTCAATATGTTTATAACTGGTAAAGAAAAACATTCAAGGAAAGGAGAATCATAGAATCCTACTGTGTAGAAAGAGGCTATTTGGCCCATTGAGTCTGCACTGACCACAATCCCACCCAGGCCTTATCAAAGGTATTGTCTCTTGCATTCTATACAGACAAAGCATATCAGTCAGAGAGAAGGAAAGGAGACAGTGCAGGATGTAGTGTTACAGTTATAGCCAGGATGTAGAGGAAGATCAACTTAATGTGAGGTAGGTCCATTCAAAAGTCTGACAGAAGCAGGGAAGAAGCTGTTCTTGAGTTGGTTGGTATGTGACCTCAGACTTTTGTATCATTTTCCCGACGAAAAGAAATGGAAGAAAATATGTCTAGGGTGCCTGGGGTCCTTAATTAATCTGGCTGCTTTGCTGAGGCAGCAGGAAGTGTAGACAGAGTCAATGGATGGGAGGCTGATTTGTGTGATGGCTCACAACAGCGCAGAGTCGCTGAGCAGAGACTGATAGCCAAGTTCCACACACATGAGGACGGCCTCAACAGGGATCTTGGGTTCATGTCACACTATCTGTAACGCCCATGACTTGCCTGAACTTGTAAAATCTCACTAACTGTCCTGTCTGGAGACAAAACACATCTCTTTAACCTATGCCTGATGCTATCTCCACTCACATTGTCTGCATCTTTAAGACTTGAATAGCAGATTAGCTATAAAGACTTGCATTCTAATCAGTATTCTGTAAAGTGCGTGTGCCTTTTATATGCTCTATCTGAGGCCAGAACTCTCCATTCACCTGATGAAGGGGCAAACTCCAAAAGCTTGTGGGTTTGCTATCAAATAAACTGGTTGGACTTCAACCTGGTGTTATGAGACTTCTTACAAAATAGACTGGGGCATGTTCTCCTCTACGCTTCCTGAGATCGATGATGATCTCCTTCGTTTTTTTGACATTGAGGGAGAGATTATTGTTGCTGCCCAGCTCACTAGATTCTTTACCTGGTTCCTGTACTCTGTCTCGTCACTGTTTGAGATCCGATCCACTGTGATGGTGTCATCAGCAAACTTGAAAATTGAGTTGATGGGGAATTTGGCCACATAATCATTGGTGGGGGGGGGGGGGGGGGGGGGAGGCTGAGAACACAGCCTTGTGGAACGCCAGTGTTGAGGATGATCATGGAGGAGGTGAAAGTACTTTTTTTAAAAAAAATCAATTCCTTTGCAAACATCCCATGAATTTTGACCTTAGGCTGTAAGTTTGAGTCCAGCTAAACATGGGAGAAGATTTGGCCACTTTACAATTCCAACCCGGACTGCTTCCATATCCCAAATTTCAAATCCTCACCTCCCCCACACCCCCCCGCCCCGCCAAACACTTTGTGATGGCTCCAGAACAAGTTGGATTTTTCCAGGCGCTGGGCGTTATTAAAAGATCCATCAGGAGGAGGCGCCAGACCTCATCTCCACTTTGGACGTGTTGAGTATGTGAAGAATTCTGCTGTGTACTACTTAAAAACATACACATACAGCTCTTTCCAGCCCGGGGAAAGGGGGGGGGGTGGAAGGAATCACTTTTGTTTGCATAAATAAAGTGGATTTGCAGGAATAGGGAGGGAGGGGGAGAATGGGTGCGTTAATATTCCTCCAACTTTCAACTTTGGTGTAAAAAAACTCCAGGCAAATCATGTGATTTCTCCAAAACCACCCCCCCCCACCAAAAAAATGCAACAAGCTTGTGTCTGTAAGAAATGCTGCTGAAAGGAGAATGCTTTAAAGTGGAGGGGGGGGGGCGATGCAATCCCCTCTCTCCCAACAAATAACTCTCAGCAGCTCCTGCTTTTAATAAATTGCAGGCAGGATTTTCCTGAGTGTGTGTGCTTTCTCTCCCCGCTCCCCCCCCCTACCTGATTACAATCACATCCGATTTGGTAGAGTGAATATCAATGCGCCAGCCCCGATTTCCTCTCTCTGCAAATCCTTGTCGCTTTCATGAAACTCACACACACACATGTGTACATATATATCTATATCTATATGGGTATATAGCTTGTGTGAGCAGGGGGTAGAGTGTGTGTATATACAGGGTGGAGGGGTTAGTGTTGAGCTGGCTGTGGGAGCAGTGTGTGTGTGTAGGGGGGGGGGGAGACAGACAGAGGGCAGGCTGGGGGAGGGTGGGGGTGTGTTTTTTGTGAATGGGGAGGTAGAATTGCTGCACTCTTTTACTGGAGCAGGCTCAGGGACACAAACTCTCTCTGTTTGGACTGCCGCTGATGTCATTGCTTCCGTCCTTTCTGCTGGATCCAAAATGGAGTAAAATGGCCTTTTGAAAACACAGGGAAGCTTCAGTGTGTTTGCAGCTTCATAACCGGGGGGGAGAGGGGCCAGCAATCCAGGGCAGGGGGGAGAGGCTCTCTCTGGCTCTCACTGCTTCTTCTCCTGTTCCTGCACAGGGGTTTTGCTGCAGAGGCTTTGGGGCAAACACTGTCCCGTGTCTCCCCCCCTCACACACACACACACACAGAGCGGGCTCTGCCTCTCCCACACACCGGGCTCTCTCACACACACACACACAGAGCCCCGCACCGCTTCATTGCAGCAGCCCGGGGCCGCCGGCAGCAGCAGCTCAGCCCCGGGGGGAGAGAGAGTGGGGAGAATGGGAGACTGAGAAACACACACACACACACACACACAGAGACATACACACACTCACACCCACCCACACACAAACACAGAGCCAGGGAGAAGCTGCCGAGGCTCCGCCGCTTCCCCCGCCGCCAGCAGCAGCAGCCAGACCGGGATCTCTGCAGCGATGTCCGCGCCGGAGCAAAAACAATGACCGAGGAAACTCAACCAGAACAGTGAGTGACCCCCCCCCCCCCCTATCCCTGTACTCACCCCCCCCAAATATCCCGTAAATCTCCCTGTACCCCCCAAAAATTCCCAAAATCCCCCCCCAAAAACTGTAACTCACCCCCCCCAAAATATCCCCCCCCAAAATGTAACTCACCCCCCCCAAAAATATCCCTGTAACTCACTCACCCCCCCCCCCCAAAATATCCCTGTAAAAATATCCCTGTAAATATCCCTGTAACTCACCCCCCCCCAAAAATATCCCTGTAACTCACCCCCCCACAAAAATATCCCTGTAACTCACCCCCCCCAAAATATATGTAACTCACCCCCCAAAATATCCATGTAACTCACCCCCCCAAAAATATCCCTTAACTCACCCCACCAAAAAATATCCCTTAACTCCCCCCACCAAAATATCCCTGTAACCCACCCCCCCAAAAATATCCTGTAACTCACCCCCCCCAAAAATATCCCTGTAACTCACCCCCCCAAAAATTATCCCTGTAACTCACCCCCCCCCAACAATATCCTGTAACTCCCCCCCCCCAAAAATATCCTGTAACTCACCCCCCCAAAAATTATCTCACCCCCCCAACAACTCACCCCCCGAAATATCCCTTACTCACCCCCCCAAAAATATCCCTGTAACTCACCCCCCAAAAATATCCCTGTAACTCGTACCCACCCCCGCCCTGTACTCACCCCCCAAAATATCCCGTACTCCCCCCCCCCAAAATATCCCTGTAACTCACCCCCCCCCACAAATATCCCTGTAGCTCACACCACTCACCCCCCCCCATAAATATCCCTGTACTCACCCCCCCCAAAAATATCCCTGTACCCCCTCCAAATATCCCTGTAACTCACCCCCCCAAAAATATCCCTGTAACTCACTTCCCCCCCAAAAATATCACTGTAACTCACCCCCCCCAAAATATCCCTGTAACTCACCCCCCAAAAAATTTTCCTTAAACTCACCCCCCCCCACCCCTTTAACTCACCCCCCAAAATATCCCTGTAACTCACCCCCCCCCAAAAATATCCCTGTAACTCCACCCCCCCCCCCCAAAAAAAAAAAAAATATCCCTAACTCCCTGTAACTCACCCCCCCAAAAAATATCCCTGTAACTCACCCCCCCCAAAAATATCCCTGTAACTCACCCCCCCAAAATATCCCTGTAACCCTGTAACTCACCCCCCCCAAAAATATCCTGTAACTCACCCCCCCAAAAATATCCCTGTACTCACCCCCCAAAATATCCCCTTTTTTTCACCCCCCCACCCAAAAAATATCCTGTAACTCACCCCCCCAAAAATATCCCTGTAACTCACGCCCCCCAAAAAATATCCCTGTAACTCACCCCCCCCCAAAAATATCCCTGTAACTCACCCCCCCCCAAAATATCCCTGTAACTCACCCCCCCAAAAAATATCCCTATCCCTGTACTCACCCCCCCCTAACAAAAAATATCCCTGTAACTCACCCCCCCCCAAAAATATATCCCTATCCCTAACTCAACCCCCCCAAAAAATAGTCCCTGTAACTCACCCCCACCGAAAAAAAATCCTGTAACTCACCCCCCCAAAAAAAATCCCCTTAACTCACCCCCCCCAAAAATATCCCCGTAAACTCACCCCCCCAAAAAATCCCTGTAATACCCTGTACCCCCCCCCCCCAAACAAAAATATCCTGTCACCCCCCCCAAAAATATCCCTGTAACCCCCCCAAAAATATCCCTGTAACTCCACCCCCCCAAAATTCCCTGTTAAAAAAATCCCTCCCCCCCAAGATTCCCTGTATCCATGTCTCCACCCCCCTGTATCTCACCACCCCCCCCGAACCTCCAAAAAAATCCCTGTACTCCACCACCCAAAATATCCTGTACTCACCCCCCAAAAAATCCCTGTACCCCCCCCCCCCCAAAACCCTGTATATCACCCCCCCCCCAAAAAAATGTAACTCACCCCCCACATCACACAAACTCAAATCCAAAAACTCAATCCAACATCAAACAAACTCAAACCAAAAATCACCACATCATCACAATCAAACTCACCTCACAACTCAAAACTCCACTCAAAACGAAAAAATATCCCTGTACTCACACTCAACATCTCAACGCAACAAACTCACCTCCCCCCACTCCCTCCCTCCCTCAACCCGCCCCCAAAAAATATCTCTGTAACTCACCCCCCAAAAATATTCCTGTAACTTCACCCCCCCAAACTCCCTCCCTCCCTCAACCCCCCCAAAAAATATCCCTGTACTCACCCCCCCCCAACTCCCGCTCCTCAACCCCCCCAAAAAATCCTGTAACTCACCCCCCCAAACTCCCTCCCTCAACCCGCCCCAAAAAATATCCCTGTAACACTCACCCCCCCAAACTGCCTCCCTCAACCCCCCCCCAAAAAAACCCCCCCAAAAATATCCCTGTATCCCTGTACTCACCCTGCCCCCTCAACTCCCTCCACCCCCAAACCCTCAACCCCCCCAAAAAATATCCTGTAACTCACCCCCCCTCCTCAAACTCCCTCCCTCAACCCCCCAAAAAACATCCTGTAACTCACCCCCCCCAACTGAACCCTCCCTCACCCCCCCAAAAAAAATCCCTGTAAAACTCCCGCCCTCACCCCCCCCAACACCCCCCCCAACGTCCCTCCCTCACCCCCCCCACAACTCCCTCCCTCACAACACTCCTCCCTCAAAAACATCACCTCACCACACACTGCACCACAGACACAGCACACCCCCCCAAAGCCACCTCAGATCCACCCCCTCAAACAGCAACTCCCTCCACAACATGCACACACAACTCACCCAACACAAAAACTCACCGCCCCCCACTCCCTCCATCACCCCCCCCCTCACCTCCCTCCCACCCCCCCCACTCCCTCCCCTCACCCCCCCACTCCCTCCCTCACCCCCCCCCACTCCCTCCCTCACCCCCCCACTCCCTCCCTCCCCCCCCCCCCCCCTCACCACTCCCCCCACTCCCTCCCTCACCCCCCTCACTCCCTCCCTCACCCCCCCCACTCCCTCCTCACCCCCCCCCACTCCCTCCCTCACCCCCCCCACTCCCTCCACCCCCCCACTCACCCTCCCCCACTAATCCCTCCCTCCCTCACCCCCCCCAAAAATAATCCCTGTAACTCCCCCCCCCCTCCCTCACCCCCCCAAAATAATCCCTGAACTCTAATACTGTACTCACCCCCCCCCAAAATAAAATCCCCCCCCTCACCCCCCCCCAAAAATAATCCCTGTAACTCACCCCCCCCCCCCCAACCCCAAAATATCCTTGTACTCACCCCCCCCTGGAACACTCCCTCACCCACCCGTCAACTCCCCGCCCCCCTCCCTCCTTCCTTCCCTCCCCCCCTCCTTCCTTCCTCCCCCCCTCCTTCCTTCCTCCCCCCGGCCCCCCCCTCCCCCTCCCCCCGTCCCCCCCCTCCCCACCCTCCCCCCGTCCCCCCCCTCCCTCCTTCCCTCCCCCCGTCCCCCCCTCCCTCCCTCCCCCCGTCCACCCCCTCCCCCCCGTCCCCCCTCCCCCCGTCCCCCCTCCCCCCCCGCCTCCCTCCCCCCCCCCCCCCTCCCTCCCTCCCCCGGCCCCCCCCCTCCCTCCCCCGTCCCCCCTCCCCCCCTCCCCCCGTCCCCCCCCTCCCCCTCCCCCCCCGTCCCCCCCCCTCCCTCCCACCGTCCCCCCTTTTCCCCCCTCCCCCAGTCCCCCCCCTCCCCCCTCCCCCCCGTCCCCCCCCTCCCCCCGTCCCGCCCCCGTCCCCCCTCAACTCCCCGCTTCCCCTCTCCGCCCCCCTTGTTCCCCCTCCCAGTCCCCTCCTCCCCATCCCCTCCCCCTCCAGTCCCCCCCACCGCCCTCCTCCCTCCTGTCCCCCCCGTCCGCCTCTCCGCCTCCTCCCTTCCTCCTGCCCTCCCAACCTCCCTCCTGTCCCCCCATCCGCCGCTCCCTCCCTCCCTCCCCCTGTCCCCCCACACCGCCCCCCCTCCCTCCCCCGGTCCCCCCACCCCCCTTCGAACCCCTTCCCACCTCCACAACCCCCACCCCCCCAACCTCCCTTCCGTCCCGCACCCCCCCTTCCGCACCCAACCTGTCCCTCTCCCCCCACCCCCGCCTTCCCCCCAACCATTTCCCCCTTCCGCACCAACCATGTCCCCCCCCCCACACCCCACCTCCGCACCAACCATGTCCCCTCCCCCCCCCCCACCCCCCTTCCACGCAACCTGGTCCCTCCCCCCCCCACCTCCCCTTCCGCACCCAACCATGTCCCTCCCCCCCCACCCCCCTTCCCACCCAACCATGTCCCTTCCTTCCCTCCCCCCACCCCTCCTTTCCGCCCCACCCTCGTCCCTCCCCACCCCACCCCCCTTCCGCACCCACCAATGTCCTTCCCCCCCCCCACCCCTCTTCCCACCCGAACCATGTCCTCCCCCCTCCACCCCTCCCACCCCCGCCCTTCCACCCCCCCCTCCCCCTTTCCCCCCCCCCCCTCCCGCCCCCCCGCCTCCCCCCCCCCATCCCTCCCCCCCCCCCCCCCCCCCACCCCGCCCCCACCCCCCCCTTACCCCCCCCCTCCCGCTCCCCCCCCCCACCCCCTTCCACCACCCCCCCCTCCCCCCCCCCCCCTTCCCCACCCCCCTCCCGGCCCCCCCCCCAGCCTCCCCACCCCCCCAAAACTCCCCCCCCCCCTCCCCCTCCCACCCCCCACCCTCCCCCACCCACCCCCCCCCCACCCCCCCCCACCCTCCCCTCACCCCCCCCCCCCCTCCCCCCCCCCCCCCCCCCCCCCAACGCCCACCCCCCCCCAACCCACACCACACCCCCCACCCCCACCACCCCCCACCCCCCTTCCCCCCCCACCCCGCCCCCCCCCCCCCCCCCGCCCCCCCCCCCCCCCCCCCCCCCGTCCCCACCCCCGCCCCTCCCCCGACCCCACCCCACCCACCCACCCCCCCCACCCCCCACACCCCACCGCCCCCACCCCCCCCCCCCCCCCCTCGCCCCCCCCACCCCCCCCCGCCCCCCCCCCCCCCACCCCCCTCCCCCCCTTCCCCCCCCCCCCGACCCCCTTCCCCCCCCCCCCCACCCCCCCCCCCCCCCCCCCCCCCCCACTTCCCAGCCACCCACACCCACCCCCCACACCACCCACCCACAACACCCCCCCCCCCCCCCACCCTTCCGCCACCCCACCCCCCCCCCCCCCCCCCCCCCCCCCCCCCCCCCCCCCCCCCCCCCCCCCACACCACACCCCCCCCCCCCCCCCCCACCCCCGCCCCCACACCCCCCCTCCCCCCCCCCCCCCCCGCCCCACCCCCCCCCCCCCGACCCACCCCCACCCCCCCCACCCGCCCCACCCCCCCCCCCCACCCCCCCCCCCCCCCCCCCGCCCAATCCCCCCCACCCCCCCCCGCTCCCCCACCCCCCACCCCCCGCCCCCCCTCCCCCCCCCCCCCTTTCTCCCCCCCCCCCCCCCCCCACCCCCCCACCCCAAAACCAACCCCCACCCCTCCACCCCCCACTGCCCATGTCCACCTCCAACCCCACCCCACCCGCCCCCCCCCCTGATCCCCCCACCACCCACGCCCCCCCCCCCCCCCCCACCACCACCTCCTGCCCCCCCCCCCCCTCCCCCCCCTCCCCCCCCCCCCTCCTGATCCCCCCCTCCCCCCCCCTCCCTTTTCTACCCCCCCCCCCCCCAACCCCACACACCCACGCCCCCCCCCCCCCCCCCACCACCCCCACCCCACCCCCCCCCCACGACCCCCCTGGAGTAGGACTACCCCCCCGCCCCCCACCCCCCCCACCCACCCTTGGCTGATGGACCCCCCCCCCCCCCCCCACACCCCCCCCCCCCCCCCCCCCTACCCCCCCCCCTGACCCCACCCCCCCTCAGCCCCACCGCCCCCCCTACCCCCCCCCCCCCCCACCCCCCCCCCACCCTCCCTCCACCCCCCACCCACCCCCCACCTCCCCCCCTCCACCCCCCCCCCCCACCCACCCACCCCCCCCCCCCCCCCCCCCCCCCCCCCACATGTGTGTGTTACCCCCACCCCCCACACCCCCACCATGTGGAGTCATACCCCCCCCTACCCCCCCCCCCCACCCCCTCGCCCCCACCACCACCCACCACCCACCCCCCCCCCCCCCCCCCCCCCCCCACCCCCCCCCCCCCCCCCCCCTCCCCCCCCCCCCACCCCACCCCCACCCCCCCCCCCCCCCCACCGCCCCCCCCCCCCCCCCCCCTCCCACTCCCCCCGCACCCCACCCCACCCCCCCCACGCGCCCCCACCCCCCCCCACCCCCCCCCCCCTGCCCTCCCCACCCACCCCCTCCACCCCCCCCCCCCCTCCCCCACCCCCACCCCCCCCCCCCCGAATTTAGGTGTGAGTTGGACCCCCCCAACCCCCCCCCCCCCCCCCCCCAGCCCCCCCCCCACCCCCCCGCCCCCCCACACCCCACCCCCCACCCCCCCCCCCACCCCCCCCCGGCTCCCCCCCACCCCGCCCCCCCCCCCCCTCCCCCCCCGCCCACCACCACCCCCCCACCCCCCCCCCCCTTTTTATCCACTCGCCCACCCCAACAACCATTTGGGGATGTGTTGGGGTGGTTTTTGGGTGGACCCCCCCCCACCCCCCCACCCCCCCACCCCACCCCAAAACCCCCCACCCCCCACCCACCACCCCCCCACCCCCACAACCCCCCCCCCCCCCAGCCCCCCCAATCCCTACCCCCCACCCCTGAGCACCCCCCCACCCCCCCCCCCCCACCCACCCTTTTAGCCACCCCGCCCCCACCCAACCACCCCCCCCCCCCCCCCCCCCCCCACCCCCCCCCCCACCCCCCCCTCACTCACCCTCCCCCCCACCCCCCCTCTTCCCCCGCACCAAACATGTCTCCCTCCCCCCCCCACGCCCCAACCTGGTCCCTTTATGCAACCCAACTCCTCAGGTCCCTACCCACCCCCCACCCCCCCCTTCGCACCCAAACCATTGTCCCTCGCCCCCCACCCCCCCTTATCCGCACCCAACCACGTCCCTCCCCCCCCGCCCCCCCCCGCTTCCGCACCCAACCATGTCCTCCCCCCCCCACCCCCCGCTTCCCCGCCGCCCCAACCATGTCCCTCCCCCCCCACCCCCCCTGTCCAGTCGCACCCAACATTGTCCTCCCCTCCCCACCCCCCCCTTCCGCTGCACCCACCATGTCCCTCCCCCCCCCACCCCCCCTTCCGCACCCAACCATGTCCTCCGCAGGGGTGTTCATTGGGTGCCCTGCAGGGTGTGTTGGGGACCTTGGTGCCGCTGCAGTGTGTGTGGGGTTGGGGTGCCGCTGCCGCCTGATCCCATAACCACCATATTCTCCCCCCTGATCCCACCACTCCTGCTCCCGCCCCTCATACCAACACTCCCATACCCCCTCCTGATCCCACCCCTCAATCTCCCTTTTCTATCTTTTGAAGCAAATTTGTTGATTTTGTTTTGAAGGGAGATGGGAGTGAGGGGGTGGAGGCACAAGTGTGCTGGAGTAAGGACGTAACGATGGTGGGAGGGGGAGGAGTAAGGAGGATGGCTTGCTGAGGAGACAGCAGTGGGAGGGGGTACGGAGAAGCACAGTGAGGGTGAGAGGATGAGGGGGCAGGGGGTGAGGGGAAAAAATGGGGAAAGGAGAAGGGGAGGTGGAGAGGGTGTGTGATGTAGGTGGGTATTGGGGATGTGGAGTCAGACTGTCCCCTAACCTAACCCCCAGGGTGTGTGTGTTATCAGGGGTGCTATCTGCTCACAGTGATGAGATTGTGTCTGGATCTTGGGGTTGAGTCTGCTCTTCCACATTGTTGCACCCTTGTCATCTCTAATGTGTGTGAGTTGGTTGGGGGGGGGGGGGAATAGCATCGGGGAGGAGGGTCCCTCAGTGTGGAGATGATGTTACCGCGAGTGTGTTTTGGGGGGATGTTGGTGTCGCAGTGTGCAGAGGATTTGGGGCTTTTATCAATGTAATTTCATGTGGGGATGTGTTGGGGGTGGTTTGGGTGGGAATGTTAGGACCATAGAATTCCTAAAATGCAGAGAGGTGCCATTTGGCCCATCAAGTCTGCACCAACCATTATCCCAGCCAGCTCTATCTCCATAACCTGAGGCATTTACCCTTGTCAGTCTCCCTGACACTAAGGATCACTTTTAGCATGGCCAATCCACCTGACCCCGCACATCTTTAGACTGAATGGAAACTGAAGCACCCAGAGGAAACCCACTCAGACATGAGGAGAAGGTGCAAACAAGAAGCGACCCAATCTGGGACTCAAACCTGGGTCCCTGGCGCTGTGAGATAGCAGTGTTATGAGCCAACACAGTGGTTCGCACAGCTGCCTCACAGTGGCGGGGGTGTTTTACTGTGGGGAGGTGATTGGGTGGTTTGTTGTGGGTTGGTTTGGTGTTGCTGGGGGGTGGCGAGGTTGGGTGCTGCTGCAGGGGTGTGGGGCTGGGTGCCGCTGCAGGGGTGTTTTGGGGAGGTGGGGTTGGGTGCCGCTGCAGGGGTGTTTTGGGGAGTGGTGTTTGGGTGCCGCTGCAGGGGTGTTTTTGGGGAGGTGGGGTTGGTGCCGCTGCAGGGGTGTTTGGGAGGTGGGGTTGGGTGCCGCTGCAGGGGTGTTTTGGGGAGGTGGGTTGGGTGCCGCTGCAGGGTGTTTTGGGAGTGGGTTGGTTGCCGCTGCAGGGTGTTTGGGGGAGGTGGGGTTGGGTGCCGCTGCAGGGGTGTTTGGGGAGGGGGTTGGGTGCCGCTGCAGGGTTGTTTGGGGGAGTGGGGTTGGTGCCGCTGCAGGGGTGTTTGGGGGAGGTGGGGTTGGGTGCCGCTGCAGGGGTGTTTGGGGAGGTGGGCTGGTGCCGCTGCAGGGGTGTTTGGGGGAGTGGGGCTGGGTGCCGCTGCGGGGTGTTTGGGGGAGTGGGGTTGGGTGCCGCTGCAGGGTTTTGGGGAGGTGGGCTGGGTGCCGCTGCAGGGGTTTTGGGGGAGGTGGGGGCTGGGTGCCGCTGCAGGGGTGTTGGGGGGGGGGAGCTGGGTGCTGCTGCAGGGGTGTTGGGGGGAGCGGGTGCCGCTGTTGGGGGAGGGGGGAGCTGGGTGCTGCTGCAGGGGTGTTGGGGGGAGCTGGGTGCTGCTGCAGGGTGTGTGGGGGAGGGGGCAGGGTGCTGAGGTGAGGGGCAGAGTGCCACTGCAGAGGTGGGGGGGGGGCAGTGCCAGGATGGGGGTGGGGGGACAGGGTGCCAGGTTGGGGGTGGGGGCAGGGTGCTGCAGCGGATGTTGGGGGGTGGGGTGGGCAGGGGAGTAGGGTGTTGATGTGGGGGGAGTGGTGTTGCTGCTTTGGTGCCTGAGCTGCAGGCCTGTCGCTGCAGATTGAGTTTCTCTCCACACCCTGCCCTGTCTGCTGATAAAACAAGCCCTTCTTGTCACATGACCAACCATTCATAAATACTGTAACCTTCAGCCCCATTCATGACTACCTGACCCAGTTACAATGTAACCAATGGCAGTCTGAGCGTCCCATTGAAGAGGAAAGATACACATGGGTTAGTTGGTGTCTCTCACTCTCTGTTCATTGCAGTGACTGGCCAAAGAACTATCACACAGCATTTTGCATTTCTCTCCAACCCAAGTGTTGTTTTGTGTTTTTTTTTAATGGACAGTTTTTTTAGAAAACCTCTCCTAAATACACATTAATTTTCAGTAAATGTAATCTTTCCCAGACTAATTTTAAAAGATGTTTTTAATGATTTATGCAGGATACAATAATCTGCACAGCACATTGCATAAAGCCTTTGTGCCAGTCAAAGTGAAAGAACTTGATTTTCTCTAAACTTTTCATTGTTAAAGAATTTGGGGTTTTTTGTTTGTGGAGGTGTAGGATTTTGTTTTGGGAAGTGCTGCATTTTTAGGCTATCCTCCCATGCAGAGGAAGCAGTGAATGCAGGGAGTAATGCTGTATGGGTGTTCTTTGAATAGAGTGTGTTTGGAAATGTTGCTAATGTAGTGAAGGTAAATTTGAACCAGAGTATGAATTGTACAGAATCTTGAATGGTTCCTGGATTCCATCCGGATGCCTGTGAGCAGGGGACAGCTGTGTTGCAAGTCAAAGCATCAATATGAATTTCACTTTGAGTTTCTTTGAAAAGTTTCTTGGGCCTGTCAATTCTCCTTTGACAGGCACCTCACAGCGCCAGGGACCTGGGTTCAATCACCCCGGCTTGGGTCACTGTCCGTGTGGAGTCTGCACGTTCTCCCTGTGTCTGCATGGGTTTCCTCCAGGTGCTCCGGTTTCCTCCAGGTGCTCCAGTTTCCTCCCACACTCCAGAGATGTGAAGGTTAGGTGGATTGGCCATGCCAAATTGCCCTTGTGTCAGAGGGGCAAGCTTGGGTAAATACATGGGGTTAGGGACTGCGTGGGATAGTGGATTGGTGCAGACTCAATGGGCCAAATGGCCTCTTTTTGCACTGTAGGGATTCTATGATAATTAGGGCCAGAGGAAAGCTGAGGTTTTTGTACTAATACGCAGAATTATCGGAACATTTCAACCAGTTACAACCCAGCCATGTTATCTGAAATGTAACATCTACAGTCAGGGTAAAAAGGAAGCAGGTTGCAAACTCGACGCAGAAATTGTGACAGATGCATTGTGTCACCTCAAAATTTATGCCCAAGTCCTCAACATTTGGTGTTTTTTTTTCCACTATGGAATTCAGAGCTTTGGGCTGAGGTTATTGTTGCTGTTTGTACTACCGATTCTTTGGATATTGAGTTCTAGTTGGGCTGTACCTAATTCCTCCACCACCACCCCTCTCCCCTCTTGCAAAATGTTGGCAAGTGTGTCTTTTTAAATGGCGCAAGGTGACTTTTAAAATAATAACAAAGTGTGGTTCCTCTAATAAAAATATAAAATGGGGAAGTGGCAGAAAGCAAAACTGAAATGAATAGTCTGTTTACATCAAGGCAACACCCACATGCTGAAGCTTAGAATTGCAAACCAAAGGGCTAAATTCCAAAATAATATCATTTTTCCCATTAAAATGGGCCAGTTACAAGTTCTGGATGCTCATTGCAGCCAATATTCCCTTTCTTTTGTTCCCAGTTGATTACACGTGTTAATAAAGCTCTCTACTGTAGCTGAGATATTAGTTTTGGAGTTTTTTTTTTCAGAAATGCATACAATGCATTCTTTTCTGGAAATGTTGAACTGGACTTTTTATTTCAGTCGATGATTTTATTCCTATTTTGTATTTTATGACATTTTGACCTTGCAGTTTCTGCGTTGAGTTTGCAACCTGCTTCCTTTTTACCCTATCTGGCTATAGATGTTACATTTCAGATAACATGGCTAGGTTGTAACTGGTTGAAATGTTCTGATAATTTGATTGTCTGTGTATAATGAAGGAATTTATGCTGTTTTTAAGTACAGTTTGTAGATTGGGTTTGATAAATCTGAGAGTGCTAATGCTGAAATATTTCAATCTCTGTGAATTCTAGAATTTGCAAGTTGTGTGTCACTGCACCAGTTGGTGTTAAAAATGTAATTATTCCTGGGCAGACAGTAAATTTAGCAGATTCTTGAATAGTGGTATGAGATTAAATTGAAACGATGCCTGCACAGCTAGCTTTGTGTAACTGTGACAATAGTTTATATGGAGACCAGCGTTTTAGTAAATGTACCAAGGAGATTTAATGAGATCTTAAAAATCGCACTGTTGGTTAAGTCTATTGAGTTAATAGTTGCCCGATGTCATGACTGCCTGTACTATTGTAATCAAATGCATGAGTAAAATTTCCGCTTTGCAAATGGATGGATTGGGACGCTATTTAATGCTCACTTGTAGGTTTCAGTCACACTGAGTGGAGACATTAACTGCTCGAGCAGCCTGAGGGAAAAGACAAGGAGTCCCTGGTGATCTGGCAGTTAGCTACAAGAGGGTGGTTAGTCATAGCATGGAAGCAGGCTGTATGTTAACACATAGCTCCAGGGTTAGGCCTGGGAGTCAGTAGGCCCTGGGAAGCATATAAAGAAAATTTACCCACATTATCCCTTTTTATCTTTTTAAAATATCTTACCGCTATGTAATCTTTTGTCAGTTTTTAGTTTAAAATGATTTATTGTCACATAGATCATAGAGGTATACAGCACAGAAACAGGCCCTTTTTGGCCCAACTTGTCCATACTGCCCTTTTTTTGAAAGCCCCCGGTTAATTCCAATTGCCCGAATTTGGCCCTTATTCCTCTATACCCATCTTACCCATGTAACTATCTAAATACTTTTTGAAAGACAAAGTTGTACCCACCTCTATTTCTGGCAGCTTATTCCAGACACTCACCACCCTCTGTGTGGAAAAAATTGCCCCTCTGAACTCTCACCATAAACCTATGCCCTCTAGTTTTAGATTACATATTAGTATACAGCCAGATGTATTGTTTCTTGCATGCCGTACAGACAAAGCATGCAGCTCATAGAGAAGGAAAGGAGAGTGCGCAGAATGCAGTGTTATAGTCATAGCTGGGATGTAGAGAAAGATCAACTTAATGCAAGATAGATCCATTCAAAAGTCTGACAGCAGCAGGGAAGGAACTGTTCTTGAATTGGTTGGTACGTGACCTCTGATTTTTGTATCTTTTTCCCAATGGAAGAAGGTGGAAGAGGGAATGTCTGGGGTGCGTGGGTGTCCTTACTACGGTGAAAAGTATTGCCTCTTTACACTACATCTTTGGAGTTACAACCCAACTTGAATAAAAACAGAAAATGCTCAAAATGGTCAGGCTGCCGCTGTGGAGAGTGAGAGAAAGAGTGTTCTCATCTCACTGCATGCTCTCGGAAACTCATTCCAAGGCTGATTTCTTTCCCTCAGTCTCAATTGAGGTGGTTCAGTTTTACCTGTTTTTTATTTTCTGTCTCATTGTACAAAGGTAGAACCAAGGGTAGCAGGTCTACCAAAATAAGAGCATATGGGAGAGATCCAGGAGATTGTTGTTTCACATTTAAAATAATATTTTCTCTTCCCTATTTAACACTCTGTAAACCACTCTGTCTAACAGTGTCAGGAATGAAGGAAAAGATTGTGAATGTGGGAATCTGAAACAAAAACAAAGTGCAAAATTTCAGCAAGTTTAGATTTGATTTATTATTATCACATGTATTAATGTACAGTGAAAAGTATTGTTTTTTGCGTGCTATACAGACAAAGCATCCCGTTCATAGAGAAGGATAGGAAAGGATACAGAATGTAGTATTACAGTCGTACGTAGGGTGTAGAGAAAGGTCAAGTTAATGTCAGGTAGGTCCATTCAAAAGTCTGACAGCAGCAGGGAAAAAGCTGTTCTTGTAACATTGGTACGTGACCTCAGACTTCTTTTTCCTGATGGAAGGAGGTGGAAGAGAGAATGTCCAGGGTATGTGGGGTCTTTAATTATGCTGGCTGCTTTGCTATGCTGTGGGAACTGTGGGCAGAGTCAATGGGAACTGTGGGCAGAGTCAATGGGAACTGTGGGCAGAGTCAATGGGAACTGTGGGCAGAGTCAATGGGAACTGTGGGCAGAGTCAATGGGAACTGTGGGCAGAGTCAATGGGAACTGTGGGCAGAGTCAATGTCAATGGGAGGGTGAGAGGCTGGTTTGTGTGATGGATTGGGCTACATCACAACCCTTTGTAGTTTCTTGTGGTCTCGGGCAGAGCAGGAACCATACCAAGCTGTGACACAACCAGAAAGAATGGTTTGACATCTTCTGTGGAGAGAGAATAGAGCCAATGTTTTCCCTTTCGTCAGAGCTCCTGACTCAAATTTCGGCTTTATTTCACTCTCTGCAGACGCTGTCAGACCTGCTGAAATTTTCCAGCATTTTCTGTTTTACATCAGAAGCTGCTTGTGTCCGGATGTAAACAATCCCAGTCTGTGGTTTCTCATACCTATTGGGGATTTCCTGGCCTTGATGTCATCTCCATGACATAATTGATTTAAATTAAGACTCTTGCGCATGCAGTATTAGATTCTCGGCCAAATAGTATTCCTGCTGTTTTGCTCTAGCTGATTAGCTCTCTGCACTTGCTGCAGCTCTGATCTTGCCCATCATTTAACCCTCTAATTGTTTCATATTAATTTGAAATGAAACATTGCAAAACATCTTGGTTTTCAAAATCCAGTTCTTCTTCTTCTTCTTCTTCTTTCTTGACTGTAAATGAAAGGGAGCGAGCAGTGAAAGCCTGGGCAGCATGGTAACACAGGGGTTAGCACTGCTGCCTCTCGGCGCCAGGGACCCGGGTTCGATTCCCGGCTTGGATCACTGTCTGTGTGGAGTCTGCACGTTCTCCCCGTGTCTGCTGTGGGTTTCCTCTGGGTGCTTAATTTCCTCCCACTATCTGAAAGACGTGCTGGTCGCTGTGCAGATACGTAGATTTGGGCCTGAGCCCAAAGATGTGCTCTTAGGCTGATTGGCAGAACAAATTCTCCCTAAATTGTCTCAAATTTGGTTTCAATCCATAGATCTATAAACGTAGACAGGGATCACGGGTAGAAGTAGAAACATCGAGATGGTGGCACGGGCTTGTTGGGCCGAAGGGCCTGTTTCCCGTGCTGTTTTGTTCTTTGTTAGGTGGATTGGCCGTGCTAAATTCTCCCTCAGTATACGTGAACAGGCACCGAGTGTGGTGGTTAGGGGATTTTCACAGTAACTTCACTGCAGTGTTAATGTAAACCTATTTATGACACTAATAAATGATCTTTTTAAAAAAAGGGTCTTTAGATTATTAACTTTTTGATAGAGTACTATTTGGTACAAATAGAAACATAGAAGATAGGAAAAGATAGAAGCAGGAGTAGGTCTTTCACTGGGACAAATGGGATCAAAGATTATTTGGAGAAAGCAGGATTGGGCTATTGAGTTGGATGATCAGCCATGATCATGATGAGTGGTGGAGCAGACTCGAAGGGCTGAATGGCCTCCTGCTCCTATCTTTTCCTATCTTCTATGTAACTCTAACAGGTAATTGTGTCCTTGTAGTAAACAGGCTGGACTTCTTGGTCCAGAGTGCCTGGGTTCTTAAAATTCTGGAACCAAATTCTTTGTTATTGTTGCAAATATTTAAGCTGATATTTAAACAGGGTGTTGTGATTGTTGTAGTGTAGGCAGTTAACAGTGACCACAATAAGCTATGTGGTGTGTCTTCAGCCCTTCCTTGGTCACATTCCAGACTCTGGAGAAAGTGTTTCTCTATTACATAAGAAACGGTAGTGTTTGAGTAGATGCTGTGGGAGAATAGACACGTGAGTATCAGATGTCACGTTGCTTGTCTTATTTTTGTTGGATTGGTTTGGGTGACAGGTTGCGTATTTATTTATTTCTGACACATGTCCAGAGATTTCCTCCACAATTGTATGACAAACTGTTCTTGCATCATAAGATTGTGAGGCCTGCTTTAAGGAAATTGCTTCTAGTTCTAACTTATTCACATCATTAATATTGTAGAATTCCAGCAAATGTATTTCAGAATTTATTGAGTCCAATGTATCATTTTACAATTATTATTGCTTTGGGGTATTAAAGTTGACAGTAAATACCTTGGGTTGTAGCAACATGGAATTAATTACTTGGCATTTGAGTCTATCCCATCCACCACTATCTGCCCTAGTGGTCACCTGATACAGTTGTTGACTATCAGTGAGATGGATGACAGAAACTTACTAAGGCTCCTTCAACAGCACCTTCCAAACCTGCACCCTCTACCAAGTAAAAGGACAAGGGCAGCAGATACACGGGAACTACCAATCTCTGCAAATTCTTCTCCAAGCCACTCACTGTCCCAGAGTGGGGCTATATTGCTGTTTCTTCACTCTTCCTGGGTCAAACTCCTGGAGATGCCTCCCTAACAGCACAGTGGGTGTACCTACACCCTATGGACTGCAGCAATTCAAGAAGGCAGCTCACCACCACTTTCTCGAGGACAATTTAGGGATGGGCAATAAATGCTGGCCTAGCCAGCGACACCCATAATCCCATAAATGAATTTTTAAAAGTCTCCAACAGACCCAGACATGAGGTGAGGAAAATCCCAATGGGAGAGAGATTTGGAAACACTAGGTCCAAAAGCGTTTGTTCCTCCCAGGTACTCTGCACTTGCACAAGTTAGTACATAGAACATAGAAAAACTACAGCATAAACAGGCTCTTCCACCCACAAGTTGCACTGGTCTTAACTCTACCTGCTAGGCTTACCGATTACCCTCAATTCTCTTAAATCCCATGTACTCATCCAGAAGTCTCTTGAAAGACCTTATCGAATTTTCCTCCACCATCGCCGACAGTAGCCAATTCCACTCACCCACCACCCTCTGAGTGAAAAACTCAGAGACATCCCCTCTGTACCTGCTCCCCAGCACCTTAAACCCTGTGTCCTCTTGTAGCAACCATTTCAGCCCTGGGAAAAAGCCTCTGAGAATCCACTCGATCTAAACCTCTCATTATTTTATGACTCCATTTACTGAAATAGCACATCCCAAAATATTCTCTGGAAGAAATGTTGTAATTTGGATGTGAATAAAACCAACACACTCTTGGAACCACGCTCTCCCGAAGAAGCCTGTCCCATGGACTGGACATTTGCTCATTGAGATGTTTTCACAGATTGGTTTTGATGTTGTTCCTCCCTCTTTCAAACACAAACCTCATCCAGTCATCCTGCAGTTCTGCGCAAGATGAAATAGCTTATCATAGTCAACATTCTCTAATTCCTCCTCCTAAAAATACAAATCTGATCACCTGCTGTCATCCCATAGGAGAGAGAGAATTTCTCTGGGTTTTATTTTGTACATTGAGTGGTTCAGGGAAACACAGTGTGCCTCCATCGTAAGTTAACCACATTGACTCTCAACATTTAGATTTCAAACCAATTCCAGTCAGTATTCCAGGGCGGTACAATGGCACAGTGGTTAGCATTACTGCCTCACAGCACCAGAGACCCGGGTTCAATTCCAGCTTTGCTTCGTTGTCTGTGTGGAGTCTGCATGTTCTCCTTGTGTCTGCATGAGTTTCCCCCAGGTGCTGCAATTTCCTCCCACATGCTGGTTAGGGTGCATTGACCCGAACAGGCACTGGAGTGTGGCAACTAGGGGAATTTCACAGTAACTTCATTGCAATATTAATGTAAGCCTTACTTGTGACAAATAAACGTTAATTAACTGAACACAAACAATACCTCATGACCAAGTCATGTCCCCTGTACGGACTAACTAATTAGCTGCAGCGCAGTGGTCAGCACCGCTGCCTCTCAGCGCCAGAGACTCTAGTTCAATTCCAATTTATTTTTGTCAGTTTTGCCAAGACCAGGTCAGAGCAACCATTTCCTGTCCCAAATAAAAATCCACCTTAGTTTTTTTTTATGGTTTTAAATCACTTGATATCTGGGCTTTTTTAAACTTCTGAGTGTTTTGTGTTTACAAGTGGGATTCAACCATTTCTGTTTGATTTGAACCAGTTTAAGGTCATTTTAAACAAATCTACTTTCTATTGTATAAAATGGATTGGTGTGCTGGCAATTGTTAATAGTACAGAAACCGGGAAAGCTAAACTACAGCCATGTGAGTTTGATTGTGTTGGGTGTTTTATATCCATCTGTAAAATTCTGACAGGGGTTAGACAGGGTAGATTTAGAAAAAATGTCCCCAATGGTGGAGGGAGTCCAGAACTAGGGGTCATAGTTTAGGGGTGAGGGGTACATCTTTTAAGACCAAGGTGAAGAGAAATTTCCTCACCCAGCAAGTGGAGAGTGTGTGGAATTCACTCCCACAGAAAGTAGTTGAGGCCAAAATATTGTGTGATTTCAAGACGGAATTAGATATCGCTCTTGGGGCTCAAGGGATAGGGGGAAGGTGGCGGGGGGGGAAATAGGATATTGAATTTGATGATCAGCCATGATCAAAATAAATAGTGGGACAGGCTTGAAGGGCTGAATGGCCTTCTCCTCCTTGTTTCTATGTTGTTATAATAAATATGCCAGTGTTACCATGGCTTTGGTGCACCAAGTCTGAAGGCAGTGGGATGCACCATTTTGACTCTGGGGCATGGGGGCAAGTTTAAAGAAGTTGATTTTAAAAATAAGGATGGAATGTTATCCAGAAGAAATGGAGAGTTGGTGTGTAGGTGATGAAGTGAGTCAACTGTGTGTTCGTGGTGTAAAATATATTTGCTGCCGATCTGCTTATTGGCAGTTCAGCACTTTCGGTGACGAGTGGTGTGCCTCAGGGGTCTGTTTTGGGGCCCCTGCTGTTTGTAATTTTTATAAATGATCTGGATGAGGGTATTGAGGGATGGATCAGTAAATTTGCAGATGATACTAAAGTTGGTGGTGTGGTAGATAGTGAAGAGGGGTGTTTTAGTTTACAGAGTGACTTGGACAAGTTGCAGAGCTGGGCCGAGAGGTGGCAAATGGAGTTTAATGTGGAAAAGTGTGAGGTAATGCACTTTGGCAGGAACAATAAATGTGTAGAGTATAGGGCTAATGGTAGGGCTCTTAATAGTGTTGAGGAACAGAAGGATCTTGGTGTATGTGTCAATAGATCCCTGAAAGTAGGCAGTCAAGTGGATAAAGTTGTTAAGAAGGCATATGGAGTCTTAGCTTTTATTGGTAGGGGGATTGAATTTAGGAGCCGCAGCATCATGTTGCAACTGTACAAAACTCTAGTGCGGCCGCACTTGGAGTATTGTGTGCAGTTCTGGTCCCCACATTATAAGAAAGATGTGGAGGCATTGGAGAGGGTACAGAGGAGGTTTACCAGGATGTTGCCTGGTATGGAGGGCAGGTCCTATGAAGAGAGGTTGAAGGATTTGAGGTTGTTTTCGTTAGAAAGGAGGCGGCTAAGAGGGGATCTTATTGAAGCATATAAGATGATTAGAGGTTTAGATAGGGTGGACAGTGATAGCCTTTTTCCTAGGATGGAGAAAGCTAGCACGAGGGGACACAGCTTTAAATTAAGGGGTATGAGTTATAGGACGGATATCAGAGGTAGGTTCTTTACTCAAAGAGTGATTAGGGAGTGGAATGCCCTGCCTGCAGCTGTTGTAGATGCGCCAAGTTTGGTGGCGTTTAAGAGGTTAGTTGATAAGTATATGGATGAGAAGGGAATGGTTTAGTTAGGAGGGGCATTGCTTTTTATTTTGGTCGGCACAACATCGAAGGCCGAAGGGCCTGTTCTGTGCTGTATTGTTCTATGTTCTATGTTCTATGCTAAATATTTGCATTGTAGCTGCAGTGTTGTTAGGGTTTTTGCTGCATGGCTAATTTGACTGGAGTTGTTTTTAATCTGTGCTTCATTTACACTGCTCAGATTTTCTCTCGTTGTCCAGTTTAAACTCACATGTAGGAACCAGCAAGAGGTGTAATCAGGATTGATAGCTCAATTTCCTGAGGGGTGTGAAATTTAGAACATAGACATTGAACATTATAGGCCCTTCGGTCTTCGATGTTGCACCGACCAATTAAGAAAAAGCAGTGACCCTCTAACCTAAACCATTCCCTTTTCATCCATAAACTTATCTACTAACCTCTTAAATGCCACCAAACTTGGGGCATCTACAACTGCAGCAGGCAGGGCATTCCATACCCTTACCACACTCGGTAAAGAACCTACCTCTGACATCCGTCCTATAACTACCACCCCTTAATTTAAAGCTATGTCCCCTTGTGCTAGCTTTCTCTATCCTAGGAAAAAGGATGGGTTATTGAATGGAAGGGGTGAAATACAGCGAGAAAGTTCTCTAAATATTGCAGTAAATGCAGCATTCTTTCTGGAGATGATAGAGGTCCTATAAATACACACAATCAATTATATTTCATAGAATCCCTACAGTAGAGGAGGCTGTTTGGCCCATCGAGTCTGCATTGACCACAATCCCACCCAGGCCCTATCCCCTTAACTGCATATATTTACTCTGCTAATCTCCCAGTGCATCTAACCAGCGTGTCCTTGGAGTGTGGGAGGAAACTGGAGCACACGGAGGAAACAGGGAAAATGTGCAGACTCCACACAGACAGTGACAGGAATTGAACCGAGGTCAGGAATTGAACCTGAGTCCTTGGCGCTGTGAGGCAGAGTGCTAACCACTGTGCCAGCCATTGAAGATTGTAAATATGTAAAGGAAATACCTTCAGTCTTAAGTCCCAAGAGGACACTGAGGGGACAGGTTCCAATCAGTAAAAAGTAAGGTTTCGGCTAATTGCAGGAAATTTTCCACCCCATGATCGATGCAGAGAATGGATTTTCTGAGAATTGAGTTGCTGGAGATTGCCTTTAGGTGTTCATTAGTCTACTGTTGGGATTGCTATGTGGTAATGTTCAAACGCTGTCGTTATTTGATTATGTTTGGAACAACATGCGTTTGGATTTTCCCACCAGTGTGCAACACTGAAGTCAGGATGAAATAGCTTTGCATTTATATAGCACCTTTCATGACCTCAGGCCACCTCGAAGCATTGCAGCTGATGAAGCACTTTGGAAGTGTAATCACTGTTATAGTATCGGAAATGAGACGCCACCTTCCACATAGCAAACCCTCTCGACCTGTAATGTGGCGTCCACGTTGGCCGTGGTGTTTTGAGTGGTAAGGATTGGTCAGAACTCCAGGGCTGTTCTTTGTAAGGTGGCTGTGCGTCCAATGGAGGGTGAAAAAAGGGCCCAAACTTCATATTTCATCCTGAAAGCAGCAACAGCTAAGAGTGCGGCACTCCCTTAGCCCTGACCCTCCTGATCTACAGCGCTGGGATGGTGATCTCTGAAGTGGCACTTAAACACACAGCCAGCCGAGTGAATGTGAGTGTTCTCCCAATGAGTTGATATCATCGATTGACCTTCTGTGAATCTCCGTTTGTGTTAGATTGTAACCGTAAAACAGATGGGGTAAGAAACTTAAGGCTGAGGTTTTTGCAGATAGAATTGGGCTTCTATGGGGCTGTCTGTGCTCCTAATTAATTATTATTTCATAAAAGAACAACTGAAACAAATAAATGAGTCAGTTTTTAATAAATCATACTGGTGTTTTATCTTCCTGTTTCTCCATTCTCTTTGACAAAGCTCTGAGTATCTGTTTAAGAATCCTGGCTGTGCCATGGGGATTGTGTTATGGGATTGTGTGTACGGGGGGGTTGGTGGTGGCGGTGTGGCTGTTGTCATTAGTTGTAGTTTTGACTCAGTGATTCAGCCTGGATCTTACAAAGCTTTTCATTCTCGGGGTCACTGATATACCAGTGGTGTATAGAAAGTAGAAGCAGGAGGAGGTCATTTGGCCCTTTGAGCCTGCTCCGCCATTCATTTTGATCATGGCTGATCATCGAATTCAATATTCTGGTCCCAATGGGATCTTGTTTCTATCCCATTGGGGAAATCCATCTGTAGTGGACAAATTTATCCAGCATCGGTTTTCAGCCTGCTGACCTCTGAAGGAATACACAATTGGCCTTTGAGCCTGGATTATTGTCAATGCTGGAATGTTGTCTTGATGCATTTGAGACAGAGGTGTGCTGTGATCAAAATATTGCACCCTAATTTGTGAAATGTATTGCTGTTTTTGCGTAGTGCTTAAATTCTCTACCCAGATCTGTTTTACTTAAATATTTTTTCAATGAAGGAAAAGGTCTTGTGTCTGTACAAACTTAGACAAGTGAAAATATGCACTTAGATCTGGGATAATACAGGCAAGGATTGGCAGTGAAATAGTTACTTTGCAGTATGTTCTGATACTTGTATTGCTGCTTGGAAGGCAGGTTAGTGATCCAGTGCCGGTTCAATTCCTGTACCAGCTGAGATTATTCATGAAGGTCCCACCTTCTCAAACTTCCCCCTGTCCTGAGATGTGGTGACCACGAGGCAGTTCTCCCCTCTGAGGAGACAGCAGCAACTTGCATTTTCTTTTTCATTCATTTGTATTTATCTTTGTGTAAAAGATTGTGATGTAGTGCTGTCCCCACTTCCAGTTCTGCAAAGGATGAGGAGGATCTTTTTAAAACAAGGTTTTACAGTTTGGTAATTAAATATTGAATTGACCAGTAGGACTGAGAATAATGAGTTGGGGGAGGACCTGAGGAGACTGGAGAATTCCTGCTCCAATTACTGAGAGTGGATTTTCCCCACGTTTCTCTTGATTTTGACTTGAGATGGCTGTGAATGCATCAGTCCGTATCTTGTACGAGGTATCATCAGTTCATATGTGTGTGTCTCTCTTTGTTTGTGGAGTATGCAAGTTCTAGGAAAGACTTTTGGGCTTGCTGGAAAACTAGAAACATTTCTCATGATGAAACCCTGATATTTGTGGAGAGAGTGTGTGTGTGTATGTGTGTGTGTGTGTCTGAGTGGGGGAGTGTGTGTGTATCACTGACAAACGTGACTCTTTACACCACACGTTCTCCAGATGAGTTCCAGCAATGAACCAAAGCAGCAGCCGGCAATCCATTGCCAGCACTCGCTGCTGTGACACCAGCACTGTGAGGATGGCTACGTTCTCATCTCTTTTTTAAAAAAAATTGTCATTTGGCCAAGTCAAACAGGTTACTCTGAGGCTGACAATCTGCAGTCATTTTAACTCTGCTTTGGAAAATGGAGGTCAGCGTAACTGATTTTCGTCCATTCAGCAAATCTGGAGTTTGCTGACTCAGTATATCTCTCCCCCTGGACCTAGCTGGCAGTCTCTGTATAATTCCCTGATCAGTATATGAAAATCCCACAAAGAAACTGTCTCTGAATGCTTCCGAGGTCAGCTCCTTAATGTTAAAGCAGCATGATCCTCACTAACAGGTTCATCCAGTTGATGAGTTGGGTTACCTTCTACCTGATGTTCTGGTGGGTGGCCGTACAGGGCTGTGTACTACACAGAGCACTTTGCAACCTTGGCATCTCCATCAGCACCAACTTGGCTTAAAGACAATGCGCAAAAACAACAGAGATGGGATGAGTTTATTTTAAAACAGTGAGCTGTTCTGATTGGGAGTGCAGTGCCTGGAAGCACAGTCAAAGCAGATTAACTAATAAGAGAATTGGAGAAATATTTGGAGGGGACATTTGTAGGACTATCGGGAAAGAGCAAGGACTAATTGGATCATTATTTCAAAGTGCTGGCATGGGCATGATGGACTGAATGATCTCTCTCTCCATGTTATCTGTGATCTGTTGGGATAGTAACAATGCTCCTGAACGATTTGATGAAGGTTTTTGCACTTTTTGAACTCTTTGGGACGCGGGTGTCATTGGCTGGAGCAGCACTTATTATCCATCCCTGGTTAAGAGACAGCCACGTTGCTGTGGCTCTGGAATCACACGGAGGCCACTCCAAGAAAGGAGGGCGGGTTTCCTTCCCTAAAGGGACACGAGGGAACTGGATGGGTTTTTACAATAATCAGTGGTCACAATTTCCAGTTTTGTTTCATTCCTTACGTTTAAATTCCGCCTGTTGCTGTGGGTATGTTTCCGTGTAACTGTTACCCACTGCATGAATCCTCTTCACTGAGTGAGGTGTTATGGGACCTGCTGCTGTCAAAAGACAGTATTTTGTGTGATATTGCAGAGTATCAATGTTCAGGACACATTGAAAAATCTCAGAGCAGAAGTCCCTGTTTGATAGCTAGTGTTGGGAAGCTTGCACTCACTTAGTTGACTGACCCATACTGACCGGTATTTATACAGCATCAACAAATGTGCCAGAAAGCTATTAGATTACCTCCTCCATATAGGTGTTGACTTTTGATTAACAGATAAAATGGAAATTTCTCCCACACATTACTGAAACACTTACATTTTCTCCAGTTTCTTTCATGACCAGCAAACATCTCTGTGCTCTAACACCAAAGAAATACTTTAGGAATGTGATTATCTGGGGGAAAGAGGACAAAAGTGATGGCAATGTTTCCTATTCAGATTCATAGAATCCCTACTGAGCAGAAGGAGGTCATTCAGCCCATTAAGCCTGCAATGTCAACAATCCTACCCAGGCCTTATCTCTGTAACCCCATATATTTACTCTGCTAATCCCAACGCTAAGGGTCAATTTAGCATGGCCAGCCCACCTAACCTGCACATCTTTGGAGTTATGCAGTTGCATTAGTTTGCATTAAGCTCTTGGCATGTAGGTTTGCCAGTTAATTTTCATATAGAATTCAGAGTCATTGTTTAACTCAGCACTGTAGTAATGTATTAGACTTTCTATGTACAGTTCAGTCAATGCATGCAACGGGGTTATGTTGAATTTATGCAAGACGCTGGTTAGACCTCAGATGGAATATTGTGCACAGTTCTGAATGCCACACCGCAGGAAGAATGTGAATGCTTTGGAGAGAGCGCAGAAGAGGTTTACAAGAATGGTTCCAGGGATGAGAATCTTCAATGATGGGGATTGATTGGAGAGGTTGCGACTGTTCTCCTTGGGGAGAAGAAGGCTGAGGCGACATGAGAGAGACGTTCAAATCATGAAGAAGCGGGACAGAGTAGACAGAGAAATTACCTCCCTGCCCCCATTGTAAATGGATCAAGAACAAGAGGGTACGGACTTAGTGATTTGCAAAAGAAGTAAGTGTGATGTGAGGAAAAAAGGTTCTCTTAGCAACTGGTCAAGAGTTTGGAATGCACTACCTAGAAATGTGATGGAGGTAGATTCAATCGAGGCATTTAACAGGGTGTTAAATGATTGATTCCGTTCAAGTAATGTGCAGGGGTACGGGGAAAGGTAGGGGAAGACATTAAGTCATGATGCTCATTTGGAGAGCCAGTGCAGACATGATGGGTCGAATGGCCTCCTGCACCGTATCAATTCTGAGATTGTGTGAAATTGCAAGCTAGTATGTGCTAGGTTTAATACAGGCAGGTTCCCTGGAATGATATGGAGAGATAATTTCAGCTAAAAGATTCTGCAGGAGCAGAGTTTGAAATGGCAGGGCAGGTTGAGAAAGTGGTTAACAAGGAAACTTGGGATCTTGGGCTTCATTAATAAGAGTACTAGAGAAGGAAGTTACAATGAAATTCAGCAAACACAGGTTCACCCTCAACTGGAATATTGTGTCCATTTCTGAACGTACTTTTAGGAAGGACAGTGAGAGGGTTGGGTGAGAATAATTCCAGGGATGAGAGACCAGAGGACACCAATTTCAAATGAAAAATTAAAAACCAGAGGACTAAGATTTTAGACAAGAACAAAAGCATCTTTTGGTAAAGATCTGAAATGTAGGGGAAGCAAGATTCAATTGATTTGATTTTATTTATTGGCATTTATTAGCAAATAGTGAAAAATATTATTTCTTATGCGCCATGCAAACAAAGCATACTGTTCATAATGAAGGAAAAGGTGGAGTGCAGAAAGTAGTGTTACAATCATAGCTAGGGTATAGAGAAAAGTCAGCTTAATGCAAGGTAAGCCCATTCAAAGTCTTTGAGTCATGAAGCTGTTTGAGTTGGTTGGTATGTGACCTCAGACTTTTGTATCTTTTTCCCGACGGAAAAAAGTGTAAGAGAGAGTAGAACATTACAGCGCAGAACAGGCCCTTCGGCCTTCGATGTTGCGCCAACCAATTAGGAAAAAGCAATGACCCTCTAACCTAAACCATTCCCTTTTCGTCCATAAACGTATCCACTAACCTCTTAAACGCCACCAAACTTGGCGCATCTACAACTGCAGCAGGCAGGGCATTTCATACCCTTACCACCCTCTGGGTAAAGAACCTACCTCTGACATCCGTCCTATAACTACCACCCCTTAATTTAAAGCTATGTCGCCTCGTGCTAGCTTTCTCCATCCTAGGAAAAAGGCTATCACTGTCCACCCTATCTAAACCTCTAATCATCTTATATGTTTCAATAAGGTCTCCTCTTAAATGTCCAGGGTGCATGGAGTCCTTAATTATGCTGGGCTGCTCTGCCGAGGCAGTGGGAAATGTAGACTTAATGGATGGGAGGCTGGTTTGTGCGATGGATTGGGCTACAGTCACGACCTTTTGTAGTTCCTTGTGACTTTCAAATGGGAATGACCTTGTTGGCATCAGACTTTGGAATGTTTAAAGGGGAAATCCTTGCTGAGCCCTGGGGAAAGGGTGAGTAATTGAAGCCAAATTTTCTTTTTTGAGAGACGGCCATCAAATTAAATGCCCACCTCTTGTATTGTAACCACACTGCACTCAGAGTGGTAGACACTTGTATAATTCCAACTTTGGTTACAAACCTTTTGGTGTATTTCAGCCGTTCTCTCAAGGTAAGCATCCTCCAAGCACTGCTGATGGAAGCTTTGAAATTCGAATTAAGTTGTCTCCTTGATTTTAAAACGTGTTGAATTTTAAACAGAAAACGCACAGATTTCTTTCCCTGGCGTTTAAAGATTAGCCTCGGTTCCCACTGCATTGTCACTTCAGCCTGAGACTCTAATCGAGAGCAGATTTGTTGTGGGGGGTTAAGGGGGAGGATTGTAGTCATAGCTTTTGGATCTTGTTATTCTGAAAATGAGACTTCAAGTATAAAAAGACACACAAGCTGTTGCAGTTTGAACAGATTGTCATTGGAGCAAGGATGCAGATGGCTGAGAAACGACACAATCGAAATGAAGGTGCTCTTTATTCTGCAGAACAGCAATAAATCGGGACAGTGATTGAGAACCTTCACAGCACAGGGACTGAGGGGTCCCACTTTCTGCTGTGGCCCTGCCTCTGTTCTGTGGGTTCCTGTGCTGCGTCCTTGCATGTCAGCGAATTGCCCTTTCTTTATTGGCATGAACAGTGAGAAATGGTGATGTTCCTTAAAGTAACCCCACTGTGTGGGGAGGGTGTTGTTCGGGAAGGGGGTGTGAGGGTGGGAGGATTTGTGTGAGGGGGTGCCTCACATCCTTTAAGTAGTACCTGGGTGAGTACTTGGCACACCATAACATTCAGGGCTATGGGCCAAGTGCTGGTAGAGTGGGATTAGGTGAGCATTCGGTGTAAACTCGATGGGCCGAAGGGCCTCTCCTGCACTGTAGGATTGTGTGTGTGGAAATTTCAGATTTTTTTATTGGCCCCAATGCTTACTCCCTCATGTTGATTAGTTTAGAACATAGAACAATACAGCACAAACAGGCCCTTCGGCCCACGAGTTGCACCGATCACATCTACCAATCCACAGACCTATCTATAACCCCCTATCCCATTCGTTTCCATATACTCATCCAGAAGTCTTTTAAAAGACCCCAGCGAGTTCGCCTCAACCATCTCCGATGGCAGCCAATTCCATTCACTCACCACCATCTGAGTGAAAAACTTACCCCTAACATCCCCTCTGTATCTGCTTTCCTGCACCTTAAATCTGTGTCCTCTCGTAGTGACCATTTCAGCTCGGGGAAATAGTCTCTGAGAGTCCACCCTATCTATTCCTCAACATTTTATAAACCTCTATCAGGTCGCCTCTCAACCTACGTCTCTCCAGTGAGAAGAGTCCCAGCTCCCTCAACCTATCTTCATAAGGCCTGCCTCCCAATCCAGGCAGCATCCTTGTAAATCTCCTCTGAACTCTCTCAATAGCCTGCACATCCTTCCTATAGTGAGGTGACCAGAACTGCGCACAATACTCCAACTGGGGTCTGACAAGAGTCTTATAGAGCTGCATCATTACCTCCTGACTCCTAAACTCTATTCCTCTATTAATGAAGGCCAGTACACCGTACGCCTTTTTGACCACTTCCTCCACCTGCGAGGCCGATTTAAGAGTCCTATGGACCCGGACCCTGAGATCCGTCTGCTCTACAACACAGCTAAGACTCCTACCCCTTATATTGTACTTCTTCATCCCATTATTCCTGCCAAAATGGACCACTACACATTTATCTGCGTTGAAGTGCATCTGCCACTTCTCCGCCCAGTCTTGCATCCTGTCTATGTCCCGCTGCAACTTTTGGCATCCCTCCAGACCATCCACAACACCACCGATCTTTGTATCGTCGGCGAACTTACTAACCCCTCCCTCCACTTCCTCATCCAGGTCATTTATGAAAATGACAAACAGCAGGGGTCCCAGAACAGATCCCTGGGGCACTCCACTGGTTACCGATCTCCATGCAGAACAAGACCCATCCACAACCACTCTCTGCCTTCTGCCGGCAAGCCAGTTCTGGATCCACGAGGCCAAAGCCCCTTGGATCCCATGCCCTCTCACCTTCTCCAGAAGCCTTGCATGGGGGACCTTATCAAACGCCTCGCTGAAATCCATGTACACCACGTCCACCGTCCTTCCTCCGTCAATGTGTTCAGTCGTTGTTTGAACTGTTTCACGGTAAATTCCCTTTTTAAGAGTTCTGATTTAATCACAACATCATCTCTTCTGTTTCTGCAATGTTTATTCCAGTGGTTTCAGTAGCACAGAGTGCTGACCAATTGTCCTGTGCTATTCCCCTGCAGGAGTTTGATCCTGGAGACACTCGCAATACGTTTGTGCTCACTGACCGTTCACTCCCCCTCCTCCCAGACACACCCATTGACCGTTCACTTCCCCCTTCTCCTGGCACACGCTGACCATTCACTTCCCCCTTCTCCTGGCACACGCTGACCATTCACTTCCCCCTTCTCCTGGCACACGCTGACCGTTCACTTCCCCCTTCTCCCCGTGCACTCAGCTTCCTCCAAAGTCAGCTTCTCCATCATTGACTCAAATGTGTTATCTTTGACCGCTTTTTCTCAATAAACCGCTTCTAAATGTGACCCGTCACACGGCAGCTCCTATCTGTCTTGGGAGGAAGTTGGTGTTGGTGTGCTGTTATCTTGAAGCTTGTAAAGGAGTTGCTGAAGCTGACGCTGGGAAAGGCAGTGCACTAATGGGTTTGGTTGGCTTGAATGTTGCTAAATAGTGACGGACACTATAGTAAAGCAGGATTTTTAAGCTCGAACTTCAACTTGTTTGGGTTTCTCCTTCAAATTGATGGCAGCAAATGAATTCTTTGATCAATTCATTCGAATCATTGTTGCTCCTGCAGTTCTACAATAAAATGAGGGTGATATGTTCTCTCTGAGCAGTGCTTTATACACGGGAGCACTGCGAGCTTGGATGAGCAATTTAAAAAAAAGAATGTAGTCACAGGTACTACTTTGATATTATACGAGCCTGGCTGTGGGTGTCTTTTGCGCTGAGTCACAAGTCTAAGATAAGATCTTACCTGAGGTTTCATAACGAGGTCATATTCTTTCTGAGAATTCTCTTTTTCGTAATGTTGCCTATTTTGAGACACGGGTTTCGCTACAGACAAATTGATTTTGCCCCATTTCAAATCAAAGCAAAATCCTGCGGGTGCTGGAATCAGAAACAAAAACAGAAAATGCTGGAAAATCTCAGCAGGTCTGACAGCATCTGTGAAGAGAGAATAGAGCCATTGCTTCCAGTCTGGATGATCGTTCGTCAGAGCTGATTACCAACTTTAAATCATGTCAGCTTGAAATCATACAATCCCTACAGTGCAGAAGGAGGCCATTCAGCCCATCAAGTCTGCACTGACAGTAGTCCCACCTAGGCTTTACCCACTAATCCCTCTAGTTTACACATCCCAGGACACTAAGCAGCAATTTAGCATGGTCAATCCACTTAACCAAACCATCTTTGGACAGTGAGAGGAAACTGGAGCACCTAGAGGAAACCCATGCATATATGGGGAGAATGTACAGACTCTGCATAGGCAGTGACCCAAGCCAGGAATTGAACCCATGTTCTTGGAGCTGGGGGCAGCTGTGCCACCGTGCTGTCCGATGGGGAAAGACAAATTCTTTTTGCGACTGATATTTCTAAACTTCTGGTGAGAACAGAGAAATGGCTGCCATGGCAAGCTAAAGTATCGATTAAACTGCACGTTCTCAGGGCTTAAGATATAAAGGGAAACATACAGATTGGAATCGAGAGCAAAAAGATAAATACCATAGAAGCTGGAAATTTGTAACAAAAACAGAATGGGCCACATTGTACACCTCACCCATGGCCAGCAAACAACTGGGTCAACTTGTAACTTCAGGTAGTTGGCATTGGTGGTGGTGACAGAAGAGTTGGCAGAGCATCCAGTTTTTAGATGTCCAACTATCTAACTATCCAATTAGATGACCAGATCACCAACAGCTTGTCCTGATCTGCCACCCCCACCCACCCACACACGTTGACAGTATAATTAGGAAGCTCACCATCGCCTCAACTTTCTTGGAACACTAATGAAATTTGGCATGTCAGCTATGACTCTCTCCAACTGTTACAGCTTGGTCTGGGCTCCTGCTCTGCCCAAGACCGCAAGAAACTACAAAAGGTCATGAATGTACCCCAATCCATCACACAAACCAGCCTCCCATCCATTGACTCTGTCTACACTTCCCGCTGCCTTGGAAAAGCAGCCAGCATAATTAAGGACTCCACATGCCCCGGATGTTCTCCTTTCCACCTTCTTCTGTTGGAAAAAGATACAAAAGCCTGAGGTCGTGCACCAACTGATTCAAGCTTCTTCCCTGCTGCTGTCAGACTTTTGAATGGACTTACCTTGCACTGTTGATCTTTCTCTATGCCCTAGCTATGACTACAATGCTACAGTCTGCACTCTTCTTCTCTATGAATGGTATGCTTTGTCTGTATGGCGCGCAAGAGATAATACTTTTGAGTGCATACTAATACACGTGACAAATGAACAATTAATTAAATGAACAATTAATTTCCTGTTCAGGTCCTCCATTGTGCAACTGCTGCTTTGATTTAACATGTAGAAGGAGAGAGATTAGCGTTCGATGTGCAGCCCAGCTGTACAAGGTATAGTTAATTGAATTGGGGAGGGGGCTACACCAGGTCCTGGGCAGCAACGGAGACCCCTGTCCATTATTTGTCATCCTCTCCCAAATTCACCAGCCTTTCTGACGTGGCCCTAATTGTCTCGAGCACGCCTATTGGCCAAGCTCCAGCGAGATCTCAGTTACCTGAGATCCAGCTCTATTGGTGCATACCTCCTCCTTGGTTTACCTGCTCCCGCAGGTAAGTCAATCTGCCGACCTCCAATTGGCCAGCAAGGTGGGGCTTCCTCCTGGAGATAGACTGAAGTTCCGCTTTACACAAGTGGATGCCCCCCACTTCCCCCGCAACCACCTTTCCCGTGAGGTACGGATACCTATCTACCTTCCACCTCTACCCTCTTCAGTGTATAATCCAGCCCAATTTTTCAAATCAACATTGCATTCATTACATTACACAGAAACATTGAAGGAGGTCATTCAGCCCTTCGAGCCTGCTCCACCATTCATCATGATCGTGGCTGATCGTCCAACTCAATAGCCTCATCCTGCTTTTTCCTCATAACCTTTGGTCGAATTCACCCCAAATGCTATATCCAGCCGCCTCTTGAATATATTCAATGTTTTGGCATCGGCTATTCCCTGTGGGAATGAATTCCACAGGCTCACTGGGGGAAGAAATGTCTCCTTGCCTCCATCCTAAATGAATCCTCAGATCCCCTGGTTCTGGACTCCTCCACTATTGGGAACATCCTCCCTGTATCTACCCTGTCCAGTCCTGTTAGAATTTTACACATCTTTCTGAGATTCTCCCCCTCATTCATCTCAACTCCAGCGAAAACAATCCTAACTTAGTCAGTGCCTCCTTGCACATCAGTCCCGCCATCTCCCACCGATTAGTACTGGGAGATATTCCAGATGAACCAAACAGGCATAGGAGTGGAAAACTCAGGACAAAAGTTTAAACAGCGAAGACGAGATGCTTTTGACGTTAGCTTGAAACCATAGGAATCCTGAGGAAAAAGTCAAAACAGCAGAGAGTGAAATCAGAGAATGTGGTATGTGCGGGCGAGGTGGACGACAGGGGAGGAATCAACAGTGTAACCCAGTGACTGGCAGGAGGAGAAAGCTAGTTGTTGCCAAAGGTGTGAACTATCCAGCCTGGTCCATGTTTTAGTAGAGTTGCCCGCACCCTGAGGAACAACCTGCCCTTTTATCCCAGTCCCTGGAACACTGGAGGACCCATTCCACATTGCGAGCAATTCCTCCTTCGAGAAATCCAAGGAACTGCAGTGAAGAGCTAAACTGGGGAAAGAGGTACAAGTCCAAAGATGTGTGGGTTAGGTTGGTTGGCCACGCTAAATTGCTCCTTATTGGCCAAAGATATACAAGTTAGGTCAATTGGCAAGGGTAAATTGTCCTTCGTGCCCAAAGATGTATAAGTTAGGTGGATTGGCCATGATAAATGTTTGAGGTTACGGTGATATTGTGGGAGGGGGGGGGGTGTTGGTAGAGAGCACCTTGCATGATGCTGATTTGATGGGCAGAATGGCCTCTTTCTGCATGGTGAGGATCCTATGATCTTCAAGCCTCCAGCACCTAGGGACCACAATTTTTCTCTCAAATTCTAAATGCGTATTCTCAGGGCAAGCAATTGACGGGACAAATAAACTCGTATGAGAAGCTTTATTGTTGGCTCCTGTTAATCATTTTTCTTCTGACAAAACATTAACTTAAGCCTTAGAAGCATTCAGTTTCCACGGCTGGATATTTTAGGGCTAATTGTTCCGTTAGAAGAAGGTGGAAACAGAGTATTGCTGCTTGATAGAAACTTATAAAATTCCAACAAAGTTGGACAGGATAGATTCAGAAAGAATGTTCTCAATAGTGGGGGAGTCCAGATCTCAGGGTCACAGTTTGAGGCTAAGGGGGTGAACCTTTTAGGGCTGAGGTGATGTGAAATTTCTTCACCCAGAAGGTCCTGAATGCGTGGAATTCGCTCCCACAGAAAGAAGTCGAGGCTGAAATGTTATGTGATTTCAAGAAGAAATTAGATTTCGCTCTTGGGGCTGAGGAGATCGAGGGATAGGGGGGGAATCAGGATGTTGAATTTGATGATCAGACATGAGAATAATGAATAGTGGAGCTGGCTCAAAGGGCCGAATGGCCTCCTCCTGCTTCTCGTTTCTATAATGTAAACTTTCTCTAGACCCACTTCATACTGTACAATAAATACAAAACCCATCTAGACGTTGAAGGCTGATTTTTTTTTTCCCCATCCCGCTTGGAAGAAATGGACTAAAAGCAGGAAAATATTAACCTCTGAACTGGACGTTGAAAAGTAATTTTTAATCCTGAGAAATATTTCTGAGTATTTTTTTTTTTAATTTGAAGGTTTTGTGTTCTGGTTCAATCCATCAAGAACATAAATCACCCTAGAGCGAGTCAAATCAACTTCCTGTCAAAACTTTGTGAAATTGCTTGTTCATTATCCACGCCTTGGAGGCAGCTCAGAGGATGTTTACTTAACTCATACCTGGCCTGAGAGGGAATGTCATATGAGGGAAGGTTGAAGAGTCTAGGCTTGTATCTACTGGAGTTTGGAAGAGTAAGAGGCGACGTGATTGAAACATATAAGATCCTGAGGGGTATTGACAGGGCAGAAGAATCAAGATCGAGGGTCATTGCTTAAAAATAAGGTGTCGCTCATTTAAAACAGATTTTTTTCACTTAGAGTTTTGAGTCTCTGGAACTCTCTCCCTCAAAAGGCAGCAGAAGGTGAATCTTTGAATGTTTCTGAGGCAGAGCTAGATAAATTAGTGATTAACAAGGGGGTGATGGTTATCGAGGTGGTGCTGTTGAGGGGCTGAATGATGATTAGGTCAGCCATGGTCTTATTGAGCGGTGGAACGGGCTCAGAGCCTACTGTTCATAAATGCTTACAAAACATTCAGTCCCTGTAAATCTATTTTCATTGATATGAACCTGTTACAAGTGTATTTTTGATAATCTGTAACGCTGCTTTTTCAAAAGTGTTGCAAGCTTCCGGCAGTGTAATCTGTCCACTCTTGCATTCATTTTAAAAATATTTACAAGATAGTTTATCCTCCTCATTGGTGATTTTTCTGGTGTTAATACAAAGCAACAATTGAATCTCTCTTCTGGCTGTAAATTGGGAGAGGAGAGTGTGCAGAGGGATCTGGGTGTCCTTGTGTATCAGTCACTGAAGGGAAACGCGCAGGCACAGCAGGCAGTAAAGAAGGTAAATGGCATGTTGGCTTTCATTGCGAGAGGTTTCGAGTACAGGAGCAGAGATGTGTAGTTGCAATTATACAGGGCCTTGGTGAGGCCACACTTAGAGTATATTGTGTGCTGTTTTGGTCTCCTTTTCTGAGGAAGGATGTTCTTGCTCTCGAGGGAGTGCAGCGAAGGTTTACTAGGCTGATTCCAGGGATGGCGGGACGCCTGTATGAGGAGAGATTGACCAGGTTAGGATTGTTTTCACTGGAGTTCAGATGGATGAGGGGGAATCTCAGAGAGATTTATAAAATTCTAACAGTTCAGGACAGGGTAGGGGTAGGGAGGATGTTCTGTTGGTGGGGGAATCCAGAACCAGGGGTCACAGTTTGAGGTTCAAAGTAGACCATTTAGATGAGGAGACATCTAAAGTGGTGAGCCTTGGAATTCATTACCACAGGAAGTAGTTGATGCCAAAACATTGAACGTATTCAAAAGGCGGCTGGATGTAGCACTTGGGGCGAATGGGATCAAAGGTTCTGGGGAGAAAGCAGGATTAGGCTATTGAATTGGATGATCAGCAATGATGGTGGTGAATGGCAGAGCAAATTTGAAGATTCCTATCTTCTATGTTTCTATGAAGCTATTTACCAGTGTCTTTAATGAGTTGCAATTTTGATTGCTTCATTATGGGGTACGATGTGAATCGGGGAATTGCTCCGAACTTCTTGCAAAGTGTTTACTGATATTGGGCAGTGTTTTTGTGATGGTTTCACAAGTGCATTTATGGTAAATTATCTCGGTAATGCATTTTCATTTTGGATCATTGTGTTCTCAATAGTGAGCAGTTTTTTTGCAAAAACCATGCTGCGGAGATGTGTTTTCTTGCTTCCCCCCGCCCCAAGCAATAAATTCATTAATCTAGAATCTGAAACAGAGCAATGAAAAAATCAAATCAAAGTTCAGATCTGACCAGTCACAAGATTGCAGCTTTTAAAGTCATGTTACATCCGAGTAATCTGTTTTCATTGTGTGCCTATGGCAGTATGTTAGGGCAGTTTTTAAAAGGTCTGTTGGTTCCTCTCTCCCCCCACCACCTTTCCCCCATGTAGAGGGGCCTGTGGAATGTGTTTGGAAGACTTTTGGACCTTCAGATTCTTTTGACTTACTCAAGCCTTAGTCAGTTTCTTGCATTTCTTCACGATTACAGGCCTGGGAGAGTAAAGGAATGAGGAGACCCAGCTGTGGATTTCACTAATCCTTAAATCATTTCCTCCACCGATACACTGCCAGCACTGAGGCTGCAGTGACGGTGCTGAATGGAGATTCCAGTCTGCTGCGGATGCCTGTGCACTGTGATAAGTTAACCATTTCTGAAGAAATATTCCTAATTCAGGATATAGACAAACCAGTTTCTGGCTGCCTCACTGGGTGTGGGCACATGCTGTATTTGTAAACACCATCCCTAATGTCTAAGTGGCCCCTCTCTCTCTCTGGGAGTCCCGGCCTCTGGACAATAAATAATCCACAGTATCAGTAATGTCACCACCAGCCGCGGATAACAAACCCTGGTTTGTGTGGCTGCTTCAACTTGGATTTTGAGGAATAATGACTCAGAGTAGAATCACAGAGAATCCCTGCAGAGGTCATTTGGCCCATCAGCTCTGCCCTGCCCACAACCCCACCCAGGCCCTATCCCTATAACCCCATGCATTCACCGCAGCTAGTCCTCCTGACACTCAGGCAATTTAGCACAGCCAATCCATCTAACCCGCACATCTTTGGACTGTGGGAGGAAACTGGAGCACCTGGAGGAAACCCACGCGGACATGAGGAGAATGTGCAAACTCCACACAGACAGTGACCCAAGCTGGGAATGGAACCTGGATTCCTGGCACTGAGAGGCAGAGGTGCTAACCACTGTGCCATCCCCCCCTCCACCTTGGTGTTTTAGAATTTTAAAGATAGACTTTGCAAGCTGTTTAATCGTTGAATACCTATAGTGCAGTAAAGGCCATTTGGCCCATTGAGTCTGCGCCAACTCTCTGTCAGAGTGTCTAATACAGACCCCTCTCCCCCCTGCCCTATCCCTGTAACCCCACACACTTCCTATGGTTAATCCCTCCAACCAACACATCTTGGGACGCCAGGGTTCAACTTAGCAAGGCCAATCTAACTAGCACATCCTTTAGACTGTGGGAGGAAACCCACACAGACATGGGGGGAATGTGCAAACTCCGCATAGACAGTTACCCAAGGCTGGGAATCGAATATGGATCCCTGGAGCAGTGGAAATCCTAAGTTAAGATGTGACATATTATATCCTGAGACTGACTCGCTGTTGAAAACATGGTGAAGGGCAATGAGAAGATTTTCTGGTCATTGATTCCAAGAGGAAATAAATGAGTTGTAAAGAAAAGAACGGTTTGCGTTTATATAGCACCACTCACAGTCACTGGATATCTCGAGCTGCTTTACATCCAGTGAGGAGATTTTAGGACATAATCGTTTTCATAACTTTGAAAGCCGTGTGCGTGTTCAGTGAGTGAAAAGTATTGTTGCTCGCGTGCAATACAGACAAAGCATGCTGTTCATAAAGAACGAAGGGAGAGAGTGCAGAATGTGGTCGTAACTATAGTGTAGAGAAATCAATATACAGCAGGTCCATTCGATGCTTGTGGAGGTCTGGCTTATATAGTGCAGCATATCAGGTAGTTGTAACTACCTGCTTTCCTTAAAGATCTCCCGCTTTCAGGGCTGTCTCCTGAGGTTAGTTAGAGGCAGCCAGCGGAGAAGAGTTTGTAAATGGCTGGTTACTAATTTAGAGCAAAGTTAGCAGAATCAGATGAACCCTCTTGATTTCTATACCTTTTTAATGTGTTTATCAGGAGCATCTCTTTCCTGTTGCTCTTGTAAACAGGTAGCCAAACAGCCCCAAGTATCACAGATGTTGTGGCAGTTGTATTTTGGGTTGAGGTTTCCGTTGTTAGAAGTTCTGACATGTTGCCTTCTCTGAGATGACGTATTTAGTGCGATTGGTGCTTCCCTGTCTTCACCAGCAGCAGCACAGACTGTTTGATCTTTGAAGCATGATCATTGGGTAACGTTACAGGAGCTTCACAAGCACTGGTTGTCTAATTAATGTATTCAAAAACGGACACAATTGAATACTTGCTTACAGCAAACTCCTTTAGTGTGGCCAGGTATGGAGCAACAAGTCTAATTTCCCATTGCCTCCTGTTATTGCCTTGGGAGTGGCGGTGTGTATCACTGTGATGCCTCCGTCCCGTTGGCCAGTTGTGTGTTGATTTGTGAGGCATTCCCTGGTCTGTTCTGGGGAGCCACTGTTGCCTCAAGAGGGTTTTTAATTTTCTGTTTGTGATCCGCTGTGCTTTAGTTTGGGGAGATCCATGAGCATTGTGGGTGGTTGGAATCAGGGAGATTCTCTATCAGTTCTTCCCTGAGGTGTGTGTTCACATGAGGACCATTCAGTTTCCATTCTGAGTATCTTTATTGTCTCTAGATCACTGTTCCGTATTGTACCTTTATTAATGAAAGAATTGCTGCATGTTCTTTGCTTCTTTCTTGGCTGTGATAATAATGTTTGTTTCTGATCTGGGAGATTGAGAGTGAATCGTTACTCCAGGGCTCTCGAACACGGGGAAACCCAGCTGAGGAATCTGAATGTAGGTTGACACTTCTTCAATGCAATCCTGGGGGAGCAGTGCACTTTCAGAAGCGATCTGTTTCCAGGGGTGGGAGGAGGGATTTGATTTATTATTGTCACATGTCTAAACTATTGTTTCTTGCGCACTATACAGACAAAGCGTGCCATACATAGAGAAGGAAAGGAGATGGTGCAGAATGTAGTGTTACAGTTATAGCTGGGGGGAAGAGAAAGATCAGTTTACTAGGCGTCCAATGAAAAGTCTGATGACAGCGGGGAAGAAGGTGTTCTTGAGTCGGTTGATACGTGTCCTCAGACTTTTGTGTCTTTTTCCCATTGAAAGAAGGTGGAAGGGTCCTTGATTTATGCTGGCTGCTTTTCCCTAGACGGAAACAATTGTAGACTGAGCCAATGGATGGGGGGCTGTTTGTGATTCACAACCCTTTGTAATTTCTTAGAGGGGACATGACCAGCACAGTTTAATATTGGCTAAATGAAGCAAATGGCCATCTTATCCTTGAGATGTTGTGGGGGGGAGGGAGGGGGATTAGTTTCTTTAGATAACACATATATTAATTCATTGTTTTGACTGCCCAGTGTTTATTGCCTATCCCTAATTGCCCTTGGGAAAGTGGTAGCGAATTTGCCTTTTTGGTAACCAAATAGATGGCTTGCTAAGCATTTGAGAGGGTAGTTGAGAGTCACCCATATTGCCATGTAGGAGAGACCAGGGTAAGGACAGCAGATTTCCTTCCCTAAATGACAATAGCTGAGTTTTTCCGATAATGGTTTCATGGCTATCAGTAGATTCTTAATTCCAGATTTTTTTTAATTGAATCCAAATTCCACCATCTGCCGTGGCGGGATTCAAACCAGGGTGCCCAGAACATCATGTGGATTATGATACCACCAGACCATCACCTCCGCAGCGATGTTTGTAGCTTGGAATAGTTTTACCATTTTAATGGGTTGAGCTTTCTGATAACCGAGAACTGCCTTTCTACAGTGTGCATTGAGTCATGTTAGTAGAATTATAGAGCCACATTTTCTTTTGATAATAACTGTTGAGCTACAAGGCTTGTGTCAGTTTCTGAAGGAATACTTTCTTTCTGAGCTGTGGAGAGGAGCTGTTGGCCCTGATCCTGGATTTTTACTGTGCTGCAGCCCCCACATTTCAGGATATGAATATGGCATAAGGGAATTGTAGCTCTGTGCAAAGGCAGGCTGAACCTTCAGTGACTCATCCACATCAATCTGATGCATTTCTGAAGAAAGGTTGAATCATGAGCTGAAAATGCTCCGGTCAAAGCTCCAGGATTTAGTGCTGATCGGAATGAAAGGTGCTAGTGTGGGATGTGATTGTGAGAGATGGTGTGACAATGTGCTGAAAGCATAGTGTTCTTGCAGTGATGCTTCAAGCTTCAAAATGATCCGTGATGAGAGGTAAGTGCCCAGTTATGAAGTTTGTATTAAAGGCCTGGCCCTATTGTGCTTTCTCTCTGTATTGATTCATCCTGGGATCTTCCTCAGATGTGAGAGCAAATTCCATAAGATTTCATTTTAGAGATTGATGAGTGATTATGTGTGTGTTGTGTGTGGGGCTAGAGGGAAGCAATTCAATAACTAAGAGTCACTCTGGCAATGTGCACTGTGATGTGGAGATGCCGGTGTTGGGATGGGCAGTGTGTGCTGTGATGTGGAGATGCTGGTGTTGGGACTGGCAATGTGCACTGTGATGTGGAGATGCCGGTGTTGGGACTGGCAGTGTGTGCTGTGATGTGGAGATGCCGGTGTTGGGACGGGCAGTGTGTGCTATGATGTGGAGATGCCGGTGTTGGGACTGGCAGTGTGTGCTATGATGTGGAGATGCCGGTGTTGGGACTGGCAGTGTGTGCTGTGATGTGGAGATGCCGGTGTTGGGACTAGCAGTGTGTGCTGTGATGTGGAGATGCCGGTGTTGGGACTGGCAGTGTGTGCTGTGATGTGGAGATGCCGGTGTTGGGACTGGCAGTGTGTGCTGTGATGTGGAGATGCCGGTGTTGGGACGGGCAGTGTGTGCTGTGATGTGGAGATGCCGGTGTTGACGGGCAGTGTGTGCTGTGATGTGGAGATGCCGGTGTTGGGACTGGCAGTGTGTGCTGTGATGTGGAGATGCCGGTGTTGGACGGGCAGTGTGTGCTGTGATGTGGAGATGCCGGTGTTGGGACGGGCAGTGTGTGCTGTGATGTGGAGATGCCGGTGTTGGGACTGGCAGTGTGTGCTGTGATGTGGAGATGCCGGTGTTGGGACTGGCAGTGTGTGCTGTGATGTGGAGATGCCGGTGTTGGGACTGGCAGTGTGTGCTGTGATGTGGAGATGCCGGTGTTGGGACTGGCAGTGTGTGCTGTGATGTGGAGATGCCGGTGTTGGGACGGGCAGTGTGTGCTATGATGTGGAGATGCCGGTGTTGGGACTGGCAGTGTGTGCTGTGCCATGCTGAGAATACTTTTCCTGCTGTTGCTGAGTTTTGCGCAGTCTGACGGATCTTTCTGGACTGGATGAAACAATTTATGTTCTGGCTGAGCTGTGTGTACAGAAATGAAGACAATTTTGTCAACGTTCTGTTGAATCCCTGTTACACGAGCTCACTGTATACAGCACTTGTTAGGATGTGTAATTACTGTGCAGCAGTGTGCTTGCTGCAAATTACAGATGAATTTAGCATGGGCACAGACCATGGAGCTCTAGTAAAATTAAACCCCTGCTGCTTGAAGTGTCCCTCACACCCTCCCCTCCTGCTCCTACCCTCCCCAGCTTCAGGAAGCTCACACAGTGACGAGACAAGGCAGGAAGGTGGCAAAGCCAGTTCCCCGCGGCTTTGTAAATTTAACTGGCCTCGGCCTCGCTCTGTCGACGTGCCACATCTGAATCCCTACACCTCCGGAGTTAGTGAGAGCAAAATGCTCCAGTGTTCTCGCCGCGGTCCCCTGTTCTGAGCTGTGAACCTGAACAGGGCGTGAATGTGGTTGTGTTTGGCCGGGAGCCTGGGGCTGGGGGAGGGGTGGAAGCTCTCAGTGGTAAGGTTTATTCATGAAAAAGCAGTGATTAGCAACACACTGGAAGGGTGGCCTGGACAGGCGGACTGAAACCTCGGCAAGGCTTCAAACACCAGCAGAGCACTTCTGGGAGAGAAAAGAGTCTGATTGGGGATCAGTGTGTAAGAGAAAGGACAATCAGAAATGTCAGCGTTTTGAGTTTCTGCCACTAGGCACTTGACAAATGATTGGTTAGCTTGTGTTTTTGTTCAGTGTATATAGTACACACATTCACATTAGTTAATAAATTCCTAATACTCCCTCTGAAAAACTAGATAAAACATTTTGAGGGCCAGTGGGAGAGGAGGAAATCTGAATGAATTGACCTTTAGAGGAGTCTCCTCCTCATTTGACATTTGTTCATTTCCCTTTCCTTCCGGCTCTTCCCCCCCCCCCCCCCCCCCCCCCCCCCTATCTTCCCCCAGTCCAAACCCATTACACACTCATGGCTGTAGCCAGAGTCTCTGTACTCACTGTCTCCACACACACACCCCACACACACACACACACACACACACACACACACACACACACACACACACACACACCCTGGTCAATGCACATTTTGCTGTGGTCGCTCATACATCGTTCAGTGAATGTTCTCTTTGAGCTACACTCATCTCTCCATGCTGCACTTTGTCTCGTACACGCACAAAGCTACACGTCAATGTGACACTGTGCCTATGTTACCTGGAAGAACCGTGTAGGTATTATCATCCGGAACATTGTTGGTGCAAGGCTTTGAGGTTACCAGAACTACCTTTTGAAAGATTTGATTTATTATTGTCACGTGTATTAACATTCAATGGAAAGTATTGCTTCTTGCGCACTATACAGACAAAGCATACCGTTCGTAGAGAAGGAAAGGAGAGGATGCAAAACGTCGTGTTGCAATCATAGGTGGATGTAGAGAAAGATCAACTTAATATGAGGCAGGTCCATTCAAAAGTCTGACAGCAGCAGGGAAGAAGCTGTTCTTGAGTTGGTTGGCATGTGACCTCAGACTTTTGTCTTTTTCCCGACGGAAGAAGGTGGAAGAGAGAATGTCCAGTGTGTGTGGGATCGTTGATTATGCTGGCTGCTTTTCCCAAGGCAGCGGGAAGCGTTAGCAGAGTCAATGGATGGGAGGCTGGTTTGTGTGATGGATTAGGCTTCATTCATGACCTTTTGTAGTTCCTTGCTGTCTTGGGCAGAGCAGGAGCCCATACCAAGCTGTGATACAACCAGAAAGAATGCTTTCTATGATGCATCTGTAAAATTTGGTGAGAGTCGTAGCTGACGTGCCAAATTTCTTTAGTCTTCTGAGAAAGTAGAGGCGTTGGGAGCCAACAACTCCGATGTTAAAACCTTGTCCATCACTGGTGATCAAAATCATCTTTGGGCAGATGTACGTGTCTCAGAAACACCAGCACTAATTAATGTCCTCTATCTTGCTGCTTCAATTAAAAGAGTCATCCAGCTCGGCAAGTAGCAACCTGCTTCCAAACCTGACTCTTCCGAGTGAGCCGAACTTGGAGCAGAATCAACTGTCTGCTGCTCGCCAACTTTCATTTTTGCTTTTGTTCCAAAGCACAGCTCAGAATTCATCAGTTTAGTTTGAGAAATGTTGTGTGGTTAAATCACAGGTTGAGATGTTTTGCTGTGGAAATTTGTACTGACCAGTCATTGTTCAAAGCAAATTACTGCAGATGCTGCAATCTGGAACAAAAATGCTGGAAAATCTCAGCAGGTCTGACAGCCAGTATGGAGAGAGAAATAGAAATAACATTTATGGTCTGGAGGTCTGACAAAGGGGCCCAACGTTGGTTCTACTTTCTCAGAAGACTAAGGAAATTTGGCATGTCTGCTATGACTCTCACCAACTTTTACAGATGCCTCATAGAAAGCATTCTTTCTGGTTGTATCACAATTTGGTATGGACTCCTGCTCTGCCCAAGACCGCAAGAAACTACAAAGGGACGTAAATGTAACCCAGTCCATCATGCAAACCAGCCTCCCATCCATTGATTCTGTCTACACTTCCCACTGCCTGGAAAAGCAGCCAGCATAATAAAGGACCCCCCGCACCCCGGATGTTCTCTCTCCCACCGTCTCTCTCCACAGATGCTGTCAGGCCCGCTGAGATTTTCCAGCATTTTCTGTTTTAATTTCAGTTGTTCAGTTTTTTTGAGCTTTGATGTTGGTGAAGAATTATTGGTGAACATGGATTCCTGGTAAAATTGTAAATGAAAGAGTATTTTCTACAATTCTACATTAAGAAGAATTGGTGTGTGGCTGAGGGAAACAAGGAGTTTAATGAATCCGATAACTGGAAAATTATGGATTTGAGAAACATTTTGTTCGCTGCAGGCTTGCTGCTTTTATTTTAGTGGCTTGGAATATATATATGGCAAGCATTTGTTGTTTTGTATGGTTAGCTTGTGAATTTACTGAGTTGTGTCTCCTCGGTTGAGTGGGCGGTTGGACGTTGAGGAAAGACCTCACTCTGGTTCTGCTGGCTACAAACTCCAATTTTTTTTGTGATCTTGCTTTATATCAAAGTTGAGAAGGAAGGAAGGAAGCAAAGAGATTGAAGGCTTCAAAACTTAATTAAAGAGTCAACAAGTTTTGATCTGGGATTAAGGAAAGCTGCTTTGATTCATGCCAGTTTCATAGTGGCAGAAATTTGATGGAATATGCCCCTAGGTGGTTCAGTTGTGGTACTATATTTATCTGTTTGGATGTGGAAGGAATTTTTATCGTCGTTTCTGAAGAGTGGTCTTGCTTCCAATTTTGTCAAAAATCAAACAGGCGTAATTATGCAAAATGTCAAATTCCTGCGACCCAAAGTTTTAGGGTCAACTTGTATATAGATCATGTTTTCAAGCGGTTGACAGCAATGCAAATCCACTCAGGAATAGCCAAAAGTAGAAAGCAGCAATACTACAGAATTCATGTTAATTGGGTAACTTTTTTGTAACATTACAATATATATCTTCTCTAATACAGTATAAAATATGTAACTTTAATTACAACACATCACATTTCCTTGCATGAAGTTGATCTTTCTCTACACCATGGCTATGACTGTAACACTATATTCTGCACCCACTCCTTTCCTTTCCTCTATGAATGGTATGCTTTGTCTGTAAAGTGCACAAGAAACAGTTTTTCCTGACGGAAGAAGGTGGAAGAGAGAATGTCTGGGTGCATGGCGTCCTTAATTATGCTGGCTGCTTTTCCAAGGCAGCGGGAAGTGAAGACAGAGTCAACGGATGGGAGGTTGGCTTGCGTGATGGACTGCGCTACATTCAGGACCTTTTGTAGTTTCTTATGGTCTTGGGCAGAGCAGGAGCCCGTACTAAGCTGTGATACAACCAGAAAGAATGCTTTCTATGGTGCATCTGTAAAAGTTGGTGAGAGTCATAGATGACATGCCAAATTTCCTTAGTCTTCTATGAAAATGAATCTGTGAAGAGCTTCTAATTAACCTGAAACATCCAGGAATCCAATTTAGTGACTCCCAGTCCTGTTCTTTCCTCTTCTGTTCTTCCATGCGATATGGGCATTGCCTTGCTTGTGTTTGTTGCCCATCCCTAATTATCCTCGAAACTGAGTGCTTCACTAGATCATCTCAGGGCAGTTAATAGTGAACCGTGTGGCTATGTCCAGAGTAGCTGGATTAGATGATAACAATTGATGACAGTTATCACGGTCACCATTACTGAAACTAGTTTCACTGAATCTAAATTCCACTAGCTGCCATGGTGGGATTTGAACCCATATCCCAGAGCATTAGCATAGGCCTCTGGATTATTAGTTCAATGATATGTGACAATACTGTGCCTTTAAGAAATATATTTGTGTCATGTTTCTTGTGCAGTATCTATTTTAGCAGTTTTTGTTTTCTTCTCGGTGCCGTTTTGTCAAGGTCAGGCATCTCTGTTGTTACTGCAACAGCATAATTGATCTTAATTGCTACAGTGTTTGTTTTAATCTAGACTAATGCAGGGATGTTACTTTAGTGTTTTCACCTAGGGTTTTTCAGAATAGGGCTTGATTGGGTTCATTGATAAATAATGTCATGTGACAGAGAGGTACTAGATTCACAGAGAAAAGTCAGATTCAGTTGCTGTTTTGAGGACTATAGAGAGAAGAAATAGTTTTGGATTTGGAGGCTGGGATCTGCAGAAGATAAGTCCTTTTCTCCAAAACTCTGCTGTTTGAAGGTAGATTTTTCTCTGGAAGCTGCTGGATTGGAGTCTGAAGGCAGGAGTCTTTCTATATCTGTCCAGAGAGATTGAAAGGCTGCAAATCTAACCCATTTGTTTTTGATGCTGTTTGGTTCTAAAGGATTCATATCTACAGGAATAGTGCTGAAATTGGAACAATAAAGATAGCTAGCTGTTAAGAATTATACACGTTTAAGTATTTTAGTTCAAAGTTATGCTAATTATTTTTGTATTTTAACTGTGTTCTTAAAATTTGCTTTAATAAAGTACCCTATTGGATCAATCAAATCCCATCTGGAGTGAAACGGCTTATGATTACCCTAATGCCAAAATCAAATAAGGTTGTGTGGGGGCCGGGGGGGGGGGTTAGTCTAACTTCATAAAATATCTTGGATTTTCTGATCCCTAACAGATATTACCATTTCACCAGCATGTTTCCCACTCCTGCTTCCTTGGGCCTGTACTGTGCTTAGTGGTTAACACTGATGCCCCACACTGCGAGGAACCCGGGTTCGATTCCTGGCTTGGGTTGCTGACTTCTGGTACGCCAATTCCACCACCCTGCCCCCCCCACCCCCCCCTACAGTCAGAAAGACATGTTGATTAGGTGCATTGGCCTTTTCACAGTAACTTCATTAGTGTTAGTGTAAGCCTGCTTGTGACACTATTAAATAAACTCTTAAGCAGTGCATTGCAAGATGTTGGATACAGGGGAATGTAAAGCATTGGGACGTTGGTGTTCAGTTGGTGAAGATGGTCAATATCTACACCACAGTGCCCAGAAGTACCATGGGCTTACTGCCTGGATTTTGCTCTATGGGTCAATCACAAATCAAGGCCGTTGCAGGGGAGTTGCTGCTTGCTTCGTTGTAACCATGGGTCTGGAGATTAACAAACCACGATACAAATTTGCCCAGGTTTTCACCAGTCATGTAGGTGTCACATGATGAGGCCTGATTCTAAAACCCTGCAGCCTCCCAATGTGATACCATTGGGTTTGTAGCGAGCGGTTGTGGCTCTATAAGGAATTAAAACAGGAAAAGACTTCAGGAAGCAGACATTGGTGAGGAATCTGCCAATCTGGGATAGTAAGAACTCAGTAAGAATTTAGCAACACCAATTTTAAATCCAACCGATTTATTTGATAGTAAAATTGCGAGCTTTCGACACTCTGTGTCTTTGTCAGGCAACTGCATTTGCCTGACAAAGACACAGAGTGTCGAAAGCTCGCAATTTTACTATCAAATAAATCGGTTGGATTTAAAATTGGTGTTGCTAAATTCAATCTGGGGGAGTGCAGAGAACTTTTCAGAAAAGACAGTTTAATTAGTAGAATAAGCCACTGAGATTACAGAATAATAATTATTGAAGGAAGAGGAAACCATCAGCAAACCTGAAAGTGGCTCAATGTGCTTTAGAACATTCTAGAACTTTAATAGTATTTACTGGGGGGGGGGGGGCAAGTAATCTTTCAGTTTCAGCTGAACGCATTGGGACGCACAGCCTTATCCACTCTCACTTGCACAGACGCGTGCACACACACACAAATGTGCGCACACTACAAATTTCCCCAGGTGTGGATATCGGTCTCCCTCGTTCCAGAGGTGAGAGAAATAGGAATGGAATCTTTAAAAGAAATGAAAGCAAACAGCTGATGAATTAATGAATGGAGTTGGTTTTTAAAAGATTATGAAAAGTGAAGGATAGTGTGTGGAGGAAATAGATTTTGAGATAGGTCAGATTAAGCAGTGAAGGAGGAGACTCATCGAACTATCGGCTGAGTGGTCTGTTCCTGGACTGTAAATTCCTTTGTTCACAGAGCAGTAAAGATTTATATTAAAAGGCGTTTCCTCCTCTTCACTCCTGTCTATTGCAAATTATTTGCATGTCTTCAGTTTATGCATATTAACATTTTCTATTTTTAGATATTTGATGACACATCAGCAAAGTACTGAAAAAAATGCCTTGAACCTGTGGCATTGAATTTATTATTGTCACATCGCATTAGTGTATAATGAAAAGTATTGTTTCTTGCAAGCTACACAGACAGAACATACTGTTCATAGAGAAGGAAAGGTGAGAGTGCAGAATGTAATGTTACAATCATAGCTAGGGTGTAGAGAAAGATCAACTTAATGCAAAGTAGGTTCATTTAAAAGTCTGACAGCAGCAGGGAAGAAGCTGTTCTTGAGTTGGTCGGTACATGACTTCAGATTGTTGTATCTTTTTCCCGACAAAAGAAGGTGGAAGAGAGAAGTCCGGGGTGTACGGGGCCCTTGATTGTGCTGGTTGCTTTGGTGAGGCAGTAGCAATTAGATCAATTTAAATGTAAATTTTCTCAAAGTTTTACCATTTCCTAGATCCAAATGGTTTGATTCTGTTTTGAGCTTAACTTGAGTAGAGTGAAGTTTGGGGTTGCGTAGATTATCTAACTGTGGAGAGATGTTGGAAGAGGGTTAGGTGACATTTTAAGAGGAAGCAGCATTTCCTTGTGTAGTTTGCCTTTCTCTGAGTACACAGCCTTTAACAGGTGATCAGCTAGAAGCTCAAGAATGTTGCCTGGGGCTTCTGATAAACCCCCTAAAGGTAGAGTATGAGGCGGGTGTGTACATTCTGTGGGGAAGGTGTTCCTGATGGTATTGTGAAATTATAAACATTTTGACTTAAAATCTATTTAGGCATCAATTGTGGTCCATTTGATACCTCGGACAGACTAGTGTCACTCCATGTCAGAGATTTTTCTGAAACGCAGTCAGACCTTGTGCTTATGTTGAATGAGAAATGGTAGTCTGTTATGAAGTGTAAATTCACACGTGATTGCGAGGAATTGGACTGAAAGAAGAATTGAATGCATTTTGAAGAACATTACCTATGAAGTATTATTTCTTAAACATTACGCTTCTATCTTTTTTATTGTTTCCCTGTTCAGCTGCTGATGTTTTGTTTGTGTTGAGTTTGAGGTTGATGAATGTGTTAAGGTGCCACATTAACAAAGAATAGACAAGTCCCTGTCTATTGTGTCCATGAAAACCTTTTTAAAGGGATGGCAAGGTGTATTTTGTGACCATTTGTTGTATTCTTTTGGTTTACTACACTGCACCCCTTCCCCCACACCCGGGCAAACAAATAACACTTATTAAACTCAGTGTAAAAACATTAAATTAGCATCCAAAAAGTGTTTCAAATATCCAAGTGTAAGACGCGCTGGTTAGGGTGCACTGACCCGATCAGGTGCCAGAGTGCGGCGACTAGGGGATTTTCAAAGTAACTGCGTTGCAGTGTTAATATAAACCTACTTGTGACTAATAAATAAACTTTAAAGTTTTATACATTAAAGTTAAAAGTTTGTTGATGGCACAAGTAGGCTTACCTTAACACTGCAATGGAGTTACTGTGAAAATCCCTTAGTCACCACACTCCGGCGCTTGTTCCGGGATGCTGAGGGAGAATTTAATACAGCCAATGCACCCTAACTGGCAGCCTTTCGGACTGTGGGAGGAAACTGGAACGCCCAGAGGAAACCTACGCAGACCCGGGGAGAATGTGCAGACTCCACGCATGTAGCAACCCAAACCAAGAACAGAACCTGGGTTCCTGACACTGTGAAGCAACAGTGCTAACCCACTGTGTCACCGTGCTGATCCTTGGTCCTTTAATCCTTGTAGACGTGGAATGATGGTATTATTTGTAAAGCGGAGTGCCATGAATTAAACCAAGTCTGAATATAGATACACCATTATCTCGTGTTTGCCAGATGTTCTTTTTCATTTGTTGTTGGGTGTGATGCCATTGACTGTAAAGGATGTAAAAGTTTTGTTTTGTCTTCCTATGATAAGGCTGAAGCTTTGTAATTGTTTTGAAGTTCTTGGAAGTGATATTGCTTTCTTGTGTTAGACTCTATCCTGTTCTGGATTTTATGAATGAATCACCACTCCCATTCAAGTGTCTATACTTTGGAGTACAGTATTAATACATTTAAACGCTGTTTTTTTTTTAATTATCAGTAGCGCTGTGTTTAGATTTACAAGTATTGCATCTCAGGGTCATTTGCTGTTCCCAAGAGTAAGCATATTTAATTTATTCTATAATTCTTGTCAGAATGTTGGACTGTATATATGGTGGAGGGAGTCCAGAACTAGCAGGGTCAGAGTTTGAGGCTTAGGGGATAAAGCTTTTAGAACTGAGGTGAGGAGGGATTTCTTCACCCAGAGGATGGGGAATATGTGGAATTTGCTACCACTGGCATGGTGGTTAGCACAGCTGCCTCACAGCGCCAGGGACTGGGGTTTAATTCCAGCCTTGGGTCATTGTGTAGAGTTTGTGTGTACACGCACACACGCGCACACACCTCCCCCATCCCTGCCATGTTTGGTTTCCTCTGGGTGCTCCTCCTATCGTCTGAAAGACATGCTGGTAAGGTGCAATAGCTAGGCTAAAATCGACCCTTAGTGTACCCGAACAAGCAAGTTCTGGAGTGTGGCAACTAGGGGATTTTCACAATGACTTCATTGTGGTGTTAATGTAAGCCTACTTGTGATTAATAAATAAACTTAAATTTAGTTTAAAACGTCTGATTTCAAGAAGAAATTAGATATAGTTCTTGGGGCTAAAGAAATCAAGGGATATGGGGGGGGGAAAGGGGGCGGGGGTCAGGAGATTGAATTTGATGATCAGAATGAATGGTGGAGCAGGCTCGAAGGGCTGAATGGCCTCCTCCTGCTTCCAGTTTCTGTGTTTCTAAAAAGCCCAATATTCGATGCATGTGTTAATTTATTGTGAAAATTAGTGATTGTTCACTCAACAGCTTCAGGTCAGGAGCCGGTCATTTTCAACCATCGATATCGTCTGATTCCCTCTGCACTGTCCAACAAAACACCTTACTGCAGTAAAACAAGTTTATTAGTCACAAGAAGGCTTAGATTAACACTGCAATTACACTACTGTGAAAATCCACTAGTCTGTCATGTCTGAAGCCAGCGCATTGTGTATGTTTTCATTAATTTAAACTTTGTCACTTTGTGGAATTTCTCAAGTTTAAAGCAGTAATTGTGAATATTGAGTTAATAAAATGCAGCACAGTGGAAGAAATGTTAAAATAGTGGCAGCAGGAACAGGTTAAATTAACTGTTGGAAAGCGAACCTTGTGTAAAACATGAAGTTTATCCGGTCAGAAGTGTTTATTGTGGTGCGTGTTATCCGTTTATAATAGCTAGAGAGATTCAGGATAAGAATGAGGTGAAAGGTTATTGGGGGATGGGCAGGATTACAATCACATCAGCCACTATCTAACTGAAGCAGACTCGAGGGGCTGATTGGCCTCCTCCATCTCATTCAGATGTTTGTGTACTCATTTCTATAACTGTTATTAAAATTTCATAATTTAATAAAAGCTCCTAATGGTTTGTGACATTGTGAACTGATATAGGGGCTGGTTTATAGTAATGGAACCAGGTTTTGTGTCTGTGTGCGCTGTGGGTTTGATATTAACCGGGCTGTGTTGATCTTTACATAATTGTGCCAAGAATCCTTTTCTCTGGCATTTTGGTGATAATAAAGAGCCAGAACCCGATTCAATTTGTCTCCATTTAGGGCAACATAGTGGTTAGCACTGCTGTCTCTCAGTGCCAGGGACCCGAGTTCAATTCCCGGCTTGGGTCACTGTCTGTGTGGAGTCTGCACATTCTCCCCGTATCTGCGTGGGTTTCCTCTCACAGTCTGAAAGACATGCTAGTTAGGGTGCATTGGCCGTGCTAAATTCTCCCTCTGTACCCGAATAGGTGCTGGAGTGTCGTGACTAGGGGATTTTTGCAGTAACTTCGTTGCAGTGCTAATGTAAGCCTACTTGTGACACTAATAAATGAGCTTTAAATTTTAAAAACTTTTGGTCCCTAGATCAGATTTTCATCTGTGAACTAGCATGATGCAGGTTCTGAACTGAAGAAAAACAAAGAGGTTGAGAGAGATTATTTTAAAGTTGCGTTTGGAGATGTATCCGTCCACACTTTATCACTGCACTGACTCTCTTCTTAACTGGTCTGTTTAAATGTCGCTATAATGGATCATTAATTATGGATTACCTTGTGCAAAATGCCAGGGTCATATTGGATAATTTAGTGAGAAGGTGGAGGGGGCAAGGTTTAATTTACAAACTTTATGAAGCCTGGGACCCTTTTCCAAGATGTTAAATGAAGACGTGGTGCAGTTATTGATGTTGCTTGCCAACGAGTGAATAACGGCAGAACTTGGTGATCAGAAACACGAGGGGAGATGTTTCTTCAACAGCAATGGACTGGCTTCTGAAGGCTGAACGTTCTTTATAAAACATTGTGAAACAGTAGGATAAATGGGGCTCTGATTTTCAGAAAGCTTTTTCATTCAGGGTACAGTTAGCTGCGTGGCTGCCTAATGTGCCGTAAACTTGTAATCTAGAATTGCATTGAAATATCGCCTCTCCTCAATATGAGCTGCTTCGGTTTCGGTTGAATGCAGATCCTGAGAGTGTGGTGAATGAGTTCAGGCCAAGTACATCAAGAAAATAATGGCGTCTCCCTGCTTTGTGTCAGAATCAATGTTGTTTTTCCTCTCATGTCAGTAAAGAAATCTTGACTATTGCAGTGGTCCCCTGGCTGGATTGACATTCTCTGTAAAGTTGCCCAGAGTTTAACTTGCACCAAGTTCCATTCATCCATCACTCTGGAATCACCAATGGGCACTGGTTTCCTATCTGAAAATTCTTATTCTTTTTGAAAATTCTTATTCTTGTTTACAAATTTCTCTCTCTTTTTCTCCCTCTCTCTCTATCTATCTATCTAATTGTGACCCTACAGTGCAGAAGGAGACCATTCGGCCCATTGAGCCTGCACTGACCACAACTCCACCCAGGCCCTATCCCATAACCCCATTCATTTACCGTTCTAATCCCCCTGACACTAAGGGATAATTCAGCACGGCCAATCCATCTAACCTGCACGTTTTTTAGACTGTGGGAGGAAATCGGAGCATCTGGAGGAAATCCACACAGATACGGGGCCAACTTCAGACTCCACGCAGACAGTGACCCCAGGCTGGGATTGAACCCGGGTCCCTGGTGCTGTGAGGCAGTGGTACTAGCCACTGTGCCACCATCCCCTCCACCTCCAAAACCCTGAGGCTGTCTGCACTCCTCTGCTCTCTTGCCCATCCCCAATTCTAGTTCCCTTCCAATTGACAGCTGTGCCTGTAGTTGCTTGAACCCTGAGTTCTAGAATTGCCCCACTTAAACCCCTCCATCTCTGTCTCCTCCTTCAAGATGTTCCTGAAAGCTGAGGTCCTTGACCAAGACTTTGGTCATCTCTCCTAAAATCTTTTGTCAAAATTAATGCTGTAAAATGCTTTGGGGCATTTGCCTGCACTAAAGGTGCTATATAAATGCAAGCTGTTGTTGTCTGAATTCCTGAAGTCTTTTATAATCTTTTAACTTCCTAACCAAGTCTTTCCCCACCTTCTTCCCCAACCCCCGCCAGGAAATGGGTCCCCTCAGCACACACTGCTATAGCCCCATAAATTCCCAAACTCACTCATTAGTCATGTGCCTCGTAAAGCTGGCTCCAACACAGATTCCTGCAACATCCTCTTGGTCTGAGAAAGTTTCTTCCGCACCAAGCTTTTCCGTTCCGCCCTCCAACCCGCGCACACCCCCACCCTCTCTGTGTGTGTGTGTGTGTGTGTGTGTCTCTCTCTCTCTCTCTGTCTCTGTCTCTCTCTCTCTCTCCCTCCCGTGCCCCCAGTGGGCACAACGAGAAGATTTATCAAACAAACCTCATGGCATCATCTAAAATGCTTCACTGTCTCAGTCTACACAGAGACAGTCTCTGTCTGCACTTCCCGCTGTCTCGGAGGAAAAGCAGCCAGCATAATTAAGGACCACATGCACCCTGAACAGTCGCTTTTCCACCTTCATCGGGGAAAAAGATACAAAAATCTGCGGTCCCATACCAACTGACTCAAGAACATCTCCTTCCCTGCTGCTGTCAGACTTTTGAATGGACCTTCCTTGTATTAAGTTGATCTCTCTCTACACCCTAGTTATGACTGTAACATTACATTCTGCACTCTCTCATTTCTTTCTGTGAATGGTATGCTTTGAATAGCATACAAGAAACGATACTTTTCACTGTTATTATATGTGATAATAAATCAAATCCAAAATGGAACAGTTGCAATTCCATAGCTATTGCAGGTTAACCCAGGCCTAACGCTGTGTTTCTTGTTACATGTGTAGTTTTACTTGTTTGAATAGCCATATTGGTGGCCTATCACCTGTCCTGGATTTTTAAGGAGATATCTATTTATCTGAGGTAGTTTGTGGAGATGTGTGTAGTACAGTAAGAAGTCTCACAACACCAGGTTAAAGTCCAGCCAGTTTATTTGATAGTAAACCACTATTGATTGGACTTTAACCTGGTGTGGTGCAACTTCTTACTGTGTTTGCCCCAGTCCAATGCTGGCATGAGATATGTGTACTCAGAACTTCTCCAGATAGACGGACTCTACACGCTGTGACTGCTTCCTACGCCAGCGAAATCCACCGGGTGTCTGGGAGGAAGAAACCTTTCCTTTTTGGTAGTTGTCCCTCAGGGCAGGGTAATCGATCCATTTCACAAGCCTCCCTTTCTCGTGGCCTCTTATGCAGCACCCATCAGCCAATCCCTCCCTGGCCCCCGCTCTCCATGGTGACTAACTGATAGGATGTTGATTCTGTTAGCCACGGGGAAATTACACATCTGGTTTTATTGTTGGCAGCATGTGAATTGGAGCATTGTAAATACCTCTGCCCTGACACCAAACACGTCCTCGGGCACTGGAGAAAGGCCACTCTAACCAGCAGTAACGATGAGAAACTCTGCCTTGCAACTTCTGTATAAAGCCTGAGTCTTCAAATTCGGAAAGCAAAAGAAAATAACAGTAATCTCACAAGTGGACGAGTTTACTAATGTGCCTTTGGGAACAGGAGGGGGCCTGTGCAGCCCTCCAGCTTGTTCTGTATTTGTTTATACATCACAACTCTATTTGCCAACACAGTTGGCAGTGCTGCCTGACAGTGCCAGGGTTCAATTCCCAGCTTGGGTCACTGTCTGTGCAGAGTCTGCACGTTCTCCCAGTGTATGTGTGGGTTTCCTCCCACAGTCTGAAAAAAGACGTGCTGGTTAGAGTGCGTTGGCCATGCTGAATTCTCCTTCAGTGTACCCAAACAGGCGCCAGAGTGTGGCGACTATGGGATTTTCACAGTAACTTCATTGCGGTGTTAATGTAAGCCTATTTGTGATGCTGATAAACAAACTTTAAACTTTGATCAATATTTTTTATTACGCTCCATCAAAAACCCTTCTCTCATCTGACAAATTTTAGATGATTCCCAACATGGATAAGAATTCCAGGTTTCCATTCCCTGTGTGTGGGAGAGGGAGCGGGGAGGCAGTGTTTCCTGCTCTCACTGCATGAGTGACCTCACTCTTTGATTTGAATCTTCCCCACTGTTGAACTCTTTTCTCATTTCAGATACCTCCATTAGGTCACCAGCTCTCAATAGACCCATGGAGATACGCAGCGTGGGCGCAGTCCCTTCGGCCCACCTTGTCCATGCTAACCAGCTTTCCTACATTGAACTAGTCCAGTTTGCCTGCGTTTGGCCCATAATCCTCTAGACCTTTCTCATCGTGTATCTTTCCAGAATGTTTTGTAAATGAGGTGGCACAGTGGTTGGCACTGCTGCCTTAGTGCCAGGGACCAAGGTTCGATTCCAGGCTTGGGATTTGATTTGATTTTATTATTGTCACATGTATTGATGAAAAGTATTGTTTCTTGCATGATATACAGACAAGGCATAATGTTCATAGAGAAGGAAACAAGGGTGCAGAATGTAGTGTTACAGTCATAGCTAGGGTACAGAGAAAGATCAACTTAGTGTGAAGTACACCCATTCAGAAGTCTGACGGTAGCAGGGAAGAATCTGTTCTTGAATCAGTTGGTACATGACCTCAGTCTCTTGTATCTTTTTCCTGATGGAAGGAGGTGGAAGAGAGAATGTCCGGTGTGCGTGGGGTCCTTAATAATACTGGCTGCTTTGCCGAGACAGCAGGAAGTGTGATGGATTGGGCTACGTAACACAACCTTTTGTAGTTCCTTGTGGTTTTGGGCTTTCTGTGGGGCATCTGTAAAAGTTGGTGAGAGTCGTAGCTGACATGCCAAATTTTCTTAGTCTTCTGAAAAAGTAGAATCATTGGTGAGTTTTCTTAACTATAGTGTCAGCAAGGTGGTGCCCAGGACAGGTTGTTGGTGATCTGGTCAGCCAAAAACATGAAGCTCTCAACCCTTCCTATTTCATCACTGTCTGTGTGGAGTCTGCATGTTCTCCCTGTGTCTGCATGGGTTTCCTCCAGTTTCCTATCACATGCCAAAGATGTGCCATTAGGTGCGTTGGCCATGCTAAATTGCCTCTTAGTGACAGGGGAATGAGCATGGTAAATGTGTGGGATTACGGGAATAGGGCCTGGGTGGCATTGTTGTTGGTGCAGACTCGATGGGCCGAATGGTCTCCTCCTGAACTGTAGGATTCTATGGTGTAATTGTACTTGCCTCTACCACCTCTCCTGGCAACTTATTCCATATACACACATCACCCTCTTCTTCAATTTGGAATAAATTGCCCCTCAGGTCCCTTTTAAATCTTTCCCTTCTCACTTTAAAACTTAGTCTTCTGGTTATGGACTCCCCTATTCTGAGGAAGAGCCTTGGCTATTTATTTTGTTCAAGTCCAAGTCACATTGGCAGCACGGTGGCACAGTGGGTTAGCACTGCTGCCTCACAGCGCCAGGGACCCGGGTTCGATTCCAGCCTTGGGTGACTGTGTGGACTCTGCACGTTCTCCCCATGTCTGCATGGAGTTTGCTCCCACAGTCCAAAGAGGATTAGCCATGGTAACTGTGCAGGCTTAGAGGAAAGGTTCAAGGTGGGATGACCTTTCGGAAGGAGAGTTGGTGCTGATGAGCCGGGTGGTGTCTCTGGTTCTGTGGTGAGAAAATCATTTGGTCGTTTTACTTTTAAAAATTCTGCAAGAAACTCTTTAGTGCCAGAATCCGCTGGGAAACCATTGAACCAGCTCCAGGTCAGCTAAACATTTGGAAGATGGAGAGAGAGCTGCCCCCCCCCCCCACTCCTGTTCTGATCTCAGATTCACCAGAGCACAAACCAACTGGGAAGACCAATACAAGAGACTTCCCAACTGGCTGGAAACCCTCTGCTGCACGGGACTTTCCAAATATCCCATCAGCTTGCCGAAGCACCTACAGGCCTGAGTCAGTTATTATTGTTTCCTCTGTGTATGATCTTTGATAGTGTGGGTGTGTCGCGAGACCGGGATATCATGTTTCCAAACCCCTGGGGCAAAGTGTGTGGTAATAAATAACCTTATTTTTAAATTGACATTTGTACATTGGAGGATTGAACAATAGCAACAATCTTTTAGCTGACGTCACGTGGCAGTCTAAGGTGAGTGCCATAAGGCCCTGGAACGCTTCCAGTTTGATTGGCTGATGTATCCTAAACTCATTCCTTTCCTCTCATTACCTCTTATCATTTCATCTGCAGATTGCTTCAGTGAATTTCCTTTCCATTATTATCTCAAAAAGTTTAATATACCTTTATTCTCCACTGTTTGACTTATTCTTCAGCACTGTGTCATTCTTTCTCTCATCCTCGTTATCATCACACTTCCTAAAATATTTTTGGGATTTCCTACACTGTAATCCTCTCATTGGCCTTTGACCTTCCCAGTATATTTCCTAAATTCCCTTTGTTTTAGCCTTCGTAATCGTCCATCCGAGGCTGACAGGGTTTTGTGTTCTGCCCCTGGTGAAGGGAATCTCTTTTGCAGTTATTGACTGGAATGCTCGCTCATGAAGGCCGACATTGGTGAGGATGATTCAAAGGGACTTTGCAGTTTGAACTAGGCTGTGAGTTTAGTCCAGCTTGAAATAACTCCACCTTTGAGCTTAATGGAGTTGTTTCTTCACCGTGACGGAAGAACGATTACCTTGCATTTCTGTAGCACCAGAGATGGAGATTAAGGGATGAATGTTGGCCAAGGCATTGGGAATATTCTGCCTGATCCTGATCAGAATAGTGCCGGGGAATAGAACGTGGAACACTACAGCACAAACAGGCTCTTCGGCCCACACGTTGTACCGATCATATCTATACTTACCAGGCCATAGAACTATCTGTAACTCCTAATGCCATTAAATCCCATGTACTCATCCAGAAGTCTCTTAAAAGACCCCAGCGAGTTTGCCTCTACTATCACTGACAGCAGCTAATTCCATTCACTCACCACCCTCTGAGTGAAAAACTTACCCCTAACATTTCCTCTGGACTTGCCCCCTAGCACCTTAAACCTGTGTCCTCTCATAGCGACCATTTCAGCCCTGGGAAATAGCCTCCGAGAATCCACTCTATCTATTCCTGTCAACATTTTATAAACCTCTATCAGGTCGCCTCTCAACCTTCATCTCTCCAGGTCTCATCTGGAATATGGTTCCTCTGACAATGCAGCACTCCCTCAGTACTGCACTGGAGTGTCGGTCTAGATTTAGTATTGACCTCTTGGGAGTGGGACTTGAATCTACAAACTCCTGAATCTTGAGATGAGAGTGCTACCAAATGAAAACACAGCTCATAATTCCAAATAAAGAGCTTTTTTGCCGCTCCGCATTGGGATCAGTGTGTACCAGCATTTTCTGATGATTTGCTTGTGTTGATTCTTGTCTCCCTGAAGCCAAGAATCTCCCCCTAGCGTTGAGCCCAGTCAAGTTATTACACGCTGGTGAGTTAGTGTGGGTTTTAGCTGCACTGACCCAAGCTCACATTTGGGGTCTTTGTCTTTTGAATGTTGTGTTGAAGCTGTCTGGGAGGGTGGAGAGTGAGTGTGATTGTTACGTACAGCTTCCCACTTTGCTCAGATTCTTGGTTTGTGGCCCAATGTTCTCATAAATTGCCCATACTCCAAGGTGCCTCTCAAACGTTGAGTAATTTCCTGTGCCCTGGACCTTGTCTCTTCACTCGGTTGTTGAGTGGTGAGGTTTGGTGACTGGCATGGTTAGAAACCTGCCACCACGCTTGATCCTTCCCATCTAGGCTGTGATGATTTCCCCGTTCATACTCACTGTGAAGCTGAATAGTGATGATGTACAGAGTGAAGGGTAGCATGCAAGATAGAGAAACTATCAAAAACAGGACTGAAAGGATAGTGGGATTAGAAAAATAAATTCAAATGAAGCTTGCTTTTTGCTTTGTTCCTCATGGGAATGTGGGCGTCCCAGGCTGGGCCAGCATTTATTGCCATCCCTAGTTGCCCTCTTAGGGCAGTTGAGAGTCAACCACCTTGCTGTGATTCTGGAGTCACATGTAGGCCAGACCAGGCTAAGGACAGCAGATTTCCTTCCTTAAAGTGCATTAGTGAACCAAGTGGGTCTTAGGATAATTGATGTTGCCGTTACTGAGACTAGTTTGGGTTCCAGACTCACTAATTACATTTAATTTCCAGCAGTTGCTGGTGTGGGATTTGAAACTGGTCCCCAGAGTGGCCTCTGGGATTATTAGCCCAGTGATTCAATCTGCTTTCCATTTCTTTCATATTAAATATTCCAGCTGCCGTTTTTCTCTCCCATAACGGCCGGTCCATGTTGCAAAGTAGTGCAGAGATTTCCCCCCCCGCCCCATTACCGCTCGGTGCGTGCTGAGACGCCAGGAGTTAGCATGCTGTGTTATCGAGAATTGGTCACACCCAGCAGGCTACACGCGCGGGTGCACCCCGCACCCAGCCTGGTTACTGCCTATCTCTCCATCCATATCTCTGTCTCACCTCCCAGTTTAAAGATCATTTCCAACACCTCGAGTGCCAAATCTGCTGAGATCAGCTGACTCAACACAGACTGGACTGTTGAACTTGGGATATTTTTACTTTACTTTGATTTATTATTGTCACAGTGAAAAGTATTTTTTTTTGCGCACTACACAGACAAAACATACTGTACATAGAGAAGGAAAGGAGAGAGTACAGAATGTAGTGTTACAGTCATAGCTAGGGTGTAGAGAAAGGTCAATTTAATCAATAGATCCATTCAAAAGTCTGACAGCAGCAGGGAAGAATCTGTTCTTGAATTGGTTGGTATGTGACCTCAGACTTTTGCATCTTTTTCCTGATGGAAGAAGGTGGAAGAATGTCTGCGGTATATGGGGTCCTTGATTATGCTGACTGTTTTTCCTAAGTAAAGTTTTACAACACCAATTTTAAATCCAACCAATTTATTTGATAGTAAATCAGCGAGCTTTCAACACTATGCGCCTTCGTCAGGCAAATGCAGTGTTCTGATCTGCAGAGGCACTCATATCCACACAGACAGTTACAGGTTGCTGATTAGAATGTGAATCCTTACATCTAACCTGCTATTCGAGTGTTAAAGTGGCTAACAATGTGTGTGAAGGGAATCCTGAGCATTGTTAGAGAATTGTGTATTACAATTGTGTAATACAATTGGTTAGAGAATTGTATTACACAATTCTCTAACCAATGCTCAGGATTCCCTTCACACACATTGTTAGCCACTTTAACACTTGAATAGCAGGTTAGATGTAAGGATTCGTATTCTAATCAGCAATCTGTAACTGTCTGTGTGGATATGAGTGCCTCTGCGGATCAGAACTCTGCATTTGCCTGACGAAGGCACATAGTGTCGAAAGCTCGCGGATTTACTATCAAATAAATTGGTTGGATTTAAAATTGGTGTTGTAAAACTTTACTGAGTTTACCCCAGTCCAACGCCTGCATCTCTACATCATGTTTTTCCTAAGGCAGCAGGAAATGTAGAGAGAGTCAATGGATGGGAGGCTGGTTTGCCTGATGAATTGGGCTACATTCACGACTGTGTAGTTTCTGGTGGTCTTGGACAGAGCAGGAGCCCATACCAAGCTGTGATCCAACCAGAAAGAATGCATCTGGTACATTGGTAAAAGTTGGTGAGAGTCGTAACTGACGTGCTAAATTTCCTTCATCTCTTGTGAAAGTAGAGGCATTGGTGGGTTTTCTTAACTATGGTGTTTTACAATTAATAGTAACCTGGCAGCAGCTTTTTACGTGAAATATTTTGGAATAATTTTATGTGTAAATGATATATTTTTGTAAGATAATTCTAAAAAATATCTTAATATTGGTCCAATGACTTCCCAAGTAATCGTATCACTTGACGTATAAAATTCTTTGAAGGGTAAAAGGCTGATTCAGACTTTGTGTTAAAGTATTATTGATTACATAAAAGGTTGAATTTACAGCTGCACCGTCTGGGAGTGAAAATGTTGTGCTGTTCCAATTTTGGTACATTTGAGTTTTTGCAAAAACTTCAATTATTTTCATTTTTCTCAGAGTTTTCTCACCTTTCCAAGGTTGGCATAGTGGTTAGCACTGCTGCCTCAGTGCCAGGGACCTGGGTTCAATTCTTGGCTTGAGTTACTGTCTGTGTGGAGTTTGCATGTTCTCCCCGTGTCTGCGTGGATTTTTTCCGGGCCCTCCTGTTTCCTCCCACAGCCTGAAAGACATGTTGGTTAGATGCTAAATTCTCATTGTGCCCGAACAGGTGCCAGAGGAGATTTTCACAGTAACTTCATTACAGTGTTAATGTAAGCCTTACTTGGGACACTAATAAACAAACCTTAAACTTGAAAACTTTTCCTGCACTCGCTGTTGTTATTATGACAAACCTTGCTGTGGAACTTGTGATCTTTGCATAGGGTGGGGATTTCAAGCTTTTATACCTTGAAAAAGGCTTCAAATATCGATAAGTGTTTGTGCAAATTAACCTTTGATCTTGAGGACTAGCTACATTCCTGGATTGTTGAAATTGGCAGGGCCTTGGGGGCATTGTATTACTTTGTTTATTGCTAAATATTGGGTGGTGCAGGTTACCGTGTAACTACCAATTGTTGTAAAAACCCATCTGGTTCACTCATGCTTTAGGGAATGAAATCTGCCGTCCTTACCTGGTCTGACCTACATGTGGTTCCAGAGCCACAGCAATGTACTTGACTCTCAAATGCGATTCGGTTGCTGAGCAGGCAGTTCACCACTGCCTTCTCGAGAAGAGTTGGGGGCGACTCTGTCAGCACTTCCCACACCCCCAGAATCAATTGGAAAAAGGTCCCAGGTTGCTGCTTTTTGCTGCTCGTGCTACACGCCGAGGCACCAGGCGATAGCAAGTCATACAGTCGTGTGTAGAACTTCGGTGAGGCCACAGCTGGAGTACTGTGCGCAGTTCTGGTCACCACATTATAGAAAAAATAGGCAGGGGGTGCAGAGGAGATTCACCAGGATGTTCCCTGGGATGGAACATTTAAATTATAGAGAGAGATTGCGTTAGTCTGGATTGTTTCGTTGGAGCAGAGAAGATTGAGGGGCAAACTCATTGAGGTGTACAAGATTGAGGGACACGGACAGAGTGGATAAGGAGCAGCTATTCCCCTTAGTTGAAGGGTCAGTCATGAGGGGACAACGCTCAAGGTGAGGGGCAGGAGGTTTGTGGAGGAGGAATGTGAGGAAAAAACTTTTTACCCAGAGGGTGGTGAGGGTCTGGAATGTGCTGCCTGGGAGGGGGGTGGAGGCAGGATATCTCACATCCTTTAAAAAGTATCTGGAAGAGCACTTGACACATCATAACATTCAGGGCTATGGGCCAAGTGTTGGCAGATGGGGTTAGGTAGAAGTTCAGGTGTTTCTAATGTGTCAGTGCAGACTTGATGGGCCGAAGGGCCTCTTCTGGACTCAATGATTGGTTGCTGTCAGTTACCGTACGATCAATCAGAGAGAGAGATTCATTTTATTTGAGTTTAGAGCTGCTGTGTTTTGCCTGCCAGGTTAACCATCACTAACTGGGGCTTTCCCTTTGCAGTGACAGCTACATTGTACGTGTCAAAGCTGTGGTTATGACCAGAGATGACTCGGGATGGTTACCACAAGATGGAGGTGGTCTCAGTCGAGTTGGCGTCTGTAAGGTCACTCAACCAGAGGCTGCTGGGAGAAGTGATTTTCTCATTCGTGGCGAACGCCTTCGAGACAAGCAGGTAAGCCTAGCGGTGTTCATAAAGAGGCTCCAAAAAATAACCTCCAGGCCTTTGGGCATCAGAAGGAAAGTATCTATTTTGACTGTTTGTGTTTACCCGTTTTGGTTTGACTCCTATTTTCTGTCCCACTTTATAAGGTGCTTCAGTCAATATTAGGCAGGTTTCTCCGGCAGCATCTGTATCACATATCTGCTCATAGCCTCGGGAGTTGACAGCACGGCCTGTTTGTTAATAGTGGTATTCTCCTTGTGATAGTACCCATCCCCCCATCATGATGGGTCAAGCATATTGATCCAATAGTCACAAAGGAATGCTATCACATGTCCTGCTCCCATATTTTAAACTTGGTAAACCTGTGGTGGTCCAAAGTTCAGCTGCCCAATACTCCAACCCCCACCAAGCTCTGTTCCTCCATCATCCCCGCCTTCACTGCCCTCTTGGCAATCAATGTTATACTTTTTAAATTCTCATCCTTACTTTCAAATTTTTCCAAGGCTTCATTTCCCTCATCTCCCCCAACAATTTTCCCTATCTCCTCCAACAACCTTCCCTATCTGTCTAACTGCCTCCAGCCCCTATAACCCTCCTCAAATTCCTCCAAGGCTTCATTTCCCTCATCTCCCCCAACAACCCTTCCCTATCTCCTCCAACACCTATACCCCTCCCTATCTCTGTAACCTCCCCCAAAATCCCACTCTATCTCAGTAACCTCCTCCAGCCCCTACAATGCTTCCTATCTCTGTAATCTTTTCCAGCTCCTCCAAACATCCCTATCTCAGACCAGCCCCACCATTTCTCCCTATCTGTGGTAACCTCCTCCAGCTCCTACACCTGCCCCTATCTTGTAACCTTCCTAACATCCCTTCCTACCTCTGTAACCTCCTCCATCCCCCTACACCCGGAGGAAACCCACACAGACTTGGGGAGAATGTGCAGACAGTGACCCAAGCCGGGAATCGAACCTGGGTCCCTGGGACTGAGAGGCAGCAGTGCTACCGTGCTGTCCACCAATTCGAATCTAAACGGAATGATGGAAAATTGTATCCAACTCCAGAACAAACATGATCACCTCTTGGATAAGACCACATCTTCGAGGAAATGTTGGTGCTATATAAATAAACGTTTCTGTTCAAGGCACTTAGTACAAAGTTGATAAAGATCCTGCATGGTGATTTGGAGTGTTGGACAATATTCCGGGTCATGTACAATCCGTTCTGCAATCCTGTCATTCCCACGCAGGGCAGCAAAAGAAACTCAACTACTGAGCTGTTCCTGGCTCAAAATATTCCCCAAGCCATTGGTGAGAAATAATGTTTACAAAAGAATATCATTCCAAGTAAATACTGGAAAATCAAGATATCTTGATCTGGCTTTTAATCATGGATAACACAGCAATGCTTTGAGCTGGTGTGATTGTAGAAAGGAGGGTGATTGAGTTGCTCTGACTATGGATCTGATCATCTTGCTGCTTCGTTCTAAGTCACCCACAATCAAAGAAATGGATGGCACAGTGGGTTAGCACTGCTGTTTCCCAGCGCCAGGTACCTGGGGCAGCACAGTGGTTAGTACTGCTGTCTCACAGCACCAGGGTTCAATTCCCAGCTTGGGTCATTCTGTGTGGCGTTCGCATGTTCTCCCCATGTCTGCATGGGTTTTCACTGGTTCCCTCCCGCATTCCAAAGATGTGCAGATTAGGTGGATTGGCCGTGCTAAATTCACCCTCCATGTACCCAAATAGGCACCAGAGTGTGGGGATTTTTCCTAATTGCATTGCGGTGTTGATCTAAGCAGTGACACCAGTAGATAAACTTAAAACCTTAATAAAGGATCTGCCAGTATCAACAGCAGCACAAAGACAGGCCATTCAGCCCGACACTGGTATTTATGCTCCACACGAGCCTCCCGTCTTATTCATTTAATGTGGGCTTCTTGTTCTTTTCCACGTTTTGTGTAAAATTCAGAGAAGGCTAACGGGATTGGAAGGGGCTCAAGTCTGTATTGAAAAGAATTCATTCTATTTGAGACCTTGATGAACCTGTTTTACTACTTTCACAGCAGTTGCTGCTGGCAGCCCCATTGTGCATTAAAACGTTCCTCTTAAACAATCAGATTTTCAAATCGCCCCAATAAGTGGAAAGCAGATTATTTGTGTCTGTAGACAGCTGTGACTCTACCAATGACCTTGTTTCACACTGTTTGTTTTTCTCTCTCTCTTGTGTAAGGTTGTACTGGAATGCTTCTTGAAGAAGGACCTGGTTTACACTAAAGCAACACCTACGTTCCACCATTGGATGGTTGATAACAGGAAGTTTGGACTTACGTTTCAAAGCCCCGCGGATGCACGAGCTTTTGACCGGGGTGTGAGGAAGGCAGTCGAAGATCTTACTGAAGGTACTGTACCGCCTGTGTGTTGTCAGTCTGTCATTCCACTGCCCTTAAGCACAATTGTGGCTGTGCCTACGCAGTAAGTGCCCATTCCGCCTTGCCACAAGCAAATAGTCTGCACCAAAACACAGGATACAATAGCACAGTGGGTTAGCACAGCTGCCTCACAGTGCCAGGGACCCAGGTTCAATTCCCAGCTCGGGTCACTGTCTGTGCGAGTCTGCACGTTCTCCCCGTGTCTCTGTGGGTTTCCTTCTACAGTCTGAAAGATGTGCCGGTTAGGGTGCATTGGCCATGCTAACTACTCCCTTGGTGTACCCGAACAGGCACCAGAGTGTAGCAACTAGAGGATTTTCGTAGAAATTTCACGTGAATGTAAGCCTACTTATAGCTAATAAATAAATGAACATAAACTTTAGAACACAAAGGCACAATGTGCTTTCTAACAGAAGCTTCGTGGTGGATTTGTCTTTGCTTTATCACTCAAACAAAAAACAGAAAATGCTGGAAAACCTCAGCAGGTCTGACAGCACCTGTGGAGAGAGAATGGAGCCAATGTTTTGGGTCTGGATGACCCTTTGTCAATGTAGAGGAGATCACAGTGAGCAGGGGTTACTGCATTGCACTCAGCTAAAGGAATGATGTATAAATCATGTTGGAGGGAGTAGAAATGGCAGTGGGCGATCAGTTGAATGTAGAGGCTGTTGGAGAAGTGGGAGGAAGGTGGGCCCACCAATCATGGTGCAGGCAGCATCCTCAGTTGAGCAAAGAAGAACCTGAAGCTCTGGTGTTGAAGATGGCTTCACCAGAACAGAGGAGGAAAATATAGAAAGAGAGTCCTTACAGGAAATGTAATCAAGGTCAATATAGGGTCACTGGGCTTATAGTAAATATTGATTGACAGCCTATCCCTAAAAATGGAGGAAGGAAAGTCAGGAAATATCTCCAATATGACTCGGTATCAAATTTAATTCGAGTTCTCCTGAGAGATCCTGGGATGCTTCTCGACACTAAAACATTTGACCTCTTGTTCAGCCAGCTTATTGGATGAGTTATCCGGCACGGAATGTTTATAGCAGGGTGTCAGCTCTCTGGAATGTTCATTGAAGGATTGAAGAATGTCACATTGTTCCTAGTCTAGTCTGAGGATAACTCTTCCCAATTTGTGAACCCATCCCCATGTGTTGGGAGCAATTAGCCAGATTCACTTGGCTGAGATTTCAGGATTATTGTCATACAAAGCCACTTATTGAGTTGTATCAGTGTGTCGGTCAGAACCTTCCTTCCCTGAGGAGCACTCAGTAATTAACTGAAGGACATTCTGGCAGTTCCCCTCTTCACTCTGGTGCTAGCCCACAAATAAACTAGGTGGAGTACATTTAAGTTGCCAAATTCTATCTCCTCCACCTCCCTCCTCCCCCACCTTTTAATCTCGTACCCTCCAGAATTATAACCACTGCACTTCTGCAACCTTCTAAATTAAGGAACAGTGCCACAGTGGTTAGCACTGCTACCTCACTGTGCCAGGGATCTGAGTTCAATTCCTGGCCTTGGGTGACTCTGTAGAGTTTGCACATTCTCCCCATGTCTGCGTAGATTTCCTCCGGGTGCTCCGGTTTCCTCCCACGGTCCAAAGATGTGTGGGTTACGTTGATTGGCTATGCTAAATTGCCCTTAGGGGATTAGTGGGGTAAATACATGGGGCCATGCAGATAGGGTCTGGGTGAGATCATGATCGGTGCAGACTCGATGGGTCAAATGGCCATCTTCTGCACTTGTAGGGATTCTATGATTTCTAGGTGTTTCTTTGCTTGTCGAATAATATAGCTGACATTGTGATCACTAGTGGAAGATTCTGTTTTTGTTAATAATGCCGCTTTCTCCCCCTCCAGGGTCAACAACATCCTCTTCGACCATTCAGAATGAAGTGGAGGTTGGGGATGATGATGTTTTTACAGTAAGTAGGAGGTACTGCCAATACTGGCTACTTTCCTTGCATCAAATTCAGGCATTAATGTTAACATTCTTCATTCATGTTCATTGAACTGTTTTTGTGTAAATGTTTGGAAAGTCTGCTGACAGCACAGTACCATGTCACTGCATGGAATTCTGTGCCGGTGTTTGGAACTGAGAATTGTGGAAATATGTCACTGTTTTTTCTGAGCAAGGATAAGCTTTGTGACTGATGTTGAAGTTGTGAAGTCTGCTGGACCTTTTATTGTGATCGTGAACTTTAACAGTCAAATTTTCAGCGAGATGCAGTTATTAAAGGGAGGAAACACCGCAGGCTTCCTGTACCTTTGCAAATATAAACCTTTTGTTTCTGTTTGTTTAGTTGATGGCATCTTCCCTAAACATAGTCTCAACAGCGAGACTGTTTTACACTTTTGACTTGTAAATAACGCGTTAAGTCATTCAAATGAATGGTTGTCTCATTAGCTGTTTTGCTGAATGGTGGCGCAGACCTGCATCTCTTCCCCTCACTTCCCAATGTTGCTCTTAACCTTGACCTGATGTATTTGTGAAAAGTGAAAGTCCTGAAATGAATCGGTAAATGTGTAAATATGGATTGTGAATTCTGGCGTCGCGTTTCCTTATAGGGCAGAGTATCCATCCAGGGATGTGTGAGTGTCACTGCCTACTTTATAACATAAGAGCTGGCATGGTAGACAATATTTTTTCAGTTGTTTCTAGCAGAGTTATTTCAGCATTTCTTTTCCTTCAGTGCTGAATAATGATGTAGACCAAGGCTTCATTCACTGAATGTAGCCTGCAAGTTCAAAGGCTATGACAAATCTTGACATTATAAAGAACCTATAATCTCATTCCCACAGCCATCTCAAACCAAATGTCAGAAGTAGTTGGGAACTATGAGAATTATTCTAGATGTTAAAGATTGTTAAAGATTCCAGTGTGAACCCTTTAGGGAATAGTTTATGTTGCAAATTTTTTTATTCATTTATGGGAAATGGGTGCTGCTGGATGGCCATCATTTATTGCCCATCCCTAGTTGCCCCTTGAGAAGGTGCTGGTGAGCTGCCTTCTTCAATCTCTGCAGTCTGTGTGCTGTGGGTTGACCCACAATGCCGAAAGGGAGGGAATTCCAGGATTTTGACCCAGCGACCGTGAACAAACGGTGATATATTTCCAGATCAGGATGGTGAGTGACTTGGAGGGGAACTTGCAGGTGGTGGTGTTCCCATGTATTTGTTGCCCTTGTCCTTCTAGATGGAAATGGTCGTGGGTTTGGAAGGTGCTGTTTAAAGAACGTTGGTGAATTGCTGCAGTGCATCTTGTAGATAGTACACACTGCTGCTACTGAGCATCGGGGTGGAGGGAGTGAGTGTTTGTAGATGTGATGCCAATCAAGTGAGCTGCTTTGTCCTGGATGGTGATGAGCTCTGTGAGTGTTTTTGGAGCTGCACCCGTCCAGGCAATTGGAGAGTATTCCAGCACCCTCCTGACTTGTGCCTTATGGATGGGTGGACAGGCTTTGGGGAGTCAGGAGGTGATTTACTCACCACAATATTCCCAACCTCTGACCTGCTCTTGTAGCTGCTGTGTGTATGTGGTGAGTCCAGTTGAGTTTCTGGTCACCCCAAGGATGTTGACGGTGAGGGAATTCATTGAATGTCAAGGGGCGGTGGTTAGATTCTCTCTCTGATGATGGTCATTGCCTGACATTTTGGTGGTGTAAACATTACTCTGCCACACATCAGTCCAAGCCTGAATATTGTCCAGATCTTGCTGCGTTTGGACATGGTCTGCGTCAGTTTCCAGGGAGTTGTGAATGATGCTGAAGATTGCACAATCATCACTGAACATCCCATTTCTGACCTTATGGAGGGAAGGTTATTGATGAAGCAGCTGAAGATGGTTAGGCTCAGACACTATCCTGAGGGACTCCTGCAGAGATGTCCTGGAGCTGAGATGACTGACCCTCCACACAACCATCTCCCTATGTACCAGGTATTACTCCAGCCAGCGGAGAGTTTGTCCCCAATACCCATTGATTCCAGTTTCATTCAGGCTCCTTGATGTTAAGGGCTGTCACTCTCCCCTCACCTCTGGATTCAGCTCTTTTGTCCGTGTTTGAACCAAGGCTGTAATGAGGTCAGGAGCTGAGTGACCCCCTGGCTAAACCCAAACTGGGCGTCGCTGAGCAGGTGCTGCTGGATAGGGCTGTCGATGACCCCTTCCATCACTTCACTGATGATGGAGAGTAGACTGGGTGATAATTGTCCAGTTGGATTTGTCCTGCTTTTTTGTGTACAGGAATACCTGGGCAGTTTTCCCACATTGTTGGGTTGATGCCAGTGTTGTAACTGTATTAGAAAAGCTTGGCTCGGAGAGCAGCAAGTTCTGGAGCACAAGTTTTCAGTACTATTGCCAGAATGTTATCAGGGCCCATTGCCTTTGTAGGATCCAGTCCTCCAACTGTTCCCTGATATTACGGGGAATGAATGGAATTGCCTGGAGACTGGAATCTGAGATGCTGGGGACCACTGGAGGAGGCCGAGATGGATCAACCCCCTCAGCACTTCTGGCTGAAGATTGCTGTGAATACTTCAGTCTTATCTTTTGTACTGATGTGCTGGGCTCCTCCATCATTGAGGAGGCGGATATTTGTGGAGCTTCCTCCAATGAGTTGTGAACTCGTCCACCACCATTTTCAACTGTCTGTGGAAGGACTGCAGAGTTTAGATCTGATTGTGGGTTGTGGGAATGCTTAGCTCTGCCAATCACCTGCTGTTTATGTTGTTTGACGTGTGAGCAGTCCAGTATTGACCCTTCACCAGGTTGGCGCCTCATTTTTAACTTTGCCTGGTGCTGCTCCCGACATGCCCTCCTGCACTCTCCGTTGAACGAGAGTTGATCCCCTGGCTCGTTGGGAATAGTTGAGTGGGGGATATGCCAGTCTGTGAGATTGCAGATTGTGCTGGATTACAATTGCGTTGCTGCTGATGGCCCCACAGTGCCTGATGGAGCCCAGTCTGGAGTTGCTCAATCAGCTGGAAGTCTGTCCCATTTAGCACGGTGACAGTGCCACACAACATGATGGAGGTTAGACTCAGTGTGAAGATGGGACTTTATGTCCACAATGTATGTGCGGTGGTCACTCTTACCAATGCTGACTTGGACAGATGTTTCTGCAGCTGTCAGATTGGTAAGGGTGAGGTCAACTATGTTATTTCCTCTTGTTGGTTCCCTCACTACCTGCTGCAGATCCAGTCTAGCAGTGAAATCCTTTGAACTGATCAAGTTCAAATCAGTAATGCTGCTGCCGAGACACCGTTGGTGGTGGATATTGAAATCCCCCACCCAGAGTACACTTTGCATCCTTGCCAACCTGAGCACTTCCTCCAAGTATTGTTCAACATGGAGGAATACTGATTCATCAGCGGAAGGAGGACCGTACATGGTAACCAATAGGAGGTTTCCTTGCCCATGTTTGACCTAAAGCCATGATGAGACTTCATAGCGTCCGGAGTCGATATTAATTTGCCCAGGGCAGCTCCCTCCTGACTGTATACCACTGTACTGCCACCTCTGCCTGGTCTATCCTGTCGGTGGGACAGGGATAGTAATGGTTATGTCCATTCTGGCTAAAGGGTTCCTCCTGAGGGAGGCCTGCACAAACCTGCTTTCCACTCGCTTGTGTTTCAGATGTTAGACCTTGGTCTAACTGAGCTGTTGAAAAGGATTTGATTGAGTGGATGAAGAGAAACTATTTCTTTAAGAAGCGGTGAGGGGTGGATATGGTTGCGGGGGGGGGGACCCAGAATTAAGAAACACAAGTTTTAACATGAAAGCCAGTCCATTCATGAGATTGGGTATGATTCTGTGAGAATGACTGTGTCCGGCTGTCGATTGGTTAGTCTGTGAAACAGCTGTCCCAATTTTAGCATCAGCCCCCAGATGTTAATAAGGAGCATTTTTCAGGGTGCACAAGCTGTTTGTTTTACTGTTGTCTTTTCCGGTGCCTCAGTCAATGCCAGGGTGTTCCGTTCAGTTTCATAGAACATTACAGCGCAGAACAGGCCCTTTGGCCTTCGATTTCATTTCTTTGTTGAGACTTTGTAGTGACTGGTACAATTGAATGTCTCTTGGAGGGCACTTGAGAGTCAACCACATTGCTATGGCTCTGGAGTCACATGTAGGCCAGACCAGGTAAGGATGGCAGATTTCCCTCCTTAAAGGACATTAGTGAACTACATGGGTTTTTCCAACAATGGTTTTGTGGTCATCAGTAGATTCTTAATTCCAGATATTTTTATTGAATTCTAATTCCACTACCTGCCGCGTTGGGATTTGAACTCAGATCCCCCGAACACTAGCTGAGTTTCTGGATTAATACCAGTAGGCCATCGCCTCCTGTTTAAAAATTAAACTGTTAAATTACAGAAATCATCCGGCAAACACCAGCTGATGATATTTGGTGAAACATTCCAAAAGACAGTCTATTTGTTGAACAGCACGCCAGATTAACAGGGAGTTAAATCGATGGTAAACCTGTCACCACATCTGACCTCGTGCTATCTCGCTCCTTCCTGTTGAGCTTCAGTTGTACAAAGCCTTGATGGGAACCCGCCTGGAGTTCAGTGTTTGGCTCGAGGTGAAATTCCTCAGGAAGAATGTGTTAGACTCTTTAATTGGATATTGTACAGATTCACCATCCCAACGCCCTGGCTACAGGGTTCCTCTGAGGGAGGCCTGCACAAACCTGCTTTCCACTCGCTTGTGTTTCAGATGTTAGACCTTGGTCTAACTGAGCTGTTGAAAAGGATTTGATTGAGTAGATGAAGAGAAACTATTTCTTTAGGAAGCTGTGAGGGGGTGGGGGGAGGCGAAATCTAGAATTAAGAAACACAAGTCTTAACATGAAAACCAGTCCATTCAAGAGAGTGTTCGAGAAACACCTCTTCACACAAAGAACAGGAAACATTTGGAACCCTCCCTCCCTCCCTCCCCTACCTACTGGCTATGGATGCTGGAGTGTTGACCGAGATTGGTAAGGCTTTGGGAGAGATGGAGGGGAGTGAGTCTATCTGGGGATATGGAGCAAAAGTCAAAGGGGTTAAATGGCACTGCTGTAACAGCATGGCGGGGGGTCCAGGAGATCTTCCCAATGTCCTGACCAATATTTATCCCTCAATCAATGCCCCACAAACTGACTATCTGTTTATTACACAGATTGTGGGAGCTTCTGTGCTGAATAGTACTTACCATGTTTCTGATGTTGCAACAGTGACGGTCCTTCAAGAAGAATATCATTGGCTATAAAGCCTTTTGAGATGTTAGTTGATTGCAGGAGGTGCTATATAAATGCAAGATTCTTTTTCTTTCTTAGACTATGAATTATCTTTAATCTGATTTATTATTGTCACATGTATTGACATAGAGTAAAAAGTATTGTTTCTTGCACATTGCATGGACAGAGCTGTTCATAGAGTACATAAGGGAGAAGGAAATGAGAGAGTGCAGAATGTAGTGTTACAGTCACAGCTAGGGTGTAGAGAAAGAACAACTTAATGATATGAAGATGCCAGTGTTGGATTGGGGTGGGCACAGTGAGAAGTTTCACAACATCAGGTCCGAGTTCAATCCAACCTAACTGTCCGCTCAGACCTGATGAAGGAGCAGTGCTCCGAAAGCTCATGATTCCAAATAACTTGTTAGACTTTAACCTGATATTGTGGAACTTAATGTGGGGTAGGTCCATTTAAAACAGCAGCAGGGAAGAAGCTGTTCTTGAGTCAATTGCCACGTGATCTCAAATTTTCGTATCTTTTTCCCGATGGAAGAAGGTGGAAGAGAGAATGTTTGTCTGTCTGCGGTGCATGGGATCTGTACCTCTAACTGAACGCAGGAGCAGGCTTGAGTTGAATGGCTTCCTCTAGATCCTGTCTTCGTAACGGTGCTCTTAATCTTCATAGAATCATAGAACCCTACAGTGCAGAAAGAGGCCCTTCAGCCCATCGAGTGTGCACTGGACACAATCCCACCCAGGCCCTATCCCTACATATTATACTCACTAATCCCTCTAACCTACGCATCCCTGGACACTAAGGGGCAATTTTTTTAGCATGGCCAATCAACCTAACCCACACATCTTTGGACTGTGGGAGGAAATCAGAGTACCTGGAGGAAACCCACGCAGACATGAGAATGTGCAAACTCCTCACAGTAATCTGATCCCAGATCCCTGGAGCTGTGAAACAGCAGTGCTAACCACTGTGCCATCGTGCTGCGTAACTCTTCCTGGAGTTTAAGGAGCAGTATTTCCTGAAACCATTGATGGTATTCAGTGATGTAGCACCCAGAGAATGGCACCTTCGGGAGTCAGGGTGGTACACCATCAGAGAATCTGACTATTCCCGTTTCATTCCGAGTGATATCTGGCAGCAGCCAATATGTACATCATTCCCCCCTCCCCCACCACCCCTGGATGTTAAATACAGTCCTGCTTTGCTGGAATTTCCCCTGATGGGTGGGCTTCTGTCAAAGGATGATCCTAGGAGGGTTTTGTGTTGAACAGACTACCAGGTAGGGATTGTACATTTCCCGTCTCCACCCACCTGCCTCTCCTCTACCCACCCCTCCTCCCCCTGCTTGCGTCCTCCTCCACAATCATTCCCTCCTGCTGCAAGTCAGTGGTTGTTGCTGAATTTCCTGCTGTGTCCCACCACAGCAAAGCTGGAATATCCCAGCCTAGGACAACTAATCCTGTTCAAAATCACCCTCCTCCATCTGGACAGGAAAGCAGAACTGGTGGCTGCCCCCGCAAAACCTTCCCGTTGCTTTCTATTTACCCACGTGGAGGTAACTTGGAGCCCCTCTCGTGTGTGTGTTTGAGTGAGTGAGCGTTGAGATTTCACATCCTCTCTGTGGTATGGTCTCTCCGAGAATGTAATTTTAGACCACTTCAAAAGTTGTGTACCTGTCGTCCCAGAATGAAAGTGGGTTAGGGATCAGTTTGGGCCAAGATGTGAATGGACTGTTTGGTGTCTTGGAAAAATGTTCCTGTTTTTAAGTTAAAAATAGATCACTTTAACTCTCCCCTCGTCAACTTCATGCATTCACTTTCACAAACTTACCTCCAACATTCATACACGCGGGAGCAGATCTCACTCAATGCTTTGTCTGCAGTTTCCTGTATCTCTCGCACTCTCTGTTCCAATAATCTGTCATTGCTTTTCACTGACTCAATATGTAAATAAATGTTTGGGTAATGAGAGAATCTACACTCTAAGAAATGTTATATTTATCTTTCTCAGTGCACTTTTTTTTTAAAGAAAGTTGCCTATTCTACATGGGTACTCATAATTATATTTTCTTTTGGAACACAGTTCAGGATTGAGTTCCAACTAACAAGATTTATTTCTAAATAAAATTGATCTCGAGACTATTGACTTCACTAATAGAAGGTCACAGCACTTTTTAAAAATCTACTGTTTTAGGCATGTAGAGTAGAGATTCTGAAATGTAGGAATTCAGAGGCTGTGCTGTGCTAACTTGCCAGTGTCTTGTGACATTGCTGCCAGATTGTTCTGACACTTGGCATTTTATTCATTTCCAGTCTTTTGTCACCATCTGATGAGGAGAGTAACAGGAGGCTGGGTTCAAAGGTGACTTCCTGCAGTCTTTAGTCAAGCTATCATTAACAACTGCTTCCAAACCAGCTGCCAGAGTGATTTATTTGAGCAGTGGGCAAGGCCAGTCTCACTCAGTATGCAGCTGAGTGCTCACTTTTCACACAGTCCAGCTCAGCTTCAACCATTCCACAATGTTTGACTTCTACATGTCTATTTCTTAAACACTTCTTTTTCTCTCTCTCTCTCTTTCTTTCTCTCTCGCTTGTTCTCTCTCTCTCTCCCTCGCTTGTTCTTTCTTTCTCTCTCCCCCTCTGATGTGTCCTCGCTCTGTCTCTTGTGCACACACTTCTTTCTGAGCTGGTTGGCAGGCTGAATCCCTGCTGAACGATGGGGTTTATACTGTGCCTGCCCGTGTTTGCCAGCACTGTGATGGATTGCAGTCACTGGGTCAGAGAAACAGTTGCTTTCACTTTGACAGTGCTGACCTGATGTGTGCAGTGTCAGAATAAAAGGAACTGACCCTTTTCCGAATGCTCGTATAGACTTGAATGATTCAAGGCGACACTGATTCTGATGGAGATTTACAACCTGGGGGACAGGGAGGATTGAGAGCTGATGAATTATCGGAACTAACCAAAACTGTCTCCCCACATCCATTCCAATCTGAGCATTGCTGCTGCATTATTATCGGGAAACGGGTGTTGTTTAATTGGAAGGATTCTGTCTGCTGGGAGGAATGGAAATAAATCCACTGCACCAATCAACATGCTGGAATTCCATTCTTTAGAGCTTTATATTTTCAGTATGTTTTCTATATCTGAATATGAAATTATTCTGTAGCAGCAGACCATAACTTTTCCACTCTGGTGAAAAAGTTGATTGCCGTTGGTAAATTCTCAGATATCTTTGCTCGAGTGTTGTCTTGTAGTCAGTGAGGGCAGGTGTTCCCTCTCGCTTTCCGCTCTCCCCTGATCGAGTTCAGCTTCTTTCCACCTCTGTGTCTCCCCCAATCCTGACCTGTTTATCAAGCCAAGCTGAGGCCATGCAGCCCGTTCTGGAATTCCGTGCCGGCCCCTGCTGTTCTGCAGCCAGTCCCATGAATCCTGTTCCTCCTCCGGCTGTCTTTCACCAGAGCTGGCAAAGCTGAAATGAACAGAGTGGCAAATCTGTGGAACTCTTTGCTGCAGAAGGCTGTGGAGGCCAGGTCATTGACTGTCTTTAAGACAGGGGTTATGGGGAAAAGGCAGGAGAATGGGGATGAGGAACATATCAGCCATGATTGAATGGTGGAGCAGATTCGATGGGCTGAGTGGCCTCATTCTGCTCCTATGTCTTATGGAATAACTGGTGACTGAGTCTGCGTTCCCCAGTAGTTTGGCTGTACCCAAGGCCATGTTGTTATCTTTCAGCCCATCTGTGGATCTCTTGACGGCCTCTGATTTGGAAATATGTTGGCAACATTTCCCCAGCATTTCTGAGCGAATATGGCAGCACAGGGATTGGCATTGCTGCCTCACAGCACCAGGGGGTCCGGGTTTGATTCCCGGCTCGGGTCACTGTCTGTGTGAAGGCTGCACGTTCTCCCCATGTCTGCATGGGTTTCCTCTGGGTATTCCGGTTTCCTCCCAAAAGACATGCTGGTTAGCCTGATTGGCCGTGCTAAATTGCCCATTAATGTTCTAAGATGAGTAGATTGGCCATACTAACTTCCTTAGGGGGATTAGCTGGGTAAACACATGGGGTTATGGGGATGGGATTGTTGTGTGTGCAGGCTCGATGGGCTGAATGGCCTTCCCCCCCGTACTGTAGAGATTCTCTACTCACTTTTGTGATTTGAACATCGGAAGAAACTGAAACCATTGTTTTTGGCCTCTGAAATTATGGATTTCTGGTCCTCTCCTCGTTCCAGTGCCAAGGTAGAATTTGGAAATCTTTGCGTGTGGACTGAGCTATGAATCGTACAAGCTCTCCAAGCTGGGTATAGAGGGATATGGGCCAAATGTGGCAATTGGGATTAGCTTAGGGGTTTTAAAAAGAAAGGGATGGCATAGACAAGTTGGGCAGAAGGGCCTGTTTCCGTGCTGGAAACCTCTGTGACTCTAGGTGGAGATGGGTTACAGTCGGCCTGGAGAACAGTATATGGTATGGTTGTGAGATGTTGCACCAAGACCCTGATTCTGCCTCTCCACTGTTTTTTAAGGCAAGGATAGATACATTTTTGAACAGTAAAGGAATTAAGGTGAGCGGCTGGGTAAGTGGAACTGAGACCACAAAAAGATCAGCCACGATCTTATTGAATGATGGAGCAGGCTGGAGGAGCTGAATGGCCTGCTGTTGCTCCTAGTTCTTGTGTTCCTCTTTCTGTCCCTCCTCCTCCAGTCCAGCTATAAGCCTAATTCATACTTTCTGTCCTTCCCATCTCACTCAACCACCTTTTCTGCCTTCTCTCCTAAACCCCTCCCCTTGATAGGAATATTGGGGTGGGAGTGGGGCAGGCAGAAAGTGGAGTTGGGACCACAGTCGTGATCTTCCTGAACGGCAGAGCAGACTCGATGGGTCAAATATCCCTGCTCCGTGTTTGTACCTTGCAGGAATGCTAACTGCAGCTCCCTGTATCTGATTGGGTCCCACACGGAGTTTCTCTGGCCTACTTGGCCTTCCAGTCTGTCACACACCAGAGTTCAAAACTCCACATTCTGATCTCACTTGTGTGTGACCTTGTGCAGTCCCCTCTCTGCAACATCTCACAACCATATAACATACTACGTTGTCCCATTCCCCAGGCTGATTGTATCCCATCACCAGTGAGAGTCACAGAGGTTTCCAGCACGGAAACAGGCCCTTCAGCCCAACTTGTCTATGCCATCCCTTTCTTTTTAAAACCCCTAAGCTAATCCCAATTGCCGTGTTTGGCCCAGATCCCTCTATACCCATCGTACCCATGTAACTGTCTAAATGCTTTTGAAAAGAAAAAATTGAACCTGCCTCCACTACTATTTCTGGCAGCTCGTTCCAGACATTCACCACCCTCTGTGTGAAAAAAATGCCCCTCTGGACACTTTTGTAATTCTCCCCTCTCACCTTAAACCTGTGCCCTCTAGTTTTAGACTCCCCTACCTTTGGGAAATGATATTGACTATCTCGCTGATCTGTGCCCCTCATTATTTTATAGACCTTGATAAGATCACCCCACAGCCTCCTACACTCCAAAGGAAAATGTCCCAGTCTATCCCAGCCTCTCTTTATAACTCAAACCATCAAGTCGCAGTAGCATCCTAGTCAACCTTTTCTGCATTCTTTCTAGTTTAATAATATCCTTTGGATGACCAGATTGTGCACAGTATTCCAAGTGGCCTTACCAATGTCTTGTACACCTTCAACAAGACGTCCCAACTCCTGTATTCAATGTTCTGACTGATGAAACCAAGCATTGCCGAATGCCTCCTTCACCACTCTGTCCACCTGTGACTCCACTTTCAAGGAGCTATGAACGTGTACCCTTGAATATCTTTGTTCTGTAACTCTCCCCAACACCCGACCATTAACTGAGTAAGTCCCTGCCCTGGTTCAATCGACCAAAATGCATCACCTCGCATTTGTCTAAATTAAACTCCATCTGCCATTTGTCAGCCCACTGGCCCAATTGATCAAGATCCCGTTGCAATCGGAGATAACTTTCTTCACTGTCCACTATGCCACCCATCTGCAAACTTACTAACCATGCCTCCTATATTCTCATCAAATCATTAATATAAATGACAAATAACAGTGGACCCAGCACTGATCCCTGAGGCACACCGCTGGTCACAGGCCTCCAGTTTGAAGAACAACTGTCTACACCACCCACCCTCTGGCTTCTATCAAGAAGTCAATTATGTATCCATTTAGATACCTCACCCTGGATCCCATGAGATGTACAACCTACAATGTGGTACCTTGTCAAAGGCCTTGCTAAAGTCCATGTAGACAACATCAACTGCACTGCCCTCATCTATCTATCTTGGTTCCCCCTTTAAAAAGCTCAGTTAAATTTGAGAGACATGATTTTCCACTCTCAACGCCATGCTGACTGTCCCTAATCAGTCCTTCTGTCTCTAAATGCCTGTAGACCCTGTTTCTCAAAAATACCTTCCAACAATTTACCCACCATAGATGTGAAGCTCACTGGCCTGCAGTTCCCAGGCTTTTCCCTGCAGCCCTTTTTAAACAAAGGCGCAAAATTTGCCACTTTCCAATCTTCAGGCACCTCAACTGTGACTATTGATAATTCAAATATCTTGACTAGGTGATCCACAGTTTCCTCCCTGGCCCCTCACAGCGTTCTGGGATGTACTTCTTCAGAACCTGGGGATTTATCTATCTTGATGTGCTTTAAGACTTCCAGCACCATCTCATCTTTAATATGTACACTTCTCAAGCCATCAGTATCTATTTCCCCAAGTTCCCTAACGTCCTTGCTTTTCACAATAGTAAATACTCGATGTAATGAACAACCTCCACCAGAGGCTGCACGCAGTCTCTTGGCCTCTCACCTGCAACCTCAGAATTATACCCAAAATGTCACAAAACTGAGAACGAGGAGGGCGATGTGACAATATCTGAGGCTGTTCACCCTCTGTTTAAGCTGCAGTTAGTATTCCTGGAAGGTGCAGAAGGTACAAATGAGGAGTAGGCCATTGAGCCTGCCTCCACTAATCCTTCTGGAAGACATTTTGACCATAACTTTTAGTCATTTCTCAAACTCTGCCACAGGTGGAGGCAATGGGATAGTGATATTGTCATTGGACTAGTAATCCAGAGACCTCGGTAATGCTGTAGGTACCCAGAGTTCGAATCTCATTGTGAGAATGGTAGGAAATGAGTTCCAAAAATTCAACAAAAAAATCTGGAATTAAAGGATGGCCATGAAACCATTGTTGGAAAAACCCATCTGGTTCATTAATGTCCTTTAGGGAAGGAAATCTGCCGTCCTTACCCAGTCTGGCCTACATGTGACTCCAGAAACACAGCAATGTAGTTAACTCTCAACTGCCCTCCAAGGGCAACTAGGGATGGGCAATAAATGCTGGACAACTAGCGAGTTCCATGTCCCAGGAATGGATAAAAGCCCCTGTTGCCTATCCCGCCTTGTGCTGCTGGAGTCGTATATCTGATTTTCCGGGACATTGTGCTTGGGAAAATTGCCTGTTTGAAGTATAAATTTCTCCTGCATTTTCTCCAATTGCTCCTGCTTGCTAAATGAAGGAAAATTGTCATGGTAACTGGGTTATATGTAAAATTCTGGTTATTTATTAAAAAGCTGGTGTTTACACAGTGAAATTCACATTGCTCTCCGCCTGCCAACATCCGCTATTAGTACATAGTGCCAAATGATTCAGGAGGTTATTGCTGACAAGCTGATTACAGAGAGTTTGTAGTTAAAGGGGAAGGGGAACTATCTGGGAAGATATCTCACAGCGGCCTGCTCACTCACTCAACTCCCGGCATTGTGGATACGGTTCAGATTTACACACTCTTACACTGCCTGCTTTTAGCTCATTGCTTCCATAAATCTGCTCCGATCCAGACATTCCAGATTGGAAACACTTGATCCGGGGTCACACAGACACTGTACTCCAACCAGAACTCATCCCTAAATCTGAGGGATTGTTTTCTCCATCCGTCTCCATCTTTTTCTTTCTCCTCCTTCCCCTCACTCTTTCTCTCTCTTCCTCCCCCCTTCTCTCTCTCTCTCTTCCTCCCCCTTTCTCCTCTCTCTCTCACTATCTCTCTCTTTCTCTCTCCCTCTTTTTCCTTCTCTCTTTCTCCTCCCTCCTCTCTCTCTCTCTCTCTCTCTCCCCCCCCCTTCTCTCTCTCTCTCTTGCTCCCTCCCTTCTCTCTTGCCACACTCTCTGACCTTGAGAAGGTGATGGTGATCTGCTTTCTTGAACCAGCTGCAGCCCCTGTGGTGTAGGTACACCCACAGTGCTGTTAGGGAGGGTTTTGACCCAGCACCAGTGAAGGAACAGCTGAAATGTTTGAGTCAGGATGGTGTGTGGCTGAGAGGGGAGCCTCCAGCTGCTGGTATCCCCAGGTATCTGATGCCTCTTGTCCTTGTGGGTGATAAGAGTGTGTGTGTTTGGAAGGTGCTGTCAAAGGAACCTTGCTGAGTTCCTGCAGAGCATCTTGTAGACGGTACAGACTGGTGCCACTGTGTGCATTGGTGATGGGGGGGAGTGGATAGTGGGTGTACCTCTCTGTTTGGAGTGGGGGTGTTTGGAAAGGTCCAAAGGTGTGTGGGTGTGTTTGGGGGCATCTGTGTGTATGAAGGTGTTTGGGGATTCACTGTGGGGGTTGTTTATGGGGGAGGGTCTGTCTGTGTGTGTGTGTTTGGCAGTGATTTGTGTGTGGGGGGTGTATGTTTGGGGGAGGGTCTGTGAGGGGGAGGGTCTGTGAGTGTGGGTATTTATGGGGGGGGGTCTGAGTGGGAGTATTTTCCAATCCAGGTGATTGAAGGGTTTTTGATGGATTTTGATGGTTTAAGTATTGGATACAGTTTAATTTGTCAATGGTTTGGGTTCGTGTGCTGATAAATTTTGATCTGATTCTTGCATTCTGCATTTGCAGATCTGAAGCACAGAATTGTGATTATTTGGTTGTTACCTTTGTGTCTGAGATGCTGAGAGGGTGGGTGGTTAGTGTAAGATGGTGGGGAGATGGAGTTTAGTCTTGGTGCTGCACTGTGTGTTTGGGAACATGTTGGATAACTGTGGGTGTGATCCTCACATTCAGCTCAGTCGGCTGGGTCAGGCAGAGAAGAATCACTCCAGCATCTTTTACTGAACAAAATAAACAGCAATGCTTCTGCAGTGGATCAGAAATGAAACACATGGTGCAGCTAGAGTGTCTCCACTAACATTTTCCTCACCCCACCCTCTGGTGAGGTGGTGGGGAGGACTATACAAATCGGCTTTGTCTAAAGTCTTGGCAGACGCGCGCGCACACAGCTTGTAAACATTATTTTGTTTGAGAAAGGGAACAGAATTGGCAAACAGACAAAAGGATGATTGACAACTTCCTGCAGCTCGCACTGTGCAGCGTTCCGATTGGGGAATCCGAGCTCGGCACTCAGCACGGCTTGGGAACGTGCGAGAAGGAAGTCAGCCCTTGAATTAGAAGAGGTCTTTGCCGGGGCCTCTCTCGCTGGTTTACACACAGTCCTGTGCTCGCTCAGTACACAGCGGCTGCTGCTGTTGTGTCCCAGTGGAGACGGCGAGAGTGTTGCTGCTGCAGTGATACACTTTCACTGGCTGAATTTGCGAACACAAAAAGGATTTAATAATCAGAAAATAGCAGCCTCGTGGTTGCACCTCAACCCCTACAGGTCTCCAGCAAAGAGAGGACTCCCACCCCCAGCAGTGATTACCCACTCTGAGTTCCAATTAGCCCCCCCACCCCCTGAACCAGATGACCCTGACTCTGATGTGTCACCCTGATAGGGGCAATTGCGATAATTTCCCACCCTGGGGTGAAAGCAGATTATTTTCTGACCATCAGTGCTTAAAAGTAGTTTTCAATTTTCACGTGGCTACATTAAAACTTACAGTATGGATCCCAGTTTTGTTGCAAAGTTATTTTCAGTGAAAGAAATATATTGTTTTTTGCATACAAAATCAGCTCCCTCCCTTGTCAATAGTATTATAAAATTGTGTTTTATATCTATAGTTAAATTAGCAAAATGAACCAGATATTCTCTAATGGTTAAATGGTTAGCACTACTTCCTCTCAGTGCCAGGAATCCGGGTTCGATTCCAGATTGGGTCACTATGTCTGTGTGGAGTTTGCATGTTCTCCCCGTGTCTGCGTGGGTTTCCTCTGGATGTTCCATTTTCCTCCCACAGCATTGGCCACCCTAAATTCTCCCTCCGTACCCCAATAGGCGCTGGAGTGTGGCAAGTGGAAGGTGCTCACAGTAACTTCATTGCAGTGTTAATGTAAGCCTACTTGTGAGACTGAATAAGTAAACTGTAAAAAAAACTTAAATAAAAATTCTCAAGTATCACAGATGTTCCTTTTAGAATAATAGAAAGGTACAGCTCTGAAAACAGTGGCCACTCCACCCACTGTGTCAATGCTAACCCTTTGAAAGAGCATCCAGTTATTTATCCTCTCTTGTAAACTCTCTGGGTTGGCTAGTTAGTGATGCAAAGCGATGCCAACAGCCTGGGTTCAATTCCAGGAGCAGCTGAGGTTATTTGTGACATCTCCACCTTCTCAACCTTGCCCCTCGCCTGAGGTGTAGCAACCCTCAGGTTAAATTAGTGCCAGCCACAGCCCTGTGGTCACCTGGGACTTTGCTTATTGGTGTGGGCAGGGGGGAATGTTTGATTATAAACTTTAGAAATTGCAAAATCAGTGGAATGGGGGGCAAATAATTTGGACTGTACAATGTAAAACTCCCTGCACCCTCCATGCCTGCACGCTCCAGCTGTTTCATGGAGTTTGGACAGCTGTGGAAATTTAAACTACTTTTTTGATGTTTGTGTTGTGAAGCATGAACCAATAAACATTGGAGGAGCTGAGTCCAGTGGAGTTCAGGTGTTGAGTAGAAAGAAATCCAAGTCATTTCACAAGGGGCTAGCTGGAATATCCACACACACAAATCAGGAGCTATAGAGCATTCAGTCCCTCAGGACCCACTCCACCAGAACCAAAAAGTATCTCAAAGAGCCAATACAATGGAGTTTGCATGTTCTCCCCATGTCTGCATGAGTTTCTTCTGGTTTCCTCCCACCCTCCAAAGATGTGTGGGTTAGGCTGATAGGGGCAATTTGCCATGGCAGAGTGCCAAGCAAACTGGCAGGGTAACTGCGTGGAATTATGGGAATAGGAACTGGGAGGGATTGTTGAAGGTGCATTCCCAATGGGCTGAATGGCCACCTTCTGCACTGTAGGGATTCTATTCTAAATGTGCTCAGCTGTGGGTCAACAGTGCGTGGGTTATTGTTAACACAGTAGAGATGCTTCTCTTTCGCACTTGTGTTTTTTAACCGTGTCGGACAGAACCCACAGATCTGAGTTTCAGGAATTTTTCCTGAGCGTTTCTCTCCACGGTGAGGTATTCCCAGTCTGATCGAATGTAGCTTTAGTGGAAGGGTATTTTCCACCTGGTTATTGGTTATTTGAGTTACTGAGGTTAGTCTGCAGGGTTTATCTTACCAGGGACTGTCGCAATTTCAGGTGATCCTCCTTTGTCCAATCAGTCCAGAGCGAGAGGTTTTCTGAGTAGAGCATTTAGCCATGTCTCTCTCTCTCTCTCCATCCCTTCCTCTGGAGAGGCCGGTCCGTGCAAAAATTGCATTTCCTGCTGAATGCTTGGAGGGATTTGAAAGTTTTAAATAATTTACAATTTAATTATCTGCATCCTTGAGCTTTTTACTTTTAAAAGCTCCACTTGGTTTCTTTCTGCTTTGTGGCTGGTGTGAATCACTGGCGGTTGCCAACCTGTCTGTCTTTGCCCTTTAGGAGGTGAGATGGGGACAGTAGGTAGCTCACTTCATCTTCCAAAGTTTCTGTGTTGTTGACTGTCACAGCCTGGCGCTGTAAATCTGCAGATTAACTGAACTCACAAAGTGCCCTCAGTACTGACTGGCGTTTTTAATGGAGACACCAACAATAACTTGTATTTGCATGGCACCTTTACAATAATATCATCCCCATGGCCCCTCACGGGCGATTAACAAACAAAATTCAACACCAGTCACGTGAGATCGCAGATCAGAGAGCCAAAAACATAATCAGCAGGTCAGTGTCCAAAGGCGGAAAGACAGAGCTACAGGAAAGAATTCCAGAGCTTGGGGTCCAGACAGCTGAAGGCAAGGCCACCATTGGAAGAGTGATTTAAATGGGGGTGCTCAAGAAGCCAGAATTGGAGAAGGTCTGAGATCCAGGTTCAATTCCCAGCTCGGGTCACTGTGCAGAGTTTGCATGTTCTCTCCATCTCTGTGTGGGTTTCCTCTGGGCCCTGCAATCCAAAAGACACGTGGGTTAGATGGATTGCTAAATTGCCCCTTAGTGTCAGTGAGACTAGCTAGGGTAAAATGTATGGGATTATGGGGATAGGGACTGTAGTTGGTGCAGACTCGATGGGCCGAATAGCACTGTAGATTCTATAATTGATTAATTAATTTGTTCAATCTCTAGCTATCAGGTTAATCCTATTCACTCTCTTTCCCCCTAACCCTGCAAATTTTCCTTTTCCCTATTCCTATCCCTATTCCTTATCCCTGCATGAATCTGCTCCCCACTCTCTGGTGTGTGTTCCAGGTCACTGTGACTCTCTCTATAGAAAGAAAATTCTCCCCCTCTTACTGATTACTTCCAGTCTGTCTCTGCCCCGGTAACTGGCTGGCCAAAGACTGGAAGCAGTTTTTATTCTTGAGCTGACATTAGCCCTGGATGATGTGGTGCGTGAGGGGCAAGTGGGGTAAAGGGAGAGGGCCTAACTCCCAAAGCAGTGCAAAGTCCTGAATGTTGGTTTTCCCAATCCAATTGAGTGTTTACCGCCAATTATTTCACTCTAATTTGTAGCCGCTTGTTCAGTCCCACCATTGTGGCAGGAGCATCATGTGATGGCTCAATATTTTTGGTGAAATATAAAATATGAAACTGTGCCACGATAATGTATCCTTCAACTTTATTCTTTCTGACCGTGTAATGATCCGGATATTGCTGCAGACACCACTTTGAAAATCCTCAGCACTTCATGTGATCTCTGCGTGCAGCAGAAACCCTTTAATTGATGCCTCGCACCATTCATAAAGTTACACAATGCCATCGCTGAGAATGAGGAGTATCTCCTCGGGGAATGCATCGTTCCAGTTGAAGAATGAAGTTATGTACGCAGCCGGGGCTGAGATGGGAGAGGCTGGAGTTATTTTTGGCACTGCTGCTGCTTAGCATACCACAGTGGCGAGAGAGGAGATAATGCTGACATCTACACTGGCTTCAACCCCACTCTCCACTCTGTGTATAAGGCAGGAAACCGTTCAGCTCAGGTTCTGGGGAGGACAGACAGAACAGATTCATTAACTTCCTGGTAATGGTGCATTTTGCAGAGATGGACAAGCTTCATTTTTCACACAGAGTTTACAAAATCTCTTTTTGTAACTTTAACTTTGCAGGCAGAAGGAGACTAAGTGCTGTCAGAAGGCAGAATTCTTCAAGTTTAATATGAAAGATTCTAGTTCTATCTTCAATCACCAGCATCTGAAATAATGTGAAAAGTTTCGCATTCTGAAATAACAATGGCACAAACTCCATGAAGTTTTATTTTTAAAGTTTATTTATTCATGTCACAAGTAGGCTTACATTAACACTGCAATGAAGTTTCTGTGAAAATTCCCTGGTCGCTACACACCGGCGTCTGTTCAGATACACTGAATAGAATTTAACACTGCCAATGTCCTCTAACCAGCATGTCATTCGAACTGTAGGAGGAAACTGGAGGAAACCCATGCAGACACAGGGAGAACATGCAAACTCCACACACGCTGACCCAAGCCAGGAATCAAACTGAGGCCCTGATGCTGTGAGGCAGCAGTGTTAATCACTCTATCACCCTCAAATATACTTAGAGATTTCACACTTTCTATAATGTGTACGTCCGAGGTTTTTAAATGAAATTGCACAAGGAGTTTATAAATGCATCTTAGAACCTCCCCAAGCCCCGCCTCTTGAATTTGCTTCAACACAGTTTCCTTTAGCCAGCTTCCTGGCTAATCCGTAACCTTAAGACACCCAGGACTTTGATTCATTCCTCAGTCCCTTTGAGTTACAACATCTGCCAATCTGCGTTCTTTAATTAATTGATCCAGTGTTAGTTCGGCAGAAGAGAGTTTCTCAAACTTTTACCACCCTGAGCATACTGAGGGGTTTTATAAACTCATCCTTGAAGTGTCTGCCTCTGATTTTCACACTTTCTCTTCCCCACAGTCCCATTCTCCCCAGCCATTAAAAATCATTTCTCTCTCTCCTCCCTTCCTTATTACCTTGGTAACTTTGATCCAGTCACCCCCGGACCTTCAAAATTGCAGGAACTATGATTCAATATTTGTGTGATCCTGACTTTACTTTGGGAATGCTGGTGTACCTGCAGAGTTTAAAACATTAATCCACTTTCCTAAAGAATCCAAGAGGTTTTGTGTAGCTGTATCTTTCTCCTTTCTGTGTTCAGATTATAATTCTATAAGCTGTGGTTGTGAGAGGGAATAAATTGCTCTGCTCGCGGATTTGAGGTTTATTATCTTGAATTATTGTGAAATATTCGGTTTGTGAGTTGATTGGAGAACCTTGTTAATATTAGTTCTGACTAACTGCTAGAAGGCAGTTTAACGTTCTGACATGTCTTCTAACGAGGTACAGATGTGACCTAGTTTTCAAACTCTGGTCAGAATATTTTAAAAATTTAACCGGACTTTAGCCAAACTGCTTCTCCTCATCAACATCTTTTATTTTATTTTGGAAAGACTGTTTGATGGGGAGAATTCTCCAGCTACTTGTTTTCTGATCTTAACATTCAGAGATTCATAGAATCCAGCAGTGCAGAAGGAGGCCATTCGGCCTATTGAGTCTGTACTGACCACAATCCCACCCAGGCCCTATCCCGCAACCCCATGCGTTTCCCCTAGCTAGTCCCCCTGACACTAAGGTGCAGTTTTAACATGGCCAATCCATCTAACCCGCGCATCTTTGGACTGTGGGAGAAAATCAGAGCACCCGGAGGAAACCCACGCAGACATGGGGAGAATGCGCAAACTTCACACAGACAGTGACCCAAGCCAGGAATCGAACCCAAGTCCCTGGCAGCAGTACTACCGTGCAGCCTTTGTATTTCAGAGTGAAGTCTCAACCTTCCCCCTCCCCACCCCCCTACACACTCTCCTATTCTCCCGCTGCCTCCGTCCCCATTCTGCCCTGCCAGAACACCCCCCTGCCCCTGACCTCTGCCTTGCCCACCCACCTGCTTGCTTGCTCCTGAATGAATGATGGAGCAGACCCAATCGCCTTATGCTATCCTGGTCAACATTTGTGTCTCAATCACAAGAGCAGATAATCTGGTCAGTATCACGTTGCGGCGTATGGGATCTTGCTGTGCGCCATGTGGTTGCCACAACAGCGACTACATTTCACTGGTGTCTGATTGGCTGTAAAGTGCTGAAGAAAGTCCAGTGGTCATAAATAAAGAGCGAGAGTGAAAGGGGGAGCAGACGGGCATTTCTGTGGCTGGAGATGTGATTCCAGGGTGATATGTTACACTCCTGATGCCAGCATCAAGGATGTTACAGAGCAGCTGCAGGCTGTTCTTCTGGGCTAATCCCAATCTGTGCCGGTGACTTGGGCAGGAAAGGAGATGGGACTGGGAAAGCAGATTCTGGGAAGAAGATTGAAAAGTCAGACCTCTCCATCTCCACATTACTCCCAGCCCCACGTTCTGGCGAGTGTAGGAATGGGAGAATTGAGTGCTTGAACATGTAGCCTGAGAGCTGGTGGAGGAGGGAGGGCGTCAGATTCCTGAGGCATTGGGACCAGTACTGGGGCCGGTGGGATCTGTACACGATTGGACAGGCTGCATCTCAGGAGCCCAGGCTAGTATACTGACAGGGAGATGGGAACACATAGAGAGAACACCCATCAGAGGGAAGCAAACCTGCTAAAAGGAAATGGAAAAGTAGAAAGTAATGAGGAGATGAATGAAGCATGGGCAAGCAGCACACAGGCTCAAAATAAAGAATTTTAAAAAAGAAACCAGAGTTCTAGGCACTCTTCCCAAATGTGGGTAGCATTGGGAATAAGATTGATGATTTGAATGTGCACATTGAGGTAAATGATTTAGTTGCTATTATAGAGATGCAGTTACTAGGTGACCAGGATGGGGAACCGAATATCCAGGGGTATTCACTATTTAGGAAGGATGGATAAAAAGGAAAAGGAGCTGGATTAGCACCGTTACTGAGGGATGGGATGGGTTAATTAATGAGAACAAACAAAGAACAGCACAGGAACAGGCCCTTCGACCCTCCAAGCCTGCACCAATCACATTGTCCAACCGCCTGTATCCCTCTATTGCCCATCTGTTCATGTCTATCCAGATAAGTCTTAAATGTCACTAACGTATTTGCCTTAAACCTCTCCTCTGTAAATAAAAAAACTTTCCCGCACATCTCCACCAAATCTTTCCCCCCCTTTTGAACCTGTGCTCCTTTGTAATTATCATTTCTGCACTGAGAAAAATCTTCCAACTGTTCACCCTATCCATACCCCTCATAATATAAATTTCCATCAGGCCATCCCCTCAGCCTCTGTCTTTCCAGGGAGAACAGTCCCAGTTTACTCAATCCCTCCTGATAGCTAATACGCTTCGTACTAAGCAACATCCTAGTAAACCTTTTCTGTACTCTCTCCAAAGCCTCTACATCCTTCTGGTAGTGTGGTGACCAGAATTGGACAGAGTATTCCAAATGTGGCCTAACCAATGTTTTATATAACTGTAACATAATTTGCCAAGAGAGGATCTTAGATCAAAGGTTGTCAAATCACTTTGGGTGGAGCAATGAGTCAGCAAGGGGCAGGGTGTGTTGGCAGAACTTGTTCACAGGCCAATAAACTGTGGTTGTAACCTTGGGCATCATATAAATCAAGCAATTGATGTATGTAACATGGATAAACAGTAATAATGGATGACTCCAATTTATATATAAACCGGACCAGGCCAATATTGTAGCGGATAAATTCCTGGAGTGTGCACAAAGTGGGTTTCTGGAGCAGTGCAGGGAAAAGCTAATTAGGGATTAGTCTGTATTGGATTTAATATTATCTAATGAGAAGGGGGTAATAATCTTGCTTGTAAGGGAGCCATTAGAAAATAGTGACCATAATATGATAGAATTTAATATTAAGCAATTATAATTCATTTTGAAACTGGGATCTTGAATCTGAAGAAAAAAGGTTATAATGGGTGAGCTGACGATAGTAGATTTGGAAAATACACCAAGAAATTAACAGGCAATGGCTAAATAAGAAATATTACATGTGCACACACACTGCTATAAGACACAAACATCCATAAGGGAAAGCTAAATCAATCATGATTGGTAAAAGTTAAAGATTGCATAAGATCAAAAGAAGTGGCTCTTAGTCCTAACAGAAAAAGTGCCGCAGGATTGAAGCAATTTAGAATCCATTTGACTAAGAAACTGAGTTTAAAAAAGAGAATGTGTATGCAAAGTAGTGAGTGGCAAATGTGAAATTGTCCATTTTGGCAGAAAGAATAAAAAAAAGAATATTATTTAAATGGTGAGAGTTTGCAGAGCTCTGAGACGCAGAGGGATCTGAGTGTCCCAGCGCATGGATCTCGGGTACAAGTAGTTAGGAAAGCTCATAGAATTACATCATTTATTGTGAGGGGAATTAAATACAGAAATAGGAAGGTTAGGCTTCAGCTGCACTGAGCTTTAATGAACCCACATCTGGACAAACTTTGTGGGTGTACTCTGTTACATTTATGAAGCTATTAAATTATCATAAATTGTAATAATCACTTTGTATGGCAAATATTGTTTTAGTTTGTTTTGTTGTGGATTTATTTGGTGGGTCATTCGTTCTAAATATTCCCGAATAATTAATACTTTCCGACTTAACTTTGAGCCCTGAGATTGATTTTACACACTTCATCTGAAATCTTCCAAAAGTGACGCAGAGTGATTGTACCTTTTGATATTTAGTGGAACAGAGATTTGACTGATTTGCAAAGCATTTCAAATAGATTTAGTTCTGGATGGCAAGCTTTAATGAGATGTTTTTTAAGAGGAAGCCGGTATGAATTAGATCAGTGATGAAGGCATGGCAGTGTTAACTGTAGCCTGATCCAGTCTGCCATTATTTTATTATATGGGCCTGTTGGTCTCTGTGTCCAGGTGACAGTGTGATGATGGATGATGCAGATTTGGAGATGTTTGTGTCACAATCATTAAAACAAGTGGCAAATAATGTCAAAAATAGAAGGGAATAGAACTTCATAGAAACCCTACAGTGCAGGAGCAGGCCATTTGGCCCATCAAGTCTGCATCAACTACAATCCCATCCAAGCCCTATCCCCGTAACCCCACGTATTTACCCTACTGGTCTGCCTGACACTAAGGGGCAATTTAGCATGGCCAATCCATCTGACCCACACATCATAGAACATTACAGCGCAGAACAGGCCCTTCGGCCTTCGATGTTGCACCGACCAATTATGAAAAAAGCAATGACCCTCCAAACTAAACCATTCCTTCTCTTCCATAAACTTATCAACTAACCTCTTAAACGCCACCAAACTTGGCGCATCTACAACTGCCGCAGGCAGGGCATTCCACTCCCGAACCACCCTTTGGGTAAAGAACCTACCTCTGATATCCGTCCTATAACTATGACCCCTTAATTTAAAGCTGTGTCCCCTCGTGCTAGCTTTCTCCATCCTAGAAAAAAGGCTATCACTGTCCACCCTATCTAAACCTCTAATCATCTTATATGTTTCGATCAGGTCCCCTCTTAGCCTCCTCCTTTCTAACGAAAACAATCTCAAATCCCTCAGCCTCTCCTCATAATACCTGCCCTCCATACCAGGCAACATCCTGGTAAACCTCCTCTGTACCCTCTCCAATGCCTCCACATCTTTCTTATAATGCGGGGACCAGACTGCACACAATACTCCAAGTGCGGCCGCACTAGAGTTTTGTACAGTTGCAACATGACGTTGCAGCCCCGAAATTCAATCCCCCTACCAATAAAAGCTAAGACTCCATATGCCTTCTTAACAACCTTCTCGACTTGACTGCCTACTTTCAGGGATCTATGCACATACACACCAAGATCCCTCTGTTCATCAAGACTACTAAGAATCCTACCATTAGCCCTATACTCGACACATTTATTATTTCTGCCATAGTGCATTACCTCACACTTTTCCACATTAAACTCCATTTGCCACCTCTCCGCCCAGCTCTGCAACTTGTCCAAGTCCCTCTGCAAACTATAACACCCCTCTTCACTATCTACACTCCACCGACTTTAGTGTCATCTGCAAATTTACTAATCCATCCTTCAATACCCTCATCCAGATCATTTATAAAAATTACAAACAGCAGGGGCCCCAACACAGACCCCTGAGGTACACCACTTGTCACCGAACTCCACGATGAATATCTCCCATCAACCACCACCCTCTGTCTTCTATCCGCTAGCCAATTCCTAACCCAATTAGCTAAATCACCTTCTATCCCATACATCTGCATTTTCTGCAGAAGTCTTCCATGGGCCACCTTATCAAACGCCTTACTAAAGTCCATTATATACCACATCAACCGCCTTACCCCCATCCACCTCCTTAGTCACTTTTTCAAAAAACTCAATGAGGTTAGTAAGGCACGACCTACCCTTCTCAAAACCATGCTGACTATCCCCAATCAATTCATTTCTCTCTAAATAACTATAAATCCTATCCCTAATAATTCTCTCCAATACTTTGCCCCCAACAGAAGTAAGACTCACTGGCCTATAATTCCCTGGAAGGTCTCTCTGCCCCTTCTTGAACAACGGGACCACATTCGCTATCCTCCAGTCCTCCGGAACCACACCCGTAACCAACGACGACCTGAAGATCAGAGCCAGAGGCTCTGCAATCTCCTCTCTTGCCTCCCAGAGAATCCTAGGGTAAATCCCGTCCGGCCCAGGGAACTTATCCAACTTCAAACCCTCGAGAATTTCTAGCACATCCTCCCTATCTACTACAATACTTCCCAATTTGCAACCCTGTACCTCAGTGTTCTCCATAGCTACATTTCCAGCACTCTGCGTGAATACCGAAGAGAAATATTTATTCAGTGCCTCACCAAGCTCTTCAGGCTCCACGCACAACTTCCCACTGCTGTCTATGACTGGCCCTAATCTTGCCCTAACCAATCTTCTATTCTTAACATATCGAAAGCAAGCTTTAGGATTCTCCTTAATCCTATCAGCCAACATCTTCTCGTGTCCCCTCTTAGCTCTCCTCAATTCACTTTTTAGCTCCTTCCTGGCTAATCTATAGCTATCCATTGCACTAACTGAGCCTTCAAGCCTCATCCTGACATAGCCTCCTTTTTCTTCTTAACCAGCAAATCAACTTTTTTCGTACACCAAGGCTCTCTTACTTGACCATTTCCTCCCTGCCTGACAGGGACATACTTATCAAGGACTCGCAGCAGCTGCTCCTTGAATAAGCTCCACATTTCAGATGTTCCCAGTCCCTGTAGTTTCCTAGTCCAACCTATGCACCCTAATTCTCTCCTTATGGCCTCATAATTACCCTTCCCCCAACTATAACTACTGTCCCCAGCTTCATGCCTATCCCTATCCATCACTAAGGTGAACGTAACCAAATTGTGGTCACTATCACCAAAATGTTCACCAACTACCAAGCCTAACACCTGGTCTGGCTCATTGCCCAGCACCAAATCCAATGTAGCCTCACCTCTAGTTGGCCTATCTACATACTGAGTCAAAAAACCTTCCTGCACACTTTGTACAAAAACTGACCCATCAATAAGGTACAAAGCTGTACATGCAAACCCCCATTCAATTGATACCAATTAGGATCGATATAATTTAATTGTATTTTCTGTTGATTCGCTTCACTGCCTTTGCAAGTTTCTGGAGTGCAGCCATTTTCAGTTGGAGCTATCTGTTTTTCAGCGTTTCCTGAGTTGCTCGCTCGGAGACAGTGCAGGAACATTATCGCTGTCTTTCTAACATTGTACGTGCTGGGTTTTGGATGTTACATCACTAACTACATGTTAACAATCTTTAAAGAATTCTATTGGTTTGAAGCAGCACCAACCAGCAAGCGGAAGCTGTCTCCATAAAGGGGAAGGAAGGCAAATGGTGCTATTTTTAACTGATGCACTCCAGAGGTAGGCCACTCAGCCCACTGTGTCTGTACTGGCTCCTTGGTAAAACTGTCTAATAAGTCATGCTTCACTCTCCTCCCTCCCTGTAATGCGCAGTGGTTAGCACTGTTGCCTCAGTGCCAAGGACCTGAGTTCAGTTCCTGGCTTGGGTCACTGGGTGGAGTTTGCATATTCTCCCCATGTCTTCATGGGTTTCCTCTGGGTGCTCCAATTTCCTCCTTCATTCTGAAAAATGTGCTGGTTCAATGTATTGGCCGTGCTAAATTCTGTCTGTGAACCCGAACAGGCGCAGGGGTATTTCATGGTAAGTGTGTTAATGTAAGTCTTACTTGTGACAAATAAACTTTAACTTTATAATTTTAATGTTTTTTACATCGTCAGCTATTTCCCCAATTCCCTTTTGAAAATTATTGAATCTGCTTCCCGCGCCTGTTCAGACAGAGCCTCCCAGATCTCACTGACTATAATAATAATCTACCAACAGCAGAAAAATCTCTGAAATGATCCACCAATAGTTTATCAGCCAAATATTGGGCAGAGAAGTTGAAGATTCTTTGCCCAGGCCGGTACAGGCATCAGAAATCATAGAATCCCTACTTACAATGCAGAAGGAGACCACTCAGCCCATCAAATCTGCACCAACTCTTCAAAAGAGCATCTTACCCAGGCCCCCCACCCCTTTTGCTCTATCCCTATAATTGTGTGCATTTACCAAGGCCAATCCATCTAACCTACACACAATCATAGAATCCTCCAGTGCAGAGGGAGGCCATTTGGCCCATCAATGTCTCACCAACTCATCTTACCCAGGCCTTTGCTGCACATATTTACCCCACTAATCCACCTCCCCCCCACCCGGACACACACGGGCACATGTGCACACGGATATGGACGCATAGACGCACATGGATGCTAAGTGGCAATTTAGCATGGTTCCTAATCTATATAACTTGCACATTTTTGGAGCATTGGGAGGGAACTGGAGCATCTGGAAGAAACCCACGCAGACATGATTTTGATTTGATTTATTATTGGCACATGTATTAGTATACAGTGAAAAGTATTCTTTCTTGTGCATTATACTGACAAAGATTACTGTTCATAGAGAAGGAAAGGAGAGAGTGCAGAATGTAGTGTTACAGTCATAGCTAGGGTGTAGAGAAAGATTAACTTAATACAAGGTGGGTCCATTCAAAAGTCTGACAGCAGCAAGGAAGAAGCTGTTCTTGGGTCGATTGGTGCATGACCTTAGACTTTTGTTTCTTTTTCCTGACAGAAGAAGGTGGAAGAGAGAATGTCCGGGATGTGTGGGGTCCTTAATTATGCTGGCTGCTTTGCCGAGGCAGCGGGAAGTGTAGACAGTCAGTGGATGGGAGGTTGGTTTGTGTGATGGACTGGGCTACATTCATGTTCTTTGTAGTTTCTTGGGATCTTGGGCAGAGCAGGAGCCCATACCAAGCTGTGAGACAACCAGAAAGAATGCTTTATTATCAGTAAATGTTGGAGAGAATTGTAGCTGATATGCCAGATTTTCTTAATCTTCTGAGAGAGTAGAGGCATTGGTGGACTTGGTGCAAAGTCAGATTTCCGAGGCCGGATTCGAACCCAGGACCCTGGCGCTGTGAGGCAGCAGTGCTAGCCACCTTGAGAATGGTTACCATCCGTATTGGAGTTAGTTCCCCCTTCCCCGTGTGAGAGTTCATTAATAAAAGCCTGTGGTTCCAGTGCATGAATTTTACTGTTGATTGCTTTTGAGGAATCAAGCGATCAAATCAGGAATGGTCTGCCAAATTAAACAAACAAAAAATACAAACTTGCATTCAAATGCTCCTGAGTGACCAATACGAATTTATTTCTCCCAAATATTTCACAAGGAATTCTTGCGCCGATCTCTGCAGCGGAATCTGGTATCCGATTGAAAAATGGCCTTCTCTGAACTGATTAGATCCGACGGACAAGGGACATTAACTCATTCACACGGCAACGTTAGGATGTGTGTCTCCAGAAAATGCTTTTCAGATGCCGGGAAGACGATCCAATTGAAAGCAGATGGAGTGACAGAGAAAAATTATTCTCAAGCAACCCTGCCACCCTCGCCACCAAAACCCTGCTCCCTTTTTAAAATGAATGATCTCTTTATAAACTCCCTTGCGTAAAAAGCTGGTCTATAAATGTAACTACACCAAGAGCCATGGGCTGTAGTCAATATCCCATTTATAGCTCTGATACCTCATTTCAATCTTTTTCTGGTATTATCAGGTCTGCCCGTTCTGTTTATAATGTGAATCCTCAGTGCTCTTTCTCTCGTGCTTACCCTCTACGGTGGCACAGTGGGTTAGCCCTGCTGCCTCACAGTGCCAGGTACACCCCCAGGTTCGATTCTAGTCTCAGGTCCCTGTCTCTGTGGAGTTTGTACATTCTCCCCGTGTCTGTATGGGTTTCCTGCGGGTGCTCCAGTTTCCTCCCACGGTCCGAAAGACGTACTGGTTAGGATGCGTTACCCGTGCTAAATTCTCCCTCAGTGTGTCCAAACAGGCACCGGAGTTTGGCAATTGGGGGATTTTCACAGTAACTTCATTACAGTGTTAACGTGTGCTTGTGACGCTGACAAATGAACTTTAAACTTGGAATCAGAAAGTTATAACACAACTTAACCGTCAGAATTATCATCTTTTGACTAGGGAAGCATTATCTACTTCTGGATATTATCTGCAGACTCCCCATTCAGTTTAAACGTGCTCTTTTATGAACATTTTGGTATTTCTGTTTCAAAAGTTACAGTGGAACCTGTCTTCATCCCTGAACAACATGTCCCAGTGACATCTGCAGGAAAAACCTTTCTACAGTTCATAGAATCCCTACAGTGCAGAAGGAGGCCATTCAGCCCATTAAGCCTGCACTGACCGCAATCCCACCCAGGCCCTATTCCAGTAACCCCACATATTTGCCCTGCCAATCCCCCAACACTAACATGACCAATCCACTTAATCTACATGCCTTCAGACTGTGGGAGGAAATTGGAGCACCCTGAGGAAACCCACACAGACACAGAGGGAATGTGCAGACTCCACGCAGACAGTGACCCAAGCCGGGAATTGAACCCAGGTCCCTGGCCCTGTATGGCAGCAATACTAACCACCGTGCATTGGTTTTGCGCTCTTTTGGGATTTTGTTTTGTTAAATGTGTCTTTTCAAAGTTAATAGTCGATAAAAATATTTTCCATTGGATGGGCCGAGGGAGAGGGCCTGAGTAAGATACCGTTAGAGAGTCAATATGGACTTGATGGGCTGAATGGCCTCTTCTGCACTGTAGGGACTCGATACCCTGTCAGCACCCCTCAGAATTGAGAGTGCCTCTCACTGGCTGCCTCTGAACCATTTTTGTTCTGAGGGAAAAAGCTAAATTTTATCTAGTTTCCTCTCAAACAGTTCCAAACCACGAAACGTTAACAGACAACCTGCTCTGGAATGTAGTCACCCACGTTTCCCAACCTGGAAATTTCCTCTAGGACAAACTGTTACTTTTTCAGATTACAAAATCTCACTTTTCAATCTGGCATTGTTTCAGAATTGCAGCCTCCAAGCTCGAGTGACATTTCCTGTTTAGTTTTTTTTGTATAACTTTGCAAAAAAAAGAGTAAAACTTGGAGAATATTTTGTAAGTTGAAGCTGATTCTGGTAATGGTAAACAGTAAGTAAGTTGTGTACGCTAAACTTCATCTCAACTGTCCCGTGAGTGAAGAGTTTTTTGGTTTATGTGATCCATGATACGAGATTCCTGAAACAGAAATCAATGTAAATCGTTCTCGTGACTTGTTACCTTTATGTCTTACAGATTTAAAGCTTTTTCTGATTGGATTTATTTTCCTGCTGACTATAGCTTAGTGGAATTCTTCTACCAGACTGCGTCTTGTACCCTGTCCAAATCCAATGTCAGAATCTTGTGGGGCCTAATAATTTCTGAAATAACAGATTGCAAAGTTTTGGGAGTTTAGAAATACCCTATTAAGCTCCTAACAGCGATGGTCTAGTGGTATTATCGTCAGACTATTAATCCAGAAACTCAGCTGATGTTCTGGGGATCCGGATTCGAATCCCACCATGGCATAGAGCCATAGAGGTTTGCAACATGGAAATGGGCCCTTTGGCTCAACTTGTCCATGCCACTCTTTTTTAAAACCCAAAGTTAGTGCTAGTTGCCCACATTTGGCCCATATCCCTCTATAGCCATCTTACCAATGTAACTATCTCGATGCTTTTTAAAAGACAAAATTGTACCTGCCTCTACTACTGCCTCTGGCAGCTTGTTCCGGACACTCACCACCCTCTTTGTGGGGGGGAAGAAAGCTTCTCTGGATCCTTTTGTATCTCTCTCCTCTCACCTTAAACCTATGCCCTCTTGTTTTAGACTCCCCTATCTTTGGGAAAAGATATTGACTGTATAACTGATCTGTGCCCCTCATTATTTTATAAACTCTATAAGATCACCCCTCAGCCTCCTACGCTCCAGAGGAAAAAGTGGCAGATGGAATTTGAATTCAATACAAAAAAATCTGGAATTAAGAATCTACTGATGACCATGAAACCATTGTTGATTGGTGAAACAACTCATCCATTTCACTGATGTTCTTTTAGCGAAGGAAATCCTCCATCCTTACCCGGTCTGGCCTACAGAGTCACAGCAATGTGGTTGACTCTCAGTTGCCCTCTGAAATGGCCCCGCAATGGGCAATAAGTGCTGGCCAGCTGGCAATGCCCACGTCCCATGACAATCAGTAACAATTTGGACTTCTGGCAGTAAGTTTTGTGTTTCTTTTGCAAAAGATACTGATCACAATGTGAAACATTAGAGCAACACAGCACGGGAAACAGGCCCTTTGGCCCAACGAGCCCGCGCCGCCGTCATAACTATATAGTAACAATTCCATTATCCTATTCTAATTTTAGGTTATTCCTAATATGGAAGAGTCTCAATGTAGGGACAATTTGTTCCCCAATCAGCCTAAGAGCGAATTTTTGGGATGTGGGAGGAAACCGGAGCGCCCGGAGAAAACCCACGCAACCACGGGGAGAACGCGCAAACTCCCGCAGACACCGGCCCAATTCCAAGTGTCTGCACAGCTACAGCGATAGTCACTGAGCTGTCATGGTGCCCTTCAGATGGTCAGTGGTGCATGTGGAGTGGTGCAAGTCACTGAGATGTGAATCGCTGTTCAATCATTCACATCACTGTTGTCTCTTAAATAAATTGTCCCTCATTTATTGAATGCAGAAAGGTTTCTGAGCAGAGAGGGCTGCTCTCGAAACTGTTGAACAGTCACTAGCGGGTAACCCTTTATCCTGCGCTTGTTTGAGTTATTCTGTTCGTCATTGTACACACTTGGAAATGGAAATAATCTAGTGCATTCGCTGCAAGTTAGTTCTGTGTTTTCACAGTGCACCTTCTGAGGAGTGGGTCAGTGTCAGTACTCTGTATCCTTAGTGAGGATTCACTAAGAGAGAGCGAGAATTAGAGGGGGGTCAGGTGAAAGAGATGTTTTGAGATTTTGGAATGCAGGGTAGAGAATGTTTGGGTTGACAGGGTTTCAGAAGGAGGGGAATGAGTGACTGAGTTATGGGGCAGAGGAAGCAGGAGAGAAGGAATAAGCCAATTTGTTACTGATTACTGCTACTCGATGTTAGGGGCCATGCTGGAATGCACAGTTCAAAGATTGCCATTAAATTGTGCAAAGCACAAGTTATTTCCTTCAGAGTATCAGTTCAAAAGAAGGCCTTTTAAGTTTTAGTGTCAGGAGTAGATATACATTAACACTGCAATGAAGTTACTGTGAAAATCCCTTAGCCAGATGAGGTGGGTGAGGTCCTTAACGGGAATTTTGAGTCAGTATTCCCAAAGCAGAAGGATGCGTGGATGGGGAATGTAGAAAAGAGGATGTTGACATTCTAGGACATTTGGATAAAAAGGGAAGAGGCATTGGAGGTTTTTAAAAACATTCAGATGGACAAGTCCCCAGGGCCAGATAAGGTCTATCCCAGAATACTGAGAGAGGAAGAAATTGCTGAAGCTTGGCCAAAATCTTTGTGTCCTCTTAACCATGGGCGAGGTATCAGAGGATTGGAGAGTAGCTAATATTGTTCCTCTGAGGGATCTCTAAGAATAAGGGGGTTTTGATAGAGATTTACAAGATTATGACAGAGGGGATAGTCAGAATCTTTTTCCCAGAGTCTAAGGTCAATTATTCAGCGGCATATGTCGAAAGTGAGAGGGAAAGTTTAAAAGAGATGTAAGGGGCAAGAATTTCCCTCAAGGTGGTGAATATCTGCCGTAGGAGGTGGTGGGAGCAGATTTTATAACAACATTCAAGAGGCATTTGGATAGATACACGAATAGGCAAAGAATAGAGGGATATGGACCTCATAAGGCAAGAAAATATTAGAGAGATAGACTTGGTGGCCGAAGGGTCTGCTTTGTGCTGTTCTTTGTTCTGTTTGTAGTTGTCATGCTCCAGCGCCTGTTCAGGTACACTGAAGGAGAATTTAGCATAGCCAATGTATCTTAACCAGAACCTCTTTTGGACTGGGGAAGAAAACTGGGGCACACAGAGGAAACCCATGCAGACATGGGGAGAATGTGCAAACTCCACACAGTGGCCCAAGCTGGGAATCGAACCTGGGTCTCTGGTGCTGTGAAGCAGCAGTGTTAAATCACTGCGCCACCGTGCCGTCCTCTCTTGCAGATTCCTGTTTTTTTTTATTCCTTGGTGCGATGTGGGCCAGTATTTTTTGCCCATCCCTAATTGCCCCAAAGCTGAGTGGCTTGCTGGGCCATTTCTGAGGGCAGGTGAGAGTGAAAATCATTGCTCTGGATCTGGAGTCAATTATAGGCCAGACCTGGTAAGGATGACAGATTTCCTTCCCTGAAGGGACGTGAATGAACCAGATGGGTTTTGATAAAATTTAAGGATAGTTTAATAACTTTATAATTCCAGGTTTACTGAGTGAATTTAAATTCCATCCTGCCAGAATTTGAAACCCACGCCTCTGATTGGTAAATCCAGTGACATAATCACTATTGCAGCCTCTGCTCTGATTGGTGAACCATGAGTTTCTCATTTTCTATACTGATCATAGTGCATCAAATCACTCCCTCGGTTCACCGTGAGGCACTGACTCCAAACTAAAAACAATTTGACAAAACTAAACTATCCTGTGATGTATCGATCTCCTGGCTGGTTTTCAATTTGGGAACAATTCTGCACTTAGTCCGTACCAGGGATCAAACCCAGGCAGCGCTGCAGTTAAACACACATAACTAAATCAGCAAATTGAAATGCTGTTCCTTAAAGGGATACTGCATCACAGTGAACAGAATCTTAAAGGAGCTAGTGAGTTATTTACTGACGTGCCTTTCCAGAAAGACCAGACTTTGGGCTCAAACCACGTATATGTACAATATCCTGTAAGTTCTGAGATAGTTTAGAGTTCTGTAAATAAACCTGTTTGGATTTAGAACTAGGATCATTATGTATGGTTTTGTGATGAATTAGACATCTTAAGATATGTAGCAAAATGACAAATGTGTGACATCTATGTGTCCATCTGGGCGAGTTAGCCCATGCTTCCTCAATAACTGATTGCCATGGAGATCAGTACTCGCATTGATTGACCCCTCACTGGCCACGCAAGCAACATGTAGCGTCACAAAGATTACAGACAACCCCACCTTGGCAAAGCAAGCCCTCCCTTTCAGTTAGCCAGTGACAGAGTCAAATCCCTGAGTTCCCCCAAGGCAACCTTGAAGCTGCACTCTTCACAAACCATGGCAGGTACTAATTGGAGAACCAAAGTCTCTCCAGTGAGAGTGTGTGGTCACCCAGAGCAGAACGTGGAATAGAAAATGACCCTGGAAGCCTGATTCACAAACAGGAAGGACGTGGTCTCCATTATTCGTGACTTTCCTAGTCAGCTGAGTGTAGAATTGCCGCCGTTATTCCCCGTGCGCCCGAGAGCCGTGTTTACCTCGTGTTGCGACTTGCTGCAGCACAGCTTCCTGAGCTGCACAGACTGTCTTACTCTCAGCACAATGTGTAGGCCCAAATTTAGCATTCCACTTCAAAGCCGGTCGCTATGGTTACCCAGGCAGCTGTAATTATATATTACTGGAATGCATTCACATCCTGTTTTGAAAAAAAAATTTGCATTGCTGGTTTTCCAGCTATTGCAGCTCTCTCTCTCTCTTTGTTACCCACGCTAACAGCTGCTCTATTTTATACAGCAAAATCTCGCGTGTACAACACTATCATCTTTTTTAAGTGATTTACAGACCTGTTGTTGATTGACCCATTCCCTCTGGGGCTGTTGTATTGAAACACGTCGCAGTGATTGGGATGTCACTGGGTAATCCTGATATCAAAACTCAGGGAGAAAGAGAATCCCTAACCAGAGAGACAACGTGTCTGAAACATTAATGGGAGTGAGTGAGTGTGGCTCTGTGTGTGTGTGTGTGTGTGTAGGTGGGACTGGGAAGCAGCGGTTGGTTGGTTGGGGGGGAGTGGCACCACTTTGTTGTAGGAAGGATGGATTTCGTACAAAAGCAAAATCCTGCAGGAATTCAGAAATAAAAAAATAGTGCTGTAAACTCACTGGACGGATAGTTAATCCGGAATCACTAACTCAGTTTCTCTCTCCTGATCCTGCCTGGCCTGTGATTCTGGGAGTATTTATCACCAAATGCTTTCATTGGAAAACAGTGAGGAGTTTTTGACTTGGTGCTTTCTGATATTTTATGGCAATGACGGTAAGATGTTGATCCAGTTTGCGCATTGAAAGGAAGAAGCGTCACTCGCTCCTGAGGAAGCAGAGCGGGCAATACGTTCGTAATCCGTTCTGAAATGACAGTTCGCCATCATTCTTTAAACTCCGGTAAATATTGGGTGGGAGATGTTCAGTTTCTGTCCCTGTTTCCTGTGCAACTCTGAACGAATGCTTGAGCTGTGAAACACTGTCCAAAACCCAAACAAGCCTGGTGGTCACTGAGCAGGAATGGGAGTTGGGGCGGTGACTGAGCGGGAATGGGAGTTGGGGCAGGTCACTGAGCGGGAATGGGAGTTGGGGCAGTGACTGAGTGGGAATGGGAGTTGGGGCAGTGACTGAGCGGGAATGGGAGTTCAGGCAGTCAGGAGAGTAGTCGGAAGCTGTGTCTCAGAGTGCAGAGTTAAATCAACTGATAATCTTCCAGTTTGAGTTAGGCTGTGACACGTTATTTTGGGAATGTGACTCTCAATCCAACACAGTTGTTAACTGTCAGCTATTGCATCTTCAACCTCATTGTAACACAGCTGCATTTATTTTGATGTATTTGTTGTGGGGGAGATGGGAAGTTGCTTTGTTCTCGGGACTGCGTCCTTGCTCGCTGTTTTGTGCTGACGAGCTCTCTCCTCGTTTTCTTGAAAAAGGCTGCCACGGATAGTTCTTCAAACTCGTCCAACAGGAAGGAGCAGGCGGTCCGAGTGCTCAACGCTCCAATCAGCGACCCTCACCAGCCTCTCTGCGCTTTGGGACGCGTGCACGATCGTTACAGTCCTGAGCATTACCGCCTAGACCAGGTGAGGGCTACACGTTGCTGTTATCACACCGGTAGCTGCCGGGTGTTGGATCGGCTGAGGCTGTGGAGATTTCTCTGATACCTGTTGAGAGTGAGAGGAAAATCCCAACATAATGCACTGCAAAAAAAAATCTTAATCTTCCAGCGGTTTGGAGGAGTAACGGGTCCGATTTGGGGCGAATTGTCTGAAGCATCAGCCAGACACAGAATACAAATAGTGTATCAGAAGATAATATTTTAAATAAGGCAAACCCCACCACTCCCCTCCTCCACTCCTGCTGTATGCCTGCTTACCATGTCCTTTCTATCCTCTGGGATAGCAGAATGGTTAGCACCGCTGCCTCTCAGCACCAGGATCCCAGGTTCGATTCCTGGCTTGGATCACTCTCTGTCTGGAATCTGCATGTCCTCCCCATGTCTGCGTCGGTTTCCTCCAGGTGCTCTGGCTTCCTCCCGCAGTTCAAAAGACGTACTGGTTAGATGGATTGGCCGTGCTAAATTCTCCCTCGGTGTACCCGAACCGATGCTGGAGTGTGGCAACTTGGGGATTTTCACAATAACTTCATTGCAGTGTTAACGTAAGCCTACTTGTGATACTCATAAATAAATAAATAAACTTTTGATTTTTTTTTGCCTTTATTCTTCCTCAGTTAGTTATAAACAAAAAGTGTTTCTTTATAACTCAGAAGATATTTTCCTCAGATAAGCAATCTGCAGTCCAGAACACTGAACTGGCAAACAGACATTGTTCAACCCTTGGACTCGATGTTTGTGTGTCAATAATGCCATCAGTTCCCTGATCCCACACCATCTCCAAAAGTATAAAATAGAAGCCAATCATTTTCACAAAGTCTGTTTGGTGATAATGGGAAAGTGAGAATATATTTTTAGACGCTGGGTTGTTATGATCTGGAAGGTACTGCCTGAAGGGGCAACAGAAACAGATTCAACTCTCCAAAGGATATTGGAGAAATAACTGGCAAAGGAGGGATTGGAATGTGATGAGAAAGGAGGATTTGCATTTATACAGCACCTCACACGGCCTCTAGACATCCCAAAAAGTGGTACAGCCAGCACAGTGGTTGTGAAATAGAATGAGGGTTGGGACTAATAAAAGGGCCATCACAGACACAGTGGGCTGAATGGTTGCATGATTCTGGGAGTTTTCTTATTCAAAGGTCATTATAATGGGAGGTGGAATTTTGGCTTCAGAGAGAAGTAGTTTGAACTATTTTCCTTGAATGTAAAACATAGAAGTCTCACAAAGAGGCACAGCCTCAAAATTAGTGGTGGTGCGGTCAGGGGGGGGCCGCGGTTCAGATCAGAGTTAGAGAGGAATTTCTTCACGCAAACGGTGGTGAATCTTTGGAATTCTCTGCCTGTTGAAGTGGTGGAGGCTTCCTCGCTGAATATATTTAAGTGAAGAGTGGATAGGTTTTTGACTGACAAGGGAATTAAGGGGAAAGTGGTACTGAACCACTGCAATTCAGCCTTTATTGAATGGCGGGGCAGGCTCGAGGGGCTGGATGGCCTACTCCTGCTCCTATTTCTTATGTTCTTTCAACACCAGGTTAAAGTCCAACAAATTTATATGGAGCCACAAGCTTTCGGAGCGCTGTCCCATCATCAGATGAGTCATTCACCAGGGTACAGACAGGAGCAGTGCTCCAAAAGCTCGTGCTACCAATAAACCTGTTGGACTTTAACTTGGTGTGAGGAGACTTCTTACTGTGTCCACCCCAGTCCAACACTGGCATTTTCACATCGTAAAACACTGAATTAAATCCCTCCACCCATACTATTGGAATAAGAATATTTAAACACATGTTTTCTGCAAACTCTAAATTTACTCCCATCTATGTGAAGTGCTTATGATTTAGCTTGTTCTATTTTGTACCAACTGCAGCAGAGATTTCAAGAAGGGCGGGTACGTTTACCTAAGCCTGAATTTTCAGGCTGGTGCCCTTCATCCTGAGGGAAATCGGGAAAGAAATCCCTGCCAAATCCAACAGGGCTGCCGTTTGAGCTCTGGTTGATTGCAGACAAGACTCCATCTCCACCTTGCAGACTCGGTGAGAATGTGCAGACTCCACGCAGACAGTCACCCAAGCTGGGAATTGAACCCGGGTCTCTGGCACTGTGAGGCAGCAGTGCTAACCATTGGACCACTGTGCCATCCTAATATGTGGCAATGGTCATGTCGGAGATGTTCAGTGACTCTGGGGATTGATCCCGTGGTTGGGATTTGGATTTTGAACTGTGCAGTACACTACATCATAGTGTGTGGCATTCCCAAGAGCGGATACCTGAAAAGGTGAACAGGCATTACTGATCGGAATACTGGTTACATATCTCTATATCATTGACCTATCAAGGTATGCCTTGAACTGAAATTTAATACAACCTCATTTTGATTTCAAAAGTGAACTAAATTTGAATTTTGAAACGATATCTATAATATATGCTATACTAAATTTAACTTTTTTAATGTCCACTTCAAGAACAAACTCAAACAGGATATGATTTGAGTGGGTGATGTGAGATGGTTTAATTCATCAGTTGTATAATTTTTCCTTGAGAAACTCTTATCCAATTAAATTTTCATTAAAAATGTATCAGTGATGATGTATTTGAATTGATTGCTAAGTGAGTACCCTTGTACTTTCACTGTTAATGAACGCAGCTCTGGTCTGAATCACTACAAGTTTGCAAATTGGGGGATTTCAGGAACGTGCTCCATGCTTTACCCCTGTCACATTCACGCACCGTGCCCCCCCCCCCCCCCCCCCCCCCCCCCCCCCCCCCCGGCCATATCCATTCCCCTCTTATTCCACCTTATTCACCTCCCCCTTGACACATTCCAGTCCCTTGCATCCTCTCTCATACCCTCATATCCCCCCATATCCTCAGGGACAGTTGGGGTGGTTTTCCTCCTCCTCTCCCCTCGAGGGGAGCTGGGGTCCTTCTCCTCCACACCGCCTCAGGGAGGAGGCTCTCCCCCCTTCCTCACCTCCTTGAGGAGGAAGCCTCCCCCCTTATCTCCCTCCTCCTCATCCCCTTGGAGAGGGAGCCGTCTCCACTCCTCACCCCATCAGGGAGGAGGCCTAGTTTTCCCTCCCCATCCCTTCAGGGAGAGGGACTCCCTCCCCTTGCTCAGCCCTATCCTTGGAGTGGAGAGCCCTTCCCCTCCCCTCGGGCCTCTTTCCTTACCTCTTCCCTCCCTCTCAGCTTGGAGAAAGACAAGTTTAATTCCTGAGTTGTCGGGTCCTGGGGGGGGAGCGGAATGATGCTGAGAATTTGACAATATCCACCTGTAATGTCACATTGTCATCAGTTTAAGCTTTCTGAATTTGGACAGTTTCCAAGTAATTAGAACCTGTTAGCAGAAAGTGATTATTTATTATAACTTTAAAATATTGATATTAGAAATGTGTGTTTGGAGCTTTTCATGAGAATTGAATCCACTTTGGAAAGATATTAATGTGTGTTTTATTTCAGTCTGTACAGAAGCCACGTCACGTTAGTTTTCGGGATGATGAAGAGGAGGTTGTTCGTATTAATCCTCGGGAGAAAGCGTGGTTGAGAGAGAGATACGAAGACTATAGATATGCTGCAGTGCGTCCAAAATATAACCAGCACGGTGAATTGGATTCCTATGTACACTTTGACAAAAGTGACTCCTCAAAGCATGACTACAATTACCCTTACATGGAGAACTCGGACGTGGGGCTGTGTAAGGATTTGAAAGGCGGAGTGGTGAAAACCCAGCCTTTGCCAGCGAAATCGAAACTCCGGCGCAGGATAGATGATGGCGAGCGGTCGCGGTGCGTGTACTGCAGGGACATGTTTAACCATGAGGAGAACGGTCGAGGACAGTGTCAGGACGCTCCGGATCCCATCCGAACCTGTATCCGGCGGGTCAGCTGTATGTGGTGCGCGGACAGCATGATCTACCACTGCATGTCCGACCCTGAAGGAGATTACTCAGACCCTTGTTCGTGCAATACCAGCGATGAGAAGTTCTGCCTCCGTTGGCTAGCTCTGATAGCCTTATCGTTTATCGCGCCCTGTATGTGCTGTTATCTGCCCCTACGAGCATGCTACAACTGCGGGGTGGTGTGCAGGTGCTGTGGGGGCAAACATAAAGCAGTGGGGTGACTTGAACCACACCTTTTAGAACATCAGTGAATGAAGCACACTTGGGGCTGAAACATTCTGCCCACAGTATGATGCAGTAGTTACTATCACCAAACACACTCTGGAATATCACTCATCTAGCAAGCTGGGAATCCTGTACAATCCAAAGCACTGAGAAGGCTGTATCCATTCTACAAACATTACATGCAACTAACTGTAACAACTAGACTTTTCTCTGAATATATATATCGTTCTATATATATATATATTAAAAACAATGTCTCATGTTTTATCATGTTTTTAAAATGTAAGAAGTTTGAGACAGAGTTATATTGTGTGATGGTTTGAAAAGCCATGTCTGAGGTGGGGGTGGGAGGAAGCTCTCTAACTGCGAGGTTGCATTGCCCTAGCTGGCTGACAGGATGTAGCACTAAGTAAGGAGAGAGGGTGTGAATGGTTCCTGCTTAATCACCTGAGATACTTAACCTGTAGTCCAGTATCCTATATTACCTTTATTTTGTTAAAAGTGTATATGCCACAGCACAGCATTGCCAGTAATGCTGCTGGTTAATTGCAACTAATATCTCTTGAGCAGATACGCTGACCCTTAATTCATCTGTAATGATGGACATCGCTCTGTTTGAGTAAGGAACTTGGTCCTGACTAACCCTTCAAACTTCAGCAGTTAGCGAGTGGGGGAAGGTGTCACGATTACCCCGTTTTGTTTGAAAGGGGTTGACTACAACAGTGTACGTTGAAATTGATTTCAGTGTGAAATCATTGGGGGTTTTTAAAAAGATAAAGAAACAGAAATGCTTTTCTATTTATTTGGGATCCTCGAAACGAGTTCTCATTTTTTTTCCTAAACTTGTCAATACACTAACATTACAGATTACACTATCTAACCCAACTGCTAACCATCTGTTCCCTCCTTACACAGCGGCCTAGCCAGTGCAGTGAGAGGGCGCAGTGTTAATTCACTACATTAAACAGGGTGAGTGAAGAACGGGTCCCTTCCGTTCTGACAACTCTCGATGTTCGTGCTGCCTGCTTTCACAAACCTGGTGTGCTGACTGGTTTTCCAGCCTTGGCTGTGCAGCGAGCGGTTTTCACACACACCTTTTTTTTGCCTTTGCCGGAACGGAAGTCGTTGAGTGGATCTACGAGGGGAGGAGGGGTAGGAGGTGCAAGGCCTGGTCACACGCGCTGTGTCAGCTTTGCATGAGGCCAGAATTCCGGCTTTCCGCTTCTTGTTTCTCGCAGAAACGTAGAGCGAATGCACCGAGTCAAGGTTGGCAGACCAGAATTAGTTTTATTTTTGTTTTTTTTTTAAGAAACAAAAGCACAAAGTGTCCTAAAGAATAAGGATCATTGAGGCCTTACTGATGTGTAGCTTCTGATGGGTCACACTGGCTATAAATTTTGTGGGGTGGGGAGGAGGATTTTCCTTCAAAATCTTACTAGCTCAGGTCATTAAGGGAAGAGAACAAAATCCTCAGTTAGAAAGCTTAGGCTTTGAAAGAATATTTTTCTAACAGCACAGAGAATAGCCATTCTTCTTTTAATTTATTTGGGAAGCGACAGTTTTAACACCTCAGCATTGTACAATCTGATCTTGTGTTTCAAGGCAGCTAGGTGAACGGTCTGTGGGAACTGACAAACTCTTCCTTAACATCTCCTGTGAGTGCATATCCTTCACCTCCCCTTCCTTACACAATCACGTCAGTCACATATTCCTTATCAATAACATGTGCTGCGCATTGGATTTCCTGCTCTGCCTAGCTAATAAAACACATAGAATCCCCATAGTGCAGAAAGAGGCCATTCAGCCCATCCAGTCTGTACAAACTCTCGGAAAGAGCATCTTACCCAGCCTCTCCCCACAACTCTGCCATGGCCAATCCACTTAACCTGTATATCTTTGGACACTAAGGGTCAGTTTATCATGGCCAATCCACCTAACCTGCACGTCTTTCAGACTGTGGGAGGAAACCGGAGCACCCGGAGGAAACCCGTGCAGACACGGGGTGAATGTGCAAACTCCACGTAGACAGTGACCCGAGGCTGGGATTGAACCCAGGTCCCTGGCGCTGAGAGGCAGCAGTGCTAACCCACTGTGCCACCGTGCCGCAAGAGCATTGCTCATTGCTTTCCACCACTCCAGCTGTCTGCATTTTTAATCATTGAAGCTTCCAATACGTATGCAACACCGACTTATTTTTTTAAAAAAAATCTACAAGTTCTACTGTTAATTTTTGATGTTTATTTGGCAGAACTGATGTTGGATTTCTGTGTGTGTGTGTGTGGTGCAAGTGAAATGTATTAACTTAACTGCACATTAACCCACCAACACCGTGATGTGAAATGCATTTTAACAGTGGCCCAAGTTCACAGCTGGGTATGTTTCCGAATGCGGACGGAACATTAACCCAGCATTGAATGTGCACGGGAGATTTTCCGTTTGTGGTTTTAACTTCCATTAAGATCACTGTGAGGTCTTGACTACATTGGAACACAAAGCACACAGTACAGGCTTAAATCGACACTAATCCTGATGGAGACCTGCAGTAATCCAGCAGCTCAGTGGTAAAAGGTGGGTCGACGGGATCTCGGAATCTGTTTCCACTGAGGCACCCGTCATTGCCCGCTTTAACATTATTTTTTATAGGCAACTCTTGCCACACATAGACTGTAAATTTGTAAACTGAGGTGAGAACTCGCGGATGAACAGGGAGCTGAGTTCGAGAAGGCTCCTCTTGTACATAGTTCTCACCTATCACCCACACTGATGTGGAAGAGAGTTGGGATTTCTCCCAGACAGCTCTCCAATATAAAAAGATCATGGTCTGACACAGGGGTGAGGGGGGAGACAAATCAAATTTATTTTTGTATCTGTGGTAAGAAAGTTAACCAAAAGCTGTTGGTGCACAGTGTTCAACCAAGCACACCTTAATGATTGAAAAGAAAGTGCCTGCACTGTTTCTTGTATACTAAAAAAAACCCTGTTGTATTGATTAGTTTTTTTACAATAAGCATTTTTACCTGTGTAAAGATATATCAAGTGTATGATGTACATTTTAGTTCTTCTATTTTTTTTATTGTTTCTAATGTGTATGACCATGATGTAGCCATTGCTTTTCAAATGTACTATGTAAATATAAATACATCATATCAAAACAGCACCGTGACCTGACCGGTACATAATTCTGCTCCATCTCGTATCTTATCGATGTACCGCGGCAGATCAGATCTCAATAAACGAGAGCAATCTTGACGTTCAGAGTGTCTTGGGTGGCGAGTTGGGAAAACTTGTTGAGCCGCTGGTGTGAAAAGTGGGTTACTGTGTGGTCACAACCTTGGGGGGAGGGTGGGAAGGCAACGCATTGTACTGCATTCTGTGTTGTTGCCTAAACCATAGGAGTGATGAATTTGCACGTTTCACAGAATCCTGTGAGTTCATGGTCACGCAATCCCAACAGTTCAGGGTAACATCACATCCTGATAGTGCAGAAGGACGAGATTTGTCTAGTCCTGGGATCTCTCTGATGTGATAAACTCAGGAAGTGGTACAGTAGCATGACACGGAGGCACAGCGGTTAGTACTGATGTCTCACAATGCCAGGTATCCTGCTTTGATTCCGGCTTTGGGCAACTGCGTGGAGTTTGCATGTTTTCCCCGTGTCTGCATGGGTTTCCTCTAGGTGCTTCAGTTTCCTCTCTGTCTGAAAGACATGATGTTAAGATACGTTGACCTGAATAGGCACCGTAGTGCGGCGACTGGGGGATTTTTGCAGTAATTTCATTGCAGTGTTAATGTGAGCCTTGTGACACTAGTAAATAAACTTTAAACAAAAAAATGAGTTCACTAAGGATGGAGTGGGATTGGTTATTCCATCCTTGTACTTAGAATCACTACAATTTAGGAGGAGGTTCTGGAGCCTGTATTGATAAAAATCCCAGCCAGACCCTATCCTGGTATTTAATCCCCCAGATACTAAGGGGCAATTTATCACAGCCAATCCACCTAACCTGCACATCTTTGGATTGTGGGACAACTGAAGCACTCAGAAGAAACCCACAGAGATATGGGGAGAATGTGCAGACTCCACACAGACAGTGACCCAAGTAGGGAATTGAACCCAGGTCCCTGGAGCTGAGAGGCAGCAGTGCTAACCCACTGTGCCACCCCCAGAGCATGGCTGCTGTATCCTGAGTGGGAAATGGTGGGTGAAACTATTCATAGCTCCAGAGCTCATGCTCCCAAACCCTTGCTGTCAACTTACAAACTTTCGACTCCCGACATCATGGGCAGGATTTTCCAGCCATGCTTGTCCCAAGTCTGGAAAATCCTGCCCTAAGTTAATGACCTGTGTCCTTCCTGCTTTGATTCCCGTGGAGAGTAGGGCGGGAATTCCCATGGGCAAAGCTGGGGAAATAACTCTCCAGCTTCCTCCCACGGTCTAAATAATTCTTAAAGCAAAACACATCTTCTATTTAGTATATTGCCAAATTTATAATGCCTCAGATTCATTGTTCATCCTTTTCCTAATTGAATCAATCAACTAACTGAAAAAAATGCTTGAAAATGAGTATGATTTGTTAATTTTCCTGGAATGACCTTTCTCAGCTTGCTTTCAGTGCTTTGCTAAAAATCTATCTGTTCATCCCTGCGTTAAAATTCACGTGTTTCTGTTCCGTTCTGGGATGTGGGGGTCACTGACTAGACCAGCATTTATTGCCCATCCCTAATTGCCCTTGAGAAGGTGGGACTGGGTCCAGGTGTTTAACAGGGATTTAAGGGATGAGGTGGTCTTTACCTTTAGAAGAATCATGATGTTAAAGGAGACTTCACTCGACCTCAAAAGGTGAAGAATTAGATGAACAAAGAGGAAATGGAACAATTGTTGTGTCTCTGAGAGGCATTCCCTCGATGGTTCTCCCATCGTGCAAGTTCCTCTTAAACTCCCTTTCAGCAACCACTTGTATTTGTATAGCGCCTTTTGTAACATTGTTATCAAACTAAATTTGACACGAGCCACGAAAGATGGTATTGGGGCTGTCAACCCAAATCTTGATCAGTCGATTTTCCGAAGTGTCTTGAAGAAAGAAAATGAGGTGGAGATGTTTGGATGGGGAGGGGGGTGAATCCCAGAGTTCGGGGTCCAGGCAGCTGAAGGCAAGATCAGCAATGGGAATCATTGTACCAAAAACTGGAAGTGCAGTGCAAGCTGAGCAAAGACTCTTCACTGGAGTTATTAATAGGCCAGAGTTCCATCGTTACACCTTTTCTGGAATGTCAGATGTGATTGTTTTCCCGAAGATCTGGTTGGTGGCTTGCTGGACCAACTTGCTGGACTGGAGCTTGCAGTCTTTTAAAGCTCCACTTTATGCTTTGTTGTTTATTTACTCTGGTGTCACGTTTATTCACTGCATTGAGAATCCTCAGTGTCTATCCTACCTGGAGATTAAGATTCTATCATTGGCACCTCTTCAACAATTCCATCTGTTCTGAATCAAAAACGTTCAAAAGTCCTGGCACTCTGAGTTTCCATTTTGTCCCCTGGATTTTGTTCTGGTCATTTTTCTAAATGTTGAAGTTGTTTTTTAAACAGGGGTTGTTGGGAGGCGTCTGAGAGGTTTTTAGCATGACAGACATTCCTCAAGCTATTCGGAGCTGCCTCACCCATTCCCCCACCCTCAGAGGTGGAAAATTAGCTTATTGCCAGAATGGCCTTTGTGTGAGGCTGTGGGTGATTTGTGGGGGTGGTGGGGGAAGGGGGAGATGCTGGGCTACAGAGGATTAATCAGGGGACCAAAACATGGAGATTTGATTTGATTTATTATTGTCCCATGTATTAACATACAGTGAAAGGTATTGTTTCTTGTGCACTATACAGGCAAAGCATACTGTTCATAGAGAAGAAAAAGAGAGAGTGCAGAATGTGGTGTTACAGGCACAGCTACAGTGTGGAGAAAGATCAATGCAAGGTAGGCCCATTTAAAAGTCTGACAGCCGCAGGCAAGAAGCTGTTCTTGAGTTGTTTGGTACATGACCTCAGACTTTTGTATCTTTTTCCTGATGGAATAAGGTGGAAGAGAGAATGTCCAGGATGTGTGGGGTCCTTAATTATGCTGACTGCTTTGTAGAGGCAGCAGGAAGTGTAGGCAGAGTCGATGGACTGGAGGCTGGTTTGTGTGATGGATTGATTTATCATTTACATGTAAGGGAGAGATTAATGTATGCAAACTTTACTTTTTGGAACACAAATTATTGCCTCACAACAGTTTTGGGAAGTTGTAATTAACCGTTGATCTGATATGCTGTGATTTAAGTACAATGTGGTAACAAGGGGGATGATAATTTGCAATATTTTAATTCCTACATTGAGACCATCGTAAGATTTTTCCTTTTGAACAATTTATGGAGTTATGCAGGACAGTCTCTGTATGTAACCTTGCAATGATACTGTGTATGGATTGAGCCCTGTCAAGTATTAATGGGATGCAAGGCTTCCCACATGCAAGGCTTCTGGAGAAGGTGAGAAGGCATGGGATCCAAGGGGCTTTGGCCTCGTGGATCCAGAACTGGCTTGCCGGCAGAAGGCAGAGTGTGGTTGTGGATGGGTCTTGTTCTGCATGGAGGTCGGTAACCAGTGGAATGCCCCAGGGATCTGTTCTGGGACCCCTGCTATTTGTCATTTTCATAAATGACCTGGATGAGGAAGTGGAGGGATGGGTTAGCAAGTTCGCTGATGATACAAAGATCGGTGGTGTTGTGGATGGTCTGGAGGGATGCCAAAAATTGCAGCGGGACATAGACAGGATGCAAGACTGGGTGGAGAAGTGGCAGATGGACTTCAACGCAGATAAATGTGTAGTGTCCATTTTGGCAGGAATAATGGGATGAAGAAGTACAATATAAGGGATAGGAGTCTTAGCTGTGTTGTAGAGCAGAAGGATCTCAGGGTCCGGGTCCATAGGACTCTTAAATTGGCCTCGCAGGTGGAGGAAGTGGTCAAGAAGGCATACGGTGTACTGGCCTTCATTAATCGAGGAATAGAGTTTAGGAGTCAGGAGGTAATGATGCAGCTCTATAAGACTCTTATCAGACCCCAGTTGGAGTATTGTGCGCAGTTCTGGTCGCCTCATTATAGGAAGGATGTAGAGGCTATTGAGAGGGTTCAGAGGAGATTTACAAGGATGCTGCCTGGATTGGGAGGCAGGCCTTATGAAGATAGGTTGAGGGAGCTGGGACTCTTCTCACTGGAGAGACGTAGGTTGAGAGGCGACCTGATAGAGGTTTATAAAATGTTGAGAGGAATAGATAGGGTGGACTCTCAGAGACTATTTCCCCGAGCTGAAATGGTCACTACGAGAGGACACAGATTTAAGGTGCAGGGAAGCAAATACAAAGGAGATGTCAGGGGTAGGTTTTTCACTCAGAGGGTGGTGAGTGAATGGAACCGACTGCCGTCGGAGGTTGTTGAGGCAAACTCACTGGGGTCTTTTAAGAGACTTCTGGATGAGTATATGGAAAAGAATAGGATAGGGGGTTATAGATAGGTCTGTGGATTGGTAGATGTGAACGGCGCAACTTGTGGGCCGAAGGGCCTGTTTGTGCTGTATTGTTCTATGTTCTATGTATTGCAGACAATGTACAAATGCAAGTTACATTGTTAAATTGCATATTACTCAAAAATAGTCTCTCTGGTAGAATGTAGAGTGAATACATTGAAACAGAGTACATCTGTGACATTGGAGGAGATTGTTCAGCCTGTCATCTATTTGCCAGCTTTCACCTTCAGGAGAGGCACTGGTTGTCGCTGGACTAACAATCCAGTGATCCAGGCTGGTGACCTGGGTTCAGACCCCGCCACAGGAGATAGTGAAATATGAATTCAATTTTTAAAAATATGGAATTAAGAATCTACTGCTGACCATGAAACCATTGTCGAATGTTGTAAAAACTTATCTGGTTCACTAATGCTCTTTTAGGGAAGGAAATCTGCTGTCCTTAGCCAGTGATTCCAGATCCTGACCCTGAGGTTCAGTCCCATATTGTATGTACAGAGAGAGATCTGAATCTGGTTATCTGAGTGTGAAATACAACAACACTGGATTCTCCAATCAAAACTTCATTTCACTAAGAACCAAGGAACAGGAGTCAGGAAGGGATAAACTTGCATTGAACCATTGAGTCAATTCCCTCCCTCCAATCCAGTTAGTTTGTCTTCCACATCAGTCAGTTTAAACCTTACACCAAACTGCCAAAGCCACAGCTCTGCTGTAGGGCTCAGTCCTGCCGGGAGGTTCCCAGGAGAACAGCAGCCTTTAGGGATATCCTTAAAACAAGACCTGAAATATCTTCCATTGACTCATGGGAGAGCCAGACATTTGACCGAATGAAATGGAGAGGGTTTGTTCCAAAAGGCACTGAGAGACTCCATCTAAAATGGCCAGAGGTGAAGTCCAGGCGTTGGAGGGAGTGCATAAACCTCTGAACATCTCAACTTCCCAACCCTTCAAGCAGCCCCCAGGGCTGAGTCAGCCGGTTCATCTTAATAACCCATTTCAGAAATCATTAAATCAGTGAACAAAAAACAGCGGAGAAACAGTCCCTCCAGCCCTCCAAACCTGCGCTGATCACATTATCTAGAGTGACCCCTCTATTATACACTACAGAGTATCCCTCTATTCCCTGCCTGTTCATATCTGTATCCAGATAATTCTTAAATATCGCTACATATCTGCCTCAACCACCTCATTCGGCAGTGCCCCCACCACCCTCTGTGTCAAAAAAAACCCCACACGCATCTCCACTGAACCTTACCTTGAACTTATGCCCCATTTTAATTGTTATTTCTGTCTTGGGAAAAAACTTCCAACTGTTCACACTAACCATAATCCCTCATAATATTATAAACTTCTATCAAGTCTCCCCTCAGCATCTATCTTTCCAGGGAGAACAATCCCAGTTTCTCCAACCTCTCCTCGTAGCTAATACCCTCCATACCAGGCAACATTCTGGTAAACCTTTTCTATACTCTCTCCAAATCCTCCGTGTCCTTCTGGTGGTGTGGCGCCCAGAACTGGACGCAGTATTCCGAATGTGGCTGAACCAATGTTTTATGCAACTGTAACATAATTTGCCAACTTTTATACCCAATACTCCAGCCAATGAAGGCAAGCTTGTTGTATGCTTTCTTCACCACCTTTTCCTCCTGTGCTGCCACTTGTTAAGGATCTGTCGGCCTGTACCCCCAGATCTCTCTGTGTGTCTATGCTCCTGATGTTCTGCCATTTATTGTATAGCTCCCGCCAGAACCGGAAGCAGGTCAACCTTGATTCCAAGAGACTGCTGAAGGAGGAATTTCAAACTATGTAATTTTTATCATTCAAACACACTAGATTCTTGGGTTTGATGAATAGATGCTAAGATGTCGTATTTCCCCTAGATGAGGAAACAAGAACACGGGATCCCAGTCTCGGAATAAATAGGTGGGGTTTTGGGAATAGAAGCCTGGATTGGATTGTGGTCAGTGCAGACTTGATGGGCCGAATGGCCTCCTTCTGCACTGCAAGGATTTGATGATTCTTGATGATGAACTGCTGCCAATTGGTTTATTGCACGGTGCCTTCAGAATCAGCTATCGCTAGGACATCTCAAGGGTGTGACAGGTGCTACATAAATGTACGTCCTTTGCAAGCTGACATTGAGTGCGTTTGTCACAATCCTCAGCTTTATTTTTAACACTAACCTATAAAAATGCCCGTTACAGTGGGGGGTGGGGAGGGGAGGAGCCACAAAACGGTTTAACATCCTCAACACTGACATTCTAACAATCATTCCTCACGACAGTGACAAAATGTTCAAACAAATGTTCAGGAGACATACAAAAGCAACCTCAGCACAAACACCACGTGTTTAGGTGAACGTGAATAAATGTGACCAACACAAAGCAAATCCTGGTCATGTGTGAGGTCAGAGGTTAAAACTTCCCTGTGCACCTCCCCCTCCCCCCTTCCCATCTCTTCCCCCATCTCCTCCCCCTCCCCCTCCCATCTCTTCCCCCATCTCCTCCCCCTCCCCCCTCACCACCTCCCCCTCACCCCCTTCCCATCTGTCCCCCATCTTCTCCACCTCCCTCACCCGCAGCTTCCCCTCACCCCCTGCCCAGGATCCCTCACCCCCACCTCCCCATCTCTTTCCCTTCCCCTGCTCCCCCTCACCCAGCTTCCCCTCATCCTCACCACCTCCTCCCCCCCCGCAGCTTCCCCTCACCCCTCCGCCATCTCCTCCCTCTCCCCCCAGCTTCCCCCCAAGCCCTCCCCCCCAGCGAGCAATGGATAAATGAAAAAGACTTCCAACGCATAAAATTAACGATGCATTGCGGAAGTCCTTTAAAATGAGCACAATAAAGGTCTTGTGAGCGATGGAATTGAAAGTGTAAGGATGCTGATACCACGGGGAATGTGAATGTATCATCTATGGAATCTAGTTTGTCAGAGGGTCAGTGTGGTTTGGAATTAACTCAAATACATTTGGCAACAAGGGGGAAAATCCTCAAAATTGGCAGTGAGGTACTTATTGGTCACTTGCTGAGTCACAATGAGGAGAATAACAGGAACAGAAGTCATTGCTAATCTTCTATCTCCACTTTACCTCCCAGTCCTTCATCCAACACCTTCATTCCCAAAGACCCTGACATTTATCAATCTCAATCTTGAATCTACTCAACAAGCCAGCTCTCTGGTTGAGAGTTCCAGAAATTCAACACCCTCCGAGTGAAGAAATTTCTCTTTATCTCAGTCCTAAACATGTGGGTTTGTGCTGAGGTTGCTTTGTATGTCTCCTAACTGATTATTAAACTGAGGTCTACACTGCTTTGAAGGAGAGCAAGGGGAGATTCCCAGCACTACCATTTAGAATAGAATCCTTACAGTGCAGAAGGAGGCTATTCAGCCCATCGGGTCTTCACCATCACCAATCCCATCCCCGCTTAGTTACACTGCTAATCCCTCTAACCTATCACATCCCGGGACATTGAGAGTTAATTTAGCATGTCCAATCAATCTAACCGGCACATCTTTGGATGTGGGAGGAAACCCACACAGACACAGGGAGAATGTGCAAACTCCACACAGACACTGATCCAAGCCGAGAATTGAACCTGGGTTGCCCAGAGCTGTGAGGTAGCAGTGCTGACCACTATGCCACCGTGCTGCCTATTTGTTTAGCTCAGATGGTTGGTTAGTGATGCCAAAAACAGAGGTTCAATTCCCGTATCAGCTGAGATTATTCAGGAAGGCCCAGCCTTCTCAATCTTGGCCCCTCACCTGAGTATGATGACTCTCAAGTTAAATCACCCTCTCCCTCCCACAGGGTCATCTGTGATTATGGAGACTTTGCAACCAGCGTCTCAAGGAATAGGTGTTTTGAATGTTGTTATATTGCCAAGTGTGGAATCTTGCTGTGCACAAATTGGCTGTTATATTACAACAGCAGAGATGTTTCATTCCCTGTGTGGGACCCTGGAATGTTCTCCGTTTGTAGAAGGCGCTATAGAAATGCTAGTTTTTTCTAGTTTTGATAAGGTTGACCTAGAAAACTTATTTCCATGTGGTGGGGAGACCCCAAAATATAAAATAGTCATGAATAAATCCAACTGAGAATTCAGGAGAACCCTTTTTTACCCAGAAGATGGGGGAAATGTGGAAGTTACTCCCACAGAGAGGCTGAGCTTGGATAGATAGATTTAAGGGAGAAACTGCATAAACACATAGGGGATAAAGGAATCTTTGTATCTCACATGGGGACCCCTAACTGAACAATGTTTGCTGCCTCACAGTTCCAGGGACCTGGCTTCGATTCCCGGCTTGTGCAGAGTTTGCATGTTCCCCCCGTGTCTGCGTGGGTTTCCTCCGGGTGCTCCGCTTTTTTCCCAAAGTCCAAAGATGTGCAGACTAGGTGGATTGACCATGCTAAGTTGCTCCTTACCAGCTCGGGTAAATACATGTGGTTATGGGAATTGGTGTTCCTTGGGTGGGATTGTGGTCGGGGCAAACTTGATGGGCCAAATGGCTTCCTTTTGCACTGTAGGGATTCTATGAATAAAAGGGTACAGATTCCCTTGTGGAGCATGAACAGCATTGTCTGGTTGGGCTGACTGGCCTGTTGCTGTGCTATAATATCAACCACTGGGCCAAAACCTGGTAAAGTCTTTGAGTAGGAGCTGTGAAGGGAGAGAGATTGCGTGGGATAAAGCTGACCCTAACTTTATCAGTGTTACAGCTCTTAGAGGGGAAACCTTTATCAGATCTATCTGATAAATCTTGTCAAATATTGAGTAGTGAGGGTGCCAATGTGAGTTACAAAGTCAACTTCTGTGGGAAATACATATTTCATATTTTCAATACGAGACTTACGGGAAAAATGATCAAAGATGTGAGTTTATTAAAAAAAACAAAATATTTTTGGACTCTTAACCCTTTCAGAGAGTGGATAAATGACCTACTTGTTTGTTTGTTTGTGTTAAACACAGACGGAGCCTTTCAACAGACACACTCCTGTGGTGAAAGCTATTTCCTTAATTCAGTCTTGCAAATTAAGCAAATATTGCAGGATACACGGGGAGCCTAAGCAAACGTTCCCTTTTAAACTAACATTCTGATTAACAGGCACCCTTTAACACGGCAGCAACTGGGTCTGTCAATTACAACACTTTTATCAGCAAAGAGCTCCTTCAATATAACAGCTCGCCAGGATGCAAGTCGACACTGCCCTGCTCAGCGAGGGATCAGAACGGGGACTTCTCTCTGAGCTGAGAGTTAAATCTGAGCAACTTCATTCATAAGGAAATTCTCTGACAGCCTCCCCACACCTTTTACACAGTGATCAGGAACAAGACATTCCTGCAGGATCTGCTGCTGCTGCTGTTGTTCTCATTGTGTTTTGGAAGATTGCTGATGGCCTGTGGCCATTTGGCAGCTACCAGGATTCAGTGGTTTAACTCTTGAGCTTGTCCTGTTGTTGGAATCTCTCCTGGGTTCCTGCAGTCCTGTGGATCTGTGTAGCAGATGCTTCTGCTCTTTGTGCTTCCTGCCGGGTAGAGGGGAGAGCATCAATGCTACAGGTTATCCCCAAGTGAACACCACGCACCCATTGGAATGTCCCTTTTATTTCATTTTTCTTCCTGCTGTTGGGTAATTTCTATACTATCCAACCTCAACCTCCCTGCAGAGTGAGTTTCCACATTCTCCCCATCCTCTGGGTGAAAAGGGTTCTCCTGAAATCTCTCTGCCTTCTCCCATTCTGGGACTACTTCAGGTTCAGGAAGGCAGCTCACTTCTACCTTCTCTGGGGCAATTAGGGATGGGTGGTAAATACTGACCTCAACTGCCACATCCCACATCCTGTGAATGAATAAAAACAGAACTGGGTAAATCCCCTCATACCTACAACAAAGTTCAGGTGAGATGGTCACTTTGTATTGCAAACAGTTTTAGAATTTCTAGAGGTAAGGCATTTTTCTATCAGTGTTTTAATAAAAATTGTAACTGACGTCCAATGTTAGATAAGCAGTCATGTAAAATAAATTCCTCAGGAACACTACATTCTGCACCTTCTTTCCTTTTCTATGAACGGTATGCTTTGTCTGTATAACATGCAAGAAACAATACTTCTCACTGTATGCTAATATATGTGACAATAACATATCAAATTAAAATCAAATCAAAACCAGTAAATCGTCACTAGATTTTAATATCAGTTACTTTGTGACACTATTTATGAAGAGATATATGAAAAAGATTATAATTTGTGTTAACTTTTTCGTCAATTCAGTACATCTCAAAGTGTTTACAGCCAAATAAATAGTTTTTTGAATCTTAGTCACTACTGTAGGGAACACAGCAGCCACCTGTGCAAAGCAAGCTCCCACAACAACAATATGACGGTTACAGCACAGAAGCAAAATAGTGCTGGCTCTCTGATTGAGCAATCCACTTAGAACTTCTCACTATCCTTCACTCCAAAACCATGCACATTCTTTCTTTTCAGATGATAATGCAATTTCCTCTTAAATGCTTTGATTGGACCTGTCACCACCACACTCTCAGACAGTACATTCCAGATCCTAACCACTCGCTGTGTGAATCTGTCTCCACCACACTCTCAGACAGTACATTCCAGATTCTAACCACTCGCTGTGTGAATCTGTCTCCACTACACTCTCAGACAGTACATTCCAGATCCTAACCACTCACTGTGTGAATCTGTCTCCACCACACTCTCAGACAGTACATTCCAGATCCTAATCACTCACTAGGTGAAGAAGTTTTCCCCCAAATCTCTGTTGCTTCTTTTGCCGATTACCCAAAATCTGTGCCCTCTGGGTCTCGATCCTTCCACCAATGGGATCAGTTTCACCCTATCTATTCTGACTAGATCTCTCATGATTTTGAATATCTTCTCCAAGGAGGGACCAATCTATCTTCTCCAATCTCTCCCTGTAGCTGAGATTCCTTATTGCTGGAACCATTCTTATTTCCTTTAGGGAAGGTAATCTGATGTCCTTACCCAGTCTGGCCTACATGTGACTCCAGATCTACAAATGCCCTCTGATATGGCTGAGCGAGACACTCAGTTCAAGAGGGAATTAGGGATAGACAATAAACACTGGGCCAGCCAGTGACACCCACATCCTGTGAATGAATAGGAAAATCTTTGCTGCCCTCTCACCTTCACATTCTAAAGTCCGATGGCCCAGAACGGGACACAACTCTCCAGTTAAGGCCTACTCAATGTTTAATATAAGCTTTGTACACCATGACCCTGCTGATAAAGTTCAGATCCTATAGGCTTTATTTAAATAAAGTTTAAGATATAATTCTAAAGGGGTGTGGGAACAGAGGGCCCTGGGATAAATCATTACAAGCAATAAAGCATTCCCCGTCTCCAGGTATATTAATCACTCTCTCAACCTCTTCCGCCACCTTGTATGCTTCTGCCCAGGCCCCTCTGTTCCCCAATTTGCTTTCTAATTACACTCTCATATTATCTCTCTATCTTCTTCCGACCAGAATGAGTCAGTTCACATTTCTCTACATTGAAATCACCTGCCACCTCTATCCTTTTCACTAACCTACCCATGGTCTTTTTGACGTTCCCCATCACACTCTCAGAAGTGGATTCCGGTCCCTAACTGGCAGGGCTGATGTATGAGGAGAGATTAGCTCGGTTAGGATTGTTTTCACTTCAGGTGAATGAGGCAGAGGGAATCTTATAAAGACTTATAAAATTCTAACAGGATTAGACAGGGTAGATGCAGGGAGAGTATTCCCAATGGTGGGGGGAGTGCAGAACCAGGCGTCACAGTCCAGGATAGACCATTTAGGACAGAGATGAGGAGATATTTCTTCACCCAGAGAGTGGGGAGCCTGTGGGATTCATCACCACAGGAAGTACTTGATGCCAAAACATTGAATGTATTCAAGAGGCAGCTGGATATAGCACTTGGGGTGAACGGGATCAAAGGTTATGGGGAGAAATGGGATTAGGATATTGATTTGGATGATCAGCCATGATGGTGCTGAATGGTGGAGCAGGCTCAGAGGGCTGAATGGCCTTCTCTTGCTCCTATCTTATATGTTTCTATGATTCCACTGTCCCTCCTCACAATCCCCAACGTTCCCAAGTTTTGCTTCTTCTGCAAATTTAGAAATGGTGTCCTACCCTCCAGGTCATTGATATTTTTCAGGAAGAGCTGGGATCCCAATATCAATCCTGGTGAATTCCATTACAAACCTTCCTCCTGACCAAAACAAAACACCCGTTCACCTTTTGTTTTCTGCCATTGTTATCTCCGCTCTGCTACCCCTCTCGCTTTTACCCGGAAATTCTGACTTGCTGACTATCAAAAGTTCTTGGAGTTCCGTGTACACCCATCTATTGGCAATATTGGTCAAGAGCACCATGGAAAACACCCACACCCAGCCTCCCTCCTGGAATCAGGGCCATGTGATCTATTCCAGCCAGCTGAGACCTGAAGGAGAACATCTCCAACAGTGCAGGGCTCCCTCAGTACTGCATTGGGATAGTAAATCTGGATTATGTACACATGTCAAATATCGACCTACCTCTGGAGTCTTTCCCTTTTTGACTGCTCAATTGCCACTTCTGGAACGAGTTTTAAGTTCAAGTTTAAAGTTTATTTATTAGCCACAGGTAGACTGACATTAACACTGCAATGAAGTTACTGTGAAAAATCCCCTAGTCACCACACACACTGGCACCTGTTCAGGGATACTAAGGGAGAATTTAGCACAGCCAATGCACCAAACAGCATGTCTCTCAGACTGTGAGAAGAAACCAGAGCACATCTGGAGGAAACCCACGCAGACACGGTGTGAACATGCAAACTCAGCATAGACAGTTACTGAAGCCAGGAATCGGATCCAGATCCCTGGCACTGTGAGGCAGCAGCACTAACCACCGTGCCACCCACTGTCAATCAATATTTACTAAAAGCCTGCTGACCACAGCAGACTAGATTTACATCTCCTCCTCGCTCCCTACCTGTCAGGACTCAATTCCATTCTCCCCCTTTCCCCATCTTCATCCTGGCTCGACTCCTGATGCCACCTTCTGCACCAGACCTTCTGATGGGGCTCTTACAGCTGGTATAAGCAGGTAACTTTATCAGCCTATTAAACCAGGCAGCATCTTAAAGAGGGGGAAAGAAACTTGCCTGAATTGATGGAGTGAGTAAATTCCCAGAGGAAGATTTCTCAGTCTGGTGTTTGCGACAAAATCAGAAACCCACTCCTGCGTTCACTAAGCAATAGCCTAGTGGGATTATTGCTAGACTATTAATCCAGAAATACAGCTAATGTTCTGGGGGACCGGGTTCAAATCCCACCACGGCAGCTGGTGGAATATGAATTCAATAAACAATTCGGAAATAAGGATCCACTGATGACCATGAAACCACTCTCAATTGTCAGGAAAAGCCCATCTGGTTCCCTAATGTCCTTTAAGGAAGGAAATCTGCTGTTCTGACCTGCATTTATTTATTAATCACAGTAAGGCATACATTAACACTACAGTGAAGTTATTGTGAAGTTCTCCTAGTCACCACACCATGGCATCTGTTCAAACCACCTAACTAGTAAATCCTTCAGATTGTGAGAAGAAACTGGAACCTCTGCAGACATGGGGAGAATGTGCAAACTCCACACAGACAGTGACCCAAGTTAGGAATCGAACCTGGATCCCTGGCGTGGTAAAGCAGCAGAGATAACCATAGTTTCACTGTACCACCCAGTGACTCCAGAGCCACAGCAAAGTGGTTGACTCTCAACTGTCTTCCAAGAGCAGTTAGGGATGGACAATAAATACTAGCCCAGCCAGCGACACCCATGTGCCGTGAATGGATTTTAAAAAATTCTAGAAGGAACCAGAGGAGACAGCACCCACTCAATCACTGACTTCCCCTGGAACATTCTGGATTTCTCTGGGCTGGTAAGTTACAATACATTGGAAACAGCTAAAAAGTGAGGCCTGAAGTGATTGTGCAGCTGATATGGGGAATGGTTATGCAGTTTTATCCCAATCATCCTCCACCCCCAGTCTCAATGGAACCAGGCTCACAGTCTGTGCAGATGTTTTTATCGGTTGCTCACAGTTTAACTCACAACCTCACCCAGATCCAGCATTTCTTCACTCTGCTGTCTTGACCCAGTGAGCTCCACAAGGGAAGAAAACTGTTCACTTCCTCTGTCTCCCTGCGTGGGAGTTATTAATCGCAGAGGAGCACTTTCTTTGTATTTTTGCGGACATGTACAGTGTCTATATCAGAAAGGAAATGTTTTTCAGATACGTGAGCATGTTTAGGCCCTGGTGGGTAGGCCTGTTTCCTGGAATAGGTGATGACTGTCCGAATGATGTAGCTATTATCACTGGGATTCAGGCAAAACGGCCGTTTGTATTTGAATAATAGATAATATCCAAAAAGAGAGAGGGCTGCAGATACTCAACAGGACACTGTAGCATCTGTGAAGTGAGGAACTGAGTCAAAGAATTCAGCTCTGTGACATTCCCTCAGAATTCTACCATCACAGCTGCTGTACATTCATCAACTCCAATATCTTCATGTTTGACCAAACTGAGCTTTTTTTTAAACCAATACCAGAGGTGATAAAAATTAAATCAAATCGCTTTTGTTTGAGTTGCTCTGATGTTGACTTGCTCTTCCAACCTGGTTATTATCTAATGGTTAAAATCAGAGAGAGGCCACTCCACCCATCGTCAGCGTACTAGCTATTTCGAAGAGCTATCAAATTAATCCCCAGTGCTTTCCCCCAAATACAATACTTCTCCAATTCCACTCCACTAGGGACCCCTAACGAAATATTTAAAGCAACATTGCCACTGACCTGAATCACCCAGGGCTGAATTCTACTGGCACGTCTGTCTGAAGTTCTCGCCCGAGGCCAATAGAGAATGCCACTGTCCGAGCCTCAGCCACCCTGGCAATTGGGGTAGGCACGCCGGTAAAATTCTGATCCCAGTCAGCACAGGATTTGTAATCTGATTTATTATTGTCACATGTATTGGGATACAGTGAAAAGTATTGTTTCTTGCACAACATACAGACAAAGCATACCATTCATAGAGTACACAGGGGCAGAATGTAGTGTTATAGTCATAGTTTGGGTGTAGAGAAAAGTTAATTTTGTTTTTATTCATTCCTGGGACATGGATATCGCTAGTTGTCCAGCATTTATTGCCCATCTCTTGTTGTATTTGGAGGGCAGTTGAGAATCAACCACATTGCTGTGATTCTGGAATCACGTGTAGACCAGACTGGATAAGGATGGCAGATTTCCTCCCTTAAATGTATATATGGTAGGTCCATTCAAAAGTCTGATGACAGCAGGGAAGAAGCTTTAGTCGGTTGGTATGCAACCTCAGACTTTTGTACCTTTTTCCTGACGGAAGAAAGTGGAAGAGAGAATGTCCAGGGGGATCCTTGATTATGCTGGCTGCTTTGCCGAGGCAGGGGGAAGTGTAGACAGAGTCAACGGATGATCAGCAATCAGCATCTATTCCTATTGCTGGATATTCCGCTGGGAATCAAACCAAGGAAATGCAGGGTTGAATGAGATTCCAGAGGACTGGAAGCACACACCTGATTGAATTAACAACTCCAGTAGGAAAAGACACCAGAATATAAAATCATTTTAGTTTATGGGAGAAAATCCAATTGGAATGGAAAACTTGAAGTTTCACATGTTGTGTACGAGTGAGAGCATTTGTCCAACAGTCCCTGCACTGACCTTAAAACCAGCTGAAGTTCGTGGGATAGTCATAGACCTCATAACATTTATCCGTGACTGAAGGGCAGACATTCTGATCAGGGAATTAACAGTTCATGTTTATCGCTGCCGGCTCCCAAATTTCGTCCCCGTCAAAAAGGTTGGAGTGACACCCATAGGCATCCACACACGATCTCAAAGTTTCAATGCATCAGGAACAGAATCATCATCTTTAAAGATAGCACATTGAGCCAAACATGTGGTTTAAGGGAAGCATTATTGTAAAGGTGGCAGGTTCCATTCCCGGCTTGGATCACTGTCTCTGCAAAGTCTGCACATTCTCCCCGTGTCTGCGTGGGTTTCCTCCGGATGCTCCGGTTTCCTCCCACAAGATGTGCGAGTTAGGTGCATTGGCCATGCTAAATTCTCCCTCAGTGTACCCGAACAGGCCCGGAGTGGGGCAACTCAGGGATTTTTGCAGTAATTTCACTGCAGTGTTAATGTAAGCCTACTTGTGACACTAATAAATAAACTTTAAGCTTTAACTATAGATTGGACTGGGATATTATTAATTGAAATACAGTAAGAAGTCTCACAACACCAGATTAAAGTCCAACAGGCTTGTTTGGAATCACAAGCTTTTGGAGCACTGCTCCTTCATCAGGTGAGTGAACTTGTGAATCAGGTTTAGACTCACCTGATGAAGGAGCAGTGCTCCGAAAGCTTGTGATTTCAAACAAGCCTGTTGGACTGTAACCCAGTATTGTGAGACTTCTTACTGTGCCCACCCCCTGTCCAACGCCAGCGTCCCACATCTGTTAATTGAAGTTCTAATTGCAAAGAGACTGGGATTAAATTTCCCCCCTCCCCACCAACCAGCCCCCCCGCGCCCCCCCCCCCCCGACCCTAACCACCATCGCCCGGGCCACCCTCTCCCCCCCCTCTCACTGATGCAGCTGGGTGATGCCAAGTTTATGATTGACAATTTCTGAAGCAAACTAAAGGGAGATGTGGAAAGCAGATGTGAAAATTTCAGGAAATCCAGATGTGCAGTTAAACTGTGTGTCTTGCTCTGGAAGAACAATGTGGTAGATGTATCAGGATGTGAATTTGTGTACAGGCTTCTCTCACTTCCATTTCTTACACTAATGGATGGAAGATTTCCCAGCAGAATGGACTTTGCCTGAGTTTGTTTCGGAGCTGGTATTAAATCTTTTTGCTGCTACACTATATTCATCCTGTCGATGCACCCCTTTGGTACAGATGGGAATGTGATTACAATTCCACACTCTTTTCTCACCAGCTACTGGTTGTCCATTGATTTATTAGCCTCATGTAGACATTTGCTGGAATCTGGAGAGGGAATACCCTGAAGGAAGGATCCTGAGAATAACTTCGAGATGTTATTTGTCAGAAATGTCCTTTTATGTGACCCTCAATATTGATCTAAAAACTCTGATTATTAAAGTTTATCTATTAGTGTCACAAGTAGGCAATGAAGTTACTATGTACTGATTAATGTTTTGGACTAATTGTGTTTTATATATAAAGAGATTGAATTAAGGGATGGCACAGTGACTAGCTCTGCTAACTCATAGCACTGGGGACCCAGCTTCAATTCTGGCCTTGAGTAACTATCTGTACAGAGTCTGCACATCGTTCCTGGGTCCGCGAGAGTTTCCTCTGGGTGCTCTGGTTTCCTCCAACAGTTCAATGATGTATGGGTTAGGTGGATTGACCATGCTAAATTGCCTCATAGTGTCCAAAGATGTGTAGGTTAGGGGGACTGGCTATGGTAAATTGCCCCTTAGTGTCCAAAGATGTGTAGGTTAGGGGGAGTGGCCATGCTAAATTGCCTCTTAGTCTTTAACAATGTTAATCTGCCTAACCTGCACAATGTTAAATGTGTGTGGTTATGGGGATGGGGGAAGAAGGGCCTGGCTAAAGCAATCTGTCAGAGAGAGTGAGTGCAGACTCGATGGGCCAAATGGCCTCCCTCTGCACTATAGGGATTCTATGAATTATGATTTTATTACAGTTATTCTAAATACATTCTCCCCAACCCAAGAATTAATAATGGCATCATAAAACTTCTGTACTGCATCACTGGTCTCCCCCTGAGCTAACTGCCAGACAGCAGAAACAGGAGCCAGGAGTGAGTTCAGTAACCACATTTTACGATGGGGATTTTTGCCTGGATTAGCCCAGCTGGATGGGGTTGTGTGTAGGTGTTGAGTGTGGACAGGGTTGTGATCCCGCCCCTAAACACAAGAGTTTAATTTGTGTTTTTGGATCTGTGCCGTCCTTCAGCCCACACATCGGAAATAACCAGTTTCAGGGACAGCTGTCATTTCCTGTGGCAGAGCGGTGCAGGGGGAGTATACACCTACCTCCATGTGAGACAGAGAGGAAGAGACAGGCCAAGAGGGAGCTGCTTACAGGAAAGGAGATACGGCAGAGCCCACATGGTGAGAAATCGCAGCAATTGTCAATAATCAAATGTTCCGACTTCCCAAGAATCATCTGTGAGGTTTTTCACTTTTCACCTGTTGCTTTTCAATAGAGTCATAGAGGTTTACAGCTTGGAAACAGGTCCTTCAGCCCAACTTGTTAATCAGCCCCTTTTCTCAATCACTAAACATCCCAATTGCCCGTATTTGGCCCATATCCTTCTATACCCATCGTGCCCATGTAACTGTCTAATTGCTTTTGGAAAGACAAGATTGTACTGCCTCTACTACTATCTATGGCAGCTTGTTCGAGACACACAACCCTCTGTGTGAAAAAATTGCCCCGTGCTCTCTTTTGTATCATTCCCCTCCCATCTTTAACTATGCCATCTAGTTTTAGATTCCCTTACCTTTGGGAAAAGATATTGACTATCTAGCTATCTAAGCCCCTCAGTATTTTATAGAGCTCTATAAGATCATCCCTAAGTCTCCAATTCTCTGACAACAATGTCCCAGTCTATCCAGCCTCTCCTTATAACTCAATCCATTAAGTCCTGGTAGCATCCTAGTAAATCTTTTCTGCACTCTTTCTAGTTTAATAATATCCTTTCTATAATAGGATGACCAGAACTGTACACAGTATTCCAAGCAGCCATATGCCCCAACTTCTGTATTCAATGTTCTGACCAATGAAACCAAGCATGCTGAATGCCTTCTTCACCACTCTGTCCACCTGTGACTCCACTTTCAAGGAGCCACGAACATGTACCCCTACATCTCTTTTGTTCTGTAACTCTCCCCAGTGCCCTACCATTAACTGAGTAAGTCCTGCCCTAGTTCAATCTACCAAAATGCATCATCTTGCATTTGTGTAAATTAAACTCCATCTGCCGTTTGTCAGCCCACTGGCCCAATCGATCAAGACCCCGTTGCAATCTGAGATAACTTTCGTGACTGTGCATCTTATTCATTTGTAATCAGTCTTCTACGTAATTAAAGCAAATATGAAAACACAGGATTAATAAATGGTCCAGGGTATGTTACACAGAATTTGATTTGATTTATTTTTGTCACATGTATCAATATACAGTGAAACGCATCCTTTCTTGCGCACTATTCAGACAAAGCATGACGTTTATAGAGAAGGAAAGGAGAGAGTGCAGAATGTAATGTTACAGTCACAGCAAGGGGTGTAGAGAAAGATCAACTTAATGCAAGGTAGGGCCACTCAAAAGTCTGACAGCAGCAGGGAAGAGGTTGTTCTTGAGTCAGTTGGTGCGTGACCTCAGACTGTTGTATCTTTTTTCCAATGGAAGAAGTTGGAAAAGAGAATGTCCAAGGTGCACGGGGTCTTTAATTATGCTGGCTGCTTTTTGTCTCAGCTGCCCTATGGGAGGATATCATTAACTATTCTGGGAAGAATAATTTTGCAGCATTGATGTGATCTGAAGACTGAGGTTCGCTGCTCAAGAGAGGCAAGGACATGGTTAACCTAAAGAATTTCCAATCAGTATTCATCATACAGTGAAGGATTTGCAATTGAAATTGAGAGGGGCTTTACGAGCTGATATTTGGAGAATTCTCCCAACACAAAAAAGATGACATGGCTTAAGCAGCTCATTTCACTGAATTATAGAATCCCTAGAGTGCAGAAGGAGGCCATTCAGTCTGCACCAACCCTCTAACAGGATATCTTACTCATGCTCTCTCCCCTACACTATCCTCAAAACATCACACATTTCCCAAGGTTAATCTACCTAACCTGCATATCTTTGGACACTGCGTGGCAATTTAGAATAGCCAATCTATGTAATCTACAGATCATTGGATACTAAATCACAATTTAGCATGGTCAATCCCCTTAACCAGTACATGTTTGGACTCCCATTTGCAGGAAGTATGTGTATATTTGACCAGCAATTGAAACACTGGTAAAGTGAGCAGGATGTGTTGGACTCTTGCACATATTTGAAATATTTGAGTTATTCTCTGCGTAATGTCATATCTGACTTGTAACAGGCTCTGGAACAATTACAGTTTTTTTCTGTGATCACATTGTTAGGTGTTGGTGCTGGATACTAATTTTTGTACTCTCTCCGAATTCCCCCAGCTCCATTAACAAGGAAATATTTGCCGGCTGCGAATTAACTTGGCAGGTTCACAGGGCAGATTCACTCTGTATGCAGAAGAGCACCTACAGGACATTGAGAAATAGGAGGAAGCTGGTGTGGAAAGACCAGTACAGAGAAGTCAGATTGCATGGCTCTGATCGATATCAGATGGAGTGACCAATGTTTGACCTGCTCCTAAACATACAGCAATACCACGCTGGCAACTTAAGGCAATTAAACATTTGAAATCAATAAGATTTTTGTTGGGCAAAGATATTACAAGATACCGAATGAAGGCCGCTTTTTATCAGCCAGTGATCTCACTGAATGGTGACAGAGGCTCAAGGGGCCGAATGGCCTCCTCCTCTACTCTTTCCATTCTGGCATCCCACCCAATAAAATCCCTTCCTCACACAGAGTCAGCCTCACAAACAGAGAGATAGGCAGGAGGATGAGAGAATGTAGAAATACCCAGTAACCTCTCCACCACAGAATGCTAGGAGCCAGACGGTGGAATGCAGAGGCCAGTACAGGCTGCTGGGTTATTTCATATATTCAAAACTGCTTCGATTTTTTTTAATTGAAAAGGAAGTCAAGAGTTATAAGGGGAGGGAGGGGGGGGGGGGGGGGAGGGCAAGAAAACAGAGCTAAGGCCATGATTAGTTCAGCCATGATCTTATTATGCTAGTGGCACGGTGGTTAGTATTGCTGCTTCACAACATCAGGGACTCCGGTTCGATTCCCAGCTTGGTCACTATCTGTATGGAGTCTGCACTTTCTCCGCGTGTCTGTGAGAGTTTCCTCTGGGTGCTCCGGTTTCCTCCCGCAATCTGAAAGGTGTGCTATGTAGGTGTATTGACCTGAACAGGTGCCACAGTGTGGCAACTAGAGGAATTTTCTAGTAACTTCATTGCAGTGTTAACGTAAGCCTTACTTGTGACTAATAAGTAAACTTTAAATGGTAGAGGAGGCACGAGGGGCCGAATGGCCTGCTCCTGCTCCTTAATTGATAAGCCTTTGGGTATGATGTTAATATTAAGAAAGAGGCAAGTTTATGTCATGTCAGCAACTCAGGATTAGCGCTAACTTAAGATAAGGAGATCCTGTTATCTGTGCATTCACTCAGCAGCAACAGGATGCAGTGAAATCATTGTGGCTAACCAAAATTCAGCAGTTTTGTTTTTGTGACTCAATCATTGACTAATGATGGTGGAATAAGGACAAATGGTTCACAAAACCAGACAACACAATCATGAGATAGAGTGAAAAAGTTGAAGCATCCAAACTGTTAAAAGATCACTTCCGTTATCTAATATCAAAACTCTTTTTACACATTATAATTGTATATTGTACTATAAAGATATTCACTTCAGTAATTTCTTCTGCAACATAAGTGGATTAACAGCTTGTCCAGACTAACCACAGTGAAGTCCACTCCTGAATATTCACCCCCTGATAGCTATGAAACGTTCACCCAGTAGAATAAACAGGAACTCCATGTGGTTAGTGCAATATCTGGTGTGATCGTGCTCCCCTTACACTCACTGTAAAGAAAAACTAGTGCATAAAGAACAAAAATAGAAACATTTTTAAGCATCTGACCCAGACCCTCATTATCATTTATTAACTCCTCCATCACTTAGGAGTTAAACATGATGCCTAGTAGTTAAATGATGTGTCCCTCTTAATCCCACAACAAGCATTTGTATGTGTACTTCAGGTCACTGCTGTTATATCACTCAGGCCTGTAAAAGTGCCTATTATTCCAAGTGACATTGTTCTGATCACAGGACAATTTTTCCTGACAGAATATAAAGGTTGCTCATTCGTTTTGAATAAAAGAACAAAGAAAAAAGAAGAAAATTACAGCACGGGAACAGGCCCTTCGGCCCCTCCAAGCCTGCACCGACCGTGCTGCTTGACTGAACTAAAACCCCCTACCCTTCCAGGGACCGTATCCCTCTATTCCCATCCTATTCATGGATTTGTTTAGACACCGCTGAAAAATAACTATCGTATCCACTTCCACTACCTCTCCCAGCAGCGAGTTCCAGGCACCCATCAACTTTTGTGTAAAAAAAACTTGCCTCGTACATCTTCTTTAAGCCTTGCCCCTCGCACCTTAAACCTCTGCCGCACTAGTAATCGACTCTTCCACCCTGGGGAAAAAGCTTCTGACTATCCACTCTGTCCACGCCCCTTATAATCTTGTAGACTGCTATCAGATCTCCTTTCAACCCCTCTCAATCCAGTGAGAACAAACCAAGTTTCTCCAATCTCTCCTCATAGCTAATATCCTCCATACCAGGCAACATCTTGGTAAAATGTCCAATAGTCTCAGTGCTCGGAGTTTTAGATATCATCAGGATCTGCCAGATAAAGGAAGGTTTGGAACAATATGGTCAGAGGGACTTTAACAATCTTGGTGTCCATTCAATCTATCACCAGCACACATCAATCTATCTACCCATTTCTCCAATGATATTAAAACATCAGGAAAGCCCTTTCCCCAAAGACGAGGTGAATAAATCTGCTGATGGAGAAGCTTCTCAATGTGTTAGGAATATAACAACTGAGAAATAGGAGTAGGCCACAGAGCCCTCAAGACTGTTCTACCAGTCAATGAGCTCATGGCTGATCTGTACAATATCCTAGCCCTATCCAGCTGCCCTGTTTATTATCTCCAATGTCTTCAAAAATCTACAGATCTCAGATTTGTAATTATTGATTAAGCAAACACCTATTTCCTTAGAGGGGTTGGCATGGAGTATTTCTCAACTTCTCTGCAGTGAGGGTCTGAAAAATGAACAAACAGCGATGGGTGATGGGATTCATCGTAACACCCCAAGATCAGCACAGTGAAAAATCCACCGGCCCCAGCACTGATCTCTGATCAGTGTCAGCTTGAGATACCCCTCTGCCAGGATACAACAAAGTCAACCACAATACCTTTTGCAGTTGGACAGAGTGTATGGTCAAGGATTACAGGTGATTGATGACCATTGAGGTAAGATAGCAGTGACACTGAACTCTATCCATTCATCCAGAGGATGTGGGTTGATTTGACTTATTACTGTCACGTGTATTTGCAGTGAAAAGTATTGCATGTTATACAGACTAGGCATACTGTTCATAGAGAAGAAAAGGAAAGGGCACAGAATGTAGTGTTACAGTCATAAGCTAGAATGTAGAGAAAGATCAATTTAACGCGAGGTAAATCCATTCAAAAATCTGATGGTAGCAGTGAAGAAGCTGTTCTTGAGTCAGTTGGTACATGACCTCAGATTTTTGTACCAGAAGTTGGAAGAGAGAATGTCTGGGGTGTGTGGCGTCCTTAATTATGCTGGCTGCTTTGCCGAGGCAACGGGAAGTATAGACAGAGTCAATGGATGGGAGGCTGGTTTGCCTGATGGATTGGGCTACATTCACAACCTTTTGTAGTTCCTTGTGGTCTTGGGCAGAGCAGGAGCCCAGACCAAGCTGCGATACAACCAGAAAGAATGGGTGTCACTGGCTAGAGCAGCATTTATTGCCCATCCCTAGTTGCCCCTTGAGAAGGTGGTGGTGAACTGCCTTCCTGAACTTGCTGCAGTCCAATAGAGGAATCAATGCATTCAACAAGGAGACAAAGTCTCAACGGAAAAGAAATCTGTTTTGAGCTGCAGATTTTTATCAGCAGAACAGTCATTATCAGACATGAACTATATCATGAAGAGCATTTTTAAATTGCTGTAATAAATGCCTCTGTTTAGTATCTTTGCTGGCCATCTAGCTGAAGCAATGTCAAATTCCAATGCCAGTAGTTAGCTAATATACTCTCAAGCTTTAACAATGACCTTCCCTTCATCATAAAAGAATGTTTGCTGATGATTGCACAACGTTCAGCACCATTTGTAACTCCTCGGATACTGAAGCAGTCCAAATCTCTCAGAGACAATGTCCAGGCTGACAAGTAACATTCAGGGCATCTAAATGCCAGGCAGTCACCATCTCCAATGAGAGAAAATCTAGCCATTGCCCCTTGACATTCAATGCCATTACCATCACTGAATCCCCACTATCAACACCCAGGGAGTTACCATTGGCCAGAAACTGAACTGGACTCGGCCCTATGAACACTCTGGTTACAAGAGCAGGTCAGAACTGGGAATTCTGTGACTAATTACTCATTTGCCGACTCCCCCAAAGGCTGCCCACATCTACAGAGCACAAGTCGAGAGTGAAATGGAAAACTCTCCACTTGCCTGGATTACGAAAGCTCTAACAAAGCTCAAGAAACTCGACACCATCCAGGACAAAGCAGCTTGCTCGATTGATTTGATGTATTAGAGTCTGTTGGTGCGTGATCTCGGACTTTTGTATCTTGGCACTATGTCCACAAACATTCACTCCATAGTCACCGATACCGTGTGGGAGCAGTATGCTGCATCTACAAGATACACTGCAGGAACTCATCAAAGTTCCTCACATCGCACCTTCCAAACCCGTGACTCTACCGCCCAGCAGAACAAGGGAAGCAGATGCATGAAATTACAATCACCTTTCAAGTTTCCATTCAAATCATACAACAGGATCAAAACCCTGGAACTCCCTTCCTAATAGCGGCATGGTTATACCTACACCATATGGACTGCAATTAGGGATGGTGGCCTTATCAGCAAAGCCCACATCCCATGAAAAGAACAAAAGGAACCTAAGAAATAGGAGTATGTGGAGTCCATTCAGCCCATCGAACCTGCTCCAATAAGGTTACGGCTGATCTTCTATTAGAACTCCATTTTCCCACCTGATGCGCCTTCTCACCTTTGCCCCATCTCCCTCGATTCCCCTGATGTTCAAACATTCACAGCCTTCTGGGTGAGGAAATCTCTCCTCGTCGCTGAACTAAATGGCCGACCTCTTATCCCGATAATACCATCTCTTGTCTTTGACTTCTCAGCCAGGGGAGGGACTCTCTCAGTCTTTACCATCAAGCCTTCAGCGATGTGCTACTGCTTGTTATTGAATTGAAGCCCTGTCCCTTGGTCCAGGGAGGAAGGCTGAATGGTTATTTACTATGGTGACCAGGAGCACAGAAGTGCTTGGCGAATGGGATGCTTTTAGACGTGAAGCACTAGGATACTCTCGAAAAAACATCCAAGAGCAACCCTTGGATTTTTTTTGAGAGTATCCGAGTGCTTCACGTCGTTAGTGTACGCTTGACCTGGACCATTTGATGAGCAACATGACAGCTCAGTGACTATCACTGTGCTGTGCAGATACATGGATTTGGGCCTGTGTCTGTGGGAGTTTGCGCATTCTCCCCGTGCTTGTGTGGGTTTTCTCCGGGTGCTCCGGTTTCCTCCCACATCCCAAAGATGTGCTCTTAGGCTAATTGGCAAAACAAATTCTCCCTAAATTGTCTCAAATTTGGTTTTTAATCCATAGATCTATAAACATGGACAGGGATCGCGGGTAGAGGTGGGAACATCGAGGTGGTGGCGCGGGCTTGTTGGGCCGAAGGGCCTGTTTCCTGTGCTGTTTTGTTCTTTGTTCAGATCCCAAAAAAACAAAACAAAATCTGCATGAGTATAAATGTAACAATTTCTCAACAACCTGTCAGAAGTGATTTTCATTTCTGATCTTTATTCTCATTGATGGAAATGCAGCCAATGAAAGATTTCCAAATCTCTTTAGTAAAACCTGACTTCAGTCATAGTAACAAATGTATCTGGAGATGATGCCATCGAGGGTTGTGCTCAGAGCCGCGAGGATTAAAGACATTCCTCGCTCCTTTACTGAACACATGTTGGAAAGTACAGGGGGGTGAGCACAATGGCCTTTTATCATTGGAGTGTGGGTTCGAGGCCAAAGCAGATCACATTAGGCAAACCACATCCTGTGTTCCCAGCTGCAAGATCTGTGCATTAGGGAACTGGAATCAGGCCCCAACCAGGTACATGACCACATACACACACACATTGACCCATGACCTGGAAGAACACATCAACGGAAAGTGGCTGGGCTGCATTTTAGAACCACTTTGCATTCTCCAGCAGAGAAATCAGTAACTGCCATCCATAAAGCAATCACATAGACAACAAAAAATAATGATTTCCTGCCTGCAGCAAGATTAGATTGTCTATTAGATCACTACAGGACATGAAATAATTCCGTAAGATAATTTAACCCTTCTCAGTCAGCTTGTTTATATTACAATATACATTAACAATTTGAGAGCAGGAACTGAAGACAGTGTTGCTAAGTTTGCAGATGATACAAAGATATGTAGAGGGATGGGGAAGTATTGAGGAAGCAGGGTGATGCAGAAGGACTTGGACAGGTTTGGAGAGCGGGCAAAGAAGTGGCAGCTGGAATACAATGTGGAAAAGTGTGAGGTTCTGCACTTTGGGAGGAATGGAGGCAGAGACTATTTTCTAAATGCTTAGGAAATCAGAAACACAAAGGAACTGTTCAAGAGTCTCTTAAGGTTAATGTGCAGGTTCAGTTGGCAGTTAGGAAGGCATGTGGAGAGGGCTAGAATACAAGAGCAGGGATGGATTTCTGAGGCCGTATAAGGCTCTGATCAGACCCCGTTTGGAGTATGGAGAATAGTTTTGGAGCCATATCTAACGATGGATGTGCCGGCCTTGGAAAGGATCCAGAGGAGATTCACAAGAATGATCCCTGGAATGAAGACCTTGTCATATGAGGAACGGTTGAGGACTCTGAGTCTGTATTCGGAGTTTAGAAGGGATGAGAGAGGAGCTTATTGATACTTACAGGATACTGCGAGGCCTGGATAGAGTGATTGTGGAGAGGAAAAACTCGAACCAGAGGCACAACCTCAGGCTAAAGGGACGATCCTTTAAAACAGAGATGAGGAGGAATTTCTTCAGCCAGAGAGTGGGGAATCTGTGGAACTTTTTGCCACAGAAGGCTGTGGAGGCCGGGTCACAGATGTCTTTAAGACAGAGGTAGAGAGGTTCTTGATTAATAAGTACAAATAGAGGTCACCTCAGACAGTACAACAAAAGCAAAAACAAAATACTGCAGATGCTGCGATCTGAAATAAAAACTGAAAATGCTGGAAAATCTCAGCTATGACAAAAAGTCGTTTAGACTTGAAATATTGGCTCTATTCCCTCCACAGATGCGGAAATTTTCCAGCATTTCCTGTTTCCTTTGAAAGAGTATAAATTGTCACTTCCCCAGACTGTTGACATTCTTTGCAGTTTCCTGATGAGTGCAAGATGAAAAGCTTCAACAAGATGTTTGTTTCAGCTTCGTTCAAGTTCCACTTCAAATGTCAGGGAACGAGGACAAAAGGATAGAGTGAGCAACACAAGGGGTTGGAAAGGAAGGGGCAGCATTAGTGTAAAGTCTAAATAACTTCCTTAAAAAGCAGAGAGAAGGGCTGAATTAGTTCAAATTAAAGTTGCCCTGTTTTGTCATTCTGAGCCTTTGTGAGCTGTAATTGCACCTGTTCCTGTGTGATCACCTATGTAGCAAATTCCTGCCCCTTTCTTTATCCCTTTGAAATGTTAATAGCAGTTTTAATAACCACATGAAGCAGCTGGAGGCTATTGTGACTGGTTAAACTGGAAGAGGCAGGACTGTAAACACTTCCAAGACCTCATCCTTAACATGCAAAGCAATTTGTTATTTAATGATTGACTTTGCTGACTTGAGAAAGTAGTCCCACAACATAGCACAGTCTCAACTATCATCCAACTCAATGGGACAGGCAAATGTTTAAACCTGAGCTAATAAAGTGACTCATTATATTAGCAGAGAGAGAGGGAAAAAAAACATCTCAGAACAACCCAAATTCATCTTTAACCAACCTGAATGACAGCTCCATGAACAATAACAAATACTTTTTAAATGCTGTCTGGGAACTGAGCCTTACTAATAATACCTGTACATGAATGTTCAAGTGTATAATTAAAACTGGTTTTACACATATTGAATGCTGAAACTTGCTTCCCAGTTGGTGCAGGTAACAATTTAAACACTGCATCTGGGAAAATAATTTCCCCCCAGAATCCCTATGTTCTCCTCTGGAGAAAGTATAGCCTGACAGGGGAAAAGGGGGAAATAGGATCATCTATAATCACCTCACAGACTATAGGTGGATAGTTTAAAACAAGGTGGCCAACATAATGACAAAAATAACTAAAATCAGTGTTGAAAGAAAAGGAAACAACAGGCATGCAAATGAAAGTCTCAGATTTTTCACCCAGGAGAAACCCCCAAAAAATACAAATGGAAATATTACTTGCATGGTGGCACACTGGTTAGTACTGCTGCTTTACAGCACCAAGGACCTGGGGCAACACAGTGGCACAGTGGTTAGCGCTGCTGCCTCACAGCACCAGGGACCCTGGTTCAATTCCTGGCTTGGGTCAGTGTCTGTGCAGAGTCTGCCCATTTTCCCCATGTCTGCGTGGGTTTCCTCCCACAGTCTGAAACTAACAGGCACTGGAGTGTGGCAACTACAGGATTGTCACAGTAACTTCAATGCAAACCGACTTATGACACTAAAATAATTACATAAAATCCATGAAAAGATGTATTTGGTGAAGGAAGGTAGTCAGTACAGAACTGAAAACATTTCAAAGTCCAATTCAAAGTCTCAGTGAGACATTCCTGATTCAAGCTGACAACACCAATTTTAAATCCAACCAATTTATTTGATAGTAAATCCGCGAGCTTTCGACGCTATGCGCCTTCGTCAGGCAAATGCAGTGACGCATAGCGTCGAAAGCTCGCGGATTTACTATCAAATAAATTGGTTGGATTTAAAATTGGTGTTGTAAAACTTTACTGAGTTTACCCCAGTCCAACGCCGGCATCTCTACATCAAGCTGACAAGACAGACTTCCCACTTCCTATCTTGGGCTTGATCTACTTGATCCATGCTGATTGGATAGCTCCTCCTTCAAGGCTTGATCTTATTTGCATCAGCTGGGATCGGGAATTGGATATAAACAAAAACAGGACAAAAGGCTTTGGTTACACCACAGGAGGTCTTCATTCTGTTTGCTGGACTTTCTGAGGTCACGTCCCCTGTCCTGCAGGGAGGCCACACTGATTCTGTGCACCCCGAGTCAATGAAAATGATTAAGGATAACCTTTACAAGGATGTCTCCTGCTGTAGTAAAAACTGATTCCAATGATTATCACAGATGGACTTGCTCCCTCTTTGTTTGGAGAGATGAGTTTTGGAGGCATTCTTGTGGTCTTGGGTCACAGTGCACTGATTCAAAAGGGGCTCCTTTTGAGAGACTCGTGACTTGCTTAACCACGAGTCGCTTTGTACTGGAATATTTCAGCTGAAAAGTCATCAGCTCCCAGTGACTCGCCCAGAGAAAGATGCTTTGTGACCTCTGCTATTGGTTTAGGAGATTGTTGTGGTTCTCTGCCCAGTGAGGGAATCTTGGCTGTGTTCTAGGAGCTGCCTGCTCTCTGCGGAGAGGAAGGGTTGGTTTAGGGCCCATACACTGAACATGAACCATCTACCAGTCTTCAGGTCACTGTCACCAGTAACAGCTCATGCCTCAGTAGCCGTTTTTGCCCAAACTTGTTTCTTTATCTTCCTTAGTTTGCCTGCAGTGTATTTTGTACAATGTTATCTGACCTTCCTTGCGAGTAATTCCTTGTCTGATACGCAAGTTCTGAGGGGGTTCAGCAAGGACAGAATGCACACAGTTTGGCTATTGTTGTTGAAAGTGTCTTGGTTTCTGTTTGATGAGTCGATGATACAATACCACGATACAAGTAACATCCTTTAGCTTTTCCCCACAAATCTCCTATAGTACTACTGTCCTCCAGAGAGAGGCCTGTGATTGGTTTGTGCTCCCGTTTCCTCTCTCTTGGTCACGTCTTTAAGAACAGTTACATCCAGCTTCCTTTGTCGGTTGAGTCTGCCAGAAGCCAATGATCAGAGCAGCATCCTGCGTCTCAAGGCTGAGATAGGGCACGTGTCTAGAACACTGTGGTCCAACCTGTGTCACTGAGAGAGCCTGGGGTGTTTTCAGTTTTGCTGAAACCATGTGACAATTAAGTTAAACTCACAGAGAAGAAATTGTCCATTGGAATTTTCTTGCCAATACCACGGAGTGATGGCAGTTCCTCTCCATGTGTAACACTGTGACCACACAGGAATTTACATCACTGAGAATAGTCCATGGCTTCGAGTTAAAGTAATCAGTATCATCATTCTCACAGGTACATGAAGGGAAAGGTCCAGGGGAATATGGGCCAAATGCAGGCAAATGGGACTACAACGGTTTAGGAATAGCATGGATGAGAAGGGCCGAAGGGCCTGTTTCTGTGTCATCTGTCTCTGACTCCAAATAACTCTTCAGAGTCAGAGAGACACAGCACGGATCCAACTGTCATCATAGAACGCTTCTGAGAGTCACTTTTAGGGTTTAACATTTAGATTGCTACATGCCAGGGATTGGCACATCTTCAGTACAGAACCACAAGTCAATCGCTGGTCCCAAGAGGAGAGACAATCTCATGAGTTAATTCAGATTGAACAGCAAAGCCAGTCCCGATTGTCGAGGCTGAGCTTTGGACTTGTTAACATCATGAGAAATATAGCCTGCACTAATGTCAAGATAAACCTCATTTTGCTGAGAGTGACTCTGTCAATGTTGAAATGGTCAATCACTCTGGCCAGGAGGGCTAGGTTTGGATTTTCTTTAAGATTGCTGTTGAGAAGTGTTTGAACGTCCCATAAACCAAGCTTCAGATAATAACTGGTGTCTTATTCTTTACAGTTTGAGCAGAGGGACTGGTTAACCAGTCTGGAATGGAGATGTGACAGATTTAGGGACAGGGATAGGATTCCTTTCCTTCCCCTTCTGCAAAGTGAGGGGAGCAGCAGCATACGGGAGGTCTGCTCTGTAACAGTCCACGGATTGGAGATGGTGGAAAAGTGACCATTACTGAAGATCCACGTGTACAGGATGTTGACATAACCTTCCTGTCACCACAGAACTTGCCATATCTGCTGTTTTGGGTAAATAGCCGCTGAGTAACATGCATTGAGCTTATGGGAGTGGGTAATTTGTACAGAAGGTTCCACACAAACATGGGAAGGTGATTAGTGTCACCCACTCCTTTCACAACAGCAATCTGGTCATCACAGTGAAAAGTGGGATGTCATTGGATGTCTTTCTTGTCGACAACAACACGAAGAAAGATGGATCGTATCTCCATCTGTTTTCCAGATACTTCTCAACTCTGAGCAAAAAGAGAAAATACTGGAAAAGTCTCAGCAGGTCCGGCAGCATCTGCTGTTTCAAGTCCAGCTGATCATTTGACAAAGCTTTGAGAAAAGGTCATCTGGACTCAAAGTGTCAGCTCTTTTCCCTCCTTCCAGATGCTGCCAGACCTGCTGAGATGTTCCAGCATTTTCTCTTTTGGTTTCAAAGTCCAGTGTCCGCAGTAATTTGCTTTTATCCACTTCTCAACTATGGTCCAGTGTGCATTCAAAGGTCTCAACACAGGAATATTAATTCCATTCAAACAGCAAACTCTTCAACTTGCAAAGGCCCACGGCTTGTACAAAGGTTAACGAACAGCGACCGTATGAACTCCTGTCCATGGACAACTGCACCTTCAACAGCTCAGACTCCCACAGGACATGCAGCTGATTGCTTTAATCCTGGCCTCAAAACCCTCTGGCCTGTTACGTATGAAGTCAGAGATCTTACATCAACCCACTTCTGGCCACAGATCCATGGGTACCATCAATAACAGCACGTTCCATTCAGTGGGGGGGTGTCCACTATTACACTGGATGACAAAATCATTAGCTGCCAAAAGCAAGCTCAGTGCTTGGCAGGCTCACTCTGACCTTCACACAGACTTTGTCTCAGAATAAAAGATCAAAGTCTATCAGAGAGTGGTTCTTACATCACTTAGTTACGGGTGAGAGACTTGGATAGTTGACCAGCGTCACATAAAACTACAAGTATTTATCTTCGATATGCAAGATCTATTTGGAACATTAGCTGAACAAGCCCAAGTCCCCAATATTGAGGATGTGTACCCAGCCTTGAGAGCATGGTGAGAACTCAGCATCACTGGGTTGGTCACGTGCTTCATAGGGGAATCCCTCAGAGCGAAGGCAGTATTGTCAGCTGAGAAAAGAAAAAATACTGCAGGACATCCCAAACTTAGACACAGATACAATCGGAAAGGCAACCTCTGGGCTTGCAAACTGGACCCCAACATATGGCAGGAAACAACCTCAGATAAACCAAAATGTTCAAGTCTCTAATCATCAAGCGATTGAAATTTGATTAAAGACTTGTCCTTTAGGGAAGGAAATCTGCCACAATAACCCCATCTGGCCTACATGTGACTCCAGAACCTCAGTAATGTGGTTGACTCTCAACTGCTTTTGGGCACCTCGGGATGGGCAATAAATGCTGGCCAGCCAGTAATGCCCACGTCGCACAAATGAATAAACTTGGAGGATAAAGTCAAGCATCTTCAGATCAACGAGGACAGTGTCAAAGGCAATGCCTCCATATGCATCATTTCCAATCGGTTATACAAGTTGAGACTTGGCTTAACACACGCAGGAGACTTCAACCAGTGACTGTTAAGTGGTACTTCAAAAAAATTACCCATCCAAAATGAGAGAAAAATCCACCGCAAAACAACATTTAACAGACAGGGACAGTTTTAATCTTTAAAATTTTGAAAACTTTCCTCAGTAACCAAACACGATCTCAGAATGGGCAATATTACATATTGCAAATTAAGACAGCAAGCCCGGAAGGTTTTGAGTTTCAGAAAGTACCCAAGTGTACACAGACACAAGAATAAACATTTTAATTAACACTGGGGGACCACTTAAAGACAGCCTGGGCAGGATACAAGCAGTAAAGTTTTAAACAGTGGAAGATGGGGAAGCCAGGAGAACAGCGGAATAGTTGAGTTTGATAAAGATTTGAACAAGGGTTTTCGCAGAATGGCTGAGACTGGGAGTGAAGAGTGATATTGTAGAGAGAGAAGCAAACAGTCCTTGAGATAAACTATGGGGTTCGAGTAAAATACTTCACTGATAGAGGAGACAGTGGCCTAGTGATATTTCTCATTAGATTATTAATCCAGCACCTCAGCTAACATTCGGAAACTGGAGTTCAAATCTGTCACAGCAGATAATGGAATCTGCATTCAACGAAAACAACATCTGGAATTAAGAATCTAATGATAACCACGGAACCAGTCGATTGTTGGGAAAAACCCCAACTGGTTCACCAATGTCCTTCAGGAAAGGAAATTTGCCGTCCTTACCAGGTCTGGCCTACGTGCGACTGCAGAGCCTCAGCAACGTAGTTGACTCTCAACTGCCCTCCAAGGTAAATTAGGGATGAGCAATAAATGCTGGCCCAGCCAGCAACATCCACATCCCACAAATTAATAAGAAATTCTAGATACTGAGAGGGGTCAAAGAACAATGAAATCTCATGGGATCCAGGGCAAAGTATCTAAATGGATACAAAATTGACTTCTTGATAGAAGCCAGAGGGTGGTTGTAGAGAGTTGTTTTTCAAACTGGAGGCCTGTAACCAGCGATGTGCCTCAGGGATCAGTGCTGGGCCCACTGTTATTTGTCATTTCTATTAATGATTTGGATGAGAACATAGAAGGCATGGTTAATAAGTTTGCAGATGACACCAAGATCGGTAGCATAGTGGACAGTGAAGGTTAACTCCGATTGCAACAGGATCTTGATCAATTGGGCCAGTGCGCTGACGAATGGCAGATGGAGTTTAATTTAGACTAATGTGAGGTGATGCATTTTGGCTGACTGAACCAGGGCAGGACTTACTCAGTTAATGGTAGGGTGTTGGGGAGAGTTACAGAATAAAAAGATCTAGGGGCACATGTTCGTGGCTTCTTGAAAGTGGAGTCACAAGTGGACAGAGTGGTGAAGAAGGTATTCAGCATGCTTGGTTTCATTGGTCAGAACACTGGATACAGGAGTTGGGACATCTTGAAGATGTATAAGACATTGGTAAGGCCACACTTGGAATACTGCGTGCAATTCTAGTCACCCTATTATAGAAAGGATATTCTTCAACTAGAAAGAGTGCAGAAGAGATTTACTAGGATGCTACCGGGATTTAATGGATTGAGTTATAAGGAGAGACTGGATAGACTGGGACATTTTTCTCTGGAGTGTAGGAGGCTGAGGGATGACCTTATAGAGGTCTATAAAATAATGAGGAGCATAGACAAGATAGATAGTCAATATCTTTTTCCAAAGGTAGGGGAGTCTAAAATGAGAGGGCATAGGTTTAAGGTGAGGGGAGAAATACAAGAGGGTCCAGAGGGGCAATGTTTTCATACAGAGTGGTGAGTGTCTGGGACAAGCTGCCAGAGGTAGTAGTAGAGGCGGGTACAATTTTATCTTTAAAAAATATTTAGATAGTTACATAGAGACAATGGGTATAGAGGGATATAAGCCAAATGCAGGTAATTGGGATTAGTTTGGGGGTTTAAAAAAGGGCAGCATGGAGTAGTTGGGCTGAAGGGCCTGTTTCCATGCTGTAAACATCTGTAACAAAGAAAATTACAGTATATGAACAGGCCCTTCAGCCTTCCAAGCCTGCACCAATCATACTGCCTGACTTCCAGGGACCATATCCCTTTATTTCCATCCTATTCATGTATTTATCAAGACACCTCTTAAAAGTTACTATCTTTTCACTTTGACTACCTCCCCCAGCAGGGAACTCCAAGGGAAAAATAAAAAGCAGGCTACTTTTGCTCTCTCCCTCTACACTAAAAAAATCAATTTCACCTCCAGTCATGAGCCACAATACCAAACCTGAGTACTAAATCTGCTTTTAACCAAATTTTTCTCCTGTTCTGTGCGAAGGGAAAATAGTCACCTCAATATTTCTAATTTTCTTGAATTGCAAATCACCTGTCACAGCTGAAACAGCGCAGTGAGTGAGGAAGGGTGTGTCAAATACACATTGAAACTGTGCCATTGCAAAGCAAGAGCTAAACTGGGCTACTTCATACAGACATCTACCATTCAGATACATTAACTATGCATGTCAGAGGCAGGGTTACAGCCAGTGCAACCTTGATGTGACAGTGTAAATAAAGCATTACACCACGTCAAAAATATGCTGGTTTTAATCCACAAAGATTAAATAATCTTTTCATAATACAGTGCCGCATTGTTACCAAGCCCAGAATACATGAAAAATAACCATTAGCAGGCATTCCTACGTTGCCCTGTTCAAGCATGTTCTGAACAATGCTAACACAGGGGAATGAAAGGAACTCTTGTATGTACATTTATACTACAAAGCCACACTGGAAAGTTGCATCAAGCATCCAGTCTTCTCTCCCCTGCTGGCCAAACTACCTCATTTATGCAGCTTGGTATTTCTACCCACAGGAAAGAAAGAATGATAACTGCTGTGCCAATTGTTCAATGGGCAGTCTGATTCTTCAAGGCCTATGTAGGCAAGTTTTTTTTTAAAAAAAGGCACATATAACGTTGGTGTGTATTTGCACATAAACCACACGGACAGCTGTTTAGCCACAAGCAACTTCCAAGAAATCCATTTTGACATTGGAATTGACCCTGTAATCTCAGGACAAAGTTCCCGGACTTGCGTTTGCTGATTGAGGAAATGAAAGATGCAAATTCCACAAAACTGGAGGCTTCATTTCTTCCAGATCCATGAAAATGTCTTTGATGGTAAGACACCACCTCTATATCCCATTCAGATTTCCAATGTGTTTGCTGTAGTTCAATTTGAGCACAATGGAATAAATTTCCTTTTACATCTCAATGGGCTCCACCCAGCCCTAAAATTCACCTTTGAAATGGAGCAAATACAAACTGCCTTTCCTTGGTGTACTAGTTGCACAGTGGTTAGCACTGCTGCCTCACAGCACCAGGAACTCAGGTTCAATTTCAGCATTGGGTCATTGCTTGTGTGAAGTCTCACATTCCCCCCATAGTCTGAAAGGTTAGGTGCATTAGCCATGCTAAATTTTCTTCTCAGCATACCCGAAGAGGGGCCAGAGTGTGGCAACTGGGGGATTTTCACAGTAACTTCATTGCAGTGTTAATGTAAGCCTCCTCACAGTATTAATAAATAAACTTTACTTTTAAGAGATCCTCTGAGTGTTCATACTGGCACACTACTTTGACAAAGGGTCATCTAGTCTTGAAATGTCAGCTCTTTTCTCTCCTTACAGATGCTGCCAGACTTGCTGAGATTTTCCAGTATTTTCTCTTTCAGATTCCAACATCTGCAGTAATTTGCTTTTATCCAGACTGCTCACAGAGTTGATTAGTTAAATACAGCAGCAAATTACATTATCAAGTCCACATTGGTTCAAAACTGCCAATATGACAATACTTGCCAGGCTGCAAGCAGTGCATTAAGATTTAATAATTACACTAATGCACAGGGAACAATAACAATTTTAAAAAGTTTATTAGTCACAAGTTGACTTATTATTTAAACACTGGTGCTGGTTAGATGCATTGGCCATGCTGAATTCTGCCTCAGTGTACCCAAACAGGCGCCAGTGTGGTGCGACAAGACGATTTTCACAGTAATTTCACTGCCATGTTAACATAAGCCTACTTGTGACACAAATATATAAACTTTAAACTGCAATAAACTTACTATGAAAATCCCCTAGTCGCCACATTCCGGCAACTTTTCAGGTGCATTGAGGGACAATTTAGCACAGCCAATCCATGTAACCAGCACGTCTTTCAGACTGTGGGGCAAAACCTACACAGACACGGGGAGAACATGCAGATTCCATGCAGTGATCCAAGCCAGGAATTGAGCCCAGGTCCACTGCTGTGAGGCAGTGCTAAAGTAACTTAAAACATATTTATTAAGAATTGAAAAGGCATTTAGCTTAAGACAACCAGGCAGATGGCATTAAAATATATTCCAAATTGGATCGTGTCCTTGGTGGAGATAGATTTTCATAAACTGCAGAACGTCTCAAAATACACTACAACCAACTAAATATTTTCAAAGTACAACCATCACTGACATGTGGGTAACACGGTCGGCAATTTGGATGCTGCAAGCTCCTACAAACAGTGATAACGACTTTGAGAGATGTTGAGGTATAAATAAAAGGAGGACTCCTCACAGCTCTCCTGTTCAATCGGGCAAACTGCCTTGGAATCCTTGGCTTCCACCTGAAGTAGTAAACTGAACCTGGGTTTGACCCACACAAATGATGCAGCATTCCTCCTGTGCTGCACTGGAATGGTGGCTTAAGTTTTGTGCTCGACTCTCTGGAGGGAGAAGGAAGTGTGAGACTGGCGCTGACTTCGCCACAGCTGAGACTCAGAAACATGAAGGCAGTTTTCTTTAGAAAAACCAAGGGAGTTGTTTGTTACATCTGTTGCTCGAACTTCACTGGGGGAATCCAAATCAGGAAATGTTCCATTTGCTATGCTATGATTTTTTTAAATGTTCATTGAGAAATAAGGGCCAGAAACCTAAAATGCAATTGCAGAGAACTTCAAGCTGTTTTCAGCTGGCACAGTGGTTAATATTGCTGCCTCACAGCACCAGGGGCCCAGATTCGATTCCAGCCTCAAGTGACTGTCAGTATGGAGTCTACACAATCTCAGCACCTTGCGCGGGTTTAGTCCCACACTCTAAAGATGTGCGGCTTAGGTGGATTGGCAATGCTAAGTTGCCCCTTAGCGTCAGGGGACCAGCTAGGGTAAATGCATGGGGGTCAGGGGAATAGAACCTGGGTGGGATTGTGATCTGTAAAGATGGGACAAATAGCCTCGTTGGACACTGTAGGGATTCTATGCAAACTTCATACTTGAAGTTTGAAATGATACTTGGGTATCATTTTCCACCTGAAATCTCATTTCACCTCCTTCAGTTCCTGTTTCATTTTCGAAAATTGGTAACAATCGAGGACACGCGACACTGTACTAGTTAAAAAGTTATTCGAACTAAAGGAATGTGGTGGCTCAGTGGAACTTCTCCCCTTCAATAAACATGATGCTGTATTCCAGAGCAACCCAGGGAGGGACCCAACTCACTCCTTGCAGCAATGGGAGGCAGCCTTAAATTGAGAGCACATTTACTAGATTCATTATTTCACAGGTATCCGATGTAGTTAGTTCTTTAAACATCACACTACGGTGCAGCCAAGTGAATAGCCGTCATCAGGAGTTAAGTGAAAATGTTTTAATTTTTCAGCAACAGTGGAGGTCAGATTATCAATTTCACTGGAAATGTTTTTTTTTAAAACTCCATTTTGCAAAATCCAAAACCCAAATCTACAAAGCAACAGCTGAATGGGGAATACACCAATTCATTTGACAAACAAGATAGTTAGCATTAGGCACTTGGCTTAGCAGATTTTACTGGCAAAATGGATTTAATACAAAAGGCCATTACATTTGCCACTACTGAATTGTAATGAGTGATGCACGGTAAGTGTGATGTAAAGTTTGTAAGTGCTGAAGAAATGTATCCTGCTGTCAGACCCCACCCCCACCATTGATTTTGTTTCTGGTGTTAAGACTCAGTACTGAGAGATGGCCAGTGACTGCAGTTACTGTCCGAACTTCACAAACCAACAGTCCCAGGAAATAGAATAGAATGGCCATTCAGCCCATTGCATCTGCAATGACTCTCCGATAGAGCATCTTACCCAGATCCTATCCCTTTAACCCCACCCATTTACTGTGGCCAACCCACTGCACATTTTTGGACTTTGAGGGGAAACTGGAGCAAACCCATGCAGACACAGGGAGAACGTGCAGACTCCACACCGAGTCACCCAAGGCTGGAATCGAGCCCGGGTCCCTGGTGTTGTCAAGCAGCAGTGCTAACCACTGTGCCACTCTGGAGATCAAATCATACATTCAGAGATTGAACCACATGTTCAGCGATCATCAAATTCACCCTGCATGGAAAAGATCCATCATTTGAAAAGTTTAGTTTACATCACAGACATCTGTCCCAGACTTGCTGAAGATCTACTGTGATAGGTAGTAGCTGTTGTTAGTAAACAGTTTTTGAACTTAAGGTTTGTCCAGCAGTGAGCATGCCCCTGATCTTAGATGTGAAATTACTCAGGTCCTCTTAAGCAACCACGTGTACAAAAGATATCTGATTAGTTTTTTTGGGTGGCCAACTTTGCACTATTTTAATAGCAACCGTTTACACAAGTTGTTTGCTCAACTTTTCGCTCTGAAAGTTGCACAATACATTTTTAAGAAACAGAGCAACCATTAAAAACTGGAGTTCACACAATACTCTCATCAGTTTACTCATTCTTAAACACAACGCTGGTTCAAGCGAGGAGGATAATGAGGGTAACCCATAATTAAACTTTATTAAAGATCCAAGAATGTTATGCAGGTATGATCCTTGCTAATTCAGCCATGTAGTACTGCCAGGTCAGGTAACATCTCTTTAAAACAAGTTAAGGGAAATCTGAAAGGCTTCGCATTTTCTTACAGACTTCCAAAGAGCTTGTTTAAAAAAAAAAATCACACCCTTTCACATATTATATTGTATGTTACAGACAGGCACACCAAGCTTTTCAACATTTCTGATATGGATCTGAGGCTGCAACTTTTACACGGGAAATTTGGCAGATAACAGATTGAGAAGTTTTGGCACCGACATTTACTCTGTTCAGCTCTATAGAAATTTAGTATAAAGGACTTCTCCCCCCCCCACCCCCACTCCCCCCCCTCCCCCAAACACACACACAATAAGGTCAATAGAAGATGGAATGCATTTCACAGGTAACTACTGAAGCCAAGTCGATTGCATTTTTAAGAGGCAGGTTGGATAAGCAACTAGGAAGGAAGGAAACAAATATTAAAAAGTTAACAGGTAAAGTGCAGTGGATAGTTCAGATCAGCAGATTAGTACCAGCAGAAGCATGATGGGCTGAGTGGCCTCCACCTGCACCCAGATCCCCAATTCTATGACTGTCTGAAACATTATGTGCCCCTTCTCATCTGACACAATGACACCAATCTAAACAATGTATGCACAATTATCTACAAATCACTCTGCTTTATTTTGTTTGATGCAGTTTATGAAGAGAGATCCAGTTATAATAACTCTTCTGGCACTGGGTAATCATATAGGCGGCAATGTTTAAAATATTTTTAAAAAATATTTGATGAGTTCCAACGTAAAGCGCTTCAGACACAACTGAGCACTAATCAACTTAAATATCAGCTCTAACATTTCTAGTTTTTGATATTTTATATATATTTATATAATATAGGTTTAATTTTAGTTAACACAGCTACAAACTTTAAAACCTAAACAAAGGAACCCAGTCCCTTTTGGTTTCACAAGTTTTTTTTTTCTTATGCTGTAGCCTCGTGCCAAATGAAGAGTGTTTGGTATGCCCATTGCCACATTTCCTCTCTTCAGAGTGAGTATCAGAAATGTGGATCACTGCATATCACTATTTCAAAAAGGAAGCAACATACATAGTTAAATCAGGCTTGCTGTCCTTTTAAACACCAGCCCCCCACCTCCCCCCCCCCACCACAGAAAAAAAAATCTCACCGAATGTAATAATCCTCTACCACAGCCCACCCCTGGACACTACAATGAAGGCTTGTTTTAAAAAAAAGACGACAACACTAACATCATTCTCTAGCCCCACTTCCTTAAGGTGAACCTATGTTAAAAAATCATTAAATCAATAGTGCTAACCACTGCAATCTAGTGGCCATGAAAGCTGCTTTCTTTAAATGGATGCAGTCGTTCCTCTTAGCCAAAGCATCAAGCCACCTGGCGTTCTACAGACACGGATAGAGGCAATCCAATGCAACGGATGCGAATAAAGCCAAGAGGAGTTTGCCAAGTGCCTGTCGGGTGTGGCAGACAGGCTCTTCCCCCAACCCGCCTCCACTTTGCCCCTTTTCTGTTTGTAAGGAAATGGTACATTGCTTTGAAATGTAGGATGGTTGACAGACATTAAACCGAGCTCTCCCAGGAAAGTCAGCGTACCAGTGAGCAAAAGCTGATCCCAGGAGTCAAGAGGGCAGAAGCCTAGTCACGTCAGACAGTCAAAATGATTTAAAGATGAGCAAGGAAAAAAAAAAGCAGCAAGAACCATTGGAACGAGTGTGTTAGTCTATCGAACAGTCACTCCCAGTTTCTCCAGCACCCGCACTCCCTTCTCCTGATACTCCTGCCGGGTTAGCCAGAAGCTATCCTTGTCTTTCATGATATCCGCCAGGACAGCCCCTCCCAAAAACACCATGTGCTTGCGCCGAGGTGGGTCTTCAATGCGAATCTTGAATTTCTATACATGAGGAACAAAAAAAAAACCAAATGTCAGAAACAGCCACATTGTAAAGTGAATTTTATAAACAAGGTTTAAATAAAGAACAGTACAGCACAGGAACAGGCCCTTTGATCCTCCAACCCTGTGCCGATCACTTTACCCCATCCAGATCAATCACCTGTATCCCTCTATTCCCAATTTACTCATATGCATATTAAGCTAAGTCTTAAATGTGAATCACATATCTGCCTCAAAACCCTCACTTGTTGCTGCATTCCAGGCCCCCACCACCTTCTGTGTAAAAACAACAAAGAAAATTACAGCACAGAAACAAGCCCTTCACCCCCCTCGAAGCCTGCACCAACTGAACTAAAATCCCTTCCCCTCCCAGGGACCAGATCCCTCTATTCCTATCTCATTCATGAGCTTGTCAAGACGCCCCTTAAAACTCACTACCGTATCCGCTTCCACTACCTCCCCCAGCAACGAGTTCCAGCCACCCACCACTCAAAAAGAATCTACCTCGTACACTCTTAAATCTTGCCCCTCGCACTTTAAACCTGTGCCCCCGTATAATTGACTCTTACACCCCAGGAAAAAGCTTCTAATAATCCACTCTATCCATGCCTCTCAATTTTGCAGACTTCTGTCAGGTCTCTCCTCAACCTCCATTGCTCCAGTGAGAACAAACCAAGTTTCTCCAATCTCTCCTCATAGCTAATGCCTTCCATACCAGGCAACATCCCGGTAAATCTTTTCTGTACCCTCTCTAAAGCCTCCACATCCTTCTGACAACGTGGTGATCAGAACACTCTATTCCGAGTACGGTTCACTAAGGCTCCATAGACCATCAACGTGATTTGCCAATTTTCAAGCTTTCATTTTTAAGAAATTTTTAAAACTTCCCCCGCACATCTCCACCTTTCTCCCCTTATCTTGAACTTATGCCCCCTTGTAATTGTCATTTTTGCTCAGGGAAAAAGCTTTGAACTGTTCAGCTGATCTACACCTCAATTTTATAAACTTCTATCAGGTCTCCCCTCAGCTTCTGTCTTTCCAGGGAGAACAATCCCAGTTTATTCAATCTTTCCTCACAGCTAATAACCTCCGTACCAGGCAACATCCTAATAAATCTGTTCTGTACTCCCTCCAAATCCTCCACATTCTTTAATTTCTCCCTCCAGACAAGATGTTCAGTCACTTCAATTAACTCTTTCAATACAAGTGGCTAAAGGATTCCAATGTCTGCTCCCACCTTTAGCAAAGTTTGTGGCAATTATTTTGCAGTCTGTGGGATGGTACGTCCACATTTAACTCAGCTTTGTCAGTTGCATCATTTTAAAGCAGATTATGCTCCAAAACATTCTAACGGGCACAGAGTCACATCTCAGCTTCGCATAACAGCAAAGATATCTCAAAAAGCAGCTTCTGCACAACTCTCAACAGCTGAGGAAATCTTCAGTCTCTGAACCATGTCACTCAGGAGAAACACAGCATTGAATCAGCCAAGCTCCCAACTCTCAGTAACCTCCACAGTAGGGAGGAGAGTAGGGGGGGAATCAGGTTCAGCTCACAAACATTCCCTATCGTAGGTCACCTACGCAGAGTGTTCACTTTACCCCATGGAATTGTATCAAAACACAAAGGCAATGAGTAAAGCAAGTTGATTTTAAAAAACCTATTTAGGAAATTGTTTCATATTCTCCAAAAGATTTTCCCCATTCTGGTGTTGATCAAGGAACTATCTCCCTTTTTATTTGTCTCTCTCACCCTCACAGCCACCAGTTCTGTAATCTTCATCACACACACCTGCCTTGCTTAATGGCAACCAGAAAACAATATCTCTGACAATTCAACACTTTAGCATTATATCCAAGTGGAGATTAAACCTGAGACTAAACCCACAGCTTTCACAGTCCCAGACAGACCCTATGCAGTGATACACTGGGTGGGGGAGGGTAGCTGTATGGTGTGTCTTAAGAGACCCACATGGCAGGAGTAAAGAGAACCAGCCAGAGGAAGGGACTATTAAAATTACATTCATTTTTGGAGCTGCTCTTAAGATGGGCATTTATCAGCCATGCCACACCACCCTCAAGTAAGCAGGCTTCCTGGTCACTTCAGAGGGTAATTATTACAGTGGACTGGAATCTCGGAAGCACCCAGACGAGGCAATGATGCCCAATATCCTCCTCTACAACAGCAGGGATTCAGACTCCCAAAAGTGCAGATGGCCATTTGGCCCATTGAGCAAGCACTAACAGTCCCACCCAGATCCAATCCCAGTAGCCCTCCTAATCCCTCGACACTAAGGGGCAAATTATTGTGGCCAATCCATCTAACCTGCACATCTTTGGAGTGCAAGAAGAAACTGGAGCACCCGGAGGAAACCCACGCAGACAGGGGGAGGATGTGCAAACTCCACACAGACAGTAATCCAAGGTCAGAATTGAACCCGGGTCCCTGGCACTGTGAGGCAGCAGTGCTAATCACTGTGCCACAATGCTATTTAGTGTTTTTGCAACAAACCAATAAACACATGGTTGTTTACTACAACCGGATTTTAATATCCAGATTTTGTTTAAAGGGGAACTGAGCTGGAGTGAGGTGGTTAGTAATAAAGTTGCTGCTCCATCGTACCCCGTGCAGGACAGAGGCGATTCAGCCAGAGTGATTTGTACGGAACTGCCTGAACTCAGAGGCAATGCTACTGCAGGAGTTAATCCACAAGTTTCCCTACATGGTGAACAACTGAATACAGCCATACTATGTTACAAACATCACAGGCAATTTATAACCAGCAGCATTAGGCACCACGCATGAGAGAGAGGAGATTAAAGGGAATAAACAAAGGCAGGGACAGAGGGGGGAACGTTTTGAGAAGAGACTGCTTCGAGACAGAGAGAGTCAAGTGGCTGCACATATTAAAGAGAGAACTCGAGATGGGTGTGTAGGTTCAGTCTCTGCCATCCTGGGAAGAGGGGGGCATATTACTACTACAACCACCACCTGCATTTATATAGCATCTTTCACATCCCCAAGGTAGTTCACAGGAAAGGATATGGTCCTGGAAGGATAAGGGGTTTTAATTCAGTCAGGCAGCATGGTCAGTGCAGGCTTCGAGGGACCAAAAGGCCTGTTCCTGTGCCGTAATTTTCTTTGTTCTTCGAAAGCTCTCGGACAGAATCCGATATTGGGGAAATTGCCCAGAAACCTCGAGTTTAAGACAATACCTTGAAGGGGGAGCAAGTTTGAGGAAGGGAAGCTACCAATGGTAGAGTGCTGGAAATCAAAGGCCAAAACAGAGATCTGAAAGAGGTTCAGAGACGCGGCATTGGGAGATTGGAAAAAACAAAACTTGGAGCTGTCGCTGGGCTGGGAGTGAGTGATAGTCAGTGAGCTCAGGGGTAAAGGAACAAGTTAGGATATAGGCCTATTTTCTATGTCAAATTGTTCCTTAGTGTCTGAAGATTTGTAAATCAAGAGTAACAACAGGGTAAATACATGGGGTTATGATAAGAGTTGGTGCAGGCTCAATGGGCCGAGTGGCCACCCTCTATACTGTAGGGGTTCTAGGGAATGGGAATGGTCAAGTCTAGAGGTAATAAAATGGATGGATGCAAGGGTCACACCACAGGCTAAGTCAGGGTGGAGTCCGACGATGCTAGAGGTGAAATGCTCCTGTTGAGGGCTCAGGTGTGGGGTCAGAAACTCACCTCGGGTTCATGTACCAACCACAGTCTCAATAGGGGGGACAGTTTGTGTGACTGGGATTGACAACACCTCACTCTGGCTTTCCCAGTACTTAGCAGAAAGCTCCACTTACACAAAACTGGACGACAAATAAACAGTCTGATTATTCAGTGACAGTGGAGGAATCGACAGAGAGAGGTGGGGAGAGACAATAAAAAGCGATTTTGGATAATGTCACCAAGGACAGCAACTGGATGAACAGGAGAGGGAACCAGAGATAATGGTGCAGGAACAGCATGAGAAAGGGGAGAAAGAGTGGCCTCCGAGCAGAGGGGAGGGGAGCCTGAAGGGAGATGAGGGAAGAGGCTTTGATAGGGCTGAGGTTGGGGGAGCAGTGAGGATGAAGAGAGAAGTATCAGGAGCACCGAGGGGAGAAGGCGGGGATGTTTACCGTGGGGAAGGGAGGGAGAGGGGAAACACTGCTGCAACATTAGGTCAGGTTTCTCCGGATACTGGATTGAAATAAATCGAACTGTGTCACTTCACTAACACCAGGCTCTTACCCAGGACCCGAGTGGGGAAACGTAGAGAATATTTGTAACTGTAAAGCTGGACTTACAGAAAGTTTCTCAACATCTCCTTTCAGCACACGCTCAAGGTAAAGCTGTTTGAGTTCCCGTTCCAGGCGAGATGGTAAGCCAGGGTACATGGTGGAGCCACCAGACAGGACAATGTGCTTGTAGAACTCTGACCTGAGAGGGAGCAACAACCAGAGACAGCAATGAGTCACACGGGGAACGTGGAGAATTCTCACTGCCTAAAGTACAAACATACAGACTCAAACTCTGAGAAACTAAAGGGCAAACAGCTCGTCACAAAACACAAATCTCCAAAAACACGGCTTAGAATATCCAGATAGTGGCGAGGAATCAGTAAACACACTGTCCATTCCCCACACACTGATAAACTCATTCTCCATTCCACCCCCCCACCACATCAGCGAACCCGCTCCTCCCTCCACTCCCCACACACACCTGGTGTCAATGTCAGCTGCCTGGATTGTATTGAAAAGTAATTCCGCAACACCGACACCCTCAACGTTGATGAGATGAGGCTGGAACAAGGCCTCTGCTGCCTCAAACCGTTCTCCACCAACTTTTATAACACGGCCATCTGGAAGCTGCAAATACACAGACTTCAGCAACTCAAAAACAGCGACGAGGTACACACACACACACAAATATCAAAATACAACCTAACTGTTAACCAAATACAGACCCTGATCAAAAGAAAACTGGTCCATCAAAAAGGGATTCAGACGCATAGGTGTGTTTTCAGCACTGACTGGTTCCATGGAGTTTCACAGTTACTTGCAACAGATTGGAGAGGAAGTCTTGGTGGATATGAGAGAGAGAGAGAGAGAGAGAGAGAGAGAGGTTGGAGAGAGAGGGGTGATGGTTGTGGGGAGGGTTGGAGAAAGAGAAAGACGGGGGGGTTGTAGAGAGAGGAAGAGACAGAGGGGGCTGTAGGGAGAGAGAGAAACAGAGGGGAGGGTTATAGAGAGAGAAAGGAGGGTTACAGAGAGGTTGGAGAGAATTTGAATAGCTAGAGGAAGGAGTTTTTTTTGGGAGGGGCATTGCAAAGCAGGAGGATAGCAGATAGACAGAAATTATCTGGGGAGGAGTTACATGCATGCAGCATGAACAGTGACTCTCTCTACTTCTTGCTGATGAGCAAACAAATCAAGAACACATTCACACTTTCAGAATGGAGTGATTTCAGATTCTGGATCTAACTGGAGATTCCAGCAATACGCACCGTGTATGATTCCACCAAGACAGTTGTTTCCAGTGCTAGTTTCTGCTCCTGTTCAATGTTGTATCCCACATAGCACAACTTCTCCTTCATCATGCGAACGGTCTCAAAATCAGCCGAGTGGTTGAAGGCGTAACCACGCAGGAGCAGCAGCTGTCGAGATATAGATGGTTCAGTATGGGCTAACAATCACTGCACAGCAAGATACACACTTCACTTTCAAATCACACACTCCAATTCAGATCACTAACGTTCATATCCAAACTGAAACATCCACAAAGACATTCTCATCAATGACATATAAACTGTTAGAATCTCGACAGAACGCTAAAACACACAAAAACTTGACAATGGGGAAGGTGAAAAATGGTTTTGAAACTTGGTTCCATTAAGTTTCTAAATTTGGACATTTTGACAATTCACTGTGTGAGCCGTCAACAGTATCACAACCTGGGTACAAATAACAAATCTTCCCAACTTTGAGCATTACCTTAACCCTTTGATGGGCCTTTTCTACAACTGTCTGATTCAAGAACATTAATAGAATCCAACAATACAGGAAGCAACCAATCAGCCCATCGTGTCTGTACCAACCACAATCCCACCCAGGCCCTATTCCCGTAATTCCACACATTTAGTCTACTAATCCCCCTCACATTATGGCCAATCCACCTAACCCACACATCTTTGGACTTGGGAGTAACTCACGCAGACCTGGGGAGAGTGTGCAGACTCCACACAGAACAGTGACCCAAGATGGGGATTGAACCCGGGTCCCTGGCGCTGTGAGGCAGTTCAGCGATTCCCAACAAGGAATTCGCATCATGGCCAAACCATCAAGACAATTCATTGGTATTGTAATAGTCAGCAGCACAGCAATTGCTTTGTGCACAGCTCAACCCCCAGCAGGGAGGGGGAAGATTGGTCACCAGCAGAAATACAATCTGGCCAGGATACCAGGAGAATACAGCCCGATCCTCTCAGAAGAAACAAACACATCATCACAAAATAGCGTGAAAAACGTCACAAGAATTCTGAGACCCTCAGCCTGGGTTACAAGCTCCAGTCACGATGTGGGCCTTGAAATCAGATTTGAGTGTGGCAGCTATTCAGGTAACTGCAGGAGACTAACTCTGGTCAGTTAGAACATATAGAACATAGAACATTACAGCACAGAACAGGCCCTTCAGCCTTCGATGTTGTGCCGACCAAAATAAAAAGCAATGCCCCTCCAAACTAAACCATTCCCTTCTCTTCCATATACTTATCAATTAACCTCTTAAACGCCACCAAACTTGGCGCATCTACAACAGCTGCAGGCAGGGCATTCCACTCCCTAATCACTCTTTGAGTAAAGAACCTACCTCTGATATCCGTCCTATAACTCATACCCCTTAATTTAAAGCTGTGTCCCCTCGTGCTAGCTTAGCAGAAATACTTTGAGAGTCCGATTTTAATATCTTCAATTCTCCAAAGATTACTGACATTGCATCCTTTCAGCTTCAATAACAGATCTTGAAATCCATTTTTCCTGGAACACTGAACACACCTCAGCTGTCCAGCCAATCTCCCCCTACCCTTCCCTCTATGTTTCACTGTACTGTCAGATCAGATGTTGGGCCCTGGGTTTTGTAGCAGTGCTGAGATTGATGAATCACACTGTAAATTTCATTGCACGGATGCTGTTGCTGATATAACAGACTGCATTTTCCTGCATTGCAAATGAGAACAGGCTGCGAGAGAGCAGAGTGCTGAATTGGACCCAGTGTCACACTCTGAGCTGTAGACAACTTCCCATCATTAAAAGCTGCCTGCCATTGTTTAAACACGCAAACACTTCAATAATGCAACTGAAGCGTCTTTTGTAGCTGTTTATTCATTGAGAACTTTAAACCATCGGCATAGTAACTCAGCAATAATCTGTGTTTAAGGAAATATGGTTTTATAAAAGGAAGGAATTGATTTATGGACAGAGAGCAAATGGTCCATCAATAATTCAAATCAAACATTTTGATCAGCAAACATTATCGCGTCAATGAGCCGCCAGAAGAATATGCTGTCAGGCTATTTTAATTCAATTCACAGAATGCATTTGGAAGGTTAAGGAGTGATTTGATGGATGTTTCCAAGACACAATGGGACCTGGGCTCGATTCCAGACTCTGGTCACCATCTGTGTAGAGTTTGCCCATTTCCCCAGTGTCTGCATGGGTTTCCTCCCACAGCCTGAAAGATGTGGTTAGGATGCATTGGCCGTGCTAAATTCTCCCTCAGTTTACCCGAGCAGGCATTGGAGTGTGGTGACTGGGGATTTTCACAGTAACTTCATTGCAGTGTTAATGTAAGATGACTTGTGACTAACGTGTATAAACTAAGGGAAAAGACAGTCGATAAGAGTAAACTATTTCCACTCCTTGGAGATTCTAGAACCGGGGGCAGCATCTTAAAAAAGGATCAGACGGTTCAGGAGATGTTACGAAACAACTTCTACACACAGAATGTGAGCGGTTTGGAATTCTCTTCCACAGTTGATGCTGGATCAATTGCCATCTTTAAATCGGAAATAGATACATTTTTGTTGAGCAAAGGTATAGGCCAAAGGCAGATATATGGAGTTCAGCCACTGATCAAATCCCTACTGTGCAGGCGGCCATTCGGCCCATCAAACCTGCATGGACCACAATGCCAGCCAATCCCAATTTCCTATAACCTCACATATTAACCCTAGCTAGTCCCCATAACACTCAGGATCAATTTAGCATGGCCAATCCAGCTAAGCTGTATATCTTTGGAATGTGGGAGGAAACTGGAGCACTCAGAGGAAATCCATGCACAGAGAGAACGTGCAGACTCCACACAGAGCAATCCAAACTCAGGAATCAAACCCAGGTCCCTGATACTGAGAGGCAGCAGCAACCCCCCATCTTTTTGTCTTTTGCCTGCCTTATTTGAGCTACTACAGCATAAATCCATTAGAACACCACCAGGCATTCTGAGAAAAGGTCAGCCAGAATTGAAACGTTGGCTGTTCTTTCTCCAGAGACTGTCAGACCTGCTGAGATCTTCCAGCATTGTGTGTTCCAGATTCCAGCATCTGCAGGAATTCAGAAAAGTGCCTCCTGCAGTTCCAATTATTGTCACCAGATGGCACTGCAGCACCACCTGGCGGTGGAAGTGTGAACGACAACAGAAGGTGCATTCTGATAAAAGTTCAGAACTATTACACAAAATTAAAAACCAAAAAAAAGGTCTGTTGAGGAAAACGATAATGACTACACTCCCAAGAGCCAGCATGGGGTCAACAAGGCAAGGGTGGGCCAACATCTTTCATCCCTTGGACTCCCGTAAAACAGGCCCAGACAAACTAACCTTCAAGAGCATCGAAATCCCCATCCTGCCTCGAGGGAAGAGGCAACAAGGAGAGGGACAGGAAATGCTCCAGAACAGAAAACAGATCAGGCGAGAGAAATCAGAGCACGAGAGCAAGAAATATGAAAACAATTAGTAACAACGGCCTCCTTCTACACTTTAGATACTGAGACATCTGTCCACAAGGCAAAGAATTAAAATGAGGATTGTTCCTCTAAGCAGTATGGAGATTTGAGAAATAAGAAAGTGGCAGGAGTACCAAATATACATTGTGTGTATTCACTGTAGAAGACAAACAATATCTCGGAATTAATTGCATCAGGAGATGAAGGACAGGAAGATCTTAAACAATTACAAATCACTAGGGTTTAAAAGTTTGTGTGTCATAAAGTAGGCTGACATTAACCCTACAATGAAATCCCCTAGTCGCCACACTGGTGCCTGTTCGGGTACACAGAATTTAGAATGGGCAATGCACCCTAACCAGCACGTCTTTCAGGCTGAGGGAGGAAATCCGAGCACCCAAAAGAAACCCATGCATAAAAGGGGAGAATGTGCAAACTTCAAACAGAGTGATCCAAGCCAGGAATTGAGTCCGGATCCCTAGCGCTGAGGCAGCAGTGTTAACCACTGTGCCACCATGCCACAGGTAAAAGGGCATTGAGAAAGACATTAGAACCAAAAACCCCATCCCACAGAACAGGCACTGTCCAAGCTGCTGAATCATTCCAGCATTTTGAGTTTTTAATTCTCCTCTACCTAATGCCTTTCAATAAAGATCAAGCTAAGAAAGTCCAAAAATTCTTCCCAAGATTTGTGCATATGGGGGGAGAGGGGTGCAGCTCCACCAGGAGAACAAGGAGTGGGGGGGAGGCGTGCAGCTCCACCATCGCAACATCCAATAACTAGAATGAAGCTTCTCTATATGAAGCCAATTTCCCTCCCCACCTCCTCCCTCCCCCCAGCTTGTGACAGAGGGGTGGCTTTTCAGCCATGTTCACTGTTGGCCTGTATTTACCTCACCGTTGAAGGCAATAGAAAGCACGGAGATAAAGTGCCAATTATATGTTGTCTTTACCCACAGTTGCCCAACACAAAGATCAGGGCAAACAGGGCTACCCTTCCTGGTACAGGTGATGCAGCTTGCTAAGGCAGCCCTGCAACTAATCTAGAGGAGTATGCAGTGAACACATCAGCTCCTGTTCACAGATATTGGCTGGCCTCAGTCAACATATGCTGCAGCACTAACTGGCACAAGCAGTTCCAATGTAAGCACTGCCTGTGGATCCAGAACACAGCGCACACAACGCACACAAAGCCGTACTGCAATCCATTACTGCTGCACAGTGCTCACAGCGCACGGAACCATTACTGCTTTTTTAAATATTAACTTTCCTCACACTGTACAGGCTGGTCAGCCTGACATTTACACTGTTTTCTGGAGACCAGTTCCGAGAAGTGCAACATCAGATTCAACATTAACTACTCCTCTCTCACTAGATGCTGCCAGACTAGACTTTTCCAAGCACTTTATTACAGATAACCTGCCCAGCCTCTGCATTATGAAAGGCCCAGATCAAGGAAAAACATCACCTGTGTGTGTGTGGGGGTGGGGGGAGGAGGAGGAGAGAAAGAACACCATTACCTAGAAAATCAAGAGAAGAAACTTATTAGAAAACATAGAACTAATTCTGCAGGCAGTAGGGAGCAGAACAGGAAGGGATGCTTTTTAAAGGACAGTAGGTAAACACGAGGATTCGAATGAAGCTTTTAGAAAAGGCTGATGTGAAACAGTGCAGCTTGCAGTGACTGGCCAATAGTATGTTCCTGTATTGGAAGCTCCCTGTAATCTAATTAGTAATATTAATGCAACTCAGATAGATTGTCTCCAATGTGATTTCAAAATTCAAAAGGAAGGCAGACAAAAACTAATCCTTCAAACAAATTCCATTCTACTTGGTGATTTCCAACAATAAGGCAGCATCTTGCAGCATTGTTGCACAGCTGGTATAATGGTAATTTAATTTTAGCATTTTTATGTTGCACAAAATTTGCCTCAGTGGGATTGCACGGTACCTAGAATAATGTCTCCTTTTCTGAGGAAGGATGTTCTTGCTCTTGAAGAAGTGCAGCGGTTTACTAGGCTGATTGCAGGGATGGCGGGACTGGTATGAGGAGAGACTGACTAGGTTAGGATTGTTCTCACTGGAGAACAGACAAATGAGAGGGGAATCTCAAACTTATAAAATTCTAACAAAACTGAACAGGGTAGATGCAGGGAGGATTAGTCCAGAACCAAGGGTCACAGTCTGAGGATTTAGGGTAGACCATTTAGGACAGAGGCGAGGAGGCATTTCTTCATTCAAAGACTGGTGAACTTGTGGAATTCATTACCACAGGAAGTAGTTGATGCAAAACATTGAATGTATTCAAGAGGCAGCTGGATATTGCACTTGGGGCGAATGGGATCAAAGGTTATGAGGAACAAGCATGATTAGGCTATTGATTGGATGATCAACCATGATCATGATGAACGGCTCAAAGGGCCGAATGGCCTCCTCCTATCTTCTACGTTTCCCAATGTTTCTGCAGCTAATCATACTGGCCACTGCCAGGAATTACTAGGACTGAATTTCTGAAAGACTCAGTTCAGAACAAACTGCCTTCCAGCTCGTCTTGGTGAACTTGGGGTGGTGCCATGGTTAGCACGGCTGCCTCACAATGCCAGAGGCCTGGGTTCGATTCCTGGCTTGGGTCACTGTCTGTGCGGAGTTTACACATTCTTCATGTGTCTGAGAGAGTTTCCTCAGGATGCTCCAGTTTCTTCCCACAGTCCAAAGATACGCTGGTTAGTGGATTGGCCATGCTAAATTGCCCCTCAGTGCCAGGGAACTAGCTAGAGTAAATACAAGGGATTATGGGGAAGGGCTGGGATGGATTATGGTCAGTGCAAACTTGATGGGCCGAATGGCCTCCTCCTGCACTGTCACATTCTGCATTGAAGCAATCTTCTGTGGTCCCAGTCTGCAGAGTCTGGAGCAATGTACAATCAAATCTAACTGCCCAATTCAACTGATTTTTTAAAATCATTCAACAACCCTTCAACCATTACAGGTTAGGATGACTTCTCAGTGCCATTGACTAACAAGGCCATAAAACCCACAACTGAAAACTCTTTCTGGTCCACAGACACACTGGTTTTGCGTTCTTCTGTAATTAACAGGAGCAAATTAGTTTCAGACTTTTCCCCAAGAGGAACCGATATCTGGTCTCTCCGGCAGAACGTCAGCAAGTTTAGAAGCGGAATAATTGAGCAGCAGTGAAGGTAGAAAGGCAGTGAGAGACTGTGTGACTATTTCACACTGCCGCTAAGTAATACGATCAAACTCTCCTTGTCACCTTAATGAGGTATCGAGTGATGTCCCTGCCGGCAATATCGAGTCTTCGCGTTAGGTGTGGCAGTGAGAACCCTTCATACACAGGGCAGATGTGTGTCACACCATCACCTGAGTCCACAACCACACCAGTCAGTAAACCTGAAATAAGAAGGACAAAGAGTTCATCAGGCCAGAACTCGCAACATGAGACTTGCGAATAGAGGTAAAGCATTGTTACTACAAGGACAATACACAGGGAGATATCAAACAAACTCTCACGAAGAAAAAATACTGAAAAATCTCAGCAGGTCTGGCAGCATCTGTAAGGAGAGAAAAGTACAGACCACCCATTGTCAAAGCTTTGGATCTGGACTTCTCTCTCCTTACAGATACTGCCTGACCTGTGATTTTCCAGTGTTCTCTATTTTGGTTTCTAGATTCCAACATCTACAGTAATTTGCTTTTATTCAGTATTTTTTGACAATCTCAGAGATAGATGATGCTGTACACAGTACATTGCCACAATCAGATGTGACAAGGGTGCAAACAATCTTGGCAGTGGCTCAACTCCAAGCACAGTACCATTACAGTCACCCCAGGTATCTCTGCTGTCAGAGACCATCTCTGAAAATTGGGAATGAGTCAAAATGTCTGGAACCCAGATACCTGAAGACTGGAGTTATGGTTTCTTTTTCACTAATATCAAAGCCACTCCCTCAAACCCCACCTTGCTCCCAGCCACTCAATCACATTGACGTGGGGATTTGGCAGTGCACTGACCTTGGCTTCAGATTCACATCCCACATCGAGCCCTCACCATTATTTCCCAAACTCGAGAGAACTCCTGGGAGTGGGCACCTCCCCCTCCCCATTTCAACTGATTAGTTCACACGACCGAAATAGCAGCCCTGCCCTGGCGCCGTGACCCCTAGGCACCCATAAAACCAACTCTAGTCTCTGTTCAAGCTTAGGAACCACTGACCCTCATCCTTCTGGCATTTCTCTCTCTACATCAATGCTTGAGCCACCCTAACCCCTCCTCAAACCCAAACCTCCCAGCCAAACTTAGATCCACTTCTAACTTTCACACCATGGTTCAGTGGGTTATTTATTACTGCCACACAAAGCTGCTGGAAACAAAGTCTATATTAAAACCATGAAGAGAATTGTAAATTGGTGTTTTACATAGAAACAGAAGTTAGAAGAGGCCATTCGGCCCTTTGAGCCTTCTCGACCGTTCATTTCATGGCTGATCATTTCATTATCCTAATCCCTTCTTCCCCCCATATCCCTTGATCCCTTTAGTCTCAAGTTATATCTAATTTTTTCTTAAAATCTCAACTTTTTGGCCTCAGCGACTGTGTGAGTGAATTCCACACATGCACCATCCTCTGAGGAAATTTCTCCTCACCTCAGTTCTAAAGGCTTACATCCCTTTTCCTCAAACTATGAGCCCTATTTCTGGGCTCTTACACTGCAAGCATTCTTTCTAAATCGATCCTGTTACAATTTTAAGTATCTTTAGATCCCCTCTCATTCTTCTAAACTCCAGTGAATATAATCCTAACTGACTTAGTCTCTCCTCAAATGAGGGACCTATCATCCCAGGAATCAGCCTTGTTTTAGGGACAGATGTAAAAATCTGATACATTAGGATGGCAACAATTTCTCTCCTGTTTATCAAATGGCGCTGTAGCCAACGCTGCTGTTTCACCAACCAGAGAAATTATAAATCTTCAGCCGCTAACCCAAAAGCACTGATGATATAACTCAGAACTCTGCCTCAGCAGTACATGACTTTGAAAGAATCAAGATCTGGTTTGACCCACTTTAAAGCACCCATCTCAAATAAACCTAACCCAGTTCTCTTTCATGTTCAAGTTATCTCTAGCCCAATTTAAAGTAATTTAGCATCAAACCTGAGTTTATGACGATGGAGCAGAGCAACGTGGGTCATTGCAATTTATTCTGTGCACGAGTCAGATGAAGCCAGGTGTAGAACCTTACTTTTAACTTTGTGCGTGCATCGGCAAGCAACTCAAATCAATATGTTTGCAAAGATGGGTTATTTTTAAATATAAATGCTGTCAAAAATCTGAGCTGGAATTTAGCCTTCATTAAAAACACATCAAGAAACATACTATGATGGGTGATGACATGAATTTGCCCCAACTAAGCCCATTCACCATGAAGGCACATCATATGATTAACATTTCAGGATTTTGCCTCCATTCCTGAGCTTTCACACTCCTACTCATCCATTTCAGAACCTCCAACCAAAACAAAAAACTTTTCCAACATTCCCTCATCTGGGATAATAACCTGGAAAATCTCAGTATCCCAAACCCTTGAAGTCTTTGCTTGATGTAACAAGTTCACAAAGAGAATTAACATGTTGAACTATACTCTCTGGAATTTAGAAGCATGAGGAGAGATCAAATTGAGATATTCAAGATAAAAGGTATGGATAAACTAGGCATGGAGTGGTAGCTTCTGCTGGTAGGACATTCTAGGGCAAGAGGTCATAATCTTAGGATAAAGGGTAGTAAATTTAAAACCAAGTTGAGGAGAAACTATTTATCACAAAGGGCTGTGGATCTGTGGAATTTGCTAGTAGATGCTGGGAAATGGGTAAAATTGAGTGTTACACAGATTTTTAATTGGTAATGGGTTGAAGGGTTATGGGGAGAAGACAGGAAAACAGGGCTGAGGAGTATATCAGCAATGATCGAATGGCAGAGTGGAGTCAGTGGGCTGAATGGCTTAATTCTGCTCCTATATCTTATGAATTTACGTAACCAGTTCGCATTCAACTCCAGAAATCAGATTGTTAACGCAGGTTAAGTTCATTTTCACATCTACAGATGATCATATTTGCTGACCTAGAAAGTCAGCAAGAGTGAAAAACACATAATTCCAAAATTCTGCTCATTGGCTTTATAAACCTTTTTCACAGATACTTGGGGTGATTCATTTACTTTTGTGGGGTATGAACCTGCCTATATAGTAAAATACTCAAATCAGGATTTAGGCTGATGTTAGATAAATTGTCATATTTATTTTGTGTTTACTCATGAGGATGCCTTCCATCTACTGTACCACTTTAGAATGTGATAAAGGGTAAATTATAGTACTTCAGACTGATTATAACCAATCATATTCATCAGATAGTGCAGTGACAGCAACACAGCTGAGTGTTAGACTGCAGTCTCCAACTTTCTCAAATTTCCACCAGGAATCTTAGATGGGATTAATCTGATCAACGTCATCGTAATATTCAAACCATTTTTCGTCCATTCAGCCTCACGCTACATGTTACACTTCATCTTGGTTTAACTTCAGCATTGCTCCTAATTCAGCTGGGGAACAAGTATACATACCTTGAGCATACAGCGTGAGTACTGCCTGAATAGCAATGTAGACTCCACTAAACTGGTACGTTTCAAACATCACCTGAAACAAAGAAGAATTTGCAAGTTAGCTAGCCTCACTTTTCCATCTATCTTATCCCCTTTCACATTTTAAAAGAAACTGATAAATGGCCATTAACTCTTATAAACCCATATTATGAATCCACTCTGGGTCTGCCTAGAGATGCACTCAAAGGAAGGAGATCCACTTTCCCTGCTGAGGTCAGAGTATCTGATCAGGCAAGTCATCCTGTGGGGAAACAGCAATGCTCACACTCTTTAGGGTTGGATTGGGATGAGCTCCACTCGTAGCAAGCCAAACATGAATACTGGGAGACAAACTCCTTCCTATAACACTGTTTGGGCAGACAGTTTAATCCACATACATACTTGAAGCAGCATTAATACACAGGTTCTGACTCGCATTTGATCTGCTTTACAAAGTATGTCATGGGGGAGGAATTATTCCAGGAGTTGAGGAGACACAGACAGGCAGGGCTCACATACACCACAGGATTTTGTCATCACTTGTTGGAGGCGAGAGTTTTCAATATCCACCATCAAATAGTGTCTTCCCAGTATTCATGTCTGGCTTGCTACAAGTGGAGCTCATCCCAGTCCAACATTAAAGACCGTGAGCATTGCTGTTTTCCCCACAGGATGACCTGCCTGATCAGACAAGGAGTAGAGCACAACGTTGAGAATATGACTTAACCATTGAGAACACCCTTCCATACACCGGTGCACATTTTTGGGTGCTTTTAATTTGCAGAATTAAATGAAGTTATTAATCACATAATGACATTCCATTTTTAATTAAAAAATAATTTCATCCTCAGTTTCAGTTCTCTACAACACTTCCTTAAGCAGACAAGTGAGTCAAAGCCAGTGTCTTAATACTGTTACATTACAAATGTGGACTAAATTATGTCTACCCATCTGGTCCAATTATCCATCATTCTTTAACCCTTGATAATAACTCCCCATACTCAAATCTAGAGGTCAAGAGGTAAATTATGAATTCTGATAAAGCAGCAATCCATAGGAATTGGGTGAATATTTGGCAGATTGTTTATTTTAGTTGACTGAATAATTGAGGGCTTCAACTTTTATAGTGCTTAACCACACAATACTTGCAACAGCCCATAGTCTGAGTACAATTCAACTTTAGATTGTGGTTTCTATCCCTCTATGATGTGCAGAGTTCGGAACCCTTCCAAAACAAAGAAACGAAAAGCTCTCTTCGTAAGCTGTTTATTGAGCAAAGTTACATAGGAGATAGATGGAACACATGTCCCAGTATAACATGGGAAGACAGGAGTCCCTCATTTTTCTCTCTGCCAATTTCTCTCACTTTGCTGTCCACTTGTCAGGATTAAGTTCTTCAGAACAGGCAAACTGAATTGGCAAGACAGTTCAGATGGTAATTTTACCCCAGCAGTAATCAGATTAGGCCACTGCCTGGTTAGAATCACTGACTTTAAGATTGTCCCAGAAGTTCATTTCCAGAATACTGCTGCAAGCAACAACTTGTGAGGAACCTTTAAAGGTGCTTTCTTAATTTTCTTTGAACATTTTAATTTGTTAGTGGTAAAAATATTGCAAGGAAGAAGGGGGAAAATGACTGTTTCACTAACAGTTAAGATTAACCTAATTGACTAAGGAAGAGTTCTTCACCTTCTGAATGATTGTGAGGAGGTAGTGAGACTGAAGGATAGATCAGCAATGGTCGTATGGGAGTATAATGTTCCAACTATATTAGGGATTGTAGGTTTTAACAAGAACATGATTTCCACATGAATTGAAAGTAAGATTTGTTCAGAGTACAAACTGGAAGGAAAACAGCAGCCTCTGCAAAGACCTTCATGACATCAAATCATGCGCTTGAAGAAAATTTAATATATAAGAAACCTTTTTATAGAACATAGAACATAGAACAATACAGCACAGAACAGGCCCTTCGGCCTTCGATGTTGTGCCGACCAAAATAAAAAAGCAATGCCCCTCCAAACTAAACCATTCCCTTCTCTTCCATATACTTATCAAATAACCTCTTAAACGCCACCAAACTTGGCGCATCTACAACAGCTGCAGGCAGGGCATTCCACTCCCTAATCACTCTTTGAGTAAGAACCTACCTCTGATATCCGTCCTATAACTCATACCCCTTAATTTAAAGTTGTGTCCCCTCGTGCTAGCTTTCTCCATCCTAGGGAAAAGGCTATCACTGTCCACCCTATCCAAACCTCTAATCATCTTATATGCTTCAATAAGATCCCCCCTTAGCCGCCTCCTTTCTAACGAAAACAACCTCAAATCCTTCAACCTCTCTTCATAGGACCTGCCCTCCAGACCAGGCAACATCCTGGTAAACCTCCTCTGTACCCTCTCCAATGCCTCCACATCTTTCTTATAATGTGGCGACCAGAACTGCACACAATACTCCAAGTGCGGCCGCACGAGAGTTTTGTACAGCTGCAACATGATGCTGCGGCTCCTAAATTCAATCCCCCTACCAATAAAAGCTAAGACTCCATAAGCCTTATTAACAACTTTATCCACTTGACTGCCTACTTTCAGGGATCTATTGACACTTACACCAAGATCCTTCTGTTCCTCAACACTATTAAGAGCCCTACCATTAGCCCTATACTCTACACATTTATTGTTCCTGCCAAAGTGCATTACCGCACACTTTTCCACATTAAACTCCATTTGCCACCTCTCGGCCCAGCTCTGCAACTTGTCCAAGTCACTCTGTAAACTATAACACCCCTCTTCACTATCAACCACTCCACCAACTTTAGTGTCATCTGCAAATTTACTGATCAATCCCTCAATACCCTCATCCAGATCATTTATAAAAATTACAAACAGCAGGGGCCCCAAAACAGACCCCTGAGGCACACACTCGTCACCGAACTCCACGATGAATATCTCCCATCAACCACCACCCTCTGTCTTCTATCTGCCAGCCAATTTCTAATCCAATTAGCTAAATCACCCTCTATTCCACACATCTGCATTTTCGGTAGAAGTCTTCCATGGGCCACCTTATCAAACGCCTTACTAAAGTCCATATATACTACATCAACCGCCTTACCCCCATCCACCTCTTTGGTCACTTTCTCAAAAAACTCAATGAGGTTAGTAAGGCATGACCTACCCTTCACGAAACCATACTGACTATCCCCAATCAATTCATTTCTCTCTAAATAACTATAAATCCTATCCCTAATAATTCTCTCCAATACCTTGCCCACAACAGAAGTAAGACTCACTGGCCTATAATTCCCTGGAAGGTCTCTCTTCCCCTTCTTAAACAATGGGACCACATTCGCTATCCTCCAGTCCTACGGAACCACACCCGTAACCAACGAGGACCTGAAGATCAGAGCCAGAGGCTCTGCAATCTCCTCTCTGGCCTCCCAGAGAATCCTAGGGTAAATCCCGTCCGGCCCAGGGGACTTATCCAACTTCAAACCCTCGAGAATTTCTAACACATCCTCCCTATCTACTACAATACTCCCCAATTTGCAACCTGTACCTCAGTGCTCTCCACAGCTACATTTCCAGCACTCTGCGTGAATACCGAAGAGAAATATTTATTCAGTGCCTCACCAATCTCTTCAGGCTCCACGCACAACTTCCCACTGCTGTCTATGACTGGCCCTAATCTTGCCCTACCCAATCTTCTATTCTTAACATATCGAAAGAAAGCTTTAGGATTCTCCTTAATCCTATCAGCCAACATCTTCTCGTGTCCCCTCTTAGCTCTCCTCAATTCACTTTTTACCTCCTTCCTAGCTAATCTATAGCTAGCCATTGCACTACCTGAGCCTTCAAGCCTCATCCTGACATAAGCCTCCTTTTTCTTCTTAACCAGCAAATCAACTCCTTTCGTACACCAAGGCTCTCTTACTCGTCCATTTCCTCCCTGCCTGACAGGGACATACTTATCAAGGACTCGCAGCAGCTGCTCCTTGAATAAGCACCACATTCCAGATGTTCCCAGTCCATGTAGTTCCCTAGTCCAATCTATGCACCCTAATTCTCTCCTGATGGCCTCATAATTACCCTTCCCCCAGCTATAACTACTGCCCCCAGCTTCATGCCTATCCCTATCCATCACTAAGGTGAACGTAACCGAATTGTGGTCACTATCACCAAAATGTTCACCAACTTCCAAGCCTAACACTTGGTCTGGCTCATTGCCCAGCACCAAATCCAATGTAGCCTCACCTCTAGGTGGCCTATCTACATACTGAGTCAAAAAACCTTCCTGCACACTCTGTACGAAAACTGACCCCTCTAACGAGCTAGAGCTATAGCTATTCCAATCAATATTAGCAAAGTTAAAGTCCCCCATCACAATTACCCTACTACTTTCACTCATAATCAGAATTGACTTTGCAATCCTTTCCTCAACCTCTCTAAAACTATTAGGAGGTCTGTAAAAGACTCCCAACAGGGTGACCTCTCCTTTCCTGTTTCTAATCTCAGCCCATACTACCTCAACAGACAAGTCCTCATCAAACTTCTTTTCGATCACCGTGATACAGTCTTTGACCAGTAACGCCACTCCTCCCCCCCTTCTACCCCCTTCTCTACTCCGACTAAAGCTTTTGTACCCCGGAACCTGCAACATCCATTCCTGTCCCTGCTCTACCCAAGTCTCTGAAATGGCCACAACATCGAAGTTCCAGGTACTGTTCCAAGCTGCAAGTTCCTCCCCCTTATTGCGTATACTCCTTGCATTAAAGTATACGCATCTCAAACCATGCCCCACCCCACCCGTACGCCGCTGTGTTTTACAACTCTCTTCTATAACCCCCTTACTCTCATCCCTCTCAGCACCCCAACTACTTAGGATCCCACCCCCCCCACGAATCAGTTTAAAGCCCCCATCATAGCCTTAGCAAATTTTCCCCCCAAGATATTAGTCCCCCTCTGGTTCAGGTGTAGACCATCTCTCTTGAAGAGGTCCCACCTATCCCAGAAGGAGTCCCAATTGTTAAGGAACCTGAACCCCTCCCTCCTGCACCATCCACGCAGCCATGAGTTCAAACTATCCCTTTCTCTGTTCATCTCTAACCTATCCCTTGGCACAGGCAAGAGTCCAGAGATAACCACTCTGCCTGTTATGGACCTAAGCTTCCACCCTAACTCCATAAATTTCTGTTTAATATCCCCTTCCCTTGCCCTACCTACATCATGTGTCCCCACATGAACAATGACTTGGGGCTGACTCCCCTCACCCTTAAGAATCCTAAAAACCCGATCTGCAACATCCTGGACCCCAGCCCCTGGGAGGCAACACACCAGCCCTGAGTGCTGTTTATTACTATTTACCCTCCTATCTGTCCCTCTAACTATGGAGTCTCCTATAACTAGGCCTAATCTCTTATTCCCCCCACCCACCTGAGCATTCTCAGCAGTCTCACGCCCAGAGACCTGCTCCCTTTGGTCAGCTCCAGTTGATTCTTCCTCAACTGTAGCCTCCAAGACAGAAAATTTATTTTAAATATACAACATCCCTCCCTTTACTTCTGTGACAATAAATGTTGTTATTCATCACATCAATAATACTCTATAGACAGTACAATGCATCATTAATCATTTCAGTCAATAAAGACAACCAGGAGGCTGTGTACAGAGGGATAGACAATGTTGTTAGATTGGCTGTATGATTTGGAACTTCAGTAGACACTTCTCTTGGAAGTGATTCTGCATCATTTTCACATGGTATAGTTACACAAATACAGGCAGTCAACTCATATCAAGTCTTCCACAGTAGCACTCTCAACATTAGAGATTAAAATTTGGTACCTCTGGAGACAATTGAGAAATCATTTTGGAATGATAATTGGTCAAGTGTCGTCAAACTACTTCACCTTCAGTTTGAGCTAAGAAATTGGACCTGCTTTTTGCTCAAACTATGACTGGTACTCATTTCTCACCAGTGATGTTATTACACAATAATACTCAACTTCCTTGTTGAAATGAGCTTTGTTTTGCCCATACTTCTCATTTAGAGACGTGAGAAGTTTCTGGAGGCAATAACAAATCAAATGTAGTTTTCAATTTCACTATAAAGGGAAATAATGGGAGTAAACTTTGAGTAGTCTCATGACTGGTGTGTTTAAGATACCAAAAAGCTACTCAAAGTGCTAATAAATCTTGCTCTTTTGAAGCTTTGAAGAATGCTTCAAGAATTGTATGGATCTTTCACCAAATCCATTGGTTAATGAAAAATAAGGTATGGATTTCATATGCTGAATATCATTTATTTTCGGATAATTCTCAAACTCTTGTGAAGCAGACCGTGAATCACTATCACGAACAATCGGGCTCCAGTTTTCCAAACCTTGCAGGTTTCATCAAGTTTTCAATGATTTATTCATTTGTAGATCACGTTAACTTCTGACCACTCAGCTTGCATCAATTATAACTAAAAACATGCAACCCCCAAACAGACCAGCAAAATCTACATGTACACTTTGCCATGGCTGTTTAGGCCCCTCCAAAATGGTGCAAAGAAAACAGTGGTGTGTTTTTTATTTGTACACTGTCTCTCATAAATCTGAACATCTAGACCAACCACTGATATAAAGAATATTAGCGAAATTAGTCTACTGCATCTGCTCTAAAGCAGGATAATGCATCCGCATTAGCGTAGCATTCTGCTTGATGATACTTTATATTGTAGGAGCATGCAGCTACGATCAGTGAGCATCTTTGCAATCGACGAGCAGCTAATGACAGAATGCTTTCACACGACCCCAAAATATAGCTATGGGTTGACGATCAGTCAATAATATGAAATGATAACCACGTAACAATGAAACCTACACGTACCAAAAATTATACTCAATGCTTTTTTTTTCTAGCTGAACATAGATTCAGCACTAGTCAATACACAAAACAAAAGCTATTGATTGGTGTTCTCTCTTCAAGTACACTTGTTTTATTCAGAAGATACTGTGGGTCTGTTTTGGCATCGGCCAATCTGTCGACAGCACTCCAGTTAAGCTTTATCTTCTCCAACCATGATCTCGCAGAAGTGGAAAATTACCATGGACCACATGGAAAGGTAGCTGTTTGTCTACTTAACTCCACATTTACCATACTGTAACCTTTTAACAGCATCATCACTTTTCTGTGTATGTCCTTAAAATCACATCAGCTGGCTTTAAAAGTTTTTGCTTCAGCTCTTCTAGTCTCAGGAATTAAAAGGTACAGCAGCACAAGAATCAGCTTCCACCTTCATAGGTGGAATAGCCTTCATAGGCTGTTCACTTAACTGCAGAATTACCCAGAATCTGAGATTCACCCTGTTATGGCTAAGACATTGCCAGAAATGGTTTTTATATTGCTGGACATGCTCTTCTTCAGATAGAATTCTTTTCTTCCATGTTGCAAATTCTTTGGAAAATGCAACCTTGAAGATACGTGCTTCTTGAAGATACTCAGATTCGTCATAAATCTTCTTTTCAGGGGAAGCTGGAATACCAAACAAGCTTTTTGCCATAATTCCTGCACTGATTATCCTTACTCTAGAATTCACTCACTGGCCCATTTTAGCATGTCTGTGATATGCCTGTTGCTGTTTTGACTTCTTACAGGCAATTCCCAACTTGTGAATCTTCATTCTGGCACCAAATTGTGAAACTTCTTTAATAGCCACTCCATCGACACTGCAATTTCTACTGCTGTCTTTAAAGTCAAAGCATGTTCAAATCAAGAATCTTTTCCCAAATGAAGTTATCGAACTCAAACTGAATCTTGGAGAATCTTTTAATGACTCACCAAATTCAATTTTGTGCCAGCCTTTTAGAAAGTTACCACAAACCGAGCAATGTTTTGCCTTCCATTTAATTCCTTTGATGGAACCTGAACAGTTCCATGACGATCAATGGCTTTGGACAGTAATGCTTTTCAAGGAGCATTGTCAAGTTATTTAAGCTTAGGTTCCTGGTTTTGCTGAATGAACCACACTCCAGAGCAAATTATAGGTTTTATTTCCAATTGTACAAATAAAAACTGGAACAAGTAATTTGTCAGCAATTTTATTCACTTGTACAAAATACTGAAAAGTCTGCATTGGAACATCATTTCTTTACTGAAAGGCCCAATTCATTCTAATTGACATGGCATCTTTTGCAAGCATCAGTGACTTGAGACTGCTCACTTTTGTCCCTCTATCATCCAGTACTCATTTTTAGCCTTGGAGACTGCTAACCTGATCTATTTTTTCCTAACAACTCCAGTCATACAAAGCATTCCTTCTTTTCAAATATGCCAGATGCTGCCTGGTATCTCACCCTTTTCCAATCAGAAAAAAATCCCCTCTTAAAACTACAGAGCTTTTTCTTACTGGCACTGATACTTCATATAGACGACTTTTCTCCAAACTTCTAACATTCAAACCGAGGACCCACTAAAATATTTTCTGGATTTTTGCAATGAAAAAAATACCCAGTTTGAGAGATCACAGAGTCAGAGGTTTACAGCATAGATACAGGCTTTTGGCCCAACTTGCCCATACCATCCCTTTAACTACAAAGCTAGTCCCAATTGCCCACATTTGGCCCATATCCCTCTATACCCATGAGACTGTCTAAAAACTTAAAAGACAAAATTATACCACCTCTTGCTCCAGACACTCAATACGCTGTGGGAGAAAGAATTGACTCTCTGGACCTTTTTGTATCTCTCCTCTCTTACCATAAACCTATGGCCTTTAGTTTTAGGCTCCTCTATCTTTAGGAAAAGATGTTGACTATCTAGCTAATCTATGTCTCATTATTTTATTGACCTTGACAAGACCACCCCTCAGCCTTGTATGCTCAGAGAAAGAAGTCCCAGTCTATCCAGCCTCTCCTTATAACTCAGATGATCAAGTCCCAGTAGCATCCCAGTAAATCTTTTCTGCACTCTCTTCGTAATGTCCTGATGTTAAGCATTGTGGGTTTTAACAAAAAATGGTGATTTACACACGTGGATTCAAAGTAACCAATTTATTCAAGGAGATGTTTTCTGCAAAGTACAAACTGCAAGTAACCTCTACAAACATCTGAATGATAAAAATCATGTTACCAGTTCAAAGCAAATATGCAACCCCTTTATATAAAAAACGGGGACAGGTTGTGGAGGCAGGTCAAACGATCAAACAGGCAGGAATGTATCCAATCAGAATTAGCAATCCTATGCTATGGCCAGCAAGTAAGACTAAAATTAACATTCCTTTCAAGGTTTACATTCAATTACTGTTTTATAGAATCAATGCCAAATATTGTGGCTGGAATACTCCAGCTGCTCACACTGGCACAATTTTCCCACGCCACTGCCATTAATGGGGATTTGACAGGCACCAAATTCTCCAACTTTGCTGCAGTGGGATCATGGTATGAACAGCTGGTAAGATCATGTGTAGTACAATATACCAACAGTTAAGATCATACGTGGTGGCTGCAAACTATTGTTACAGGGCCAAAAGACTACCATTCAGTCCATTGATAAGGTTGTTAAGAAGGCGTATATAGTGTGTTAGCATTTATTGGTAGAGGGATTGAATTTCGGAGCCAAGATGTTATGTTGCAACTGTACAAAACTCTGGTGCAGCCGCACTTGGAGTATTGTGTACAGTTTTGGTCGCTACATTATAAGAAAGATGTGGAGGCATTGGAAAGGGTGCGGAGGAGGTTTACCTCCTCTGGATGTTACCTGGTATGATGGGTAGGTCTTATGAGGAAAGGCTAAGGGACTTGAAGTTATTTTCATGAGAGAGAAGGCAACTAAGAGGTGACTTAATTGAGACATATAAGATGATCAGAGGGTTAGATAGGGTGGATATTGAGAACCTTTTTCCTCAGATGGAGATGGATAACATGAGGGAACATAGCTTTAAATTAAGGGGTGGTAGTTATAGGACAGATGTAAAAGGTGGGTTCTTTACTCAGAGGGTACTAAGGGCATGGAATGCCCTTCCTGCAGCAGTTGTGAACTCGCCAAGTTTAAGGGCGTTCAAATGGTCAGTGGATAGGCATATGAATAGCATTGGAATAGTTTAGGATAGAGGGTCATAAAATTGGTTACATTGGCCAACACAACATCGAGGGCCGAAGGGCCTGTACTGCGTTGTAGTGTTCTATGTTCAACGTTCTATCGTGTCTGCACTGATTCTCCAAATGAGAGATTCCCTTCAAGCAATTCTCCCACGTCCCCTCCGTAACGCTGCAAATTTCTTTTCAGCCAAGTTCGATTTTATTTTGAATGCTTGACTGGAATCTGTCTCTGCCACTCAGACGGTACATTCTAGATCTTAATCATTGCATGAAACTTTTTTGCATCATGCTTTTTTCAAATGATTTTAAAATCTGTGCCTTCTCGTTCTGTGTGAATAGTTGTCTTTTCTATTCCGTCCAGACCTGTCATGATTTAACTATCACTATTGATAAACCTCAATAAGCATTAGACTGTTACATTTACGAGTAAACATAGTTAAATAACACAAATGCAGTTAACTAACTCTACGAATGGAAGACCACTTTACCACACCTGGAACTAGCATGGGATTAATCTCAAAGCCAAGTGGAAACTGCACAGGACAATCATAGATCAGACTGATACATTACTACTGTCACCCCTGGGAGTTTGCTAAGTTCCACCTTCAATGCTGAAGGTTTATCAACCGTCCAAACAACAAGAAGTTCCTCAAGCAGGTCAAAAGCCTGCAAGCCAGTCCCTGTTTCTGCTGATCCGGCACGCCTGCAAGTCTCAGGGACTGCCATCTGCACAGAATAATGCATCATCACAGAGGATTGTGTACAGCAAGCTGGGATGCTGAGGAAGGAAGTTGGCTTGGCAACAGAAAAGAAATTGCTCAACCACAAACTAAAGTTCTTAGATCCATATTAAACAGCAAAAAAAAATTCTCAGTTGAATGCTTGGGTTGGTGAGAAATGATACATGGCAGTGGCAACCAGTCCCAAGTAGAGTCTGTGTGGACCTTTTGAAGTCATAAAAATAGCAATGTGAACAGCAGCAGCTAATTCAGAGACTACTCTCCTACTGTTCTGGCCTCTTGTGCATTGTCAATTTTCACTGCTCCACTGTTGTACAGGGTGACCCTGACAGTCCCCTGAGACAGAGCAATCCTGCCCCAGCCTCTTATGATTATCCAGAGCTGAGATGAAAGAAAGATGCCAGCCCCAGATATAAACATTGATCGCTTCTCTGATCACCCTTGTCCAAAGTGTTTCTCTCCAGTTGCCTTGGCCCCAATCTCTGAATTTCCATTCCTAAGCCTAGCCATCTTTAAGCTCCTTAAAACCTCTCTGGCCATGTTTCTAGTCCCTTGTCCTAAGAATCACCAAACGTAGCTCAATGTCCAGCGTTGTTTACAAAGCTTTCAGGAACAGCTCATACCAGCCTTAAATTAGCCAAACAAATTCCCTCATCAACAAATACTGCATTATTCTAGGTAAACATGCGCATTTATTAATATGGCAAGCTGCAGAATGATTAGATCCAACTTCCATCCTTTGCCACTGTTCACAGTACAGGCTTTGTACATGAAACTTGCATATCAATCTGGAAAATGAGACTTGTCACCAGGAAGCATTGGTGCAGCAAACCTCTGCTCAGCTCCAAGTTCCTCCCAAAAAAGGACTACCTGAACAACAGCCTGTTTAGCAAAGCAACCGCCTCCGTCGCCAGCATCATGGATTTGAAACCGGGTGGACAAGTGGATGTGGCTGAGAATAAAGCTCTATCAGGGTCACAGCCTCTCATGTCCTTCCGGTGAACCACTCTTCCACAAATGCCATAGATCAGAGTGCAGCAATGTGGAGAAACTATACCAAGTGCATTTTCTTTAACAAATCTTTTATTGAACCAGTCACACTTTTCACAACAATGATATCTTAACTAATAGAAGAGCTTAACTTACATTTCTAAAGCACCTACATCACACTAAAACATCCCAAAGCCTTGAGGAATAATTGAGCATATTCACAGTAAGGCCTGGATTGTGGTCAGCGTATACTTAAATGGGCCAAATGGCCTCCTTCTGCACTGTGGAGATGGTATGATTCCATATTAGGTTCTATATTAGGTCAGGTGACCAAAAGTTCAGTCAAAGAGGTGGGTTTTACAGTGAGTTGTGGAGATTGAGGGGGAGAGGTCAGGAGGAAGACAGAGGGAATTCCAGAGCTTGGGCAAGCTGAAGATGAGAACAATGATAGACCATTTAAATTGGAAATGCAAAAATGTCAGAACTAGAGCACAGAAATTCTCAGATTTGTGGAGCTGGATGAGACTGAACAGGGAGGAAGGGATGAGGTCACAGAGGGATTGGAAAGCAAGGATGTGAATTCTAAAATCAAGAAATTGCTTGCCCAGGAGCCAAAGTCAGTGAACACGGGGGTAATGGGGCAACAGAACTTCCTGCAATTGGAAACATCACAAACCTCAGCATTCCAACTCAGGTGAAAATCTAACAACCTTCTTATAGTGCAGTGACCAGAACTGCACACAACATTCCAAATGTAGTCTCACCAAGGTTCTGTACAGTTGCTGCATAACCCATGGCTCAAACTCAAACCCCGTTAATAAACGCTAATACACTATAAGTCTTCTTTACGGCTCTAACCACTTGAGTGGCAGAGTTGTGTGGTTGTGAACCGCAAAATCTCTCTGTCCTTAGACATTCCTCAGAACCCTGCTGTTGACCTTGTAATCCACATTCAAGTGTGTCCTACCAAAATGAATCATCTCACACTTATTAGGCTTTAACTCTATCTGCCACTTTTCGGCCCAGCTCTGCATCCTATCAATGTCTCTTTACAGTCTACAAGAGCCCTCCACCTCATCCATTACTCCACAATCTCGGTGTCATCAGCAAATTTACTAACCCACCCTTCAGGCCCCTCTTCCAAGTCATTGATAAAAATCACAAATAGCAAAGGATCCAGCACTAATCACCGTGGTACAGCACTGGTAACTGGCCTCCAGTTTGAAAATTTTCCCTCCACCACCACTCTCTGTCTATGAGACTGCCAGTTACTTATCCAATCAGCCAAATTTCCTTCTATACCACACCTCCTTACTTCCTTCATGAGCCAACCATGGGAACCTTATGAAATGCCTTACTAAAATCCATATATATGACATTAACAACTCTATCTTCATTTACACACAGTTACCTCCTCACAGATTCAATTAAATTTGTGAGGCAAGACTTACCCCTCATAAATACATGCTGACTATTCCAGATTAAGCTGCATCTTTCCAAATGGTCATAAATCCTATCTCTCAGGACACTTTCCATTAACTTACCAACCACTGAAGGAAGACTAACTGGCCTATAATTACCAGGATCATTCCTATTTCCTTTCTTGAAGAGAGGAACAACATTTGCCACTCTCCAGTCCTCTGGCATAATCCCCGTGGACAGTGAGGATCCAAAGATCAAAGCTAAAGGCTCCATAATCTCATCCCTTGCCTCTTAAATTATCCGACGATCTAAGTATCTTATCCCACCTGGCCCGGAGAACTTATCAGTCCTCAGGTTTTTCAAAAGTGCTAATACAGCTTCCTTCAGACATCTACCTCCTCCATCCTATCAGCCTGTATCACACACACATCCTCAAAAACATGGCCCCCCTCATTAGTAAACACTGAATCTGTATCGAAACATGTTGCACTTAAAGACCTCCAATTAGAAATGAGTGCGGACATCCTGTGGGAAAATCAGAGGTCCAAGCAGTTGGCATAGCCCCTCCCTTAAGGGAGGGATATAACATTGATAGGCTAGCAGGTACAGAGGTAACGTGTTTATTAATGACAATGATGTCCCCTAACCGCAACTGTGAAACTTCACCCATGCCTAAATAGTGATCCTTTATATTCCACCTCTTTCGTTCCCTTCTTGTCCCAGAGATGGAGGTAGACTGTTAAATAAACAACAAAAAAGCATGGGAAACAAGCCCTTCGGCCCAACGAGCCCGCACCACCACCTCAATGTTCCCACTTCTACCCATGATCCCTGTCATCCTTGTCTATGTTTATAGATCTATGCATTAGAATGAAATCTGAGACAATTTAGGGAGAATATGTTCTGCCAATCTTTGGGATGTGGGAGGAAACCGGAGCACCAGGAGAAAACCCATGCAAGCACAGGGAGAATGCGCAAATTCCCACAGACACAGGCCCAAATCCATGTATCTGCACAGCACAGCGATAGTCACCGAGCTGTCATGTTGCCCATCAACTGGTCCAGGTCAAGCGTACACTAACGATATGAAGCACTAGGTTACTCTCAAAATCCAAGAGCAGTCCTCTCATGACCCATTGCGTGTATGCCCCTTGTTAGACAAGGTGGACCAAAGTACCTGTAGGATAAAACAAATACATCAAATATTGACCTCATCCTCTTTGATGAGGATGAAAGGTAAGAAAGGATGAAAGGTATCAAAAGTAAGGCAAGTGTACTTCACCTAAAATGAAACAGCACAAATTCAGATTAATAATTCTTTATTATTGACTTTATGGCCATTTTTCTTAAGCATGAAAACTATTTTTGGTGCACAAGTTAAACATTCATGGAACAAATCAATGAGACTATCCCCCCCGCAACCAATATTCAGAAGAGTGAAATGCCCAGCATCACATTCACACTTTGAAGAAGTTGATGGGACATCTAAAAATTGAGAGAATCTGTAATGGAGTCTTTCTGCTAATTCCAGGACTGTCCCTTTCCATTTACTCCCACATACTAAGACCACCTCCAAGCACATCATGGAAACCCCCAAAACAACAAGCAGTTATGTTGGCTAACTGTTTGGGGCATCAAATTAGTGCCCCGCAAGAGGCACATCTCAACAATCGCTCAGAGCTGCCAGTAGACAACCGGCTCCCTCTGGGTTGTAACCTGTGTTTTGGAAATGCCAGCACTATACGATTTTGTTGCATCATTCGCACGAGAATCCTGGTCAAATGTCATGGTCTAAAGCTCTTGTCATTCAGCATCTGAAAGTGGCACTTGGATTGGATATGATGGTGGATCTCTGCACCAGCGCCAGCCTTGGATGAAAGGTGATCCCACACTTGGGAGCATTTCTCAGTTGATCCTGAAGGAGGAAGAGACTGGATCTTGTCTTAAGACTTAAAGGCTGGTAAAGGACTTCTGTCTTTGAGGGTGAGGCTGGGGTCCATTCTTCAATATGCTTCCACGAAGGTGTCAAGTCTGACTTGGAGATGTTCTTCCAGAGTGGAGATGGAAATGCCATTCACAAACTGAAGCTCCACAAGTGTCGTTTTGTTCTTAGATTTTAACGGTTGAGATTGAAAAATTTTCCATCCATCCTGTAGACAATGTCCACACCACTGGGAAGTTTGTTCTTGACAAATTGGAGGACGGTGGTGATTAAGATGGAGAAAAGAATGGGGAGTTGATGGTGGTGGTGGTTGGGGGGGGGGGGGGGGGGGGGGGGTGATGACATTCCCAGCTTGACTCCAGCCTTGACCTTGGAGCCATATTCCTGTGTGGACTGTTGCTGATATCTTGTCAGAGAGTCATCAAAGGACATTGATGAATTTCTTTTGACAGCAGGCCTTTGAAAAATTATTGGCCCAGCAGAAGACTTGTCTTGACAGTCACTGACTGCACCAATTGGCCCATGACCTCGCCTGGGACCGTAATGTGTTTTGGGAACCCCAGCGCTACTTGGTTTTGCATCAGTTAATACATCATGAAATCAATAGCACGTTATCTGGGCAAACGCATCAAAGGTTAACACCATAGTACACTGCTCTCAAGCTTAAGACAAAAGACTGGTAAATTTGTGCATATTACTGTACAAGCATAGATCAGATTTCAAAGAATTCCAAATTGTTTTTGTTTTGATAAATAAACAGAGTCCACAGTCAAAGGACCAAAAGCATTCCTGAAGTCTCAGTCATGGGAGCTACCAGGATAAACCAGTTAAGTTGCTTCCCAGATTCTCAGAAAATATGCACCCTCCCGGATTAACTGTCTGCACACAGATTATCTGTGTCACAATCTTCCACGTGGACCCAATTAGCACCAAATTCATATCCACAAGCTCACATGGAGGGACCTGAACATGGAAAGAAATCCTGTTTTCAATGAATGAATGAATAAGGGCAGGTCAGATGCATGTTTCCAAGGGTACCAGCTGAGGCTTGTACCCAGTCAGTTATTGCAATCCTTGCCCCAAATTCCATCTGTCCAATGGCTCTTCCACCCCAGCACCTTCACTTCACCACCAACCCCCAACTCAAGTGCACAAAATTTTATTTATTTTAAGCAGCTCCCTTTTTTAAAGTTAGCACAAACAGGGCTTTGGAAAAAGGTTAACCCATTTGAGTGGAGTTGAGAAATAATTTGATTGTTAGTTTAGATGTTGCAATCTATAAGCTGCAAAACACAGCAGCATTTTTCTGAAGCTATGAACTGACTGTATCGTCAGCATCTGATCTCTCTTTTGGGCTCAATGGGATTATAATTGGCCAATTTTGAAATATATTTTGAAGCAAGAAAGTCCTACATCTAAATATCTCATCTAACTCAGACATGCAATCTCTAATTATTGCCCAGACAGCCACAAGAGAGGTTAAAAATGAAACAAGTCCATTCCCCCCCATTCCCCTCATCTTCTGAAATCTAAGTTTTCACCAAAAATTAGCTTTCCTCAACCAACATTCTTACCTCTATTATCTTCTCCCTATTCTTTGTGGGGTTCATTGGTGGTTCAGTTAGGAGAATCTTGCAATTCTTGGAGTCCACATCTAATTTCTCAGGGCCAAATGTATAGTCCCACAGATGTTTCATGTCATCCCAGTTTCGAACGATGCCATTTTCCATTGGGTAATTCACCTCCAACATAGAACGCAGTTCACTGGCTTCATCACCCACCATCAGATCCTGCGAAAAGAAAACTAAAGATCATAAACTCCGGACAGAGGTCACCATCAACGTCGTTCAACAAACCCAATTTAAAAAAATGAAACAAGACCACCAGATATTCTGAAAAACACCAAAATAAACCAGTACCAGGCAGGTGACTGAATGAATTTGCTTAGTAAAGTACTCAGCTGGATAATTACCCCTTAAAAACCAAGAAACTTTTTCCACATTTTGGAGAGGAAACATTGTGCTCATTTGAGAGGAGTAGGATGGGGAGGGGGAAGCAGGGGGCAGGGGTCTGGAAAACTTTCCCTGGGACAGGGAGATAGATGAATACAGTTTTGAAGAATGAGAGGTGGCACATGGGGAATTTGTTTGAGATAGGCACAGTAGGAAATAGGGTCATGGATAGTGAGTGATACAAGATAATGGCTGAAGGCAACCTGGTCAATGATAAAGACCACGAACAGAGCTACCAATGAAGGTGGCAATGGGTTAATTTCTTTAATAGGGGAAGGTTTGACTTCAGAAAATCCATCAGTTGATGGCTACACCTGCACTAAACTCAAACAAGTTGCAAATCAAACCAAATATTTCCAAAACATTGATTAATCAAAGGGCTCATTAAGCAAAATACTCATGCACAAAATATTTTCATTCAGTATGAACCTCAGCAGGTATACTGAAAACCTTTATGGTTTATTTCCATTCAATTTTCCCTTTTCACCCAAGGACACAGTTATATTCTATTTTTTATATTCATTCCTAGGATGTGGGTGTGGCTAAGCCAGCACTTACTGCATGTCCCTGAGGGTAGACATTTAAAAGTCACATTGCTGAGAGTCTGGAGTCACATGCAAACCAGACCAGATAAGGTCGGCAGATTTCCTTCCCTAAAGGACGAGTGAACCAAATGGGTTTTTCTGACCATCGACAATGACTTCATGGTCATCAGTAGACTTAATTCCAAATTTTTTATTGAATCCAAATTCCTCATCTGCCATGGTGGGAATCAAACTCCGGTCTCCAGAACATTATCCCAAGTCTCTGGATTACGAGTTCAGTAACAATACCCAGCAGTGTTCTATTTCGTTTCAGAGGAAATCGTTTACATTAACAGTACAACGACAATCAAAGCCAAGCTGGTACCATCTCTACGCCCATAACAATTCTGCCATTGTTTGAGTGTAACAAATGGGAAAACACTACTCTATTGCTCTCCATCCCTGACCAAGATTCGGAGACCAACTCCAAATCCTTCCACTGATGAAGATTACTAATCCTTCTAAACAACACTGATGAGATGCCTTGCACGTTTTAAGAAAATCTTGCAGTGAAATGCTAGTCTCAACCAGTTAAAAACTCCTACAAACTGGGACAAGTCATTTTGTTTCAAAGTGCAAATTAGAAACCAAACGCAAGCTAAAGGCAGGCATTGATTGTGGCTGGGAGTAGGACATGGTTGTGACAGTACTTTTCATTGAACATGTTACATCTTTACATGATTATACACCTTCATATCTGAATGGATGGGAATAGGCTTACTGATACTGTACCAATGGAGTGTGAAGATGAAAATCAATTTTTCAGAACTATTCCACAACAAAAGTTCTTGGACAAAAGAATTTCCAAGAACTGTCCTTCTATTCAAATTCATCATTTTCTGTCCCAAAGACCCCAAATGCAGGTTATGTACAATATTGCTTCAACCAAACTTACACAAACCTGATAAAAGTACTCATTGGTACATTGATATTTGCTGAAGACAGTTTGCAGAATGCCTGTACAAAAAAGGGTTCTGCACATAAGCACATTACAGGAAGCACAAAGTAATAATCAGTCATGCTTGGACAGTTCACCGGATGTCCAAAAACTGACTAGTGCAAAGCAGAAAGCACCTCATGGCCACAAAATGAATAGACAAACCTAATCAGATTTCAACTTGGATTCTGACAAAAGTTGGTGAAACGCGTCAACTTTTGAAGTGATCCATTCAGTGCATGCAATCAGTTTTAGACAGACAAAGATACTCAATTGTGGAAATTAGTCAGCAGAACTGCCCAAAAAGCAACAGTAATAAACTACCTTTTAAAAAAGGTAAAGATCAGTGATCCAAGTCTGAAACACAGCGTGTAGCAGGAGTTTTGGATAAAATAGATACACATGCTTCTTGCTTGTTGGTTCACTACAGGAGAATTAGCATTTACACAGGAATGCATCAGCTGCTGCACCTCAGCAGCCAGCATTCCATTGTCACTAAAAAATGGACATGGTATGTGTGCCTATTGGAATGTTAACTTTAAACCCCAAACAACTAAATGCTATTCCTTAGACGCAGAAAATCAATAAATTCAGTTTAAATACATGCTTCAAAGCAAAATAAAGGCATTGTGGCAAATTCATGCTGCAGTGTCAAACACAAAAAACCTAAATAGGCTTAGTGCAATTTTTAAAAAATAGTAAATTTCTTATTTTATTCAGGAGCCTAACCAAAATGGAATTTAATGTTTTAACAGTCAGCGTGAAATTGGGGCAGAAACAAACGTTCTTGTCGCACGACAGACACTTATTGTAGAGTTGTTTCCTTTATCAACTACTACTTCTTTCTTGTCGGCTAACCTGTTGCATTCACTATTGCTTATTTTTGGGTTACTGGCCTCCAAATGGTCAGGAGGAAGGATTTAAGTCAATGACCAGCCGTTTAGAAATTTTTGTTTTGATAAGTTGATCAGATCCCTGAAACTTACTGGGCAGGTTATAAAAGGTTGTGCAGGCACCAATCCCTGTCTACCACTTAAATATGTTTATATATATATATATATAAAAAAATAAATACTTATTTTTCAAGCAAAGGTGCCTGTTAAGGATCTTACCTGAGCTGTAATTCAGATTAATTGCACAAAATTCTCAAATTAATCTTGAATTATACAACTGATTTGAGAATTAGTTTTCAGCTTTCGGAAAATTGGTGAGACTTTCCTCCAGGTGCTCACCACACTCCCTGCCAAATCCCAACAGTATTGCACAGTTGAGTGACTAATCATGCTGCCTGATCTCAGGCTTCTTTACCTATGCAAGAATATGGAGAAAAAAGCAGGGGAATGACACCAAGTCAGGATGCTTGCTTGGAGAGCCAGTGCAGACACAAACAGGCCAAATAGTCTCCTCCTGCACCATAACAATTCTGTAATTTATCTCTTCAATAAACAGGTGGGAAGGATGATTTTTCCTAAAGCTGCACACGATCTTTACCCATTACCTGCCCTCAATAGCCTGGAAAAGATCAGCAATTTGCTGTGTGAGTATCGCTTGATCCTGTGTTCTTATCACTCTGATGCAATGCACCAGTCCAACAACATGCCATCAATGCAAAATTTTTCTAATCCATGCTTTTAAAAATGTGAATAGAACCGACAAGTTAACTTTCTGGCATCAGAGAGAACGGCAATCGACAAAAATGCTGTCTTGTTACACGTTAAAAAGCTGCAAAATGTTAACAAAAAGGAATTATTTAAATGCAAAGTTCTGGATGTTTTGATTGCAATACCAAAATAAAATGAAATGAAAAGATGGAACACACCACACTCCGACAACTTACTTACCATCTTTTTGTTATTCTACTTCAACAGGTGAAGAAAGAGAAAGAGAGAAAGAAGGTAAAAACAAAGGTCAGAAAAGGTCTGAGTGAAAACATCACTCCCGGAACTCAAAGATCCAAAATGCCTTCCAAAATTAAAAGAAAATGACAGCATTTTGAGAAACTTCCCCATCAGTTGTGTGAAGCATCCAACGTGCCACTAAAATCTATGGTTTTGTTCAGTGTCATTCCTTATAGTTAGTCAAGAAATATTTAGAGTTTTGTATTTCAAAAGCACACTAGCTCTGCAATAAAAAAGAAACAGGTTACCTAAGTGTTAGGGAATCAGTATCAATGTCACACTAAGCTGCTTCTCAGTTTGTGTAGAATTTGCCTTATAAAGGAAGTTAACTACATTGTGCTCCACATAACAATCTTTTTATCTTGTTGGATACTACAAGGCTAAAACACAACATCTGAGTTAACCTCCGGGCAAACATTTAAAATTCTTTCAGTCAGAAGCAAACATTTCTCACATTTTGTACGAATCTTATGAACAGAATACTCAACTTTCTAACCCTTTTCACCAAGGACGATCTGGACAATGTTCTGTTGTTTGCAAACATCTCCGTTATACATGTGTAAATTTCAGCTACCAAAAAATAGAAAATGCTCGAGAAAAGCTTTGGTCAGGATGCTGATTGAATTTTGAAAATATTTGGAGGGAAGAGGGAATGGAGGAGGGCGAGGAGAGAGAGCTGTTCAGCCTCATTGGAAACATATTTTATTTAAGATTACACTGCAGCTTACATTATCAGTAATTAATAAAACTATTGAACAAGTATCTTGTGTCAGTCTTCACAGTGGAAGACACAAAGAACATGCCAAAAATTGATAACAGGAAGGCTATGACAGATAAGAACCTAGAAACTATTATTCTCAAAGAGATAGTGTTGGGCAAATTAATGGGGCTCAAGGTAGACAAGTCTCCTGGTCCTGATGGAGTGCATCCCAGGGTACTAATAGAGATGGCAGGAGAAAGAGCAAATGCACAAGTGGTAAATTACCAAAATTTGCTGGACTATGGGGTGATTCCCGTAGATTGGAAAACAGCAAATGACTTGTTTAAAAAAAGGAGGTAGACAAAAGGCAGGTAACCATAGGCCAGTTATCTTAACTTGTGTAGTAGGGAAAATGCTTGAGTCTATCAAGAAAGAAATAGCGAGACATCTGGATATAAATTGTCCCATTGCTAAGACACAGCATGGGTTCACGAAGGGGAGGTCATGTTTGATTAATCTGTTGGAATTCTTTGAGATTGTGTGCGCAGTGGACAATAGAGAACCTGCGGATGTGGTATATCTGGATTTCCAGAAGGCATTTGACAAGGTGCCACGCCAAAGACTGCTATCTAAGGTAAAGGTGCAGAGTGTTACAAGTAATGTATTAGCATGGATAGAGGATTGGTTAACTAACAGAAAGCAAAGAGTCGAGGTAAACGGGTGTTTTTCTGGTTGGTGATCAACGACTAGTAATGTGCCTCAGGGATCAGTCTTGGGACTGCAATTGTTTACGATTTACATAAATGATTTGGAGTTAGGGACCAAGTGTATTGTGTCAAAATCCACATGGGCAATGCTAACATGGGCAGAAGAGCAAAGTGCAGAGGGCACTGAAAGTCTACAAAGGGATATAGATAGTCTAAGTGAATGGGCGAGGGTCTGGCAGATAGAGTACAAAGTTGGTAAATGTGAGGTCATCCATTTTGGTAGGAATAACAGCAAAATGGACTATTATTTAAATGATAAAAAATTGCAACATGCTGCTGTACAGAGGGACCTGGCATCCTTGTGCAAGAATCTAAAGGAGTTGGTTTGCAGGTGCAGCAGATAATTAAGAACGCAAATGGGATTTTGTCCTTCATTGCTAAAGGGATGGAGTTTAAAAACAGCGAGATTATGATGCAGCTGTCTAAGGAGTTAGTGAGGCCACACCTGGAGTACTGTGTACAGTTTTGATCTCCTTACTTCAGAAAGGATATACTGGTACTGGAGGAGTTGCAAAGGAGTTGATTGTAGAGTTGAGACTGTTGGCTTATGAGATATTGGGTTGACTGGAGCTATACTAATTGAAATTCAGAAGAATGAGGAGAGGTCTAATAGAAACAAAAGATTATGAAGGGAATAGATCAGATAGAAGCAGAGAAGTTGTTTCCACTGGCAAGTCAAACTAGAACTCAGGGACATAGCCTCAAAATAAGGGGGAAAGCACATTTAGCACTGAGTTGAGGAGAAACTTCTTCACAAAAAGCTCTGTGAATCTAGGGAATTTCCTGCCTAGTGAAGCAGTTGAGGCTACCTATTGAATGTTTTAAAAGCAAGGACAGAAACTTTTGAACATCAAAGGAATTACGGGTTATGGCGAGCAGGCGATAAGTGGAGCCGAGTCCACAAAAAGATCAGGCATGATCTAATTGAATGGCAGAGCAGGCTCAAGGGGCCAGTGGCCCAGTCCTGCTCCCAGTTCTTTTGTTCTTATAAGATGTAGGAGCAGAATTAGGCCACTCAGCCCCTCAAGCCTGTTCTGCCATTTATAGTTGATATTTATCTCATCACCATTTGTCTTTTCCCATTACCATGGATCCCCTTATTAATCAAGAACCTCTGTCTTGAAGAACTTACTCTCCACAAATTTGAAAATGCACTGCAAATGATTTCCATTGTATTTGTGATAGCTAAGAGCAGCAAATGCCAGAGATCAAAATATAAAGACATATTAATTTGGCTTTATTAGTATTTGATTACCAAGTCCGTGTACCCAAAATGTCTTTGCAGAACAACCAGGTGCTGTAAATATTTAGGCTTTAAAAGATTAACTGACCACTCTTGCTAGTAATGAGAAGCTCCTGATTTTATAAGACAGGTATTATTAAGACGGTGTCCCCCCCACCCCACCCCCTTCAGTTTGTTATACAAAAGGAATGGTCAAAAACATGCCAACACACTGAAACAAAATGGTTACGAAAAGCCGCAGTCACATTGAATCAGCAACAGCAAAGCTCTGCACGCCATCTCTTACCTTGATCTCAATATTCCCAACTTTGGCAGTGGAACGGATGATGGGACGGCCCACCAGCGCCGGGAAGATGTGCTCCGGAAAGTTGGAACCAGCATAGCCACATTTTACAAACTATAAAGTGGGACAAATAGGAAAAAGAAAAATCACTTAGTTTCTTAGTGTTATTTATCCACCACAGGACAAACAGACTGAAAAAAGACAGCTCACCCACAAATATTTGTATTTCTTTTGAGCACTTGCAATTATTTCCACAACAACTTCATTGCAATGTATATGAACCTACTTGTGACACTAAAGTAAAATTTAATCTCTTGAAGGTTAGCATTGCTATCTCATGGACCCAGGTTCAATTCTGGCCTCGGGTCACTGTCTGTGTGGTGTTTGCATGCTCTCCCTCTGTCTGCATGGGTTTTCTCCAGGTGCTCCAGTTTCCTTCCACGGTTCAAAGATGCAGGTTAGATAGAATGGCCATGCTAAAATTGCCCTTCAGGATCATGATAAGCAGGTTGATTATAGTCTTGAGTGTGTTGGCTTTGAGGAGGGACTGAATAGACCAGGACCATTCTCATTCTTCTGAATTCCATTGAGTGAGATTCTGAAGAGAATAGATGAAATAGAGGCAGTAAGATTGTTTCCACTGGCAGGCGAAACCAGAACTAGGGGGGCATAGCCTCAAAATTAGGGGCAGCTGATTTAGAACCGAGTTGAGGAGGAACTTTTTCCACACAAAGGGTTATGAATCTGTTTAATTCCCTGCCCAGTAAAGCAGTTGAGGCTACCTCGTTGAATGTTTTTAAGCTAAGGATAGATAAATTTGTGAACAGCAAAGGAATTAAGGATTATGGTGAGCAGGTGGGGAAGTGGAGCTGAGCCCTTGGAAAGATTACTCACGATCTTGTTAAATGATAGAACAGGCTTAAGGGGTCAGATGCCTATTCCTGCTCCTAGTTCTTATGTAAATACATGGGGTTAAGGAAATAGAGCCTGAGTGGGATTGTCGTTGCAGAATCAATGGGCTGAATGGCTTCCTTCTGCACTGTGATTCTATGCTTCACACATTTCCTTTTTAGTATATACTATGTACCAACACATACACTGGTGCAGTCAACTGTCTTGACCACTCAAATGTCTTCTGATTAACCTCAAATTTCAAGAATCAAAATACCAAGCAACCACAGATCTGTCTTTTTCTTATTCATTGATGTTATGTGGGGTCTATGGCAAGGCCAGCATTTTCCCATCTCTAATCACCCAAGAGACGGTGACAGTTAACCACCTGATTTCAATGTAATGGTTTGCTAGATCATTTCAGAAGAGTTAACAGTCAACCAAACTGATTCTGACAAATAAGCATTTTTACAGCATGCACAATAGAGTGAAACAACAAGGCATTTAATAGAACTGAGTATCAAACAAAATTCAACACTACGCTACAGAAGGAAACGTGAGGGAGCGACGACCAATAGCCTGATTAAACAGCTCGGCTTTTAAGCAATGTCTTATAGGATGAGAGGAAAGGGACAGGAGCTTAGTGAGGGAATTCTACAATTTAAGCACCTTATCAGCTAAAAGTACAAACAACTTTGGAGCAATGAAAATTAGAGAAACGCAAGAGGCCAGAAAACCAACTATTAAATGAATGACTTTGCAATGGGAAAAGGTAGGTGTGATTAATTGACTGAGTTTCAATTGCCTATTGCATATAATGGTATTGCATTCCATTCGCAAGTCACCTTTAGTGAAACAGTTTGCTAGCTGTCAATGTTGCAGGAATCTATTAGAGGCAGTAACTGAACACAAATATCAATCTTGCTTTTGAGAGATCATGAGCAGTAAAGAATTCACAGATTCACTCGCCTCAGTAAGGAATTCCACCTCGTCTATCTTCAATGGGTGACCCTTTCATTCAGATTCTGTCCTCTGGTCCTCGACACTGAGGGAAAAAAATCCCTTAGCATTGACACTGTCAAGTGCTGAGAATCCTACACGCATTGCTAAGTTAATCTCTTGTTATTCTAACCTCCAATGAGTCAAGGCCTAATCTACTTAACTTCTAAGAAAATCCCTCCATAGCCAGAATCAACTTAAGAACCTTCTCTGGACTGCCTCCAATGCCAGTGTCTTACCTTAGATACAGAGACCAAAACTGTTCAGTTTTCCAGGTGGGTCAAATGAATGCCTTGTACAGTTTTCATGAGACTTCGCTATTTTTACACTCCGTTCCATTTGAAATAAAGGTCAACATCCCATCTGCCTTCTCTATTACCTGCAGATCTGGCAGGCTAGCTTTAATGATGTACGAGGACTCCCAAATCCTCCTATACTATAACTTGCGGCAATTTTTCTCCATTTAAATATTCAGCTCCTTTATTCGTATCTTCTACATTATATTCCATCTGCTAAGTTTTTGCCTTACAAACAATCCATATCCCTCCACAGGCTTTGCCATCCTCACCACTTCCTTCCCACCTACTTTAGTGTGTCATCTGCAAACTTGGCAACAGTACATTCACTTCCCTCATCCAAGTTACTAATATACATACTGTAAATAATTGTGGCCCAGTTCTGATCCTTGTGACACTCTGCTAGTTACAGTTGCCATCCTGAAAGGGTCCCACTTATCCCAATTCTCTTATGTCTTTCACTTATCCAATTCCCTATCCATGCTAATATATTACCCCCAACACCATGGGCTCTCATTTAAGTAGGCTTTTGTGCAGTATCTTTTCAAATGCTTTTTGAAAATCCATGTGTATTATATCCACAGGTTCCCCTTCATCTATGCTGCTCATTACCACCTCAAAGAATTCGAATGAACTCGTCAGGTATGATTTCCCCTTCATGAAGCCATGCTGAATCTGCTTGATGATAGTATGTATTTTTAAATGCTCTATTACATCCTTTATAATGAACTCTACAACATTTTCCCCAGTGACAAGATATTAAACTACCCACAGTTACCTGTTTTTGTCTCCCTTTTTGATTAAGGGTCTTCCAATTCTCTGGGACTTTTCCAGAATTTAAGGATTTTTGCCAGATTACTGCTACTGTATTCATTATCTCTGTACATATTTCCTGGAATATCCTAGGATCAACCTATCAGTTCCAGAGAACTTAGCAACCTTTAGCCCCTTGTACTTTTTCTTCTGATGGTTATTGTATTTATTTCCTCCTTCACTTTTGTCCCTTGATTGTTTTGTATTTCTGGAATGCTATTACTGTCTTCTACTGCGAGGACCAATACAAGGTATTTAACTCCTCTGCCATTTTCACACTTCCCCAGTCTCATTCTCTATAGTGGGAGGTTTGTTCTCTTCGGCTGATCTTGCATTTTCATATATTTAAAACTTTTACTACCATTTTATTGCTTGCTAGTTTATCCCCTCAGTTTATCTTCACCCTCTATCTTTTTGGTCATCATTTATTGGTTTTTAAAACTTACCCAATCCTCTGATTTACCACTAATCTTTGCCACATTGTATGTTTTTTCTTTCAGTTTAATACTACCTTAACTTCCTTGGTTAGTATTCCCTGATCAGCCATCTTTTCTGCTAAACTCTTTTCCCAGTCCACTCCAGCCAAGTCTATCCTCTTTGCTATTCAAGTTCAACAGATTTTTCTGACCCAAGTTTTTCATTGAATCTGAATGCTAAATTCTACCATATTATGGTCACTGTTATCTCAGGGATCTTTTACTGAGATTGCTCACTAAATCTGCCTCAACACACCACCCGATCAAAATAGCTGTATCCCTGGTTGGATCCACAACACATTGTTCCAGGAAACGGTCCCAAATTCTTCCTCTTGGCTACGTTTGCTAATCTTAGTTTCTCAATCCATACATGATTAATAATCTCCTATCTCTTTTACATGCTCTCATTATTTGCTGTTTTATCCTCCATCCTAGAGTATACCTATGTGACTGACAGACTATTCACATCAGTGCCTTCTTCCCCTTGTTTCTTACCTCCACCCATATAGATTCCACATCTTTCAATCTAAGATCACTGCTTGCTGTTGTACTTATTCCATCCCTTACTAACGAAATTATCCCACACCATTCTTTCCTTTCTGCTGTCCTTACCCATGAATATTTAGCTCCCTGCTTTGATGTTCTTGTAAGCATGTCCCTCAGAGAGCTCAAAGGCCATTCCCAGGTGATACAGGTTGGAAGGTGGGAGAGAGACTTGGAATTAAAAGCTCATTCCGATTTTGGAATTTGACTTCTGACACCTCCCTCCCCAACCTCTGGGGATTTGTACGGCAGTCAGCTTTTCAATATGTACATTTGTGACTTGGATGAAGGAATAAAGTTGTATATCAAAGTTGCAGATTATGTAAATAGAAGCAGGAAATAGCAAAGGGACATAAAATACGTGAGAATAAAACTCTGGTGGATGAAGCTCAATGTGGAAAGTCATCTTAGAATACAAGTCAGAACAATTGCTTATTTCTCATTAGGAGCTGTGCAAGCCCAAGCTTTGCAAGTAAGCCACAAAGCTCATGGTTAAGTTCCCTTACAACAAGGGCCAATATAAGTTTAAAGGGTGATGCCAGAGCCTTCGTCTGAACACTCTTAACTATGGGTTTTCAGTTTTTGAAAGACTGGAGAAGCACCACACAGTTTCAATGACTATATTGTTGATAACCTGGTTAAACATTGTTTGTATTCTCTCAGTTGAAGGTCGAGTGATCTAATCACATTTAAAGTGGTAGCAATTCAACAGGGCAAATATATACAAAATCCAATTTCTGTAAGGTAGTATCACAAAACGTTGCTTTCAACTTTTGGCTGAACCATTTTCATTAAACGAACGCTGACATTGTAGGTGTTCATCTAGAAAATCTCCATACAAGGATATAAGTATTGAGAAAAGACTCCAGTGTTTTTGCACCTTCACTAACCAATGCAGAAGTCCATTTCATGTATCACTGAAGAACTTCCTAATGTCAGTGCTGCATTTGTCTTGAACCTTCCTCCCCCACCACTTCCTCTACAGTTTAGTTTCAGCAGTATTTTAAGTTTTCCATTACCAATAGATTGTCAGTACCTCAAACATTTAGTCACCAACTTTCGTGGCTGACAGAGGTTTCTCTAATCTTCACAAACACAAGTCTGGATCACAGGTGCTCAAATAGCTGTCCTATTTCCAGAATATCAATTTTTTTTTAAATCTTCCTGGTCTCAGTCAGCAAGCTGAACTCAGTATTGCTGTTACCAGAGTACAGAACAATTTAAGGGCAACTTCCTCAAACTTCTACCGTATATAGTTTAACTTTGAATTTTAAAATAAAAGCAACCAATTTGAAAATGATCATTGCTGCTTTCAAATCATTTCTGGGCTGACCCCTCTATCTCTGAGAACCTCGTTCTGCCTACAAGTCTTTAGGATGTCTCCTCCAACAAGATAAAGCGTCCCATTGCATCCCATCTTGGGATTGATCTAATGCTGGATCTATCCAAAGATCAAGAATCTATTAAATACAAGCTGTTAGTGCAGTAATTGTGACATTAATCTGCAATCCTGCTTTGAAAGATCTGAACTCAGTTCCTCCACTTAACCGAGAATTTTACTATTTTAAGACATCAACTACTTCCTCTCAAGTTCCATTTCGATTATCTAAACCTCTTTGCTCCTTAAAACCTTTGAGCAAGCTGCTGCTTACTATCTGCTGATTTGCATCTTCAAACAGTTATCTCCAGTCTCAGGGAAGTTATGAAGGTATTCTGCGAGGAGCAGTCTGAAAATCAGCATACTTGTCACCTCAAAAGCACATCACAGCTGAGTCTAGTCCTGTTGCTGCTTCGACCTGACATCAACAGGCACACCACCAGCTGCAATCGGACATCTGACAGCAAAAAGAGTGGATCCTTGGTCCATTTCCATCTTGTTCATTCAATGCCACATGGCCAAATGCAATTCAACAACTCCTGTCCTGCTAAAATCAATTACCTGAATTCATTATGTGGATTAAATAAGTTGACTAACACCACAAAATCTCTATAATGCATAAGGAGGCCATTTGGCTCCATCAAGTCTGTATCAACCACAATCCCATGCTGGCCCCATCCCTGTAACTCCACATATTTACCCTGTTAATCCCCCTGTCACTAAGGGGCAATTTATCATGGCCCATTAATCGAACATACACATGTTTGAACTGTGGGAGGAAATCGTAACACCCAGAAAAAACCCATGCAATCACAGGGAGAACGTGCAAAACGCACACAGACACCCAAGGCCAGAATCAAATCCGAATCCCTGGCACTATAAGCAGCAGTGCAAACCATTGTTATTTGGGTGGCATGGCACAATCTATTTAGCATTTTCTCCCCCCAAAAACACTAATCAATGAGCAAACTATATTTTCAGACATTACCTCCACCCTTTCCCAACATACCGCAGTCTGTACATGCTCTAAGGTATGTAGCAGCTCATAACCACATTGAAGAATGTGGCTTGGGGCCAGAACATACACTTCCTGTCAGTTGAGGCTTGCAGTTTTCTCCCAGAGGGTGTTTACTAAGTCAGCAGAGAGATTTTAGCACAGGAAACAGTTATTCAGCTCTCTGCATTTCATTAATCCAGAGGTCAGAGTTCCATTTATTCACTGTTATTACTACACTGGAAAGGCAAATTGTTCTCTCAAACAGTATTTGCTTCAATTACTATTACGAATCAAGTCAAATTCTTGAGATCTGAAATTAGTGCAATGGTAAAGTCACTGGACCAGTAATCCTCAAGTCCAGATTAATGCTCTGGGCACATAAGAAATAGGAGTAGACCATCTAGCCCTTCGAGCCTGCCCCACCATTCAATAAGATCATGGCTGATCTGAAGCGGATCAGTTCCACTTTCCCCCGTTCTCCCCATAACCCTTAATTCCCTTATCGATTAGAAATCTACCTACCCGTTCAAATCAGATTCAAATCCCACCATGGCAGCTGATGAAATTGAATTTCAAATAATAAATTTACAATTTTCAGATAAAGTTTGTTAGTCACAAGTTAGGCTTGCATTAACACTGCAATGAAATTACTGTGAAATTACCATAGTCAACACACTTCAGCACCTATTCAGGTCCATGCATATAACTTTCAGTAATTCAGTACTCTCAATATTTGGGGACAACCTGGTGGCACAGTGGTCAACACTACTGCTTCCGCCCGTGGATGACTGTCTATGTAGAGTCTGCATGTTCTCCCCACATCTGCATGGGTTTCCAAGTGTTCCAGTTTCCTCCCAGGCCAAAGATGTGATGGTTCGATACATTGGTCATGTTAAATTGCCACTTACTGTCCCAAGAGGTTTTGGTTAGATGGATGGTAAATGTTTGAGGTTACAGTGATAGGACAGGGGAGGGGGCCTGGGTGAGTTACACTCAGAATTGGTGCAGACGTGATGGACTGAACAGTCACTTCTACATGGCAAGGATTCTATTAAGTGGTTTCTAAAATGCAAGGCAGCATTTCATACTCAAAAGCCTCATGCAGCTCAAAGCTCTCTGACCAAGAGCAGCCCAAGGGCCTTTCACCATTCGTCAGAAAGCCCAAACAAGCAAAAGCCACGCAGGGGCGAATGCACAAAGTTCCACACATGACCTGGAACGATCAAATGTTCAATACATTTTGAAATTTTAATGTACCAAACGTTTGGTCAAGTGGTATGCACAAGCCTTCTCAAGGCACACACTTTGTAAAATCTCCTAATTTGGACATCAAGTTGCGCACTCAAATCTAGGGAAGCATTCCCAAAGATCAGATTCAAAGCGATCAAACTTTGAGCTTCGTAATTACAAAGAATAGCAAGAGTCAAGAGAAGGCTCAACTTCACTTTTAAAAAAGGGAAGTTTGTCTGTTCAAACTTTTTCCCTTTTAGTCATAGGATGATACAGCACAGAGGGCCATTCGGCCCAATGCTGGCTGTTTCAAAGAGCTCTTCAATTAGTCCCACTCCTCTCATCTTTCTCCAAAGTTCTGTAATGTTCTCCACATCAAGTATTTATCCAGTCACTTTTTGAAAGTCACTATTCCACTAACCTCATGCAGCACATTCCAGATCTGAACTCAGTCTGGTTCAGATAGCTGGAAGTAATGAAGTGGCTCAGCCAATCCCAGTGCTGACCAATGACAGGCAGTTGGGACAAGATATGCTGTCATGCTCTCTTGCCATAATCTTCCCTATGGCCATCTTTTTCACACCATATTGGCATCTCTGCTTTGACCAGCATTTGTTGCCCATCCTCAATTGCCCTTGAGGTGGTGAGCCACCTTATTGAGTTGCTGATGAGTCATGCAGTTTAGGTACTTCCACAGTGCCATAAAAGGTTACCAGGATTTTGACCTACTGAGTGAAGACCTTCCAAAAATCATACACTTCTCTAACTTGAGATCTATGGTTTGTTTTTTCCATCGTCATTGGTAGGCATGCTTTCAGCCATCCAAGCTCTGAAATTGTGTGATTTATGGAGACAGTCTCCTCTTTAAGCTGCTCCTTAAAATTGATCACTTTGATCCAGCCTCAGGTTCCCCCATTCCAATATTATCTTTGATGGTTCAGGGTTAAACAATGTTTGACTATCGTTCTAATGTAGTCATGGGTTGCTTTGCCTGTGGTTCAAGCACAGATGAGTACTGTGCATAGTTCTACTCTCAAAATTATGAGGGATATGGAAGCACTGCTGGTGTAAAAACGGTACACAAAAACAGTATCAGGTCTGGCTGGTGATACCTGTGAGGGGAAACCTCAACAAGCTAGTGCACTTACTCCAGAAAGGAACAACCGCATTAAGAAATTGTTTGAAAGAGTTGACATTGTGATGTTCTCATTCGTGGGGAAGAATTTCAACCAAAAATACAAGATCCATAACTATAAAACTCCCTTTGTTTCAGGTTCCAGCATTTATAATAATTTGCATTTATCATAGATCCAAGGTAGTCACTTATAAAGTCACAAAATTCAGAAGAAACTTCAAAGAGAGAACGTGGAACTTGCTACACAGGAAGTGACTGAAATGAACAGTCTAAATATACTTAAAGAGAAGCTCACAAAACACATAACATGGGAAATAACAATATGAATACAGAATACATGTACTTACTATACATTCCAAAGAACTTTAGAAGTATTACCATTGAAGGGTAGTGTCCCTAATATTATCAGCACCATAATATTAAGGCAAAACAAGTTCCCACAAACTACAATTTGAAAATAACCAGATATTCCTGTAATGCTAATTGATGAGATTCTGATTCAGGATATCACAATACTCCCCTGCTTTTCTTCAAACAAGAGAAACTTCCCAGTGCCATGCAAGAGAGAGAGAGAGAGAGAGATGAAGCCTCAGTTTTAAAATGAGTGTACCACCGACAGGGCAGCAGCGCCCTGGCACAGTCTGTCTGACTTTCTCATGCTCCAGTCAGTGGGACAAGCCCCGAATCCACTAACTGCTGAGCCAGAAGGTCGGCCACTAAGGAGGAAAGTAGACATGGATAACAACAGGGCCCCCAAAGGGCCGAGTGGCCTCATGTCGTCCAGGAGGGCAAGTGGCACTGTATCTCAGGGCGCTATACAAAGGCACTGAGGCCGGGTCTCAGGGCGCTAATACAAAGGCACTGAGGCCGGGTCTCAGGGCGCTATACAAAGGCACTGAGGCCGGGTCTCAGGGCGCTAATACAAAGGCACTGAGGCCGGGTCTCAGGGCGCTAATACAAAGGCACTGAGGCCGGGACTCAGGGCGCTATACAAAGGCACTGAGGCCGGGTCTCAGGGCGCTATACAAAGGCACTGAGGCCGGAGCCAGAGACCCTCAGACCGTCTCTCCGGACCCTCCCCTCGGTGTCTCTCCCCCATCCTTCTCACACCTACCCCGGTGCCGTTGTCACACACCACCACCTTCCTGCCCTGGCTATCCATGGTGCCGCCGCTGGAACTGGACCTCTCCCCGCACCGGAAACCAGCGCCTCCCGCTCCCCGGGGCGCGGCAGCACGTGACCATCCGCTTCCGGCGGGGGGGCGGGAAACGGAGGGGCCACCTTCTGATTGGTGAGAAGTGTCCACACGTCAGGTGAATGACACTAGCAGTTGCCAATAGTTCGCAAAGACGGAGAGGGGCCTGCGGCTAGCGCACTCTGATTGGCAGAACGGACCGACGTCATGTGATTGACAGTCTGTCTGGCCAATGGCGTGTGGACAAATGGGGCGAGGCTGAGGGGAAAGTCCGATTGAATCAGTTTAAATTTTATTCAATCGATATTCAATCCGGTGATCTTACAATCCTGTCAGCGATCCCCATCACTAATTATCATTCTTCAACTGGTCGCAAAGGATCGGGTTCCTCTGCGGGCCGCTCAACCGGATTGACCAATCAGCGAGCGGGGGATCGGGTTGCCATGGCGCCGGTGGGGACACGGGCCAGTCAGCGAGCGGGGGATCGGGTTGCTATGGCGGCAGTGGGGACATGGCCTTTCTCCCGGGCGGCGGTGGAGGCAGCGCGGCGGCTGCTGGTGGCGGGGATCGGGGCCACCGACTGTGTCCAGGAGGCTATGGCAGGTGATCTCCCATCACACCGACAGGGCGGCGCTCCCTCGGCACTGACCCTCTGACAGTGCGGCGCTCCCTCGGCACTGACCCTCTGACAGTGCGGCGCTCCCTCGGCACTGACCTCTGACAGTGCGGCGCTCCCTCGGCACTGACCCTCTGACAGTGCGGCGCTCCCTCGGCACTGACCCTCTGACAGTGCGGCGCTCCCTCGGCACTGACCCTCTGACAGTCGGCGCTCCCTCGGCACTGACCCTCTGACAGTGCGGCGCTCCCTCAGCACTGACCCTCTGACAGTGCGGCGCTCCCTCGCACTGACCCTCTGACAGGCGGCACTCCTCGGCACTGACCCTCTGACAGTGCGGCGCTCCTCGGCACTGACCCTCTGACAGGCGGCACTCCCTCAGCACTGACCCTCTGACAGTGCGGCACTCCCTCAGCACTGACCCTCTGACAGTGCGGCGCTCCCTCAGCACTGACCCTCTGACAGTGCGGCGCTCCCTCAGCACTGACCCTCTGACAGTGCGGCGCTCCCTCAGCACTGACCCTCTGACAGTGCGGCGCTCCCTCAGCACTGACCATCTGCCATAATAGGCACAGTCTTGAGATCATAAATGGTATTTAAATGGATTTTTTTGCTTTTTTTTAGTTAAGTGGACTTTTAATCTTACTATGCTCCAAGTAGCACGCCCGGTGATGTGCAAAATAAAGATTTGCATTTATGATTTGCCTTTCTTGATTTTAGGATGTGTCAGAGCACTTTACAGCTTAGAAGTAGCTTTTTAAAACACTCACTGCAATATATTGTGCAGAAATTCAGCACAAAGTTTAACTGTTTGAGGTGAATTGCACCAATGCCACTCACTGTGAGGTTACACTGCATTGCCATGATCCAGTATTGTGTTACATCTATTTTTGTACAGAAGTGATTTTTACTTTGCCCAGTCTGATGCATGCCTGTGCGGTGCTGTTGTATCATAGGGAAGCTCCAAGCGGGGACAAGGTAAGTAGTATATTTAGGAGACGATTAGTTGGAAATAAAAGTTTTTATCCAGAACTATTCTGAAGCCAGACCTGGATAGTGTGTGCGCTTTGGGAAATTTATTTTCAGAGCTGGGTTTGAGGATACCTTGGTGTCCAAAAATGTGTAAATTAGGGTATTAGTGGAATGTATGTGTAGGGTTATGGGTATAGAGCAGGGGGTGGGCCAAAGTAAAAGTTGGAGAGTCTTGCAGACTTGATGGGCTGAATGGCGTCCTTCTGCACTACAGGAATTTTATGGATTCTGTGACCCATGTGTATGAGAGCCGAGAGCATGCTCATAACTTAACGAAGGTTGTCAAAGTTACTGCTTGTGCATCAGTCAGCACAGCTTTCTGGAAGTTTGTTGTTTACACTGGTTGGTTCGGTCTCTGTGCACCACTCACTACAGATAACTGCTGGGGGCAACAGTGACCCAGTAGTAATGTTACTGGACCAGTGTTTCACAAACACTGAGACAAACACTAATGATGCCTGGGACAGGACTGTAGACTCACACCTTGGCACTTGGAGATTTTAGTTTTCATCAATTAATTGAATAAAAGTTATAATCAGTAACGGTGACCATCAAACTCAGTGGTCAGATCAATCCATCAGGCTCATTAATGTCCTTTGAGGAAGGAAATCCTTTGAATTTATCCAATTTGAACCGAGGGAAGAGGAATGCAGTGAGGGTTGTCGGTGAAGACGTGGGAGAAAGTGGACAGTTTCAAGTACTTGACATCCGTGCTGGTGGAAGGTGCATGGAAATGGAAATTAAACAATGGATTAGCCCTAGTTGGAGTAATTGGGAGAAGTACAGTGGAGTGTTATGTGATTGAAAAGTACCACTGAAAACAAAAGAAGAATCTATAAGAGAACTGTGAGACCTGCCTCATTAAGAAGTGCAGAAACCCCAGGCAACGTCAAGAAGAGACGAACAGGGACTGGATCCTAAGGACCTGTGGTTGCTGAGGTGGATGTGTGTGACGTAACAAGAGAGAACAAGATCAGTAACCAGCGCGTCCAGAGTAGATTGTAGGGGCATCAAAGAAAGTAGCTGGGAAAAGATTGAAATGTTATAATCAGCTGTTACAGAGAGAGAGAGAGAGGGAATGTGGTGAGACGAGTGGTGAAGATGAACTGCCAGAAAGAAGTTTTAAAATTTATTTATTATCATCACAAGTAGCTTTACATTAACACTGCAATGAAGTCACTTTGAAAATCCTCAAGTCGCCACCCTCCAGCGCCTGTTCCGGGACACTGTGGAAGAAATTAGCACGGCCAGTGCACTGAACCAACACGTCTTTTGGACTGTGCAGGAAACCGGAGGAAACCCACGCAGGCAAGGGGAGGACGTGCAGACTTCGCACAGTGATCCAAGCCAGGTCCCTGGTGCTGTGAGGCAACAGTGCTGACCACTGTGCCACCATGCCGTCCAAGAAGAAAAGGAATGTCTTAAGACTAAATGGGAAGATGCAGCGATGAGAGATTTAAACTCAGCAGCATTGGAAATGGGAAGGGTAATCAAACAGTGTGGCAATCCCAATGGGAGAAGCTGAAAAAAAAGGAGGGAAAGGGGAGGAAATCTGCTGTCCTGACTCATCTGTTCGATGTGTAACTAGAGCCACAGCAATGTGGTCTTTTTTTAACTGCTGTCCTGAATGAACTGGCAAGCCACTTTGCTGTGTCACTGTCTCCCTCTCAAGGACAGTTAGGGATGGGAAAGAATCTTGCCAGTGACTCACCAGAGACCATGATCGAATAAAAAACACTTGTGCCTGTAGATGGCGGTGGTCGGCTAGCTTCCTCTGTGGGTAAATTCTGAAAACATTTCCTGAGCTCTGTCGTCCAAATCCAGATGGGAAACAGGTCGATCTACTAGAGAACGTCCTTCACATCTCAGCACAGCTCATCATTCACGATGTGTGCAATGCTTCAAAAATACCTTCCAAACATCCTGAGTTAATTTGAGTTGGTACCAGAAAGAAGTACCTTCCGAATGTGACAAGAACACGATACACACTTAAACAAAAAAAAGACTTGGTTCATTTTATTTCTCATTATGAACGGGTTGTTTGGAATTAGTTTTCTAAAAAGGCGTTTTGTCATATTTCATCTGAAATCACTGAAAAGACCAGACTGAGTCAGGACAGCAGATTTTCTTCCACAAAAAACATTAGTGAACCAGATGGGTTTTCACAATGATCCAATAAGTTCATGATCACTATCACTGAAATGAGACTTCTAAAAATTGCCATGAATTAATTGAAATGAAACTCCTCAGCTGCTGAGATGGGATTGTGTACATGTTTTTTTGGGATCATTAGTCCAGGCCATGTTATAGGAATGAAATAATTTCCAAAGTTGCCTCCATCTCCATTGTAAGTCTGCTTTCTGTGATTGTTAACACTGTAAACAGTTTATGGAAGTTTAGGGGCGGCTCCAGTCAGCTGTTTGCACTGTTAACAACGACATAAGGTGGTTAAAGAATCAGGACTCAAAGTAACATAATTCCGGCAATAGATTAGCGTTGTGAGCAGTGTGAGACTGAGAGCTCTTCATAAAACTGGAACTGAAAGGATATAGAATCATAGAATGGTACACTCCAGAAGGATGCCATTTGGTCCATCGATTCTGTACCAATCACAGTCCCACCCAGGCTCTAAATCCATAACCCCATGCATTTACCCTAGCTAGTCCCCTGGCCCGAAGGGGTAATTTAGCATGGCCAATCTGCCTAACCCACGCATCTTTGAACCTATCAGCCGTATAATAAAAAAGATGTCATTTGGTCCCTGGAGTCTTTGCCGGCACCTTTGAAGAAAATTCCAAATAACCCCATTCCCTTGGCTCTGTCTCAAACCCAGTAACTTTTTCCTTTGTGTATTTATCCACCTCTCCTTGTTGCTGAAATAAAGACGCAAAACCAAAGGTGCGTTCAATCAGGCTTTATTGCATGATATCATGGGGAACCAGCTTCCCAAAGTCAGGTTGTCACTGATTCCACTGTTCGATACAAACAAGGTGGTTATATCTAGTTCGAGTTGCACGACTCTTAGAGCGAATACAATGGATTTTGGTGTATCAGCACATTCCTCAGACAGTGAATAGACAAAATGCGATTTAAACTGAATAGGTTATCTCTTCAGATAAGAGATCTTAGGGTTCTTTACTCAGAGGTTAATAAGGGCGTGAAATGCCCTGCCTGCAGCGGTTGTGGACTCGTCAAGTTTAAGGGCGTTCAAATGGGCAGTGGATAGGCATATGGATAGCATTGGAATAGTTTAGGATAGAGGGTCATAAAATTGGTTACATGGGTCGGTGCAACATCGAGGGCCGAAGAGCCTGTACTGCGCTGTAATGTTCTATGGCTGATTCTATGGCTAATCTTGCGGAGGGCAGTAGTTCCCTGGCTACACCAAAACATATTGTCTCATTAAGCATATTGTATCAGGAGGTATTAACCCTTTGGTGCATTTTTCTGTCACATTCCTTTGAAAGTGACCACTGTCCCTGTACGTACCATCCCATCAGGCAACTCATTCCAAATACTTGTGGTGCAAAAAATGTTTTTCCTCGGGGTTAATTAAACTTAGTAAGAATTTAGCAACACCAATTATTAATCCAACCAATTTATTTGATAGTGAAAAAGCGAGCTTTCAACACTCTTGTGTCTTCCTCAGGCAAGTGCAGTGTTCTGGTCTGCAATAGCACACATCAGCACAGACAGTCAGAGATTGCTGATTAGAATGCAAATCCTTACATCTAACCTGCTATTCAAGTGTTAAAGTGGCTAACAATGTGTGTGAAGGGGATCCTGAGCATTGTTAGAGAATTGTGTATTTTCTCCAGACAGCACAGTAAGTGAGGTTTTTTGCTAACCCAGGCAAGTTACGGGGGTTACAGATAGTGTGTCATGAAGCCAAGATCCCTGTTAAGACCGTCCTCATGTGTGCGGAGCTTGGCTATCAGTCTCTGTCAGCGACTCTGCGCTGTCGTGTATCACGAAAGCCCCCTTGAAGAACATTTACCCGCAGGTCGGAGGCCGAATGCCCATGACTGCTGAAGTGTTCGCCCACAGGAAGGGAACTGTTTTGCCTGGTGATTGTTGAGCGATGCTCATTCATCCGCTGTCGTAGTGTCTGCATGGTCTCCCCAATATACCATGCTTCGGGACATCCTTTCTTGCAACGTATTAGGTAGACAACGTTGGCCGAGTTGCAAGAGTATGTACCGTGCACCTGGTGAATGGTATCCTCACGTTTGATGATGTCGTCCATGTCTATGATCTGGCATGTCTTGCAGAGGTTGCTGTGGCAGGGTTGTGTGGTATTGTGGTCACTGTTCTCCTGAAGGTTGGGTAGTTTGCTGCGAACAATGATCTGTTTGAGGTTGTGCGGTTGTCTGAAAGCAAGAAGTGGGGGGGTGGGGATGGCCCTAGCGAGATGTTCATCGTCATCAATGATATGTTGAAGACTCCGGAGAAGATGTCGTAGCTTCTCCGCTCCGGGGAAGTACTGGACAACAAAGGGTACTCTGTCCACCGTGTCCCGTGTTCGTCTTCTGAGGAGATCAGTGCGGTTTATCGTTGTGGCACGTTGGAACTGTCGATCGATGAGTCGAGCGCCATATCCTGTTCTCACGAGGGCATCCTTCAGTGTCTGGAGGTGTCTGTCACGATCCTCCTCATCTGAGCAAATTCTGTGTATACGGAGGGCTTGTCCATAGGGAATGGCTTCTTTAACGTGTCTAGGGTGGAAGCTGGAGAAGTGGAGCATTGTGAGGTTGTCTGTCGGTTTGCGGTACAGTGAGGTGCTGAGGTGACCGTCCTTGATGGAGATGCGTGTGTCCAAGAATGCAACTGATTCTGGAGAATAGTCCATGGTGAGTCTGATGGTGGGATGGAACTTGTTAATATCATCATACAGTTGTTTCAATGATTGTTCACCATGAGTCCAAAGGAAAAAGATGTCATCAATGTATCTAGTATATAACCTTGGTTGGAGATCTTGGTTGGATTAATAATTGGTGTTGCTAAATTCTTACTGAGTTCTTACCACCCCAATCCAACGCCGGCATCTTTACATCATGACTACTATCGACATCGCATACTGCCGGATCCAAGTGGAGAGGATCTCCAAGAGGATTGCACATATCGACACAGACATCAAGTTTCCACAGAGATGCAAGAAAGCAGACAGGATACCAAAGAGACTACAGATCACGAACCCACTCAGGTCAACCTATAACACGGACTACGCTGAGAGGCTTTGCCGTCGCACCTCTCTCGCACTCCTCAATCACCTCATACACCAGCTCTATAGCAAATGCCGCACCCTGGAAAGTAAAATGGAATACATATTCTCAACTTGCACTCAGGACGCAGACCAGCTGCGAAACTTTGCCAAGCAGATGAGACAAAGAAACTCCACCATTTACATGCACGCCAAGAACAGGAAACTTGAAAAACTCGGCATCGCCACCAGCAACAACCAAACCTCCCTTGGCACCACAGTAGAAAACAACACTACCGCAGGGAGGTCCATTGTTAACTTGTCGGACTACACACTTCAATCAGAGGAAATCGAAGTTCTCAGCCAAGGGCTCAATTTCTGTCCCACCACCAAAATGAACCCCATCAGTCTCGCAGCAGATACAGTGGAATTCATCAGGTGAATGAGGCTGCATGAGTTCTTCCACAAACCCCAAGAGGCCAATAGTGGACTCAATGAGATAGCGAATGAACCAGAACAGCCGACAGAGGGATCCGCAGTGCAGCAACCGAAGAGGAATGAATCCAATTGGACTCCTCCGGAAGGCCGCTGCCCCCGACTGGACATGTATGCCCAAGCCATCAGGAGGTGCGTGAACACCAGATTTATCAACCGCACTTACAAGACAGTCCCGAACATCACCCAAGTACATCGCAAGGCCATCCGTGCTCTCAAGACCAACCGCAACATTGTCATCAAACCAGCAGACAAAGGAGGCACCACCATCATACTGAACAGAACGGCCTACTGTGAAGAAGTGTACCGACAACTAAACAATGAGAAACACTACAGACAATTACCAGCAGATCCGACCAAAGAACACACTCGTCAACTCAACACTCTGATCAAAACCCTTGATCCGGACCTTCAGAACACCCTCCGGGCTCTCATTCCACGTACTCCCTGCATTGGAGATCTCTACTGCCTCCCAAAGATACACAAGGTAAACATACCCGGCCGTCCCATCATATTGGGCAATGGGACCCTGTGTGAGAATCTCTCCGGCTATATCGAGGGCATCCTGAAACCCATTGTACAAAGAACCCCCAGCTTTTGTCTTGACACTACGGACTTCCTACAGAAACTCAGCACACATGGAGCAGTAGAACCAGGGACACTCCTTGTCACAATGGATGTCTCGGCGCTCTACACCAACATCCCCCATGACGATGGTATTGCTGCAACTGCCTCAGTACTCAATGCCAACAACTGCCAGTTTCCGGATGCAATTTTACAACTCATCTGCTTCATCTTGGACCACAATGTCTTCACCTTCAACAATCAGCTTTTCATCCAGACACACGGAACAGCCATGGGGACCAAATTCGCACCTCAGTATGCCAACATCTTCATGCACAGGTTCGAACAAGACTTCTTCACCACATGAGATCTCCAACCAAGGTTATATACTAGATACATTGATGACATCTTTTTCCTTTGGACTCATGGTGAACAATCATTGAAACAACTGTATGATGATATCAACAAGTTCCATCCCACCATCAGACTCACCATGGACTATTCTCCAGAATCAGTTGCATTCTTGGACACACGCATCTCCATCAAGGACGGTCACCTCGCACCTCACTGTACCGCAAACCGACAGACAACCTCACAATGCTCCACTTCTCCAGCTTCCACCCTAGACACGTTAAAGAAGCCATTCCCTATGGACAAGCCCTCCGTATACACAGAATTTGCTCAGATGAGGAGGATCGTGACAGACACCTCCAGACGCTGAAGGATGCCCTCGTGAGAACAGGATATGGCGCTCGACTCATCGATCGACAGTTCCAACGTGCCACAACGATAAACCGCACTGATCTCCTCAGAAGACGAACACGGGACACGGTGGACAGAGTACCCTTTGTTGTCCAGTACTTCCCCGGAGCGGAGAAGCTACGACATCTTCTCCGGAGTCTTCAACATATCATTGATGACGATGAACATCTCGCTAGGGCCATCCCCACCCCCCCACTTCTTGCTTTCAGACAACCGCACAACCTCAAACAGATCATTGTTCGCAGCAAACTACCCAACCTTCAGGAGAACAGTGACCACAATACCACACAACCCTGCCACAGCAACCTCTGCAAGACATGCCAGATCATAGACATGGACGACATCATCAAACGTGAGGATACCATTCACCAGGTACACGGTACATACTCTTGCAACTCGGCCAACGTTGTCTACCTAATACGTTGCAAGAAAGGATGTCCCGAAGCATGGTATATTGGGGAGACCATGCAGACACTACGACAGCGGATGAATGAGCATCGCTCAACAATCACCAGGCAAAACAGTTCCCTTCCTGTGGGCGAACACTTCAGCAGTCATGGGCATTCGGCCTCCGACCTGCGGGTAAATGTTCTTCAGGGGGCTTTCGTGATACACGACAGCGCAGAGTCGCTGAACAGAGACTGATAGCCAAGCTCCGCACACATGAGGACGGTCTTAACAGGGATCTTGGCTTCATGACACACTATCTGTAACCCCCGTAACTTGCCTGGGTTAGCAAAAAACCTCACTTACTGTGCTGTCTGGAGAAAATACACAATTCTCTAACAATGCTCAGGATCCCCTTCACACACATTGTTAGCCACTTTAACACTTGAATAGCAGGTTAGATGTAAGGATTTGCATTCTAATCAGCAATCTCTGACTGTCTGTGCTGATGTGTGCTATTGCAGACCAGAACACTGCACTTGCCTGAGGAAGACACAAGAGTGTTGAAAGCTCGCTTTTTTACTATCAAATAAATTGGTTGGATTAATAATTGGTGTTGCTAAATTCTTACTGAGTTCTTACCACCCCAATCCAACGCCGGCATCTTTACATCTTAATTAAACTTGCCAGTCACCTTAAATCTGTTCCCCCTGGGTGTCCACCCTTTGGGAAAATGTGAATGTCCACTTTGGTGGAAAGAATAGAAAAGAAGGATTTCATTCAAGTGGAGAGGGACTGCAGAATGAGAGGTGTACTTGTTGAAAAATATGATAGTGATGAGGAGGCTTGAAAGGATAGATTTAAAAGGATGTCTCCTCTGTAGAGAATCAAGAACCAAGTTGCACAATTTGTAAATAAGAGGTCTCCCATTTAAAATGGAAATGAGGAGGAATTTCTTTTCCGTGGTGGTTGTTAACCTGTGGAATTCTCTTCCCCAGAGGGCAATGGATAATGGATCATTGAATATATTCAATCAAGGTTGAGTTAGACGGATTTTGGATTAACAAGGGAGTGAAGGGTACAGGGGTTGGATAGGAAAGCGGAGTTGTGGCCTTAACTCCATCAGCCATAGAACATTACAGCGCAGTACAGGCCCTTCGGCCCTCGATGTTGCACCGAACCATGTAACCAATTTTATGACCCTCTATCCTAAACCATTCCAATGCTATCCATATGCCTATCCACTGACCATTTGAATGCCCTTAAATTTGACGAGTCCACAACTGCTGCAGGCAGGGCATTTCACGCTCTTATTACCCTCTGAGTAAAGAACCCACCTCTAGCATCTATCCTATAACTACCACCCCTTAATTTAAAGCTATGTCCACTCATGTTATCCATCTCCATCTGAGGAAAAAGGCTCTCACTATCCACCCTATCTAACCCTCTGATCATCTTGTATGTCTTAATTAAGTATCAATCTACTCCCATGACCGTGAGTGGCTGAATGACCTTACTCCTACTCCCATTTCCTATGATCTCTTCTTCTGTTTCTACCAGGTAGCTTCCGAGTGCGACAGATTTTCAGCAATATTGTGGGATCGCAAACAGAAATAAAGCACGTTAATAATTGGAAGTTTCTTTCTGTTTTGACTTACAGAACTAGAGAATGATAAAGAGACAGGCTGCTTTGTGGTGGGCCGCGGGGGCTTCCCAAACAAAGCTGGAATGGTTCAGTGTGACGCTGCAATCATGGAAGGGCTGCCTGGCCGTTTTGGAGCAGTCGCAGCCTTGCCCGGGTACGTGCTGGCTCTTGGTTGTTGTCCTTGTTACTGTGAGTCAGTGTTCTCATCTTCATCAGAATTATGGAATGTTAAAACAAGGGCTGAATGGCCTCCTGTGTTGTATCCTCTTGATCTACCAACTTAACTATCAGAGATTCTTCTCAGAAGTCCATCTTTAAGAGGAAATTTGAAATTGTATTGAAATTTTCAAAATTTGTTGGCCCGAATATTGTTTATCTGAGTTGATTGGTTCATATATATTGTTGAGTTAACATTTCCCCATGTTTGGGGTTCCCCAGACATTTGGTTCATCTGGGAATTGGGACCATGCTATAGTGCATGCAGAAAAATAATTTAAGTCAGTTAAATGTGTTCAGTGCCAACAATCTTTAACGCAGCACCAGGTATAACTCATCACTTTGTGAAAACTCTATTCTGAACTTGGTGCAGCTGTGCTATGTTGGAGTGGCATAGTGGTTAGCACTGCTGCTTCACAGCGCCTAGATCCCAAGTTTAATTCGGGGCTCAGATCACTGGAGTTTGCACATTCTCCCTGTGTCTGCGTGGGTTTCCTCCATGTGCTTTGGTTTCTTCCCACAGTGCAGGTTAGGTTGATTGGATGTGATAAATTGACCTTCGTGTCAGGGGGTTTAGCAAGATAAATGCTTGGGATTGAGGGAATAGGGCCTGGGTGGGATTGAGGTCGGTGCAGACTCGTTAGGCTGAATGTCCTCCTGTAGGGATTCTGTGATTCTAAGTGCACACACAGAACTTTAGTGAAGCACAAATTTCTAATTGTTGACATGGCAAGTTTCTATATGACTGTGTTTTATGCCTAGCAATATGTTTTGCAATAGTGTTGGTACTCCACTGACAGTAGCTCGAATGGTGATGGATAAGAACACACACAACATGCTTGTTGGAGAGGGAGCAGTAACCTTTGCCAAAGAACAGGGATTCAATATTGAAGACAACAGTGACATGATGACCGAGGCAAGCTTGGCTGCATATGAGGTAATCAAACAGCAGTTATGAAATACCAGTGGTTGACACGACTGTGTATCATGCTGTGAGGCAGCAGTGCCCACCAATGTGCTGCCCAATTAAAAGTTTTCATGGAATAGCAGTGGAATTTTCCGGCACTTCATGCCGGCAGGGTTTACTGGTCTTGCTGCAGTGAACAGAGATACATTCACTTCCATATCAATTGCTGACCTTATAAAAGTCACACATCTGCAGCTTTCTTTTTAGTTGATAAGTATATGGAAGAGAAGGGAATGGTTTAGTATGGAGGGGCATTGCTTTTTATATTGGTCGGTGCAACATCGAAGGCCGAAGGGCCTGTTCTGTGCTGTAATGTTCTATGTTCTATGTTCTTGCTCATTTGTGCATCTGTATGCAGCTAGGAATATGAGCAGAACATTCAGCCCCCCCAAGCCTGTCTATTCAGTTAAATCATACCTGATCACTGTCTTAACTTCAACCATCTGCCTATAATCTCTAATCATTCAAATAATATTGTAACCTAAAATAAAAATCTGTCAATCACAAAGTGCCACTAACCTCAGCAGCTTTTTAGTGGGTGGGAAGGTGGAGTTCCGAAATTGTTCTCCTTTGTGTGAACAAATGCTCACGTTCGTTGTCCTTCAAATGACCCCATGTTTTATATTCTCCCACTAAGGGAAGTTGCTTCTCTCTGTCTACGGTATCAACTTCTTTATTTTTCTCAAAATACCTCAATTTCCCCTTAATCTGCTGACACAAGAAACCTAGGCCGGAATTTTCCGATTGTTCAGCGAGAACGGAGAATTTGGCACTCTCTGTTTGCCATAGTGGGACCAGAGAATCTTGACCAGAAAATTCCATCCCAGTCTATAAAACCTAGTATAATCCACTGAAACCGTGTATTATTCTGGTGAATCTACCCTGCATCCCCTCCGAAACCAATTTAACCTTCCTGAAATGAGATAAACTCTGTATTCCAGGGTATGATCTGACCACAACTTTATTAACTCGAAGCTAACTTTGTGTTCCATCCTACTTGAAATAAAGGCCAACATCCCATTCCCCTTTTTAATTGTTTCTTTGTCTCTCTTCACAAGCGTTCAGAATTTTCTGTACATAAGACTATAAGACATAGGAGCAGAATTACGTCACTTGACCCATTGAGTCTGCTCCGCCATTCAATCATGGCTGATGTTTTTCTTATCCCCATTCTCCTGCCTTTTCCCCACAATCCCTGATCCCCTTCTTAATCAGGAACCTATCTATCTCTGTCTTAAAGACATTCAATGACCTGACCTCCACAGCCTTCTGCGGCAAAGAGTTCCACAGATTCACCCCTCCTCGGCAGAAGAAATTTCTTTATGGATTGCTCTTTTCCCACAAGGTTCTTAGTTTCTTATCATTTAGAAAATGATCATGTGTTTTAAGGTCCAAAATGAGAATTTTCTGACATATGAATAAAACAGTTTTTAAATTTTACAAATATATTTTCTCTGTCTTTTGAAGACTAGTTGGTGTTCAGTTCCAAAATCCCCAGTAATCTTCAGTATCTCACTTTGTATATATTTCTGCAAGTGAATGTGAAAATGGTCCCAGCCAAGAGGAAAGACCTCTTAGCCCTCTCTGATTGCTTTCCCCACATCCAAATGCATGCACTGAAGGGCAGTCAAGAGTTATTAATATGAGTAATCTTGATCACCATCTTTAGCATGAGTTTATATAAAACAGTTGTAGCCTCTTCACCGGTACCATGGATGTGGTCTATATCAAGTTTACAACACTGCTCAACCCTTCTCATCTATGCTAGTGCTTATACCCCACTTGAGTTTCATCTCAAATCTCTTTATTCTGCCACCACATCCTTCCATATGAGATTCAACCTGCAACTTCCCTCCTCTGTGTGACTTAGTATTACATAATTCAAGATCATTATGCTTTTAACCAAGGGACAACCTAACGTAATGCGATGATTTGATTTATTATTGTCACATGAATTAACATACAGTGAAAAATATTGTTTTTTGCACGCTATATAGACAAAGCATACCATTCATAGAGAAAGAAACGAGAGAGTTCAGTGTGTAGTGTTACAGTCATAGCTAGGTTGTAGAGAAATGTGAGGTAGGTCCATTCAAAAGTTTGACAGCAGCAGGGAAGAAACTGTTCTTGGTACATGACCTCAGATTTTTGTATCTTTTTCCCAATGGAAGAAACTGGAAGAGAGAATGTCTGGGATGTGTGAGATCCTTAATTATGCTGGCTGCTTTGCCAAGGCAGCGGGAAGTGTAGACAGTGTCAATGGATGGGAGACTGGTTTGCATGATAGACTGGATTCTCATACTTCAGTATTTATTAAAATTCCATACATTACCTTACATATCTTGGATTCACACTCCAGTGCCTAACTTCCAAAGCACTTGTATATCGATATTAAAAATTAACGTAACTGTGTATAATTGTCAAATTTGTTAGCTATGCATTTTACTAAACGACATTCCTTGGTGGTTACATCTGCCAATTTTCCAAAGACATTCAAACTTACACTTTCCATCTTTCTCATGGTTGAGTGTTGACATGTGTTATGTTTTTTCTGTTTATTTTATATTTGGAGGTTCTTAACAGTTTCAATTTGTTTAGGAATTTTTAGAAAATCGCGAGAGTACTTCAAAATGTCATGACACTTTAGGTAAGAAATATCTTGCATGTCGAAAAGAAGTACAAATGTTTATAACCTACAGTGAATTCTGTTTAGTTGTATCAATTGTTATCATAAGGACTTTGTTATTTTTACCTGAGACATGTTTCAAACCTTCTCATTCTGAACAAGGCTTTTTGTGTTACAGACTAAACACAAGAAGTTATCTACACCAGACCTCAACTTTTAATAAACCCTTAATGGGCGACATGGTGGCAGAGTGGTTAGCACTGCTACCTCACAGCACCAGGGGACTTGGGTTTGATTGCCAGCTTGGGTCACTGTCTGTATGGAGTTTGCACGTTCTCCCCATGCTGATGCTCCGGTTTCCTCCCATAGTCCGAAAGATGTGCTGGTTAGGTGCACTGGCCACGCTAAATTTTCCCTCAGTGTACCCGAACAGGCACTGGAGTGTGGCAATTAGGGGAATTTCACAGTAACTTCATTGCAGTGTTAATGTATGCCTTACTTGTGATTAATAAATAAAGTTTACTTTAACAATGCAGGTAGTCAAAATGGCCCCTTGTTCTCATAAAACCCAATTACACCCATATGCAAATACTCTCATGTAACTTTGTTAATGCAATGCATATTGTCCTCATTAAAGGAAATCCCAGTTAATCTTGTACCAAAGCCAATATGGTACCTACTTTCAATGGACAGAACTCTTCTATCCTGCCTGCATTTCCTATGGTAGCCTGGTGAATGTGGCAGGAGCCAAAAAGTGAGAAACCCACTGGCATCAAATCCCGTTTCAATTCTCCTGATGGCGGGTTAATGGTGGGTTGGTCATTCCTATTGGCTGGTGAGGAGAATGCTATTTGCATTCATTTGCATCTCATGAATGCTCATTGAAACAGCTGCCCGTCAGTATTCCAAAATGCCAATCTTGTATCACACCAGCAGGAATTTCTGTCCGTGTCAAACCCAATTTCCAGTGAGTGACTGCACAAGGTGGACCTGACTTCACTAGAGATTTCGAGATGAGTGCAATAACTTACTGCCACAGCGCTACATTGCTTCTGATACACCATTCTGCTGGAGCAGACAGTTCCTGCCCTGTCTCCACACTGAGCTGGTCTCCATGGACAACACTATGCTGCTGGACTCATGCAGCCTCCTGTATCACCCAGTCAGATCAGTATGGTATCTGGTGTTGGAGGGCACAGGAGTCTTCTCCCTCAGTGTCTATCTGGACAGGACTGTGCTGTGAGACTCATGCTACCACTGCGATACACAGCTATAGTTCGATCAGGGATGCAGTGTGAAATGAGGCTGGTGGGAAGTGATGAAGACAAGGGGGGCAAAGTGGAGGAAGTGGGGAGGTAAGGGTTCACGATGACAGACAGAGGGGCAAGGAGGTGGATGAAAATGATGAACAATGGAAGGTGGAGAAGATTGAGGGGGATGGAAGCTAGATCCCAACAAGGCTGCATGAAAAGCTCACAATTTGGGAGGTTGGGGTTCATGGGCAGGGGGGGATTGTGGTGGGTGGCTGCAGCTGGGTGCTTGCCAGTAAATAGAAGCTGGGAAAGCAGCTAAGAAATGACAGGATGTCCAAATCAACACTTAAATTGAATAAAACTATGGCAGGTGAAACTGATGTCAGTTGAATGAAAGATCTCTTACACTGGGGAGTAAACTGGTTAATAACTCTGATCGGATTTATTTGGGATCGCATGAATTGAGAAACAGTGAAAAGTATTGTTTCTTGCGTGCTATACAGACAAAGCATACCACTCATAGAGAAGGAAAGGAGAGAGTGTAGAATGTAGTGTTACAGTCATAGCTAGAGTGTAGAGAAAAATCAACTTGATGCAAGGTTAGTCCATTTAAAAGTCTGACAGCAGCAGGAAAGAAGCCATTCTTGATAGATGTTGGTACATGATCTCAGACTTTTGCTGACGGAAGAAGGTGGAAGAGAAAACGTCCAGAGTGCGTGAGATTCTTAATTATGCTGTCCATTTTTCCAAGGCAGCAGGAGGTGTAGACAGAGTCAATGGATGGGAGGCTGGTTTGCGTGATGGACTGGGCTTCTTAAGAAATAGGAGCAGAATTAGGCCACTTGACTCATTGAGTTTGCTCTGCCATTCAGTCATAGTATTTTTCTCATCCTCATTCTCCTGCCTTTTCCCCATAACCCCTGATTTCCTCATTAATCAAGAACCTATCTATCTCTGTCTTAAAGACACTCAGTGACCTGACCTGCACAGCCTTCTGTGGCAGAGTTCCACAGATTCACCACCCTCTGGCTGAAGAAATTTCTCCTCATCTGTTTTCATTCATGACCCTTTGTAGTTTCTTAATGAATATTTAAGGAAGTGTAGCATTTACAGCGATAGATGAAATTTCTAATTCACAAAGCCACTTGTTCAGTGAATGATGGTCTCTACTTTTTGTTCTCAGGTCTGATTGTTTTGGATCGTCTGGGCAATATAACTGTAGGTATGTACAATTCTGTAACAGCTAGAGTCACTCGTAGTTTGGCCTGATCAGGAATTTCCATTGGTTTCTAAATTGGGTTTTGCTTTGAATTCTTTAGGTGTATCTACTTCCGGAGCTCCATTCAAAGACCCTGGGCGTGTTGGTGACTCGCCTTTACCTGGGTGTGGACTATATGCAGATAGCCGGGCAAGTATCTTGCACCATTTAATTCTAAGATGCCGACTGAGAAGAGTCATATCACTTGTTTACACATGGATAAATATTTGGCAATGTTTTTATAACTGAATTTATTTGTTTACTTTTGACTGGGACAGATAGTGGCTTGATCCATTTTGGATGGTGGTTAGCATTTCTGCCTCGCAGTGCCAGGGATCCGGATTCAATTCTGATCTTGGGTGACTGTGTGGAGTTTGCACATTTCCTCCGGGTGCTTCTGGTTTCCTCCCACAATCCAAAAAGGTGCAGGTTAGTAGATTGGCCATGGTAAAGGTGCAGAGTTATTCATTTATGGGGCATTGGCATTGCTGGCTGGCCAGCATTTATTGCCCATCCATAGTTGCCCTTGGAGGACAATTGAGAGTCAACCGCATTGCTATGTCTCTGGAACCATGTGTAGGCCAGACCAAAATAAGAATGGCAGATTTCCTTCCTCAAAGGACAATAGTGAACCAGATGGGTTTTTCTGACAATCGATAATGATTCTTAATTCCAGATATTTTTTATTGAATTCAAATTCCACCATCTGTCATGGTAGGATTCGAACCCAGCTCCCCAAAACATTAGCTGCATTTCAGGTTAATAGTCTGGCGATAATACCACTGGGCCATCGCCTCCCCAAAGCAAAGCAAATTAGTGTAAGCATTGGCATCAGGAAATAAATAGAATGTGCTGGAAATGTTTCAGCAGCTCAGGCAGCATCTGTGAAGGGAGCAGGTCACAGATCTGAAATCTTGGGTGGAATTCCACCCTAATAACTCATGGCGGGTTTGATGGTGGCATTGAGAATCTGGCTACAACCTCATTCTCTGAATAAACCAACTAAAATGGTGCCAGCATGACTTTGAGACAAATTTGGGGATCTTTTTAAAAAATTCCTTCTTGGGATGTGGACGTAGCCAGCACAGTGGTTAGCACTGCTGCTTCACAGCGCCAGGAATCCAGGTTCAATTCTAGGCTTGGGTGACTGTTTGTATGGAGTCTGCACATCCTCACTGTGTCTGCGTGGGTTTCCTCTGGGTGCTCCTGTTTCCTCCCATACTCCAAAGGTGTGATGGTTAGGTGGATTGATCATGGTAAATTGCCCCTTAATGTCAGGGGGTCTAGCAGGGTGGATAAGTGAGGTTTTGGGAATAGGGCCTGGGTGGGATTGTGGTCAATGCAAATTTGATGGGCCAAATGGTCTCCTTCAGCTTTGTAGGATTCTTAACTCTCGAATAGCAGACTTTCTGTGAGGGAAGTAAACTAGTGGTTGTGTTTTTTGAGCAGCCGTTAGTGACTGGTTTTTACATGGCATTTACAGAGTAGGAATTGTTCTGAGACAAGATTATCTGCTTCCCCATTCGATGGAGAACTCTGATTCAGAAATTTAAAAATGGGATGGAAAATTTTTTTTAAATGACAGTATTTCTCTGATTATTACTGTGATTGTTTACTGGTTTGTTTCTATGTTCAAGGTGACTCAATTACAATCAGCCTTGTGACAGCTGTTATTCTTACAGGCAGGAGCTGCCGCTGGTATGTATTTCAGGGAATAAGTTGCATGGTTTGTTCCTGGTCATCCAGGTTGGATCAGATATGAAGCCTCTTTAAGTAATTTTTGCATTGAACTTATAAACTGTTCATAATGCTGTGTTTGACAGAGATCTCAAACTGGTGGCTTCAGGGAATCAGAAATAAGCTGTTATCCTCTATTCAGGGTTTGCACTTCCAAGTTTAATTCTTGTCTTAAAAACAAAAGACAAGTTTACAATATGTTATGCAGGATAAAATACAAACATGTAGTGTAGGCTATGGTAGTTCTTGTTAACTTTGTCATCCTGGCACTCCTTTATTTGTCAGGACAGTTACACCATTCCACTGGAATTGTTAATAACCTGTGGTATGTTTGGCTTTATTAATCTGCAGTGTTTTGTTAAGTGGTTGGATATGTAGCACTGAGCAGAAACATGTTTTGAATAGTTTAAAATAATGATATCAATTTAGTCATTCTTGTTCAAATTCCCCCTGGCCATAATTGGATAATTAAAGTTTTTAAAGAAAAGTTTATTTGTTAGTCACAAATAAGGCTGACATTAACACTGCAATGAAGTTCCTATGAAATTCCCCAATTATTATTTCAGTGCAGACCATGTCTTCCTTTCAGACGCATGATATTATTTCAGACATACGAAACAATCTATCAGGTAACATCCAAGCATCAGATGTATGAGCAAACATGGCAAACTCCATGCTCAGTTTAATTCCTGTGACCTTTTCAGATTTTTGACTTGTCTTTAGCTTTTTATAATTTTCTTGCATGATTTCACTGTTGATGAACCCCCACCCTCCCCCCCCCACCCTGGTGAATTACTTTTGAAGTGTTGTCATTGTTGTTGATTTTGCCAGCATAACAACAATCTAAGCAGAATAAGATCCCACAAATGGCAAATGAATCGAATAATTGTTCACTCTACTTTAGGCATCACTTTTAGGCAGGAGAACCTTTGCTCCATTTCAAGTGGTGGTCTGGGTTCTTTCACATCCACCTGCACTGTGTGAGGGAGACCTGGGGTGGAATTCTACCATTCTATTGTAATGGGCCCAGCTCTGTAAAATGCAACGAGCTGTTTAAAAATCCATTGACTTCAATGGGACTAGAAATTCCTGCTGGCAGTAGGGATTGTAACATTCCACCTATTGTTTGGCATTTCAGCCTTCAAAAGATAGCTCCTTCATCAATGTAGCTCTCCCTCAGCATTGCACTGAACTGTCAGCCTAGATGATGTGTTGAAGTTATAACAATGACATGAGCACTTCATCTTCTGTCTCATACTGACACTTGGCTCAGTTCCTGCCCCCGCTGAAGAAGATGTTTTGCTTCCATTGGTAATGAATAACAACTGAAACGGCAGTTTGAGAAGATCCACAGTGATATTTCACCCTTTCTTGGCAGGGTGATGATGTTAAAAGTTTGAGTTGAAATGACAGTGTATGTTAATGTTCTGACGATGCCATTCTAAAGTAAATATCTTTTTTTTAATTGGAGCCACTGGTGACGGTGATAAAATCATGTGCTTCTGCCCTTGTTTCCATGTTGTTCAACTCATGAAGCAGGTAATGTGTTTGCGGACATATTTGAAAGTTTCTTGCAAGTTTGTTTTTGTGTCTTCGCTAAATGATAAGAGTTCAGTCCAGCTGCTTCCCCCAGGATGTTGCAATCTTTTGGAGTACCAGCAGCCTGAATTCATGCCATCTGTTCACTTTAGACTGAATTTTATTGTCACTCGGGAGGGGGTGAAAGGTGGTAACATCTTGGGGAACATGGCCATCAGGAAAGGTTTACAAAGGCTGAGACCAGAATCTGACAGGTCACCCGCCCCAAGGAGGTGGGCAGCTCATTAGGTATGAGCAGAGGTTGGATAAACTCCAATTATTCTCACTGGAAAGACAAAGGCCTAAGGTCAACCTGATAAGAGGTCAACAGAATTCGCAGAAGCATACATAGGGTGGATAGTCAGAGTAGAAAAATCAACTACAAGAGGGCACAGGTTTAGGCTGAGGTGGGGGGGGTAGGTTCGCAGGAGATGTGTGAGGAACGTTTTTCACACAAAGGGTGGTGGGTGCTTGGAATGCGCTGCCAGTGGAAGATATATCAAGAGAACAGAGGGATAGAAACCATATATCAGCACCATCTTTGTGGGCCAAAAGGCCTGTTCCTGTGTTGTATTGTTCTTTGTTCCAATCATTATTTTGTGAATTGAGTTTGTGTCTTTATACGCCCTGTTTGTCAACAGAACTCCCACTCAGCTGATGAAGGAGCCAGTGCTCCAAAAGCTCATGGCTTTTGCTACCAAATAAATCTGTTGGACTTTAACCTGGTGTTGTGAGATTTTTTACTGTGTTTACTCCAGTCCAACATCAGCATCTTTATGCTATTTGAGGGGTATGCCAGCTAAATGGAACTAGCCGAGGCCGGGGGTTGTAAGGGTTTTTTTAAAAGCAAAAGTGGGGCCGCAGGCAGGGAAGAAAGCCCTTGTTGCAGTGATTTCAGCACTTGGCCCTGGAATTTTCTCAAAGTTTTCTTTGCCCTGTCTGCCTCAGCAGGGTGACTGCTCCTGATGATGCTGTCAAGCTGCCAGCTCTCCATTTGGCTGCCATCCCTAAAATTCAGGTGTGCGTCCAGTGAGTGGTCTGTACATTCTGGTGACATGCACTGCCTGTTTGTATCGAGCATCTACCCATTCACTAAAGTTCTGCCCTTAACTTTATCGCGTTGTTCTTTTCATGTTCGCTATTCACATTTTTAAGAGCACTCTACCTCATGATGGGTTTCTCTCAGCGAACATTGTTGCCTGAGTTTGTTGCTAATTTCGAGTAAACAAATCATCTTTTCTCCTCTTGAATATAATTCTGTTCCATCCAGTTAGAAGTTTGCATATATCTCATTAAAACTTGTCAGTTAGGCAACATTGGCATCATTTGCATTGGTTTGAAACCTTCGGAATGACTGCTTTCAGGATTGAAAATTCCTAACAATATTCCATTCTGTGGGAATTAACTTTGCCTCTCAATCTTCACAGGGTCTTTCTCCCTCGGATGCCTGTCAGGCTGTGATTGAGGATATTTGTCACAGAGTGGGAAAGAAAGACATCTTTGAAATTGGCCTCATTGCATTGAATATGAAGGTACCTATTATACAGCTTCACATTTTAAAGTTTGCATAACAAACTCACAGGCTAGTGACTGGAGTGAGATCTCAGGCTGCTTGGTATTTCCTCTGGTGTCTCAGGGTGTTGAAGGATCACACTTAATCCCACCCTTCTAAGCTCAGAACAGAGTGGAGATCAAAGCTGTGAACCTTCCCTTTCTGTCTTCAGTCAGTGGACAGCAGTGTGTTTCTGGACGAGCAATGCGAGTGCTTCCAAAAGATTGAATTTAATCTGAGTGGCTGCTGTTTGTATTGAGATTCCTGTTCACCCTCTAGCAATCTCACGTATTTTAAATGATCGGGGCAATTGTTATGAATGTGCTATGTAACTGCCACGCAACTCCCTTTGAAGTGACATGAACGCGTTGCTGAAATCTAATCCATCACATACAGCACTGAATGAAAACCTTACAGTTAGAATATGTACATGTAGAACTCTGCAATATCCAGATGGCTTTCATGTCAACGTGATATATTATTGGTGTTGAAAAGCATTGTCCTCATCGTGCCTGTCAGAACAAGCAATCATCAGCTGCCAAGAAAAACGCCTTTACCAGTGCTCACAGGACAGTCCAGAGTAAACTGCTTAAAATGTAGGATGCCTGGCTGAGTATCAAGGCAGATAAAATACAGGGATACACTGACAGAAACAATTTGAAACGGTTCTATGAAGCCCTCAACACAATCTACGGACTGCAATCTCTCAAGAGATCCCCCCTCCTGAGTACAGATAGAACAATCTCAATACAGAGGGGGCTCAGATCCTGCAGAGATGGGCTGAACACTTTAAAGCTATCCTCAACCTACTATCATCTATTAATAATGAGGCAGTAGACAGGATTTCCCAGGTTGATATCAACAGTGCTATGGATGACCCACCAGTAGTAGCTAAAGTCACAAAAGCTGTCCACCAGTTATCCAGTGGCAAAGCCCTAGGGGTAGATGCCATACCCGCAGAGATCTACAAAGCTGCTGGTCCTGCACTTAACGAGAAGCTCACTGAGTTGTTCCAGTCCTTTTGGAAGCAAGGATCCATTCTGCAGGGACTTAAAGATGCATCCATGGTACACCTCTACAAGAGGAAGGACAATCAGCAAGTATGCGACAACCACCGAGGAATCTCATTGTTCTCCATCTCAGAAAAACTCTTCGTAAGAGTCATGCTAAATTGTCTAGTCACTATCAGGAGCTGGGCCTGCTTCCAGAGTGCAGCTTCCGCAAAGGTCGAGGGACCATTGGCATGATTTTTGCTGTGCGCCAACTTCAGGAGAAGTATCAGGAGCAGAATCGTGAGCTCTACACAGCCTTCGTTGACCTCGCAAAAGCCTTCCACACTGTCAGCCAACAAGGCCTGTGCAGGATCATGTCAAAGTTCGGCTGCTCACCCCCCCCAATTCATTCTGATGATGTGATGATGGCCAGAGTACTGGATGGTAGAGAATCCTCTGAGGAATTCCCAGTCACCAATGACGTCAAACAGGGCTGTGTGTTCGCACCCACACTGTTCAGTATGATATTTACTGCCATGCTGAATGATGCTTCCAGGACAGTGTTGCTGGAATCAGCCTCAAGTACAAAGTGGATGGGAAGCTCTTCAATCTGAGGAGACTTCAAGCTATTACCAAAGTAAAAGAGACTGTTCTGAGAGACTTCATCTTTGCCGATGACTGCGCCTGGTACACTGGCTCAGAACCAGAGATACAAGTCAGTATGGACAAATTTTCCATGGCTTGTGACAACTTTGGACTCAGCATCAACATTAAAACTGAAGTCGGCCTGCTCCTCATACACTGTACACAGAACCCATAATCACAATCAAAGGGCAGAAACTACAGGCAGTGGACCAGTTCACCTATCTTGGCAGCACTCTCTCCCAAGCGGTGATTTATTGATACAGAAGTTCGCTGGAGAATAGCAAAGGCAAGTTCTGTTTTTGGTAGACTGCGCTCCCACTGTATGGGAATGTCGAGGAATCAGCCCAGGAACAAAACTGAAGATCGACAGTGCCACGGTATGCCTGTGAAACGTGGACTGTGTACTGAAGGCATACAAGACAGCTCAATCTTTTCCATATGACTTGTCTTCATGGAATATTACGCATCTGATGGCAAGACAAAGTACCAGACAGTGAAGTTCTCTCTAGAGCAAGTCTACCATCAGTCCACACACTGCTAATGAGAGCACAGACCCGGTGGGCAGGTCACGTCATCCGTATGTCAGACGAGTGCAAACCCAAGCAGCTCCTTTTTAGGGAACTCTGTGCTGGAAAGTTCATATGGAGGGAGAAGAAACATTTCAAAGACACATTCAAGGCCTCCCTGAAGTCGCTTGACATTGACACGACCACCTGGGAAACGTTGGCACAAAACCATCCTACCTGGCAGTGCCATAGGACTGTCAAGCTTATGAAGCAAGGTGTATTGCTGAAGCACAACTTAAGCACGAGCTGCACAAGTCCAGAGCCACCAGCGCAACAACTACAGTGTCTACACAAGTCTGTCCAATATGTACCAGGACATCCCGTGCCCGAATTGGCCTGATCAGTCATCTTTGGACACGCCGCATTCAGCCTCAAAATGACTAATGGTGTCAAGGTCCTCATCGATGATGATGGATGAACAACAACGTATATTATTGTTGTATATGATTGTACTCTGCAATGCACAGTATCACACTGCAAACTGCTAAATGAATGCAATATTCAGCACGTCCAAAACAAAATATTCACTTTTCTAGTATTGTTAACACTTATAAGTAGAAGCAGGTAATGCAAAAGATAAATTACAGAGGTGTTCTTGGAACCACAGAATGGTTACACCACCGAAGGGGGCCTTGGAACATCACATTTATGCTGGTCCTCTATAGGAACAATTCACCCACTCCCACCTTGTCCCCATTACTTTTCACAATCCTCCTTTTTGGATAAGAATGCAATTTCCTGTTCAAAGCCTCCATTCATCCTGACTCTATTACACTCTCGTATTCCAGATATTAATCACTCACTGTGTGAAGAGTTTTTCCTCACATGTCCAATGATGCTTTTGTCACCTGTATCCTCTGGTTCTCAATCCTTCTGCCTTGGGAACAGTTTCTTTCTGTCTATTCTGTCCAGAGCCCCTCATGATTTTGAATGCCTCTGTCAAATCCCTTCTCTGCCTGCTCTTCAAGGGAAACAGTCCTACCTTCTCCAATCACACTTCATCACTGAAGTTCCTCATCCCTGGAACCATTCTTATGAATCTTTCCTGTACTATCTCTAAAACCTTTATATCTTTCTGAAGAGTAGTGCCCAGAACTACACATTTGATTATGTCTGAAAAAATGGTTAGCTTTCATTAGAGATGGTGTGATGGTTATTTAATACAAAGATTACTTTTATTGTTAACCACCGGATACAAATATTGTTTTTGTAGAAGGATTACTTTGGGCAGGAACATTGGGTTAATGTTTTTATCATCACTTGAAGTTTTCATTTTGTTTTGATGTTGTCTGAAAGTAGAAAAATGCTTCACCAGTTGCAAAATTATTAATGCATCATTTATCAGATTTAATAGGAAGAGAAGGAAACTTTCTGAGTAGCACTGTGAGAGTTAAAGAACAAGAATTGACAGGAGTATTTGACAGGCAGAGGTCACATCTGAGGAGAAATGTTTTGTCTCTGAAAAATCTGCAAATATTTGAAATGTCTTGAATACGTTTTCATGAAGCTTTGGGGGTTACTGGGAGGAGGGGTTACTGGAATCTAGTGCCCTATAAGATAAAATGTGGAAGAAAGAAAGAGTGTCTACACACAGTACTTGAGCACTCTTGGTGCCTGTTTGTGAAGGCTGATGCTATTTGGGGTGGTTTCTGAAGAGTGTCTTTATGTGGTGACTTGTGGTGATTGTGGTGACACAGCAGAATTAGGGTCACATAGTTTGGAGGACCAATGGAGACTCGGGTTAGTGGACTGCTGTGTTTGGCTGGAGACCTGCAGGGGCGAGATGCGGCCATGAGACTGCTGTTTACTTATTAATAAATTATTTTTGTGTTCACAAATTAAGCTAATAAAAATACATCACTGCACCCTGATTCTTTCTTTCTGTGGCTCTATCCCCAAAGGACAGCAATTGCAGTTTACCCTGGCAATGCATGGTGAACTCCCACGCTCCTTAAATACTGCTACAAGGCAACGTTACTTCATGCACAACAACAACTGACATTTGTACAGCATCCTTAACATAATAAAATTGTCTGAAGGCATTTCACAGGAGCAATTTAGCAAACATTGAGCCACACAATGAGCTATTTGGACAGGAGTTTAAAAACTCGATGACTTTAAGAAGCTTATTAAAGGCAGAGAGAGGCAAAGTGGCTTTGGTAGAGAATTCCACATCTTCATGTCCCAACTGCCAAACCGCAGGAAACCACCAGAGAGGGGCAACTTTGTTTAATGTTTCATCTTGAAAAATACAGCCTCTGACAATGTAGCACCCTCACTCCTCTGGATCATCCTAGTCGATGTGCTTAAATGTGAATAGTGGGCTTGAATCATAGAATCCTGCAGTGCAGAGGAGGTCATTCAGCCCATCATGTCTGCACTGACCACAACCCCATCCAGTTCTATTCCCATAACTCCACATATTCACCCTATCTAGTGTTCCTGACACTAAAGGGCAATTTAGCATGGCCAATCCACCTAACCATCTTTCGACTGTGGGAGGAAACCCATGCAGACTCCACACAGACAGCGACCCAAGCCGGGAATCGAATCAGAGTCCTTGGTGCTGTGAGACAGCAGAGCTAATACTGTGCCAGCGTGCCCCTTGAATCTACTAGTTTCTGATACAGAGAAGCAACTGAACCAGGCAGAATCCAAGTGATGTATTTACAGCTTCACAATATGTTTTATTTTCGTCACCAGTAAGCTACATCAGAGGAATGTATTCTGTTTATTATTGATCTGGCTACTCTTGGAAGGACAATTGAAAGGAAAGAATGAACTTTCACAGCCTCAGGGCATCCTTATGTTTGCGATATGCAGCCAAGGTACAGAAAAATAATTTTTGTAGAGTGGGATAGTCTGAGAAGCAACATTGTAAATTGTTTGGTTCTTTACACAGGGTGAAGTTGGAGCAGCTTCCACTGTGTCTTTTCAGTATACCTTCTGGGCTCATGGAATGGAAGCAGCAGAACAGAGACAGAGCAATCCTAGTACGTACTTCTATTGATTAATATCACTGCAATGATTGAAAAACCTACACTTCTTATAGGTTAGTGCTTTGTGCTATCAAGTGAAAAATTGGGTTTAGAAGCAAGGTAGCTGGCTTATTGAACTCAACTTTGTGCTTGACTGGAAAATGCTTGGAAATTGACTTTTTTTTTCCTTTGTACGTGGCCCTTCCGTTATTGCCACATTACATAGGATAACTTCACCTTGACTTGGGAATGAATACAGAACGCTGTATGATGAGAGACACTTGGTATATAACTCCTGTTCATATGCTGGGTGATGATCGCATAATAATCTTGGGGAAGTTATGGGATGTTCTTGGTTGAGGATGAAAACTGATTTTACTGGCAGTTCATTGCTGCTCAGGTGAAGAAGGTGAATAAAAGAAGATTATTCCCTGTAATTGGGAAGTCAGTGACAAGGGACCATCAATTTAGATAGTCACTCGGACAGAGCGGAGTAAGGCTTGGAAACATTTCTTTCCACAGGGGGTTTAGTATGGAATGCTTTGTCACAGAGAGTGTATGGGGTAGGGACTGCCCTAACTTTTAAGGGAAAAGCAGCAAGACCTCAAAGAAGTCATGATGAGAAAGGAAATGGAGGGAGGTGTGAGTTCAGGATGAAGATAAGCGGGAGGATGATGACCACAAGGAAGTAGAGAAGCAGCTGAAAGACCACCCCACCCATTGTAATCAGAAGTCCAAAAGAAGATAAGAAATAGGATTAGGAATGGACCATGCAGCCCATTGAGTCTGCTGCACTATTCAATACGATCATGGCTGATTTGGACTTCAATCCACTTCCTACATCCCTCAATTCCCTGAGAGACCAAAAATCTGTCTATCCCAGCCTTAAATGTGTTCAACAATGGAACATCCACAACCCTCTCCGGGACAGAATTCCAAAGATTCACAATCCTTTGTGTGAAGTAATTTCCCCTCAACTCAGGTCTAAAGATTAATCCCTTATCCTAAGATTGTGCTCTTGTGTTTGAGATTCCCTAATCAATCTCTCAGTATCAAACCTCTTCAGAATTTTGTACATTTCAATGAGATTCTAAACTCCAGAGAAAATAGACCCAATTTGCTCAGCCTCTCATCATAGGATAACCCTTACATCTCAGAGAGCAATTTAGTGAACCTTCACGGTTCTGCCTCCAATGTAAGTACATATGTTCCAAAATAGGTGGCACAGTGGAACAGTGGTTAGCATTGTTGCTTCACAGTACCAGGGACTCGGGTTCAATTCCCGACTTGGGTCACTGCCTATATGGAGTTTGTACATTCTCCCTGTGTCTGCGTGGGTTTCCTCCAGGTGCTCCAGTTTCCTCCCACAGTCCAAAGATGTGCGGATTAGGTGGATTGGCCACGCTAAATTACCCTTAAGTGTCAGGCAGACTAACTAGAGTAAAATGTATGGGGATTGGGCCTGGGAGGGATTGTAGTTGGTGCAGACTTGATGGATTGAAAGGCTTTCTTCTGCACTATATAACTATGATTCTAAAATTGCACACGGTATTCCAGATGTGGCCTCACTAAAACCCTGTACAACTCCAGCAAGACTTTGTCATTCCTGTATCTTAAACCCTTGCCTCACTAATTGCTTGTTGGGCCTGATTGCTAACTTGTTTTTCTTGTATGAGCACACCCAATTCTCTTTGAACATCAATACTTACAAAGAACAAAGAAAATTACAGCACAGAAACAGGCCCTTTGGAACTCCAAGGCTGCACCAACCATACTGCCCAACTGAACGAAAACCCCCACCTTTCCAGGGATCATATCCGTCTATTCCTGTCAAATTTATGTATTTGTCAAGATGCCCTTAAAAGTTTCTATCATATCTGCTTCTACTACCACCCCGGCAGTGAGTTCCAGGCACCACCACCTTCTGTGTAAAATACTTTCCTTGTACATTTCCTTTAAACCTTGCCTCTCGCACCTTAAACCTATACCCTCTAGTAGAACATAGAACACTACAGCACAAACAGGCCCTTTGGCCCACAAGTTGTGCTGATCATATCCATACCTACCAGGCTTATCTGTAACTCTCAATTTTATTAAATCCCATGCATTCATCCAGAAGTCTCTTAAAAGACCCCAGCGAGTTTGCCTCTACCACCACTGATGGCAACCGATTCCATTCACTCACTACCCTCTGAGTGAAAAACTTACCCCTGACATCTCCTCTGTACTTGCTCCCCAGCACCTTAAACATGTGTCCTCTTGCAGAGACTATTTCAGCCCTGGGAAATAACTTCTGAGAATCCACCCTATCTGTACCTCTCAACATCTTATAAACCTCTATCAGGACACCTCTGAACCTTCGTCTCTCCAGGGAGAAGAGACCGAACTCCCTCAACCTATCTTCATAAGACATGCCTCCCAATCCAGACAACATCCTTATAAATCTCCTCTGCACCCTCTCAATAGCTTCCATATCCTTCTTGTAGTGAGGCGACCAGAACTGCGCACAGTACTCCAAGTGGGGTCTGACAAGGGTCTTATACAGGGTTTTAGTGAGGCCACATCTGGAATACTGTGTGCAATTTTAGAATCATAGTTATACAGTGCAGAAGAAAGCTATTCGATCCATCAAGTCTGCACTGACTACAATCCCTCCCAGGCCCGATCCCCATACATTTTACTCTAGTTAGTCTGCCTGACACTTAAGGGTAATTTAGCGTGGCCAATCCACCTAATCCGCACATCTTTGAACTGTGGGAGGAAACTGGAGCACCTGGAGGAAACCCACACAGACACGGGAAGAATGTACAAACTCCATATAGGCAGTGACCCAAGTTGGGAATTGAACCTGAGTCCCTGGCAGCTTTACCTCCCAACTCGTAAACTCAGTCCCTCAATTAATGAAGGCCAGCACACCATACGCCTTTTTGACCACATCCTCCACTTGCGAGGCCGATTTAATAGTCCTATGGACCCGGACCCCAAGATCCTTCTGCTCCTCAACACTGCCAAAACTCCTACCCTTGATATTGTACTCCGTCATCTCATTGGACCTGCCAAAATGGACCACTACACATTTATCTGCATTGAAGTCCATCTGCCACTTCTCCACCCAGTCTTGCATCCTATAAATCCTAATAATTGACTCTTCCATCTGGGAAAATGTTTCTGACTATCCACTCTGTTCATGCCCCTCATAATCTTGTCGACTTCTATCAGGTCACCCCTCAACTTCCATCGTTCCAGTGAGAACAAATCAAGTTTCTCCAAACTCCCCTCATAGCTAATGCCCTCCATATCAGTCAACATTCTGGTAAATCTTTTCTGTACCCTCTCCAAAGACACCACCTCTTTCTGGTAGTGTACAAGTTTCTCATCTTTTGCAACCTTGTACTTGGGGGGGGTGAAGATTATGTATAATGATTGTTAAGTGGAGAAAAGAACCTCATGGTTATCTTTGTCTTCCAGGATGATCCTAGAAAATGTTGCAGTTTTGGAAAGTCTGAGTACACTGACAGCATTTGATATGATCCAAATCTGTTCAACAGATGTCTGAACCAGCTGTGCATCAAATATCCTCCAGTCTAAACCTCTTCAATGTGGATGTGGTTGGATGGGAAACGTACAAAAAAATTTAATTGGCAGACACTTTGGAATGTCGAGGTTGTGAAAGAGACTATGGAAATGCAAGTCTTTCTTTTGTACTAAGGTCATGCCAAAGTCTAATTTACGGCATTGCCTCTCTCGCCATTTGATGCATTGGACTGATAATAATTGAGAATTTTGGACATCTTAAGGTACCTGTAAATATGAGATTACATTTAAAATTCAAATAAAAATAATATGGATTGTTTAGAAGTCCCATATGTGATGTCTTTATCTCTGCGAATGACTATGTTGGAGATTCTATTTTGTTTTGCTCTTCACAAACTCAGTGAGATTTCTTTGTAAGACAGAAATCGAGTCAGTAGTCAGGCCAATCATGGAAGTTCCCAACATTAGAAGGCTAAGTGAGAAACAAGTCAATTGTACATTTCAGGGTGACTTCACAAAAAGGGGACTCAAGGTTGCTTTGGCAAATAAGACAAAGGAGAATCCAAAGAGCTTCTACAAATACAAAAAAAAGGCAAAAAAGTAACGAGGGAGAGAGCAGGGCTTTTTAAGGATTAACAAGGCTGTCAATGTGCAGAGGCAAAAGAGATGGGTGAGATCCTAAATGAATATTTCTCATCAGTATGTACTCTTGAGAAAGGCGTGAATGTTAGGGAATTTGGGGAAATAAATAGTGATATCTTGAGGAGTGTACATTTCACAGAGAAAGAGGTACTGGAAGTCTTCAAGTGCATCAAGGTAAAAAAATCCCTGGGACCAGGTGAAGTTATATCCCAGGGCATTGTGGGAGGCTAGGGAGGAAATTGTGGGTCCCTCGCAGAAATATTTGAATCATCAATAGCCACAGGTGAGGTGCCTGAAAATTCGAGTGTGGCAAATGTTATGCCTTTGTTTAGAAATGCTGTAGGGAAAAGCCTGGGAACTACAAGCCGGTGAGCCTCACATTTGTAGTGGGTAAGTTGTTTGAAGGTATTCTGAGAGACTGAATCTACAGGCTTTTAGAGACATAAGGATTGATTCAGGACAGTCAGCATAACTTTGTGAGTGGAAAATCATGTCTCATGAATTGGGGATAACCAAGAAGGTAGAGAGGAATGCAGTCAACATTGTCTACATGGACTTCAGCAAGGCCTTTGACAAGGTACATCATGGTAGGTTGGTGCATATGGTTAAATGTCACGGGATCCAGGGTGAGGTAGCCAAATGGATACATAATTGGCTTGATGATAGAAGACGGAGGGTACTTGTAGAGAGTTGTTTTTCAAAACTGGAGGCCTGTGACCAGCAGTGTGCCTCAGGGATCTGTGCTGGGCTCACTGCTATTTGTTATTTATGTTAATGATTCGAATGTGAATTTAGAAGGCACGGTTATTAAGTTTGCTGATGGTACCAAGATTGGTGGTATTGTGGACAGTGAATAAGGTTATCTAGGACTGCAGTAGGATCTTGATCAATTGGGCCAGTGGGCTGACAAATGTCAGATGGAGTTTAGATGAATGTGAGGTGATGCATTTTGGGAGATTGAATTGGGATAAGATTTACTCAGTTAATGGTAGAACGTTGGGAAGAGTTATAGAATGAAGAGACCTAAGAGTACAGATTCATAACTCCTTGAAAGTAGATTCACAGGGTGGACAGGATGGTGAAGAAGGCATTCGGCATGCTGGTTTCATTGGTCAGAACATTGAATACAGGAGTTGGGACATCTTATTGAAGTTGTACTAGGTATTGGTAAAGCCATACTTGGAATATTGTGTACAGTTCTGGTCATCCTATTAGAGGAAAATTTATTATTAAACTGGAAAAAGTGCAGAAAAGATTTACTAGGACCCTACCGGGATTTGATAGATTGAGTTATAAGGAGAGGCTAAATAGACTGGAACATTTTTCCCCAGCATGTAGGAGGCTTAGGGATGATCTTATAGAGGTCTATAAAATAATAAGGGGCTTAGATGAGTAGATAGTCAACATCTTTTCCCAAAGTTTGGGGAGTCTAAAATTATAGGGCATAAGTTTAAGATGAGAGGAGAGGTACAAAAGGGTCAAGAAGGGCAATTTTTTCAGAGGGTGGTGAATGAACAAGCTGCCAGAGGTAGGAGTACAGGTGGGTATAAATTTTGTCTTTTAAAAAGTGTTTAGGCAGTTACATGGGTAAGATGGGTATAGAGGGGTATGGGCCAAATGTGGGGAATTGGGACTAGCTTAATAGTAAAAACTGGATGGTATGGACAAGTTGAGCCGAAGGGTCTATTTCTATGCTGTAAACCTCTATGATAAGAATTTTAAATGTCTGAAATGCAGGAGACCGTTAAAAAAAGCATGATCAGATCTAGAAACCATTCTCACCAATAACACTGGAGATCAAGTGAATGTTACAATAACTGCAGAACATGGTCATCTTGGTCCCATTGGCCATCCTACTGAGATAATACTTGACTGAAGCAATAGGTGCATTTCATGCATTTCAGATTATAAATATGGGAAGGAGCAATTTTCTTTTTTATTCTTTCACACGGTGTGGGTGTCACTATTAAGGCCAATGCTTATTACCCATCCCTAATTACCCGAATTGAAAAGATGCCCGTAAGCTACTTTCTAAAATTACTGTAGTCTCTGTGGGGAGGAAGTTACAATGTTTTGACCCAGTGAGAATGAAGAAATGGTGAATATATTTCCAAGTCAGTATGGTATGTGATGTAAAAGGAAACGTGCAGGTGATGTTGATAACATGCTCTTGCTTCCTTGCACCATCTGGTTAATGATGAACTTTTAAGATTAGGGAGTTGTTAAGAGTGGAACATGGTGTAATATTCATGTTGCAAGATTGATCAGAGTTCGAAATCGTCACTGATCTTATATCATAGAATCATAGAGCACAAATAGTAGGGCCATTCAGAATATCCTGCAGTGCCCTTATAAAGAGCTATCCAATTACCTCCACTCCCTGCGGCACAGTGGTGAGCAATGCTGCCTCATGATGCCAGGGTTCAATTCCAGCCTCGGGTCACTATCTGTGTGGAGTTTGCACATTCTCCCCATGTCTGCATGAGTTTCCTCCAGTGCTCCTGCTCCCTCCCATAGTCCAAAGCATTCTTTCTGGTTGTAACACAGCTTGATATGGGCTCCTGCTCTGCCCAAGACCGCAAGAAACTACAAAAGGTCGTGAATGTAGCCCAATCCATCGCTCAAACCAGCTTCCTATCCATTGACTCTGTCTACACTTCCTGCTGCCTTGGAAAAGCAGCCAGCATAATTTAGGACCCCTCACACCCCGGACATTCTCTCTTCCACCTTCTCCGGTTGGGAAAAACATACAAAAGTCTAAGTCACGTACCAATCGACTCAAGCACAGCTTCTTCCCTGCTGCCATCAGAATTTTGAATGGATCTACCTTACATTATGTTGATCTTTCTCTACACCTTAAAGTTAAAGTTTATTTATTAGTCACAAAGCTAAGGCTTACATTAACACCGTAATGAAGTTACTGTGAAATTCCACCTGTTGCCACCTGTCTGGGTCAATGCACCTGACCAGCGCATCTTTCAGAATGTGGAAGGAAACTGGAGCACCCAGAGGAAACTAACAGGGAGAACGTGCAAATTCCACACGATGACCCAAGCTGGGAATCGAACCCAGGTCCCTAGCATTGAGAAGCAGCAGTGCTACCATGCCACCCAAGTTCAGATTGTAACACTACATTCTACACTCTCTCATTTCCTTCTGTGTGAATGGTATGCATTGTTAGTATAGTATGCAAGAAACAATTTTTCATATGATGTGGGTGTCTCTATTAAGGCCAGCATTTATTTCCCAATCCTAATTACCCGAGTTGAAAAGATGCCGGTAAGCTACTTTCTAAAATTACTGTCGTCTCTGTGGGAAGGAAGTTACAATGTTTTGACCCAGTGAGAATGGAGAAATGGTGAATATATTTCCAAGTCAGTGTGATGTGTGATGTGAAAGGAAATGTGCAGGTGATGCAGATAACATGCTCTTGCTTCTTTATACCATCTGGTTAATGATGAACTTTTAAGATTAGGGAGTTGCTAAGAGTGGAACATGGTGTAATATTCATGTTGCAAGATTGATCAGAGTTCGAAATCGTCACTGATCTTATATCATAGAATCATAGAGCACAGATAGGAGGGCCATTCAGAATATCCTGCTGTAACTTTGAGTTATCCAATTACTTCCACTCCCTGCGACACAGTGGTTAGCACTCATGGTGCCAGAGACCCAGGTTTGAATCCCAGCTTGAGTCACTCTGTGAGGAGTCTGCACATTCTCCCCATGTCTGCATGGTTTCCCCCAGGTGCTCCGGTTTCCTCCCACACTCCGAAGATATACCGGTTAGGTGGATTGACCATGCTGAATTGCCCCTTAGTGTCCACCGATGTGCAAATTGGGTGGATTGGCCATGTGACCGGCATTGTGTATCAATCCCTGGCACAGACTGCAGCGATTATAGAAGACAATTCACCACCACCATTTCTAGAGATTTTCCACAATAACTTCAATGCAGTGTTAATGTAAGCCTACTTGTGACACCAATAAATTACAAAAAAATTTTCAAAGGCAACTAGGTATGGGCAACAAATGCTGGCCGAGCTAGCAACACCCATGCCCTGAGAATTAATTACAGAAAAGTGAGGTAGTTTGCCCTGTTAAATTGCCCTTAGTGTCAGGATGATTAGCAAGGCGAACACATGGGGTTATGGGGTAGGGCTGGGAGGGAATCTTGTCAGCGCAGACTCAATGAGCCAAACGGCTGCCTCTTGCATTGTCGGGATTCTGAATAGTCCTTCAGTGTTTAAAGATGTGTAGAACATAGAACATTACAGTGCAGAACAGGCCCTTCGGCCTTTGATGTTGTGCCGACCAATTAGGAACAAGCAGTGACCCTCTAACCTAGACCATTCCCTTTTCATCTATAAACTTATCTACTAACCTCTTAAACACCACCAAACTTTAGGTTGTAGGTTATCTGGATTGGGCACAGTAAATGTGCGGATTTATGGGGATGGGGCAGGCGAGCTAACACCAGTGCAGATGTGATGGGCTGAATGCCCTCCTTTTGCACTGGAGGTATTCTGTGTTGTTCCTCCCACAACACTGCAATTTTACCCCATGGTTCCAAAGCTGAAAGTGGCTGCCGACACCTCCCCCCTCCTCCATGAGTGATTGCAATATTATTATTGACAAAGTATTTCTCTGGGAATGTCTCATGACATGCCTCTTCAGTTACCAGTGGTCACAAACACTCACACTGGCTGGCCTTATGCAAAGCCCAGCTTCCTGATTGCCCAATTATACACACACACAGTCCCAGCTCAGCCCAGGCTGCCACGTGTTCACTGGTGACGTAATCCGGAGGGTGGCGGGGCGGAGAGAGGCAGCGCGCCTGCGCAGAGGCGCGGCCGGCGGGGCGGCGGGCCGGCGCGCATGCGGGGAGGGGGCGCGGTGGCCGCCGAGAGTTGTAGTCCGCAGCCTGGCCGGCGGCGGGGAGGGCCGGGGCGGGTGACGTCACGGGGCCTCCAATTCCCGGCGGGCGGCGCGCGGCGGGGTTGTTATTTCCGGGTTGGTGGGGCCGCCATTTTGGTTAGTCAGTGAGGGGGAGGGGAGGGAGCGGAGTGCCTGACAATCTAACCCCAGAGAGAGAGAGAGAGATTTCCCCCCACAGAACAACAACAAACACACAGCCAACTGCGCGGGGGGTGAAGACTGAGATGTCAACCATGAATCCCGAGTAGTAAGTGCCTCCTTTCTCTTTCCTTTCTCTGCCGGCTGGGAGGTGAAGCCGCTCCCCGGCCCGGCCTGGGCCCCGGATCCGGCCCCGGGCCTAGCGCCTTCTCTTTCTTTCCTCCCCACTCGGCTTTCCGCCGGTGACAGTCACCCGGAAAGCAGGCAGGGCACCGTCCCTCCCCGCTTCGGAAGGGCAGCAGCTCCTCACCCCCACAGAGGGGGTATCTGGATTGCCCAGCCCGTCCCGCTGGGGCTGCAGGGGGACATTCCCAATCCTCTGTCCAGTCAGCCGAAGGGTTAGCCGCTAACCTGGGTAAGCGGAATGGCGGTACACCTCAGCAGTGTCCCGGCCCCTTGGGTGGCATTACAAGCTGGAAGGTGCTGAGTGGCTTCCTCCTCCTCCTGCCCCTTTGGAACTGGTTCAGGATGTTGAGTGGTCTCCTCCTACCGCAGTTTGACAGACTGAAGGGGTCTGAACGACCCCTTTCAAAGCCCACTCCTGCCCCAGGTTGGAAGGGACTGTATGACCTCCTTTTGCCCCTTTGTAACAGGGTCAGGAGGCTGTTTTGCCCTAACCCCAGCTTAACAGATTAGAAGGGACTGGTTGGCCGCTTGTTCTATGTGTGTGTGTAATAAAGAAGCTGCTCCAAGCAGGCTCCGGTGGTAGTTTAACTGCTGACTACCCCAGTCGTGTCTGTCTCCTTTCGTGCCTGAATTTGCACGAACTGCTTCCTGGCTCCAGAACTTTGATTATTGCAGCGTCTGTTTCTTTCGTTTTGAGCTGCCTGTAAACGTTTTTTCAGCAGACTTTGCTGACCCAGTCCAGTGTGATCCACCCAGGATGTGGCAGGTGTAGATTACGTGGACTTTACTAAGTACTGAACACTCAGCATAAGCAGCTCTGGAATGCCAGTCCTTTAGGTGCTTTTTGATAGCCTACTAATTGAAAATGAGTTGGGCCCCAAAATGTCAGTCAATTTATAGTTCACATTTTTTTAATTTATGTCAAGGCAATCTTGTAGGGAAATGCACAAAGCTTATAAAATGTACATCTCAGTGATGAGTGAGAGAGATGAGGTCATCTTTGTTCTTGAGTGACTTTACAGTGTAGCACTTTGTCTGATTTTTGCATCAAATGTCTCCTACAATGAGACAGTAGTGAGTGGATCAGCTGCTTACTAGAAACAATTTCTTCATTGGTTCCTCTTGGGTTTGACAGTTAATGTAGATTTGAATTGAGGCCTTTGAGTTAGTTGATATGGTTCAGTTCACAGTAAAAGAATGGCAGCTTAAGCATTGAGGTTTGAAAATGTTCTGTGTTTCCGTAATGACATCAATTAATGCAAATTAAAACATTCTATTCTACCTATCAGCAAACATTCCCAGTTGAGACTGATTTCATTTCTGGCATTTTGACTAGGTAGCGCTCTCTGTCGTGCACTAAACTGTCAGCTTGGTGTGTGTGTGATGTAGTTGGCAAGGTTTGGAGCTGTAACTTTGATTCATCAGTTACCGGTGGAGTTATGCTCATACTTGGGTTGAAGTGGTGCAGCAGAATGGAATGGGTAGCTGTGTGAAAGTGTGTAATTAAACCTATTGAAGAATCTGTTCTAACCTTTTTCTATAATATTGCCATTTCTACCCCAGTTCTGTCCATCCGGTGCTTTCCTGGCTGATCTCCCAACTTTCACAATGTGGATCTGTGTTCAGCCAAAACTCTGCCTGCATCCCAACCTGTACATGTCCCATTTACTGAGCACTCCTTTGCTATGCATTCCTGGTTTACAAAAATCTCCATTTTAAAAATCTCATTATCATGAATAAATCTCTCGCTGACCATGCCTGTCCCAAGCTCAGTAACCTCCTGCAGCTTGGCGAGAGCTCTGCATTCCTTCAGCTCAGGCCTCTTGTTCATTCCTCCTCCCCTCTATACTTTTAATTGTCTGCGCCCTAACCTTTGGAATTCCCTTCCTAATCCTCTCCACCTCTCCTTCCATCAGCCTTAGTCAACCTCTTTAACCAAACCTTTCCTCCTTTAGTACAGTGTCAGTATTTGTCTGATTGCACTCCTGTGTACAACATTGAAAAATCTTGCTCGATGAAAGGTGCTATATAAATGCAAGTTGTTCATTCAACATGTGCAATTTGGAACAATTTCTTAGAATTGTTTTATGTATGTGAAGCAAACTAAATGTATTTAATAAAGTTGTGCTGTTAAAAATTTGAGGCAATAATTTGTAAGTAATAAATCTTGCAGGAAATAAAGACAGCCAGTTAAAATTTGGGCAATTAATTTGTTTATAATTTAAATTAATGTGCCATATTTTTTGTATGATAACGACAAAACTTTACATTAGTAGTGGACCTGAGAAATTAATTAATTGAGACAGTTGCGTTTACTGAGCTGAGGGGTTCATGCCAGTTGCTACTATACTGTAGTCATAAGAGACCAGGGGTCCACGTGGAACTAGTATAATTTGCTGGCAGATTGTTTATAAGCTCCAAAGTGCAATCCAAATCTTGAGAACGCAGAAAGATTTGACCCATATGTTGAAGCTAACGCCCTGGCAAGATTAGGAAATATGATAATGTGGATTTATGATGTAATATGAAACCCCTGCAGTGGTTGGATATCTTTGACAGTGTTGGAAAAAGATTTATTTGTGTTTGTTTACTAATGTATCCAGTCTGAAGCTGCAATCATCAGTTGCTGGGATGGAGGTCAAGGACACTTGATTATATGTTACATCTGATTTGCCTTAATCATATTCTAGTAGGCTGCATTTGGAATATTTGGGCACTTGGTATTCTGGAATGGGTTTGGTGAGGTTTAGATGAGGATTCAGTGTGCTTTTTGGGATTTGGTGTTGAGATTTGCAGATAAGCTTGACTGAGTTATTGGATGTGTTTAAATGAAGAGTAGGCATAATGTCAACTGTACACAGTTATTTACCCATTCACACCACTGGAAGGAGGAGGACAACACGTTTCAAGTCTGAATAGGCAATAGAAGTGGGAATTCTATTTCTGCCACAATTTTTGCTGTGTTGGCAAAGTTGTTAAAGCAATTAAGCAATACACAATGACAAATAGGAACTGGAAACTAGAGAGATACTACCAGAGTGGGTGTAAATAAGGTTTAATCGTCACTTAATAGTGTGGAATATTTAGTTTAATGTTAACCTGCCAATCATTTTCTGAAGATTAATTTTTTTGTTCATTTGTGTGATATGGGTGTTGCTGGCCACCATTTATTGTCCATCTCTAATTGCTCTTGAGAAGATTTTGGCACCTTTCCTGATTTGCTGCCAGGAACTGGCTAAGGGATATTTTCGAATTTTTTTATATTGCTCAATTCTGGATTTTGGAGGAGGACAATGAATTGAGATTTAATCCAGACTCAATGTTGGTTCTATTCTCTCTCTACAGATGTTGTCAGATCTGCTGAGATTTTCTAAAATTTTGTTGTTGTTTCAGATTCCAGTATCCATAGTATTGTGCTTTTATCTTGAGATTGAGGTCAATCTGTGCTTAGGCTTCAGTGTTGATCTGATTTGCTTTCTCTCTCCAGCCCCCGTCCCCAAATATACATTAGGTTGTTCCTTAGACTAAATATTTCTAATGGCTGTGAACTCTGGGTTCGTGAAATAAGGGCCAAGTTTGGTTCTAGTTAGCTTTACCTATACATCACTTCAATTTGGAATTTAATGCACTCCATACGCTAAAAAAATGCTTGAATCCAGTAATGTGTGGAGAGCGAATAGGCTCTGAAGCGGCTTGACAAGATAAATGGATTTTTTTGCCCTGTCTGGGTAATCTGCAGCATGAGGGCACAAAGTCTGGATTAGGGCCTGATCAACTCGTGCTAGAACAAAGAGACATTTTGTTTCTAGTTTTGAGATTTGACAATCTGAGATTCTCTGCTCCAGAGTTTCTACACAACGTAAGGCTGGGATGGACAGATTTTTGATATCTTGGTGAATCGGGGATATGGGTGGGAAAGTGGAGTTGAAGCATGAGACAATAGTGAGTGGATACTGAATGGTGGAAGCTTGGACAGACTGAGTGAAGTTGCTCTACAAAGCGATTATCTGATCTTTGGACTTTGTAGTGCAGAGATTCCATGTTGTAAGCAGTAAATGCAATCAGTGGCAAATTCACCTGGGAGGGGATTCTGGACTGGTGCTAAATGATGGAATGGTTCAGCTGAAAGCATTATGCTAGTAGAGACACTTTCAGGGTGATTGAAAAGTGGTCCAGGAACTTGAGGTGCGATGATCCGTTTGGAATGTGGGGGAGGAGGATGTGTTTCATATTGGCATTGTGCCAATATTGGCATTGGTGGATATGATGTAGAGATGCTGGCGTTGGACTGGGGTAAACTCAGTAAAGTTTTACAACACCAATTTTAAATCCAACCAATTTATTTGATAGTAAATCCGCGAGCTTTCGACACTATGCGCCTTCGTCAGGCAAATGCAGAGTTCTGATCTGCAGAGGCACTCATATCCACACAGACAGTTACAGATTGCTGATTAGAATGCGAATCCTTACATCTAACCTGCTATTCAAGTGTTAAAGTGGCTAACAATGTGTGTGAAGGAAATCCTGAGCATTGGTTAGAGAATTGTGTATTTTCTCCAGATAGCACAGTAAGTGAGGTTTTTTGCTAATCCAGGCAAGTTACGGGGGTTACAGATAGTGTGACATGAAGCCAAGATCCCTGTTAAGACCGTCCTCATGTGTGCGGAACTTGGCTATCAGTCTCTGCTCAGCACCTCTGCGCTGTCGTGTGTCACGAAGGCCCCCTTGAAGAACATTTACCCGCAGGTCGGAGGCCGAATGCCCATGACTGCTGAAGTGTTCGCCCACAGGAAGGGAACTGTTTTGCCTGGTGATTGTTGAGCGATGCTCATTCATCCGCTGTCGTAGTGTCTGCATCGTCTCCCCAATATACCATGCTTCGGGACATCCTTTCTTGCAACGTATTAGGTAGACAACGGATATAGCAGCTGAGGGTGATCCACTAGAGGATGATGGGTGGGACAAAGGAGAAAGGGTTTGAACACAAGTGTAGGAAGTGAGACAGATGTGATTGAAGTGCCCAATCAACCACAGTGGAAGGAAATCCTCAAGGGGGAAAAAAATGTCAGCAGCATAAATATGGAAAGTATGTTCAGAAAATTGGAACAAAGGCCAAGAAACTGCAAGAATGAAATAGCATTCTTGCAGGAAGCAGGATGGGAGGAAGTGTAATCAAGGTTTTTGTAGTAATTAATGGGGTTTGTAGAGAATGTTACTTGTTAGCTTATTCCCAGAGCTCAAAGTTAGGCATGGGAAGGAGAGTTGAATCATGTGAAGGTTGAGAGGTGGAAATTAGAAACAAAGTTGATGCAATTTTCCAGTTTGGGAAGAGAGCAGGAAACTGCACTAATATTTCACTAATATTGTCATCAGTGTACCAGTGAAAAAGAACTGCAGATTGGTAATGAGTGATGCCCAGATGGTGTTTGTGTTTTCAGATGACTTTCAAGATCAGAAGCTTAACATCCTTTTCATCTGCATTTCCCCAGCCTGCTTCTGACAACCCTTTATCCCCATGCTTCAGCCTGATTCAAGCAATGGACATTGCTTTATTGAGCAGTGCTTGGTATTGTGAACTGGACGCGACTGAAACACGATATTGAGAGTAAATTATTGACTAAATATTCAACCTAGTACTTTCCCTCAGTCTGGATGAGATTTTGTCTTCAGAGGTGAGATGAGGACAGACAAACAGCTTTTTCATCCTTATTCACACAGAGGTTTTTATTCATTCAAGGGTGTCACTGGCTTTCAAGCATTTATTGCATATCCCTGGTTGCCCTTGTTCACAGAGCAGTCAACAGTATATGCTCCGGGTCTGGAGTCACATGGAGGTTATATCTGATGAGGACAACAAATTTCCTTCTCCAAAGGAATCAATGGGTTTTTACGACAGTTGACAATGTTATCTGTGTGGGTTTCCTCCCAGAATCTGAAAGATTAGGTGCATTGGTCATGCTAAATTCTTCTTTTGTGTATCTAAACAGATGTTGGAGTGTTGCAAGGGATTTTCACAGTAACTTCAATACAAGCCTACTTGTGATCCTAATAAGTAAAAACTTTTAAAAAATTATCAAAATCAAATTTCCATATTTGCTGTGGCAAGTTTTGAACCTGGGTGCCCCGGAGCATTAATCGAGTTTCTGGATTAATAGTCTAGCAATAATTAGATAAGCGCCTCCCTGTGTATTCAGGCTTAATGTCAACAAAACGAAGGAGATAGTCATCGACTTCAGGAAGCATAATGGGGGGCATGCTCCTGTCTACATCAATGGGGGTGAAGTAGAAATGGTCAAGATCTTCACATTTTTAGGTATTCGGGTCACCAACAACCTGTCCTGGTCCTTCCATGATGACAGTATAGTTAAGCACACCAACGCTTCTACTTTCTCAGAAGACTCAGGAAATTTGGCATGTCAGCTACAGCATTCTCCAACTACTACAGCTGCACCGTGGAAAGCGTTCTTACTAATTGTATCACAGCTTGGTATGGTTTCTGCTCTATCTAAGACCACACAAAACTACAAAGGGCCATGAATGAAGCCCAATCCATCACTCTCTATCGTTGACTCTGCTTACATTTCCTGCTGCCACAAAAAAGCAGCCAGCATTATCAAGGACTCTACACACCCTGGACATGCTCTTTTCTACTACCTTCCATTGGGAAAAACATACAAAAGTCTGAGGACATGTACCAACCGACTCGAACAAGTGTTTCCCTGCTGCCATCAGGTGTTTGAATGGACTAACCTTGCATTAAATTGATCTTTCTCTACACCCTAGCTATGACTGCAACAGTACATTGTGCACACTCTTTATGAATGTTTTGTCTGTATAGCATGCAAGAAAGAAAATTTTTCATTGTATACTAATACATGTGACATCAATCAAATTAAATTGACTTATTATTTTTTATTTTCTACTTTCTACTATCTGATATCTGGTACTGTTCCCAATGTGTATATTTTGGAGACTTTTGCATGTGGAACTGCAGGAAATGGTTGTCATGTGCTATCCAAGCTGTTCAATTAATTCAGCTTTGACCTGTTACTGGTTAAATTCAACAAAAAGGCACTGTCATTTCAAAATTCAATCTAATTATGTTTATTTGTAGCTAACTATTTCCATAAGTTCCACTGGGAAACATTGTAATTTTTTTAAACAAACACAATAATTCTTCCATCTAAACAAAATATTATATACATTAAAATGAGTCCTCTAAAGGTCTTCAGTGAAAATGCTGAATGTTGAAACCTTGGTGTAAGTGGGAGTAGAACTCTTAGCAGAAAGCTGCTGTTTGTGTTTGACCTTATGAACATCCTAACAGATATCACAAGATTTGTCTGCAAAGTCCAATCATTGCCTTATCTTGTGAAGTTGGCGTTAACCTGGAGGCTGAATGATTTTATTGTGACTTGAGAACATTGTATTTCAGTAGCTTTTGAAAACTAATAATTAGCTAATGTCCATGATTTGTTTTAAAGGATATATTGATTTAAGCAAGCGTTTACTGAGTTAAGTGTATATACTCTCTCCTGGCTGCTTGGTGTAATTGTGAACATTGTAAACCACACGAAAGAACACAATGCTTGGAGTAATTAGAATAATAAAGCTTGCAAAAAGCTGACATTTCGTTATTCCCTGAAGGTAGTTGATGGATACGAATGCAAAAATAATTTTGGGGATTAAAGACTACAGTTGTGTGTTGGCAGTTCTTGTTTGTGATTAGGGCTTGTAATTTTGCCTACTTCTTTCAATCCACTTGTTTTCTCAGGTCTGTCCTGTAACAGAGGGATTACTCTTTGAAAGAGGCACAATAGACCGTGTAGTTTCTGTTTGTGCTGTGGAATAAAATGTACATCTCATTTCCAGGAGGGAGATTAAATTATAAAACTAAACTGATTTTGGAATTATGTGAAGAAGTGTTGGTGCATCTTAGTCTATGCAGTTTGGGCTTAATTGGAAAATATCTACTGATAGGTTCTTATATCTCATCAAGGGACTAACGTAAGAAATAGGAGCAGGTGTACGCCATCTAGCCCCTGGAGCTTGCCCCAACATTCAGTAAGATCATGGCTGATCTGAAGTGGATCAATTCGACTTACCTGCCTGTTCCCCATAACCCTTAATTCCCTTATTGGGCAGAAATCTATCTACCTGTGACTTAAACACATTTAACAAGATAGCCTCCACTGCTTCGATGGGCAGAGAATTCCAAAGAGTCACGAACCTATGGGAGAAGTTCCTCCTCTGTTCTAAATTGACGACTCCTTGTTTTGAGGCTGTGCCCTTTAGTTCTAGTTTCCTTTATGTGGAAATAATCTCTTGGCTTCTACCCTATCTAGCCCCTTCATTATCTTGTATGTCTCTATAAGATTTCCCCTCAGCTGCTAAACTTTGAGTACAGGCCCAATCCACTCAATCTCTCCTCCATAAGCTAACTCCCTTATCTCTGGAATCAACCTGGTGAACCTTCTCTGTACTCCCTCCAAAGCCAGTATATCCTTTTGCAAATAAAGGGATGAAAACTGCGCACAGTACTCCAGTTGCGGCCTCACCAGTGCCCTGTACAGTTGCAGCAAGACCTCCCTGCTTTTATACTCCATCCCCCTCACGATAAAGGCCAGCATTCCATTCACCTTCTTGATCACCTGCAAACTGAGTTTTTGTGATTCATGCATAAGAACCCCCAGGTCTTTCTATGCAGTAGCATGTTGTAATTTTTCGTTTAAGTAATAATGGTATGCTAACATTGAGTTAGCTCTGTCAATGATCTGCATAGTTTCCAAATCTTTTGATCTTTCATTTTCTGATTTTAGTACTGATTCAATGTTTTGTTCCTGAAAGTTTTTTGTACAAAGGGCATGAAAAAAAAGATGAGGGACAATGGTAAAAGTTAAGCAAAAAAAGATTTGAAATGAAAAATACAAATTGTGTTGTCTACAAAGGAGAATATAAAGAAATTACGTTAGTAAATTGTGATATTGACCGTGGATTATTTATTGATGATTCCACCACAATTGTTTGACTCCTTTCCACCGACTACACAGCTTTGAGCAGGAAGATATGATTTCAGTAGTGCCCAAGCTTTTAAAGTGAGTTTGATTGAGGCAAAGACTGTTGGCTCAAATTTGTACAACCCTTGAACATCTTAACTGGTTAAGATATTTCTTTGGCTGAATGGTGTTTGTTCTCTAAACAGATGGGATCATTAATCAAGGAAGGAGCATCAGCAAATACCTACTTTTATTCCAGACCTAACAATCTAGAGCCAGAAAATTCAGATTGCTTGGTGGCCACTAGTCTTTTTTCCCCTCCAGGCTGGTTGACATGGCTAAATGTAATATTTGTAACACAACTCAAAGCTGCACCCAGATTGGTAAACTTCCAATGAAAGATGGGAAACCAGTAAGGAAAGCCTAGCATAAGAGTAGGTGCAAGGATTTCCAGAGGCAGTCTTTCCGATGAAGAGGATTGGGGTTGGAAAGGGTATTGAGTTGTGAGGGAATGATGTGGTGGAGATTAAAAACAATTTATTTGATCCCTTCATTGTTGAGAATTTTAGCTAGTTCATGTCTGGATGATTTAACTGTCACGCTAGTCAAGAGGTCGTAGATTAACATCAGTCTCTCAGAAGAAAAAGTAACCCGTTCATTAATATAAACTTGCATCAGTTCTGGAAACAATCTATGGGGGCAAGTCTCTCAAAAAAAATTTGTAAGGGTGAAAACTGGAGTAAATCACGCTGGTTTTTTTCAGCGGGAATTTAAAGAAAAATCTCCCACACTGCACTGCAGATACGGTGCGGCCTGCAGCACAGCACTGAGTGAGCCACTGTGTTATTGCTGGGATCAGCACGTGCAGTGGCTTCTGTCTGCCAGCCTCCCGATAGCTGGCCAGCTTCATGATCCCTGCAATGCCATTTGTGCACCCACCCCAAAGTTCCAAGTGCTGGTCACCCAGACATATCTGGACCAGTCACAGCCTCTGTAGCTTTGAGTCCCTTGGCACTGCCCATGGCCAATGGGCAGTGCAAAGATGCCCCCTGAGCATTGGCATTTTGTGCTTTAGGCAGTGCCTGGGGTCCCAGGCTGGCACTACCCAGAGGTCACCATCTCAACGTCCGACCTGTGGGAGTCTCAATTACACCTCTTCACTCTGGTGTCAGGTCACCAGTTCCCACAAGTGAGGAGCCATTATCAGGGGAAAAATGCCAGTAGGCCTGGAGACTTCCACACAGGGATGGGAGAATCACCTCATGTACGTCCGTGGTTAGCACAGACTGACAATGTAATCCTGAATTAACAGCAATTTATACCAATTCAGGTGCTGAATTCACCTGTGCGTTTATAATCTCCATTTACAGCTGAATTGCTGTGACAGAACCAAACTGCCTTTTCAGTCATCACTAAATTAAACACTGCTCTAGTTTTGCATACTCAACATTTGTGTTTTGATGTTGTGGTAGATAGATTCTTAATGAGCAAAGGGCTGAATGGTTAATGAGGGTAGATGAGAATTGTGGCATTATGGTTACAATCAGATCTTATTGAATGGCAGAGCAGGCTCAAGGAGCCTACTCCTAATTCGTATGTTCATGTTTCAATTGTTTGGACACTCTTCACTCCTGGACTTATAATATTAAAACAAGTCAATGTAGGCCCTTAAAAATGAAATGTTGGCTTTTATTTCAAAAGTGCTGGAGTATAAAGTTCTGCAACTATGCAAGGTACTGATGAGACCACTTTGGAATACTGTATAAAGATATTACTGGAGGCAGTACAGATGAGGTTAAGTTTATTCGTCACAAGTAGGCTTCCATTAACACTGCAGTGAAGTTACTGTGAAAATTCCCTCGTCATGTCAATCTGGTGCTGTTCAGGTACACTGAGGGAGAATTCAGCATGGCCAATGCACTCTAACCAACATGTCTTTCAGACTGTGGGAAGAAGCTCATGTAAACATGGGCGGGAACCTGCAGACACTGCACAAATGGTCACTCAAGCTGGGAATCAAACCTGTGTCACCGTGCCACTCTAAGATGATCTTGGGTATGGAGGGGCAGCTGTTTGAGTCCAGATTAAACAGATTGTGTATGTACTCCTTGAAGTTCAGAAGAGTGAGGTGATATGATTGAAATATATAAGATTCTTAGAAAGTTTGGGTAAATGGAGGATGTTCCCACATGATAGAGTGCAGACCAGACAGATGGGACAGTGTTCATTGAGTACACAATAGAGGCATAATTTCTGAGAGGTGAATTTTTAGAATGCTTTATCCCAGAAAGCTGTGAAGGCTAAGTCCTTGAACATTTCTATGCTGAAATTGAGGTTTTCAAGCAGTCGGAAATTTAAGGGTTATGGAGAGAAGGCAGGAAAGTGGACTTAGTGAGTTATAATTTAATCAAATGCAGCAGACTCAAAGGACTGAATGGCTGCCTTCTGTTCCCATTTATTATTTTCTAATTAATTAGTTCCCTTTGCTGGTTCATGTTAGAATATACGTCTGTTGTTTGGGGTTGGAGTGATTATCTTTCATGAAGTAGTGGAGATGCCTCTTTTGCAGAGGATGGTGAAAGATGTGCTAGAGAATAGTGACTAATGAGGCTAAATAGTCAGAAGGCCTTCAGGAGCAGTGAAGCATCATAGCTACTCTATTGGCTAGTCAGTTCCAGTAAAATGTAGCCAACAACGTATTTTCTTTTTGTTACTACATCCTCTTCTCCAGTCCCTCCCTCAACCCAAATAAAAAGCTTTTGCAACTATTTTACAAACCCTGGTACTAATACTGGAATGTTCCGATATCCTGTACTGCTGTTTGATTTATTTTATCTTTTAAGAATTTATTTGACAATTCCATTGTTTGTTGTCAGTCTCGATGCCTATCTTTAAGTACTGTGAGTCTCAATTCCCTGATTTGTGCATCAGAAAATGTTTTTTGATCCTTGACTCTGATTGAATAGAACTCCAAGTGTTTTGTGCTAATTATTGTTTGATTGTGACGGAGCTCAATTACACTCACTAAAAATCATCGCCTTCCATCAGTGTCACGTTCAGTCCGTGCCCTTGTCCCTTTGTTGTTGAAGTTGGCTTGTCCAAGTTATCTTCCACTCTCGCCTAGAGTGGTTTCTGATTAAGCAATGCCTTGATCATCCTCATTTTCAAATTCCTTTGTGGCCTCAGCCCCTCCCAATCTAATCCCAAAACTCATCTAGATTTCCACGCTGTTCCAGTTCTGGGCTCTTGAACATCTGATTGTAATGACTTCACCATTGCTGGTGATGCTTTAGGCTTCCTGGGCCCTGAGCTAGAACTTCTTTAAGAAGCTTCCTTAAAGCCTGCCGACCACTGTCCAAACTTGTGGCCATCTGCCCTTGGTGGCTCCATCTTGTATTCTGTTTGATTATGCTACCATACAGCACTTTGGACAGTTTATTACCTTGAAGCTGTCAGTACAAGTTGTGCACTTGCCTGCTGACGTATCACTCCTATTGTGTCTACTTACCTTCCCCACCTGTCACCTCCCAAATTTATATTTTTATCATGTTTAAACAGCGAGTGATTAGGGAGGCAAATAAAATGTTGTTCGTTGTAAAGGTATTGAAAGGAAACTGTTTTGCTACCGTTTGACAGGGCATTGTTGAGACCACATCTGTGTACAGTTTTGACCCCTTAATTAAAGGATCTAGAGGTGTTAGAAACAGCTCAGAAGATTTACTTTACTTGACGGGGCTGGGGAGTGTTCTTAGAAAAGATTGGACCTATATTCATTAGAGTTCAGGGGACTTGAGTGTGATCTTATTGAAACAGATTCGACAGGGGATTTGACAGAGTGGCTGCTGAGAGGATGTTTTCCCTTTGTGGAAGAGACTAGGACAGTTTGAAAATGAGTCTCCCATACAAGATGGAGACAAGAATTCTTGTGACGATAGCGAGAATTTGGAATTCTCCTCTCCAAAGAGTGATGGAGACAGTCATTGAATATTAAGGCAAAAGTTGATAGATTCTTAACTAACAATTGGGGTGTGTGGAATTGAGGACACAATCAGATGGAGCAGGCTCGGGGTCAAATAGCCCACTGCTCCTATATTGTATGCTCTGCGTTCTTGCTGCAATGGTGTCTCATTTATCCCCCACACCCAACTCAGCGTTGCTAGTAGTATGTTCAGCTGTTTGGCCCCAGCATTCTGGAGTGCTCTCTAAACCTTTCAGACTTTCTTGCAGGACCAAGCTTTTGTTCATTCCTCCTGATCTCATCTCTGGCTTGACAGACATTTTAGTTTGATTTCATTTCAGTGACGCTTCTCTGCCTATCTCTCATTTTCCTGCTTTAAAGTACTGCTTAAAAACTACCTGTTCGCCCCTGATTTGGTCACCTGACCTAATAACTTGTGTGGCTCAGTGGCATACTCTGTTCTGTAACACTCCCACAAAGCACCCTGGAATATTAGACTAAATTAAAGGCACAATATAAATGGAAGTTTTTGATACAGTTTACCTTCCTGCATTGGGAGGAAATGTTTAAGGTTGGCACATTGTTAAATACAGGTATCGGTGTCCAGTACTGACTTCAGTTGAGTCTGTTCACTCAATCTCGTTGTGGGAAACTGCCAAACTCTGAAGTATGATCATTTGGATTGTTGGTGCCCACAGGAGAGCAGTTGTTTTCAGACAAGGAGAGAGCTCTATTCATACAGCCACTATAATGAAAGGTGACTCTGTGATCATGTATTGATGAAGCACATGAAGTACCTCATTCAAATGTTTGATAACTTGTCTTGTTTTTATCTATTTCAGTGACTATTTATTCAAGCTGCTGCTGATTGGAGATTCTGGTGTTGGGAAATCTTGTCTCCTCCTTAGATTTGCAGTAAGTACAGCATTCATTTATTGAAATGGTAACCTTACGCTAATCTTTATGCCAGCTTTATATTGCCATGAAGACTGGCCACTTCATTATTGCAGCATTACTCATGGTCTCGAATACAGTTTGCTATTCAGTGGCACAAAAATCCAAATTTGCCTTTCCCATTATTGCTGCAAGGATATACACACAACTTGGTGTAGAAGCAGCTAGGGTGGGCAAGTGGAAAAAGCACAAGGTACATAACAGCTTGTTCTTCCAAATTTGGGTTGTGCTTGAAGAGGGTATTTGAACAATATGTTGCTAGTTTGGATTTTAGTATTAAGATTTCTCACCACCAAGAGGAAGTTATTGAGGTAAAGAAGAAGACTATCAAATTGAAGAATGTTGGCTTGTGTAATCTTCCAGATAAGATATTGGTACTTGAGGCACAGGAAATATTCCTACTTTCTGATTTGGAGTCAAGGGTCTTAGTAGTGTGCATAAAATGAATTTAGCGTGCACTCCCCACCCCACCAAACAAATATGCTAATTCCCAGAATTGGAGAGCCACCTACAGCCCTAAGCTGAGGTTTAGTGTAGTCCTGTTCAGGTGTTTGTGTCCTGTTATCAGTTTGGGAACAGTGTGTCCAGAAAAATAACTGGCCTGTGAGATCAGAAATTAAAATTATTTGACCGGTTTCTAATCGTGCATAGGAGGTTTGTGATGTGGCCACTTGGCTGCCAGGTTTAATTTAAATCTTGATGACTCTGGAATGATGCAGTGTACTCTGCAATGGGATTGATTGTCTTTCGCAACCCAGCAAACCCCGATAAATGTGCTCATGTCTAATTTAGTTAAGAAGTTAAGCAATTACCATTGCCCTCTAAAACATAGTGGTTGGTATGAATCGTTGGCTATTAATTGAATTCAAAATGTGCAGCTTGTAAAAATGTTTTGTTACTTGATGCTGTGTGGAAAATAAGCAGTGTTCAGTGTAATTTGCTCACTAGTGCAAACATAGCCATTACCTGGCAATATCTAGTCTGACCAATTTATACTGCTGACTAGTTTAATAATTTTAAACCTCCTGATATTTAGGTGGGAACAAAAAATTTCTGCGCAATGTTTAAATTGTTGCATGAAGTAGCAGATTACCGACTTCATATTGCAATCTCACCAGTCTTTGAAAATGAAAACACTCTAATCTGTTGCATTGTTCATGCCAGTGGGTGTTTTTGTTGAGATGAAGCCTGAGAAGAAACATGGTTACAATTAGATTGTGCCAAGCAGAAAGTATCTTTGGACTTTGTCCATTGATCAGGGCAGGAGCCTGTTCACCTCTAAATTAGGGAGACATTGAATGGATGGATGTATTTGAATCGGATAGCTGTTCAAGTGCCTCCATCTAAATATTCGTATTTCCCTTTTTTTAACTAGAGTCATGAGTCTTTGCTAAGTAGTAGAGAATTGCATAAATGAAAGGGTCTATATTTTATCATAATCACTGCCTTGAATGTCATGGCAGTGCAAATCTGTTTTGGACCTTGATATTTGCTGCCCCTCAGCCAGATGTTGTTTGGGGCAGTGGATATGGAGAAAGTAAGAAAATGAGAAATTTGTGTACTTGGAAGGATAGTGTTCATGGTTATCCATGGTTTCTGCATCCATTTGCTAGTTGATCAGATAGGAAATATTTTGTGGATGAAAACAGGATGATGCTGCGATGTCCATTGTCCTTGCTGATCAGAATTCTCACCTTTGAGAAGTTCCTGTTGTCCACCTAATTTTTTTACCGTTCAACACACGTGTGTTTGAAAAATGTTCACATTTGGCTTTGAGTTGTCAATTAACAAAGAAAAAAGAAAATTACAGCACAGGAACAGACCCTTTGGTCCTCCAACCCTGTACTGACAATACTGCCCTGTTAAATTAAAACCCTCTACCATTCTGGGGACCATATCCCTCCATTCCCATCCTAATCATGTATTTGTCAAGACGCTCCTTAAAAGTCACTATCATATCCGGTACTTGCCCTGGCAGCAAATTCCAGGCACCCACCACTCTCTATGTAAAAAAAAAAAAACTTGCCTTGTACATTTCCATTAAATCTTGCTCCTTGCACTTTAAACTTATGCCCCCTAGTAATTTACTCTTCTACCCTGGAAAAAAATCTTCTGACTATCTGCTCTGTCTGTGCCTCTCATAATCTTGAATTCTATTAGGTCGCCTTCGATCTCTATCGCTCCAGTGAAAACAAACCAAGTTCTCCCAACCTCTCCTCATAGCTAATGCCCTCCATCCTGGTAAATCTTATCTGTACCTTCTCCAAAGCCTCCACATCCTTCTGGCAGTGTGGTGACCAGAATTGAGCACTAATATTCCAAATGCAGCCTCCATTCAGAAATGCACCTTCTGCTGCTACCCTCTGTCTTGTATGACTGAAACAGTTCTGTATCTAATTTGTCAGCTCACCTTTGATCCCATGCACCTTCACCTTCTGCACCAGTCAGCTATGAGAGACCTTGTCAAAGACCTTACTGAAGTCCATGTAGACAACATACAGTGCCCTACCCTCATTAACCATCTTTGTCACTTCTTCGAAGAACTCAATCAAGTTAGTGAAACACACAGCCATGTTGCCTCTCACTAATATGTCCACTTGTTTCCAAGTGGGAGTAAATCCTACCTGAAGAAACCTCTCCAATAACTTCCCCACTATTGACATAAGGTTGACCGGCCTGTAATTAGCTGATTAGTCTTGTTATCCTTAAACAAAGGAACAATGTTTGGTATTCTTCAATCTTCGGGACCTCTCCTGTAGCCAGTGAGGATACAAAGATTTCTCTCAAGGCCCCAACAAGTTCCTCCCTTGCCTCTTTCAGCATTCTGGGATATATCCCATCAGGCCCTGGGGATTTGTCTACCTGAATGTTTCTCAAGAACTCTTTTTGATCTCAATGTGACTCAAACTATCTATACACCCTTTCCCAGATTCTTCATCTATCAAATCTTTCTCTGGTGAATACTGTTGCAAAGTACTCATTTAATATCTTGCTCATTTCCTCTAGCTCCACACAGATTCCCTCCCTTGTCCTTGAGTGGGCCAACCTTCTCCCTGGCTACCTTCTTGCTCTTTATGTATGTCCGAGGAACCTTGGAATTTTTCTTAATCTTGCTGGCCAATGATCTTTCACGATCTCGTCTTTATTTCACAGGTTGGAAGCAAAGTTAATTTGGTCTTTATGCCTGCTAACTGCTTTTTCAATATGCTACCCAGTGCAAAAATCTAGAATGTACAATTCACTTTTCACAAGAGAAACTTTTGCAATTCAGCTTAAACAGATAAAAGTGAAGTTGCATTTTAAAATTGTAGCATTGTTCTGAGCCTGTTAGTTGTATTTGCTGATGTGCTGTTTTATGCATACTGATCTTTCAAGCTAAAGAACAAACCTGAATTTTCAGATTCTTTAAGGTCTGTAGTAAATGCTGCAACAACAAATACCTATGTAAAAACAGTGGAACAAATCTGTTTGTTAGCTCGACCTTTTAAATTACAAATATTGTCTTTTGAATTGTTGCAAACAAGTCTGTGGCCACACTTTGATTCTTGTCTCTACCTTTTGTTGTGAATGATTTGGTTCCTAATAGAGACAAAATGTTGATGATGGCATTGGAGCAGCATGTTCTTAGGATGATTAAAATCTCTGATGTGGGAAGTAATTATTGTAGAATTGCAATTTTCGAAATGTGTTTTTCTGGGAAAATTATCTAGTTTGCTAATAGTTTGAAATGATGAAGTATAGATTGTATTGTCGTTAACGTTTAAGTGAAAACTGTGCTGTTCCTTCATATTCATTTGTCTGTTTTTAATGTGTGTATTTTGGCTTTCAAGACCTGTTTTCCACTTTCTTCCCCACTCCCCCTCGGAATTACAGGTGAAATTTGTTTTTAATATACGTTTTTGGAGTTTTATTTTCTACATGCCAGAAACATCACCTATAAGATGAGATGTTGTCAAGTTCAGATGTGTTTAAGATTTGTGCAGCTGCTGAACCTATTTCCACTAGCTAATTTATGAATAATGTACTGATCTGATCATTGGTAATGAAAGTGTACAAATAGAGAGTGACACATTTCAATTTTGTGAAAATATTACAGATGGCTGCTAAAACATTCAGCAATACTTTATCAAGATGATCAAATGGAGAGATGCAGGCAGAATTGGAGAACATGGTTAAATGTGGATGTAGCTCTGATGAGAATACATTGCCACACCTTCCTTCCTGTACTAAATCTTCTGTGGTCAGGCAACATCTCCCGAAATGTAGTAAACCATCAGCAACAATAATAAAGCAAAGTGGGAATTTGAGTTTACTGTGTTGCCACAAAAATGGTGTTTCTGTTGCTGTTAAACATGAAGGAATGTTTGTTCAGGCCTGAGTGGCTTTACAAAGTTTGAATATGAAAGCTTCTTGCTTTTACAGTCAATTCAAATGTTTGATGTCAATAGTGATGGTCTGGTGTGAAGTTGTATTCTGAACAGAACTCTGGTTCAATTGAAAATCATTGTCTTTGCTTGTTTTAGATTGAACATCAGTTGGACATTGTAAAATAGCAAGGCAACCTATGGTCATAAGTGGGTGAAGGGGGGTGGAGGAAACTTCTTTAAAAGGTGTTAAATTTAAACTTGATTTAATTGCATCGCTTAATTATTGGATCACAATGCTTTGAATTCTTCAGACAGAACAAAGACTCAGACACTGAATTAACAAGAAGTATCAAAGCTTACTGAACAAAAGATGAAATAAGCAATGCACTGATCAATTAGTCATAGAGGTTTACAGCATGGAAACAGGCCCTTTGGCCCAACTTGTCCATGTTGCCCTTATATTTTTTAATTAACTAAATGAAAAGTACATAAAAGTACCTAGCATATTTGATGAATGGCCCAACTAGGAAGCTACCTCAACCCTTCTTGCTGACAAGAATTCTGCCTCTGTCTCAGAAGGAGCTGTACTATCCAAGCTCCAGGAATGTCCTAACTGCAGCAGTTGTGGACACACCAACTTTAAGGGCATTCAAATGGTCAGTGGATAGGCATTTGAATAAAATTGGAGTAGTTTAGGTTAGAGGGTCATTAGATTGGTTCCATTGGTCGGTGCAACATTGAGGGCCAAAGGGCCTGTACTGCGCTGTTATGTTCTAACAGGAATTTGCCTGTGCCCCTGTGTTCAGTGCTATACTATCCCATCTCATGCTAACGTGAATTCTACCTCTGCCATGAGAAAACACTATGCACGGCCCCTTTGCTCAGTATGGGCGAAAAGTTGATCTGGTGGTATTGTCACTGGGGGAGGAATCCAGAGATACGGTAATGCTCCAAGGAGCCAGGTTCAAATCCCACCATTTTTAAAAAAAACAAAGTAAAAGTTGACTGTGAAACCATTGTCAATTTAGTGAAAACTCATCTTGAGGGAAGGAAATCAGCAATGCTTACCTGGTCTGACCTACATGTGGCTCCGTCCTGAGATGTAACTCTTAATTGCCCTCTGAAATGGCCTAGCATGCCATTCAGTTCAAGAGCAATTAGGGATGAGCAGCAAATTCTGACATTGCCAGTGATGCCCATGTCTCACGAATGAGTGAATAAAGAATTTAAAAAGTGTTCACAAAGCAAGATAGTCCATTAATCCTGTTTAATACCTAATTTTGGCATCACATCATTTTGATCCAAAGTTGTTGTTAGGACCCTATTGGTCAGTGTTGTATAAGTTTATTTTATTGGAGTTGGCCAATTTTGCACATAACCCACTGTCTTATGACTGGGGCAATTAAAGTGTATTCTTTACCTTAAAATGAGCATACTCATTCATTAGGAGTGCTTACTAGACAAGTGATGTTTGTTTTGATAGGAGCATTGAAGGAATAGTGCAGTTACTTCCCACAGACATACTGTCAGCATGTTTAAAATATGAATAATAATGTTAGTTGAAAACAAATGTGTAGAATCCAACTCCAAATGAATTATTTCAATTACAGCAATTTAGGCACTTCTAATACTTAACTGTTGTTAATTGCTACTTTACTAGTTAGTATATTAAAATATTGCATTTTAGTCAGGCAGGAAATGGTCAAATACAAAATGGCTTCTTTTAGATATCATTTTGGTACAAAATGGTGGCTTGACCTTGTTAGCCTATTGCAGCATACAGTCCTGTAAAAATAAAATCTAAAACTCCGGCCAGCTAGCAGACTGTTCTGTATTCATAATGGGAATTGTGATGAATTCCTGCAATCATTCAGTACTAGTTGAAAGTTGATGAGCCTGTCCATGCATAACATTAATTACAGAACGTAGTGTCCTGAATCCATTTCGAGTATTGTACTTGAGTGTTCCTCAGAGTTCCAGTACTGGAAAATAAAGATTATTTTGTCAACTGTATTAGAAAGAACAAAGAATATTACAAGACATAACATATACACCAGATAAGACCAGAAGAAGACTTATCTTTTTACAGTTCTTGATGTGACAAACCCATAAGCTTATTGATGGCAGGCAGAGCGGAAGCATATTGTGCTAACTTGTCTCACCATTTTCCTTGCCTTTAGAGGGAGGCAAGTTTGAACTGATCACTTAACCAAGCTGTCACAGGAAGATGAAGGAAAATTGCCACACCCAGAGATGCTGATGTGTGCTCGCTCGCTCTCTCTCTCTCCCCCACCACCCCATCACACTTCATTTTTAAATTGAATCAATCTGCTCATAAACCATCTTGCAATATAACAGATATATAACCCATTGTAATTGCCCCAGTTGTAAGACAAGGCATATTCTTTACCTTAAAATGAGCATACTTGTTTATTCCGGAAATGAATTCACCGCATAACTGCTGCCTTACATTGGTGCTTTCTTCAGAGTGAATAAATGGGAGTGAAACTTCTTTAGAAACTGTCTTTTGTTGTATGACACAGAAAATAAAGAACTGTGTTCAGTAGTACACAAAAAAATTAACACCTTTTGGTGTTAAACGATAAGTTGCTGTTTTCCAGAGTAGACCATTCTGTGATGAGCTGATTCACCCAGCAGCAGTTCATAAGTTGCATTTTTGTAACTTTCTGATCTTTGCTTTCCTGTTCCCATGACCAAAGCACAAGGTTTGATTTTGGGGTAATGCTGGCTCAGTTTAAAAACTATCAGGAGCAACCTAATAGTGAAGACTAGTTGTCAGGATTGTTCCTGGAAATGTTTCTCTCTCACTTAATAGTGTAGAAGGAGGCCATTCAGCTCATTGAGCCTGCATCAGTGACAATCCCACCCAAGCCCTATCCCCACAACCCCATGTATTTACCCTGCTAATCACCCTGATACTAAGGGGCAATTTAGCATGGCCAATCCACCTAACCAACACATCTTTGGATTGCAAGAGGAAAATGGGAGCACCCAGAAGAAACTCATGCAGATGGGGCGGGGGGATAACATGCAAACTCCATACAGACAGTGACCCCAGTGGGGAATTGAACCTGGGTCCCTGGTGCTGTAAGGCAGCAGTACTAACTGCTGTGTGACTGCCACCCATATAAGCACTGCTTGTAAATGGCAGATGGATGCTGAGCAATGCATGTGTCATGGTTTCATGTGATTGTCAGATTGTCATTCTGTATTCAGCATGAGCAACATCTCGGATTGCTTCCTTGTTCATGCATTATACTGAGTCATTTTCAATCCCTGATCCAAACGGATTACATTTCTGCTGGTTGTAAGTTTTAAATTCATTAATGCAAATTGCAGAAGATGGTACAATTAAAAGTGAAAACTAATGTGTATAAGTATTCCAGTTAAAGATAAGCAGCATTTAAAAAAACTCATTACTACAATTGACGTGCATTTTTGGGCAGTGATTGATTAGCATAAATTCCTCAGGTATTGCCAAAGTTTCAAAATAAACACATTCAAAGCTGGGTTGTACGGACATTACCACCCAGCAGATGGACACCATCTTCGTATTAAGAATGTTTCAGGTTTGTAGAATAGGATTATAGAATTTCTGCAGTGCAAAAAGAGGCCATTTGCCTCATTGAGCCTACACCAACAACAATCCCCCCAAGCCCTACCCCCATCACCACGTATTCACCCAGCTAACCCTCTGGATACTTAGGGTCAATTTAGCATGGCCAATCAACCTAACTCTCATCTTTGGGTGATGGGGAATATGTCAGTGTCGATAGTAGATGATTTTGTTATGGTCCTACTGTACTTAATATAAAACTTGAATTTTCTGTTCATTTTCAGGATGATACATACACAGAAAGCTATATCAGTACAATTGGTGTGGACTTCAAAATCAGAACTATAGAGTTAGACGGCAAGACCATCAAACTTCAAATTGTAAGTGTTTATAAATGCTGCAGCATTGAAATGGGAAAATCCAGACTTGATTATAAAGTTAGAAAGCTGGAAATTCCCAACATTGTTCTTAAAAAAAAATCAATTTGTAAACCTGCCTCCATTTGAGACATGTAGAACCCTGATGGAGGAGGCCATTTGGCCCATCTCCATAAAACCTATTTCTCTCCAAGCTTTTGATCATTTTGCCTAATATCTCCTTATGTGGCTGTATATCAGAATGTTTGATTGTTTAGAGCTTTCAGATGTCTTACTAGATTAAGGGTGCTGTGGAAATGTAATTGTTAACAGAACTTGAACAAATTAGCACCTTTCTTTAAAAAAAAATCTGCACTGTCTTAGCTCCAACTGCAGTCATTCTTAAAGATCCAAAAGCTATGGTTTGAAATGGGAGATGGAGAGTAATGCACACAAGCTCTGGGGCCATTAGTTGGCTGTCTGTTTTGAGATTGAAGTGTCGTGCATAGTATGACTGCATCAATCCTGACTTGAAGGGAATTTCTTTCTTGCTTCCAGTGGGACACAGCTGGTCAAGAGAGGTTTCGAACAATCACGTCCAGTTATTACAGAGGAGCACATGGCATCATAGTTGTGTACGATGTTACAGACCAGGTACTGTGAAACTAAACACAACACAATGGCAGTGAAGGGAAGGAGAGCACATAGAGCAGATATGGTTACGCAATTAAAACCAAATTTACTCCCAGAAATGATTAGGTACTGTTGTCCAGCAATGTTTGTTTATAGACAGATGTAGGTAAATTGAAATATAGGGATGGCTATTTCCCCCCCACCACTTTTATTTAATTGTCTAATTTACAAAGCTGATTTTCATTGCAGTATTTTACAGAAGCCTATTTTATCACCTTAGGGGCATATAAGCTTTTCTCAGAGCGTGGATTGTGGAACTGGATGTTGTATTATAAAAACATCAGCAAGCTGATGGGAGTATACAATCACAGTTTGATAAGTTAATGAGGCTCATTTCATGTTATAAATGGGATGCAAGTGAAAGAAGTTAACATAGAAAATATATATAGCTAAAACTTGTTAGTCATGTCAATCATCCAAGTGTAGAAGTGTGTTTGATAGTGATTAGCACTGCCTCTCAGCACCAGGGACCTGGGTTCAACTCCTGGTTTGGGTCACTGTCTGAGAGAGTTAGCACATTTGACCCATGTCTGTGTGGGTTTCCTCCAGGTGCTCAGGTCCGAAAGATATGCTGATTAAGTGCATTGGCCACGTTAAATTTTCTATGTACCTGAACAGGTGTTAGAGTTTGGGTGACTAGGGGATTTTCACAGTAACTTCATTGCAGTATCAATGTAAGCCTACTTGTGACATTAATTAAAAAAAAACTAATAATGGCCCTAGTAATGCTTTGCTGTTTCTAGTGAGGGGTTTGGAAGTATTAATTATGTGATAATTAATTGAATGTGGGGTAACAATACTGCAACGCTCCCTGTTGATCAGTGGATAAATAGGCATAGTGTACAAGGAAGGTAATGGGTAGGTTCTAGATCTGTGTAAAGTTAATTGGTGCCAGTAGAGTCACTACAGTTAATCTCAACCTTATTTCCTTACTACTCTGGGCTGATATGTTTCAATGGGTAGTTCCTGCTTCCTGTTTGACCTCTACATGACATCAGCTTGGCCCTCAGCCTGGTTAGTGATGTAGTTGCTACCAGACTCAAAATAAGGATTTAAATCCCACACTGGGATTTGAGAATATAATCTCAAACATTTAAGTATTTAATTGTCTGAGGTAGTATCCTTCAGTTCCAAATCTACCCGTTGAACTGGATGTACTGATCCCATGGCACTATTCAAGAAGGATAACATTCCTTTCAAATAAGAATATATAGAAACTAGGCCCTTTGAGCCTGCTGTACTATTGATTATGATCATGGTTGATCATATTCAATATCCTGATCCCACCACCTCCTCCCATATCCCCTCATCTTTTTAGCCTCAAACAGATGAAAGTAAATGTGGTTTGCTTTCACATGATCCCTGTGAGCCAGGATCTGCTGCTCTCTCCTGATAACATCTTTGATTTTCCCTTTGGGGTTTGCATTTTTGGTTTTGTTTAGCTTTTTAAAAATGAGTTTAGACTGCGTATCCCTCTCTGAATCTTTGCTGGAGAAACTTATCAAATGGAATGGTAATAGATTTACAATGCTGTCAGCTGGAGCCTGCAGGCACCGACTGTTCAGGTTGAAAGCCAGGGCTGGGGTGTGGAGACTGGAGAATAATTACCATTTCTAAAACTTCCGGAATATCTTAGAGAAGAAGGAAGGGGCGGGTAGACCACAATTTGAATCTTGTTTGTTTTTTTCCCTCCAGGAGTCATTCAACAATGTAAAACAGTGGCTCCAGGAGATAGATCGTTATGCCAGTGAAAATGTTAACAAGTTATTGGTAGGGAACAAATGTGACCTGACAACAAAGAAAGTGGTGGACTATACAACAGCAAAGGTATGTTGTGTGAATGTCAGATTCTAATATACTTATCTTTTCCAAGTGATGGGTGATGGGAAACATTTCAATTTGTATTCACATGTTAATGAGGAAAAGAATGTTTGCAGTTTTAGGCATTATAAAAAATCAAAAGCAAAATTCACAATTATAAATACTTGTTTAAAATCACTGTCCAAGGGTGTGCAGTTTAGATGAATTGGCCATGCTAAATAAATTCTAGCCTTGAAGATTAGCAGGGTAAATGTTTGCAGTTGTGGGAATAGGATCTGAGTGGGATTCAATGGGTTCTATGAAAATGTTTTAAATGAGTGAAAACTTAAATATCAGTTTGTTTTTTTCATTATTTTTTGAGATTGCCACCTGTCTGCAGGTGGGAAGAAACCTGCCTGAGATTTATATGGAGAGATATTTTTGAAATTTGGAGCCTAGATAGAGCAGTGATCCGTTTCTGGATTTGAGTTTTCTGTGTGTGGAGGTTCCAAGCAGATCCATTTTTAGGCCACGTTTATTTGGTGCTTGTTGCAGAAGCAACCTGTAAGCTTGTGGGCCACATCTTCATTTGTAATGTAGGGTTGCTCAACTTCCTTTTTGAGCACAAACACTTTAAAAATGCTTAATTTGAACTTTCCTCCGTCAGGCTTTTCAGTGAGTATTAAACTTGTATCAGTGTGTAGTAAAAGCATTTTGAAGTATTTCTGCAAATATGATCATCACTAATGCTAATGTACAGTAATGATTGCTGTGTAGTTTTTAAACATTGGCCTTTTGTGGTTAAGGCTTTGCCATTAAGTTGAGCTTATCCAAACCTCTGCTGTCCAAGTCCTATTAGCACATCCACCCCTGTGCTCGAAACACTACAGTAGCTTCTAGGCTGGCATTGCCTCAGTTTTAAAATTCTCATCCTTGTTTTCAAATCATGTCCTGGCCCACGACCTCTGTAAACACCTCCAGCCCCATGACACTCTGACATCTAGTTCTCGCCTCCAGCTCTCCCCCAGTTTCACTCACTTCATCATCGGCATTCATAAGTTCATAAAATATAGGAGTAGAATTAGGCCATTTGGCCCATCGAGTCCACCCTGCTATTCAATCATGGCTCAGATGGTGATGACCAACACGAGGGGACATAACTTTAAATTAAGAGGTGGTAGTTATAGGACGGATGTCAGAGGCAGGTTCTTTACACAGAGGGTGGTGAGGGCGTGGAATGCCCTGCCTGCAGCAGTTGTGGACTCGCCTACTTTGGGGGCACTCAAATGGTCGGTGGATAGGCATATGGATGATATTGGAATAGTTTAGGTTAGAGGGTCCACTGGCTGGCGCAACATCGAGGGCCGAAGGGGCTGTAATGTTCTATGATATGTTCCTTATCCCTGTTTTTCTGCCTTTGCATAAGCCTTCAAACCATTACCAATTAAAAATCTGTGCAATTCCTCTCTCAATTTACTCACTGTCCCAGCATCTAGTGCATTTTGGGGTAGTGAATTCCACAGATTCACAGCCCTTTGGGAAAAGTAGTTTCTCCTCAACTCTGTTTTAAATTTGCTGCTGCTTATCCTAATTCTATGACCTCTCGTTCTAGAATGCCCCACAGGAGGAAGCATGCACTCTGTGTCTACTTTATCCAGACCTTCTTTTATCCTGTATATCTCAATTTGATCTCCCCTCATTCTTCTAAATTCCAGAGACTGTAGGCCTAAGCTGTTCAATTTCTCATGTGACAAACCCTTCATCTCTGGAATCAATTGAGTGAACCTTCTCTCAACTGCCTCCAACACAACTGCATTTTTCCTCAATTACTGGGACACTCAAATCGTGCACAATACTCCATGTGCAGCTTCACCAATGCTTTGTATCATTGCAACACCACTTCTTACCTTTATTTTGTTCCTTCAGCTATAAATACCAACATTCCATTCGCTCTATTATCTGATGTACCTGCATTGTTAGTATTTTGTGATTCATGAACAAGGGCACCCAGACCCCTCTGCATCAAAGTACCCCAAAGTCTCTCCGCATTTAGATAATAAGCTGCCTTCAATTTTTGCAACCAAAATTTATGATCTCACACTTATCCATGTTAAACTCTATCTGCTACATTTTGGTCCACTCTTTTAACCTACCTATGTACATTTCTAAAGTTCTTGTTTTCTTATTGCAGCTTACTATCCTGCCTATTTTTTGTCATCTGCAAAGTTGGCTATAGAGCCTTCTATCCCTGTATCCAATTATTAATATAGATTATAAAGAGCTGGGGCCCAGAGACAAAACACTGCCACCCCATTAGTCACTACTTGCCATCTAGAAAAAAACCCATTTATCCTCACTTTGTTCTGTCCATCAGCCAGTCACCTGTCCAAGCTAATAAATTACTCTTAATCCCATGTGTTCTAATCTTGTGAATTAATCTTCTACATGGCTCCTTATCAAACACCTTCTGGAATTCTAGACATACTACATCTCCAGGATCCCCAGTATCCACTTTGTTACATCCTTAAAGAACTCTAGCAAATTAATCAAACATGATTTGCCTTTCATAAAACTCTGCTGACTGGGTAGTATTTTGACTTTAACATTACTTCCTTGAATGATTCTAATACTTTCCCAACAACAGATGTTAAACTAACTGGTCTGGATTTTCCCATATTTTGTGTGTCCCCCCCCCCCCCATACTTTTTGAATAAGAGCATTTTTCCAATCCATTGGGACTTTTCCTGTGTTGAGGGAGTTTTGGAATATTATAACCAATGGATGTATTATCTCTGTCACTCCATTTATTACTCTGATATAGGCTGAAGGGCCCAGGGGACGTGTCTGCCTCAATCCCAATAGTTTGCTGAGTAACTTTTCACTATCGATGTTGAATATTCTAAGTTTTATCCTTTCTATTACTCTGACTTGTCTGTTCCTATAGGAATTATACTAGTGTCCTCCACCATGGAAACTGAGGCAAAGTATTAATTTAGCATCTCTGCCATATCTTCCATTGTCTAGCTCCTAAATATCGCACATTTTTCTTCCTCTTAAAAGGTTCCTTAAAGCCCTCCTCTCCTGGTATCTCCTTACTTGGCTTGGTGTCAAATTGTTTGATAATGTCTACTGTTTACTTATGTTAAAAGTAGTTTAAAAAAATACAAATTGTATTTCAAAACAGTTGGTTTATTGATGTAAGGAAGGAGTGCCTTCACACCTCCCTTTTATATCATTTAATATCTTTGATTTCTACATGGTAGCTGTCCTTGCAGTAAATGAATAGAAAACTTGTGGTTAGGCAGTAGCAATTGGTGTAAGTTGCAACCTGAAGGCAATATTTATGATGCTGTGGACATTTGTAGCTCTGAGGAACACTAATCTAAAATTGGGTTATAATGTCATTGTACATTCTTGAACAATGTGTGTTAATCATGATGTGGAGAGGCTTGATTTGGACTGGGGTGGGCACAGTAGGAAGTCTCAACACCAGGTTAAAGTCTAACAGGTTTATTTAGTAGCACGAGCTTTGAGCGCTGCTGCTTCATTTGGCTCTGAAAGCTCTTGCTACCAAATAAACCTGTTGGACTCGGTGTTGAGACTACTTACAATGTATGTTAAGACATTTCAGTTAGAGAAAAACTAAGTGCAATTGAGGTAGTAAATTACACATGAGAAGCTTCAAGAAGTGGTGTGTATTATTCTTGCTGATTAATTCTTTTTTATTGCTTAATAGGAATTTGCGGATTCCCTTGGGATTCCATTTTTGGAAACCAGTGCAAAGAATGCAACAAACGTAGAACAAGCCTTCATGACAATGGCTGCTGAGATTAAAAAGCGAATGGGTCCTGGAGCCACATCTGGTGGTTCTGAAAAGTCAAATGTAAATATCCAGAGCACGCCAGTGAAGCCATCCAGCGGGGGCTGCTGCTAAAGTTTTCACATTCTCCTAATAAATTTGATTTAATAGGCCCAAAAGTAAGAAACGTTGCCTGAATTGTACTGTATGTAGCCACACTACTACAGACTTGCCCCTTTCCTACTCCCTTCCAGACACACAATCGGGGACTGAAAATGCCACTCTTGGCTACAATTTCCAACTTGAGACTAACTTCATTTTCAGAATGGTTTTAAACTTTAAAGCGCGCAGGTCATTAATAATGTGCATAAATCTCATACCAGTTATCAGATTTTCCTGCGGTCGGTTTATTATAAAAATTGATTTTGTTTATAATGGCATGTTTTAAATGTCAACATTGGATCTCCTCTGAAGATGAAGTTTAGCCATTTTGCATCAAGCAGCACAAGTGTTTGTCATGTTCATTGACATCAATAAAGTTTAGTGAAATGTTATGTGTCAGACCTGATTTTCCCAGTACTTTGTGCAGATACGAGAGGATTACACTGCATTACCTTCATATTCTCTGCATATAACTTGTGGCTGCAGGATATTGTAACTTGTTGCACATATGTAACATTAAACAACTGAAGAAATGTTTAATGAATATTGTACTTGCTAGAATTACTTAGAACTAACATGGTGGCACAGAATGGTCCACACAGAGCTTCATGGTCTACAAGGCAAAGTGGGCTAAACTGCTGCAAAGCTTTAAATGTCTTAATTATTTATTCTGCATATATCTCATTTGTTGTATCTCAATGTAGATTTGGTTGTGGATGACAGTTTTCAATATGTAGATCACTGGTTGTTACGATTCCCATTTGCCTTGGAAAATGGCTTGTATTTATAAACTGCGTATGTGAGCACAGAGACATTGCTCATTGAAGAGGTGCTCGAAACAGGTGACATTTTTACAAGTGAATTTCATTTATTTTTGTGGATTTTTAGAAACTGTGCATCTGGATGCTGGTGGGTTGTTCTTTTCTCCAGAAAGTTTCGTAAACAGTTACAGTATATCAGGCATGCTAACCATTTCATTTTCTAGGACTAGTTTAGGGACCCATATAATTTGAAACAATTTAATTAAAATATTTTAAGCATGGTTAAGGGTGATTTAATTCAAATTTATTTTTACTCATTCTAAATAAAATGCTTAATGGCACATTTTCCTCCACATTTCTTCTTATTTTGTATGTATTCATTAATTCCATAGAAGACATTGACTTGCATGATCCAAGTAAAGTTTACTGATTACAAAATAAATCATAGAATTACATAGAAACGCAATTGGACCCAGCCAGTCTGTTCATGTAAGCAGGCCTTAACACTTTGTGTCTGTGTTGCTGCTCTGTAAACTCTTCAATCCTGCAATGTTCTGAGATCTTCACTCCCTTTTCATTCTGACCTTTCACATCTCAATCACTTTGGGGTTGGCAAATTGAGTGGGCTGTCACAGGGATCAGTGGACAGTACTCGACAATGTGAGTGACTTGGACAAAGGAACAGAAAATATACTCTAGCCAAATTTGCTGATGCTTTCCTATCTTTATATCAAATTGGGAGGCTGCAAAGACCCATAAATGGATGTGGATGGTTTGTTAATGGAAAAACAATAGGCAGATGGAGTACATTATGTGGGGAGGGAAGAAGAATAATAAAAGAATCTGGGTATCCTTGTCCATAAAATTCAGTGTGCAGATAATTAGGAAGGAGAATTGAATGTTGGGTTTTACTGCATGGTGAATAGAGTATGAGAGGGGTCTTTCTGAAGATGTACAGGATATTAGTGAAACTGGAACACTACAATTTATCCTCTTAAATAGGCCAGTATTTACTGTCCTTGAGAAGGTGGTGAGCTCATACTTTGAACTGCCATGTGCAGGTACACCCACAGTGCTATTTGGGAGGGAGCTTCAAGGTTTGACAGTAAAAGAATGACAATATATTTGCAAGTTGGGATGGTGAGTGACTTGGGGAGTTTGCAGTTACTAATGTTCCCATGAATCTATTATCCTTACCCTTAATCTGTTACCCTTAATGTTTGTGGATGAGGTTTCAGTCAAGTGGAGCTGCTGTCCTGGATGGTGTCAATCTTTAGTGTTGGAGCTGCACCCATCCAGGCATGGGGAGACTATTCCATCATTACTGCTGACTTGTACCTTATAGATGGTCAACAGGCTTTGGGGAGTCAGGTGAGTTATTTGGAACAGAATTCCCAGAATCTGACCTTGTGTAGCCAGTGGTTATATGGCTAATCCACTTTGGTTAATGGTTACTCCAGATGTTCATAGTGGGGGAATTCAGTGATAATGCCATTGTATGTCATGGAGCAATGATGTGATTTTTCTCCAAAAAGATGGTCATTGTCTGGCACAAATGTTACTCAGTTCATACTGCATATGAGCACAGGTTGCTTCAGCATGAGGAGCTGTGAATGTGCTGAACATCAGTGAATATCTGATCTGATGAAAGGAAGATGGTGCCTAGGACATTACCCTCAGGAATTCCTGCAGTGATGGTCTGGAATTGAAATGATTGACCTCCAGTACTCCTTTGTACCAGATGGACTCTTAATCAGTGAGTGTTGTTTTCCCTGAATTCCAACAGATTTTGCTGGAGCTACTTGATTCCAGACTCATCAAATGCTAACTTGATATGAAGGATGGTCACTTGCACCCCACCCCTTAAGCATGGATGTACTTGTGTTGGAAGCATGAGGTCCACTAAGTTGATTACTGAGATGAAGGGATTGTTTTGTGTAGCTAGGAAGATGGTGAGCTGGGCTTGTATTCATTGGTGGTTAGGACTATGAGAGGTGATCTTATTGAACCTGAAGATGTGATGGATGTTGAGAGGAATCTAGAACCACAGGGCACCATTTTAAGTGAGACTCATTTTTAGGTGGAGATGAGGAATTTCTTTACAAGTTATTAGGCTAGGCAACAGAGGCTGCATCAGTGGATTTATTCAAGGTTGGGTTAGATATGTTTTAATTTACTGAGGACTTTTGGGCAACATGAGTTAGGTAGGAAAGGAGTTACAATCCAATCAGATGTGATCTTACTGAATGTTGGATTGGGCTTGATGGGTTGAATTGACTTATTTATGATCCCTGATTGTCAGCTAACCATCATTACCAGCCAAGCCTTCATATTGAAGATTGAAGTCTTGGAATTCCCTCCTTAAACCTCTTCCTTTTGAGAAACATATGGCTACTTTGATTCAATTAGGTTTTTGTCAGATTCCACTTCTGTAAAGCATTTTCCCAGTTGTGCTATATTAAAGATAGCACATAGTGACAAACCTGATCTTTGACTGCTTTTCTAATACTGGATTAATCCATGATCAACTCCAAACACATGCTGGTAAGGTATTCTGCAACTCCTCACTCCTGCCCAAACCAGTGTTCACTTCACATCTTTAAATCATTTACATGGTTTTACTGGGATGATTTGTAAAGTCCATTAGATTTTTGTTATTTTCTAATTACTTCTAGAATTTCCTGTTGTATGATTCTTCTGTACAAGATTAACTTCTACTGTAAAGCCCTTAAAATTGACGTAACCTTATAGTGGACATTAATAGACTTCTTCAAGACATTTAGACTTTGCAAAAAAGCATCACCATTACTCCTGGATTAACTAAACACAATTCTACTTTGGAGATCTGCTTTTCATGAAGATGCAAGCAATGATTATTTTCCCTTGCACATCATTTCTCTTCCTTCATTTACCATCCCCAACTTTTTTTTTTGTAAAACTATATTATTCTTAAAAGCAAGCAAGTTTTACCTTAAGATCCACAAACATGCTAAAACAAGTCAGCACAATCATTGAAATATGACAAAAAGCTTTAATAAAAAATTACATAACATTGCAAATCAATTTTAAATGTCTTCATTTATAAATGTAATTTTGAAAAGTTAACAAAAGCTAGGTTACATCTAGTTACACAGTATAACTGGAGCAAGTTATTGCAGAGTTAGTTCACAATATTTCTACTACCTGCAGGACTTCATGCAATATTTCTGAGTGTTGTATCCCAGTTGCAGGACATTATTGATAAAGGGACAAACTGTTTGAGTACAAAGTTTAAACTCTGGTGTCAGCAAAACAGCACTCCACATTAATTTTTTTTTATAGCGTGCTGTTTTGAGTCCTTGTTGAGTGTTGACTGTCAGTTGGGGCTGGACAGAATAAGGATCATCCTTTGTCCTCTTTTTTTTTCCTTCAGCTGGTTAGAGGGATACCTCTGTCTATTTGCCTTATAGAGGAAGCTGACTCTCTACGTAAACTATAGAATCAGAATTCCTTCAAGTACAGGTTACTTGGTGCTTTTGAACTCATTCTGTAACCCCCCAGCATACAGAATTAGGAAGGAATGAACAGAGGGAGCAGTGATACTCATATGTGGGTATTGATAACACACCAGCTTAGAAATTCTCCAGAGCAAGGAGTGAATGTCAAATCTTATGCTGGTGCTAATGATCAGAAATTCTCCCCTCTGGACTTCCAGTCACAGGTACCCTGTGGATATTGTCAGAGGAGATCTATCTGTAATTCCAAAAATATTTAATGCAGTTTAAGAACAGATTTTTATTTTGTATGCCTCTAGATTTGACCAGTTTTAAAAATGTAATTAAAATTATTATGGCAATGAAAGTAAAGCATGTGACTGACTGCATAACACTTTAAAAAGATTATTATATGCAGGAAATATACACACCCTTTCACTTGACAGCTAACTTTTAAATAAGTGTGTAAATGTAGACCAACAGTTTGGTAGAATGAGTTCTGTCCCATGTTGAATTCAAGGCATTTCAACCTCCCTGCTGCTCAGCATTGTTACAATGATCCAACTTCACGTGGGTTGCTGCACTGTCTTCCTCAAAGCATGCTGCCATCCTGAGTCTGGAAAAGCAACATTCACTTGTCAAATTCCTGTGCTAGCTGTAATTCAGTGTAGAGATACTGGTATTGGATTGGGGTGGACGCGATAAGAGGTCTCACAACACCAGGTTAAAGTCCAACAGGTTTATTTGTGATCATGAGCTTCTGGAGCACTGCTCCTTCATCAGGTAAGTGGACCAGTCAACCAAGGAAAGAGCAGTGCTCTGAATACTCATCGTTCCAAATAAACCTGTTGGACTTTAACCTGGTGCTGTGAGACTACTTATGGTGTCATTCGGAGGCACTGCCCTATAAATAAAGCTTTAAAACTGAACTTCCAGAAGGTAAGTATTTTTAATGCAGATCAAAAATGCAATTGACAATATAAGAAAGCTTGTATGTAGTAAACTTATTCCAACCCCTTGATCTCTATAAATACAAAGTTACTTCCCCTCTGAAGATTTAAATGCAAAAGTAACATTATATTCACGTGGTTTGATGAGTCACATTGCAGGAAATACTGAAACTGATTCCCACATTCCTGTTTCTCAGCAACCCCAGTAGCTGGTTAGGAATAACAAGTTCTACTGATGACACTTCTTTAAATAAAATATAGACTATGCCAAAGTTTTAAAGCTTTTAATTAAAATCAGAATCCACAATCCTGCTGCTAATCAGCTGCACTTGTCAAAGCACCTGTTACAGGGTTTTTTTAAAACCAGTGAAGGAATCTTTGTTTAAAACAGGTCGACTCGCTAGGCTTTGTATTGTTTAAAATTCTGAAAATCAGTTCACAAAAAGCTAAAATTAAAATCCCTGTTTCAAGTGCTTATTAGCTTTAAAAATACTTCAGTGCTTTAAAGTTTAATTTTAGAACAATTATGAGGAACTGGATTCATATGTACTCAACAAGAGGTTGAGTATGAAAACGTGACAATATACTAAAAACACAACAGCTGGCACTTTGTAAATGGTTTTTGAGGAATGTGGAAGAAACGATTAGTAAAACCTGTATCTAAATGACAACAGACTAAATTCTGACAAGATCCTAAAAAGGTTTAAATCTCAAATCATCACGTTTTAATTCTATTGCCAGTGACTCAATGTGGATTGTCTCAAAGCTCCACGGTGCCCCCCAGTGGAATAATTTTCAAGGAAAACTTGGGGTGGCACAGTGGCATTGCTCCCTCACAGCACCAGGGACCTGGGTTTAATTTCACCCTTTGATCACACTCTGTGTGGAGTTTATATTCTCCCTGTGTCTGCGTGGTTTTCCTCCAGATGCTCTGGTTTCCTCCCACAGTCCAATGATGGATGAGTGGATTGGCCATGCTAAATTGCCCCTTTGTGACGTAGGGAATTAGTGGATAAATAATTTGGGTTATGGGGATAGGGCCTGGTGGGGATGTTGTTGGTATATTCTCAATGGGCTGAATGGTTTCTTCCTGCATTCCACAGCACAGGTGACACTAATGTACTGTAGCTTCTGGGTCACTGTCTCTGTGGAGTTTGCACATTCTCCCTGTGTCTGCATGGGTTTCAGCCAGGTGCTCCAGTTTCCTCCCACAGTCCAAAAGACTGTCACATTGGCCGTGCTAAATTCTCCAGCGACTGGGATTTTTACAATAACTTCATTGCAGTGTTAATATAAGCCTACTTGTGACTAATAAATAAACTTTTTTTACCTGAATTATTCTATGAAGAAGGAAAGAAGTATTGTTGAATAAAGAATTTAAAAGTGGGTTTTTATTGCAGGAATTATTAACAATGTAAAGTTCAAAAACCACCTTCTTATCATGAGGATGGGCTCAGTAAAGGGATTAATTTGACTGTAGAGTATCTTGCAGATCACTTTCTAGTTGAGCGTATAGGATATCCCTTCATAGGCACACCCACAGCAACTGGCCATTCACAGTCACTCAGAGAAGGTCAGGCGAAGGTTAATGCAATGTTAAAAAGTGCATTTCAGATCCTGGTATTTCTTTCCTGCTGTTTGCAAACTGTGTCCTAGCAGTCTGAACCTCACCCTGTTCCCCAGCAGACATCTGTCTCTCTACAGGTATTTAACATAGAACATAACAGCACAGAACAGGCCCTTCAGCCTTTGATGTTGTGCCGACCAAAATAAAAAGCAATGCCCCTCCAAACTAAACCATTCCCTTCTCTTCCATATACTTATCAATTAACCTCTTAAACGCCACCAAACTTGGCGCATCTACAACAGCTGCAGGCAGGGCATTCCACTCCCTAATCACTCTTTGAGTAAAGAACCTACCTCTGATATCCGTCCTATAACTCATACCCCTTAATTTAAAGCTGTGTCCCCTCGTGCTAGCTTTCTCCATCCTAGGAAAAAGGCTATCACTGTCCACCCTATCTAAACCTCTAATCATCTTATATGCTTCAATAAGATCCCCTCTTAGCCGCCTCCTTTCTAACGAAAACAACCTCAAATCCTTCAACCTCTCTTCATAGGACCTGCCCTCCATACCAGGCAACATCCTGGTAAACCTCCTCTGTACCCTCTCCAATGCCTCCACATCTTTCTTATAATGTGGCGACCAGAACTGCACACAATACTCCAAGTGCGGCCGCACTAGAGTTTTGTACAGTTGCAACATGATGCTGCGGCTCCTAAATTCAATCCCCCTACCAATAAAAGCTAAGACTCCATATGCCTTCTTAACAACTTTATCCACTTGACTGCCTACTTTCAGGGATCTATTGACACTAAAGACACATTTAGACAAGACCAGTAGAGAAATAGCAGGTTGTACAATAGATACAAGCTAATGGCATGTCTGTTTCACAGGGTACTTTACAGATGTGTGTGCAATTGGAGCATAGCTTGGTTTCTCTTCCTGGAAATAACATCAGCAAATTGGTTGAGGTTTTATGATAATCAGGCAATTTTCTGGTCACTCTCTGAGTGAGGTCATTTTTTTAAACCTCAGTTTCATAGAAATATAGAATCCCTACAGCGCAGGAGGCCATTCAGCCCATCCCAGCCTACACTGAGAACAACCCACATCTTCACTCTGGTAATCCTTCTGATATTAAAGGTCAGATGACCAATGCAACAGTTAAGAAAGCCCACCACTGCCTTTACTACAAAGGATCATGAATGTAGCCCAATCCATCACACAAATCAGCCTCCCATCTACTGACTCTGTCCACACTTCCCATTGCCTTGGAAAAGCAGCCAGCATAATTAAGGATCCCACACACCTTGGACGTGCTCTCTTCCACCTTCTTCTGTCGGGCAAAAGTCTGAGGTCACGTACCAACCGACTCAAGAACAGCTTCTTTCCTGCTGCTGTCAGACATTCTGCACTCTCTCCTTTATGAGTGGTATGCTTTACAATACTTTTCATTGTATACTGAATACATGTGACAATAAATCAAAATTAAATCAATTCATCTAATCTACACATCTTTGGTCTTTGAGAGGAAACTGAAGCAGCTGGAAGAAACCCACACAGAGATGAGGAGAATGTGGAGTTTGCACAAAGGAATTTCTTTTCGAAGAATTAAATAAGATGAAAAGAGCTGGGGTTTAAAGGGAATAGAAAGATCTGTTGTGAGAGAGAAGAGGAGATGTGAGGATTATAAACACCAACACAGATTAGTTGGATATTGTGGCCTGTTTCACTCCGTCACTGCTCAATATCCTCCCAGATTCTGTCCAACACAAACCTCTGCTGTTCGTGATCCAGCTCTCACTAAAACCCTGCCACGGCATCGCGTGGAAGGCAGGTTCCCAAAGGAACTAGAATTCATACATGTCACAGAATCCCTACAGTGCAGGAGGCCATTTGGCCCATCGAATCTGAATCAAAAACAATCCTACCCAGGCCCTATTCCCATAATCCCACATATTTACCCTTCTAATCTGTCTAAACTACGCATCCCAAGATACTCAGGGGCAATTTAGCATGGCCAATCAACCTAACCTGCACATCTTTGGACTGTGGGAGGAAACAGGAACACCCAGAGGAAACCCACGCAGACACGGAGAGAACATGCAAACTCCACACAGACAGTGATCTGAGATCAGTGTTGAACCCAGCTCCCGGGTGGCGTGAGACAGCAGTGCTAACCACTGTGCCACCCTAAGCCCACTCCTGTTCCATCATTCAATAAAGTCATAGCTGATTTTCTGCATGAACTCCCTTGTCCAAACCTCGCCCATATCCCTCAATTCCCCTTAGTGTCTAAAAATCTGATCGATCTCCATGCTGAACATATCCAATCACTGATCACCCTCAGCTCTCTGGGGAAGTGGATTCCAACAGTTCACAACCTACAGTGAAGAAACTGCTAAGATCTCAGTCCAAAAAGGTTGATCTCTTTTTCCAGAACTATATCCCCCAGTTCCTGACAGAATAAGTTACATCAACAAAAAAAAGCAGAAAGTAACAGAAATCATTAATTCCCTAGATTTTGACCATTCCTAAAGCAAGAGAATTGATATTCTGTCTAGCTAAGTGAGAAACCAACTTTAAAACATTTAGAATCACATTTCTCAGATATTAAATCACATTTTCTAATATAATATATATATTATAGACCATCCTACCACAAACTAAAATTCAAGCAATAACTGAAATGAGTGGCACGGTGGTTAGCGATGCTGCCTCACAACACCAGGGATCTAAGTTCAATTCCGGCCTCAGGTCACTGTCTGTGTGGAGTTGGCACGTTCTCCTCATGTCTGCATGGGTTTCCTCCAGGAGCTCCGTTTCCTTCCACAGTCCGAGAGACGTGCTGGTAATGTACATTAACTTAGGGAGGATTTAGCATGGTCAAAGTTAAATTATTAGTCACAAGTAGATTCACATTTACTGTAGAAATCCCCTGGTTGCCACACTCTGGTGCCTGTTCAAATACACAGAGAGAATTTAACATGGCCAATGCACCCTAATCAACACGTCTTTTGGACTGTGGGAAGGAACCAGAGTATCCTGAGGAAGCCCACTAAGACACAGGGAGAACATGCAAACTCCGCACAGCGATCCACGTCAGGAATCGACCCGGGTCCTTGGCACTGTGAGGCAGCAATGTTAACCCACTGTGTCACTGTGCCACCTGAACAGGCACCAGACTGGGGCGACTTGGGGAGTTTTCACAATAACTTCATTGCAGTGTTAATGTAAGCCTATTTGTAATAAACAAACTTTAAAAGCTCAGTAAAGTGTGAAAAGACACACTATTATTCCTATTCTCCAGCACAATATCCATCCAGAAACAAGGTTTTTGTTTCATCACATTGAGCAACCTACAAAGCAAGAATCCAGCCAGAATTAATTGTTCTTTACCAGTGTGGGGTGATTTTCCAAACTAGCAACCTCAAATTCCCGATGCTTCGACTCCAGATCATCCTTTACTGTATTCATGGTGGTGAGAACCTGTAGGTACAGGTGTGCTGCATACCCGTTCAGCTTCTTGGATTGGCTTGCTATCAACTCAAGTGTCTCCTTGAGAACTAAACAGGAGCGGTGGGGGGGAAATCAGAAAAGCAACTCAGAGCAACCAACAAAAATAAAACGCAGCAAATTCCAGAAACCCAAAATAAAAACAAGGAAACACTGGAAAAGCTCAGCAGGTCAGACAGCACCGGATCACCCAGATCACTGGCCTTTCATCAGAAAGGAAACTTTAACTCTGTTTCTCTGTCCACAGATGCTGCCTGACCTGCTCAATATTTCACTGATAAATGATATCCACAAAAATTGTGAAGAGTTTTCAGGAATTATTTTATACCATGGGCTGCACAGTGGCAATAATGATTAGCACTGCTGCCTCTCTGTTTCAGGGACCCGTGTTCAATTCTCACCTTGGGTGACTGTGTGGAGTTTGCTCTTTCTCTCCATGTCTGCTTGGGTTTCCTCCGGATGCTCCAGTTTCCTCCCACAGTCCAAAAGATGTGCAGGTTAGGTGGATTTATGATGGCTAATGGGTAGGGGCATGGTTAGTAAGCTTGCAGATGACACCAAGATTGGTGGCATAGTGGACAGTGAAAAATATTATCTCCAATTACAACGGGATCTTGATCAGTTGGGCCAGTGGGCTGACGAATGGCAGATGGAGTTTAATTTAGATAAATCTGAGGTGATGCATTTTGGTAGATTGAACCAGGGCAGGACTTACTCAGTTAATGGTAGGGCACTGGGGAGAGTTACAGAACAAAGGGATCTTGGGGTACAGGTTCATAACTCCTTGAAAGTGGAGTCACAGGTGGACAGAGTGGTGAAGAAGGCATTCAGCAATGCTTGGTTTCATTGGTCAGAACATTGAATACAGGAGTTGGGACATTTTGTTGAAGTTGTACAAGACATTGGTAAGGCCACTCTTAGAATACTGTGTACAGTTCTGGTCACCTTATTATAGAAAGGAGACTAGAAAGAGTGAAGAAATGATTTACTAGGATGCTTCCGGGACTTGATGGTTTGAGTTATAAGGAGAGGCTGGATAGACTGGGACTTTATTTTCTGGAGTGTAGGAGGCTGAGGGGTGACCTTGTAGAGATCTAGAAAATACTGAGGGGCACAGATCAGTGAGATAATCAATATCTTTTCCCAAAGATAGGGGAGTCTAAAACTAGAAAGCACAGGTTTAAGGTGAGAGGGGAGAGATACAGAAGTGTCCAGAGGGGGAGGTTTTTCACACAGAGGGTGGTGAGTGTCTGGAACGAGCTGCCAGAGGCAGTAGTCGAGGTGAGTACAATTTTATCTTTTAAAAGCATTTAAGATTGTTACATGAGTATATAGAGGGATATGGGCCAAATGTGGACAATTGGGATTAGCTTAGAGGCTTTAAAAATAAAACGTGGCATGTACAAGTTGGACTGAAGGGCCTGTTTCTGTGCTGTAAACTTCGGTGACTCTGTGACACCCAGAGGGAACCCAGGCAGATATGGGGAGAATGTGCAGAATCTGCACAGACAGTCAGTCAAAGTGGGAGTTAGTCATGTTAAATTTCCTCTTAGTGTCCAAAGATGTAGGGGTTAGATGATTAGTGGGATAAACGTGTGGGGTTACAGGGATAGAGCGGGGAGAGGCCTGGGTATCACAGAGCCGGTGCAGGCTCAATGGGTCAATTACAGCCTTCTGCACTGTACGGATTCTATGATTTTATGAAAAATAATTGATACATTTAACAACCAATATTGCCAATGCTAATTATTTGCTCATTATCTCAGTGCTGTCTGTGAGAACTGAGCTGTGCGCAATTTGGCCTCTGCCTTTCACATGTTACCATGGCAACTGCACATTATCAAAGGGAAATGATGAATATGTAATTTCCTCGGTAAGAATCAGGCACGGGTTATAAAGGGATCTCCATAAAAATTAAATCTCTCATTAGGTGGGACGAGGGAATCGGTATAAAACTGTTCAGAGGCTGAGGTAAAATTTCACAATCGACAGAAGAACAGAGAGTATTAATGTGAGCGAGTGGCCGGCTGGCCGGTACGCCCAGTGGCCGGCACGCCCAGTGGCCGGCACGCCCGGCACGCCCAGTGGCCGGCACGCCCGGCACGCCCAGTGGCCGGCACGCCCAGTGGCCGGCTGGCCGGTACGCCCAGTGGCCGGCACGCCCAGTGGCCGGCTGGCCGGCACGCCCAGTGGCCGGCACGCCCAGTGGCCGGCTGGCCGGCACGCCCAGTGGCCGGCACGCCCAGTGGCCGGCTGGCCGGCACGCCCAGTGGCCGGCACGCCCAGTGGCCTCTGTACAGCCTCAGGCTGGCACTGCAAAACCAATGAGGTAATAACAAAAGAGAAAGCTAACAGACAGCCTGCCTCGTAAGGAATGTAAATTATTTAATGCGAATCAAAAATAGGCAAGGCTGGAGTTCAAAATAATGTAGCAGTTGGTGATTTTCATATAAACATCAGATTCAGTCTCAGGGACCTCTCCCTGAAGTAGTGCTGACCCTGTGTAAACTTGAATAAAGGATTGTAAATACCCGCGTCCCCTGTGGTTAGTTTGTGGGAAATCACCGATAACGGTTTTCAAACGGTCTGGCATTCCCTGAAATTGTGAAAGGGTCAACTTCTCCATCATCATACAACAGTTCCATTGGTTTGATATTGTCCAATTGCATATCCTGCAGTCTCTCCAATAAAGAAGAGTTTTATTTCATAATGAATTTGTGAGGCAATTTGGGGTCTTTATATTTTTCAATCTGAATTCCAGTTGTGTTTTTTGGAAGAATGAAACAGCCAATCTGCGAGTTAATCTTCTCAAATGTGAAGAGGTTTGCTTTTATTTTCAATATCTGCCTAATACTGTTTTGTTTCGATTATATTATTTTCAGGATTCCACTGATCTCCAACAGGAAGTTAGTGACACATCACTCTTGCTAAAACCAGTAACGCAATTAACTTTACATCACTGGACATGGGCATTAAGGAAAGCATCTTCACTGAACAGTCTCCTCCTGATCCAGTAAATCATGATTTCTTTTATTTATTCATGGGATAAAGACTTTGTTGGCTGGGCCAGCATTTATTGCCCTTTCCTAGTTACCCTTGAACTGAATGACTTGCTCAACCATTTCAGAGGGCAGCTAAAATTGCCTTGGCTCTGGAGTCACATGTAGGCCAGACCAGGACAGCAGATTTCCTTCTCTAAAGGACATTAGTGACCCAAATGGGTTTTTTCAATAATCAGCCATGCTTTCATGGTCATCAGTAGATTTTTAATCCCAGATATTTTTATTGATCTCAAATCCCATCACCTCATTCACCTGACGAAAACCAGAGGGTCGAAAGCTTGTGAGTTTACTATCAAATAAATTGGTTGGATTTAAACCTGGTGTCGTCAGACTTCTTAGTGGGATTTGAACCCAGATCCCTAGGACATTAGCTGACTTTCTGGATTAATAGTCTGGTGATAATACCACTAGGCCATCCTGATTTGGAAATTTTCAGCCACTCCTTCACAGTTACTGGGTCAAAATCCTGGAATTCCCTCCCTATGGAATAACACACAGCATGTGAACTGCAGTGATACAAGGCAGCAGCTCACCACCGTCTTCTCAAGGGGCAACTAGGGATGGGCAATAAATGCAACACCCTTGTCCCAGGAATGAATTAAAAAAAGGCCTTTGCCTCTCCTTCAGACCAACGCACATTGACAATACCCAAGAGAAAAAGAATGGCCTCTTTTCTTTTGAGAGAAGGAAATCTTCTGCCTCTAAGATTCAAATAAATTGAACAGGTTTCACAGTCAAAGGATTCTTTTGAGTTTTCGTTTATAGCTTTCAATTTATAAAAGGAGCACAGGTAAAAATAAGGTATTGAAGATGAGGCAGAGGGTTCCATGCACTTTAAGGATTTGTACCTGGGGTGATGTTAGTCAGTGACTTGAACAGATGTTCTCCAGATGTTAATACAGCTTCAGTCAGCCCTCTGTGCTCCTTAATGTCATTCCTAAAAGCCTGCAGAGAAACACAAAACTCAAGCAGCTTTACACAGGAGAAAATCAAACATTGTATTTACTTTACAGAAAATGAACCCGCTCCTCTGTAAGAGGAACTCACTTTAGTGCCTGCCCATTCCGTCTGCACCTTCGCAGTCCCTCCCTGCTGGGCCTCAGTGATCTATCAGACCCCCTTCCACCCACAATATATAGCCTAGAATCCCTACATAGAACATAGAACAGTGCAGAAAGAGGCCATTCAGCCCATCGAGCCTGCACCAACTCTGACAGAGCATCTCATCCAGACTTACCTCTGTAACCCCACGTATTTTATCTCACTAACCCTCCTAACATACACATTATTAGACACGAAGGGGCAATTTACCATGACCAATCCATCTAATCTTCACATCTGTGGAGGAAACTGGGGCGTCCGGAGGAAACCCATGCAGACACGGGGAGAATGTGCAAATTCTACACAGTGACCCAAGGCTAGAATTGAATCCAGGTCCCTGGAGCTGTGAGGCAGCAGTGTTAACTGCTGTGCCACCCTGATCTTTTTACACATCCAATCCATCAACACCCCCAGTCCCCGCACTCACAGCCACCCTATAGAAACCCTGCATCACATGTGGCTTTGATTTTCTGTTTCCAGCACCAAGGGGGAATGATTGTTGGTTCATTATTTTATCAGAGTATGGATTCAAACTGTCTACAAATTATCCAAATATCATAAATAATAAATGCAAAATACTGCAGATACTGGAAATCTAAACTTAAAAAAAAACAGACAGGAAAAGCTCAGCAGATCTGGCAGTGTCTGTGGAGAGAGAAACACAGTTAATGTTACAGTTCCAAATGATTCTTATTCCGAGCTAAAGAAAATAGCTCTTTCACAGGGGATTCAGAGAGGTGAAACATAATAATCAAAGATAGCTGGGAGCTTGGACACGGATGTCAAAGATACAAGACAAAGGAAGTGTTAATAACAGTGTTAAAGACTAAAGAAGGTGCTGATAGTGGCATACGGGTAAGATATGTTAGAATCTAACCGGCGACAACTTTGTATTGGGTGTAACATGACCAATGGTAACAAGCTATGAGGGTCGCTGACCCAGTAAACCATGGAACCAATGACAGAATGATGTAATAGTCAGCTGAGTCATTTATAAATAAGAACCTGTTTGGAATTGTGGAGGAGCTTGGATTGGTCCAGGGTGAAGCCCCAGGTTTGGAGTAATGAAGTTTCTTTATTAAATCCTTTCTTTGATTTAAAAGTTAGAGTAAGTTTTGTTCGATTTTTATTGTCTGCACGTGAAGAGTTCCTTCTGATGGAGCAAGTTAGCACAACAGGAGATTACAATTACTGGAGTCTGTGGGAACTGGGAGTATGGAATCGACCGAATGAGAACATTTATTTCACACAGAGGATTAATTAGCAAGTTAACTGAAACAAATCGGAGAGAGTGAATTGGTCAGTCCAAACCTAACATAATGATATCAGAAAAACAGGATTAACTAAAACAAAAAATTTTCATGACGTCTCAATCCAAATCTTTTCAAAGCTCCAGAACGTTTGAACCTGGGGAAAACAATAATCCTGATCAATAATTTATTTGAGGGACTTTCAGCAGTGGAAAGGTTGCTGGCAGCTGCTTACCATGCACTTCTCCAGAGAAGCCTTGATATTGTCCATCTGGGGTTGTGGTGGGATCCAGTTATTTGTGGTTTCAGCAACCTGGTACAACCACTGGACCATCTCTTCCAGTTTACTTGTGAAACTCTGTTTAAACAAAACCACTGCTCAGTTACACTGAATTAAAACAGAGTTTCCAGCACAGAAACAGGCCATTCAGGACAACTGCTCTGTACTGTTTACATTCCCCGCCAGTCCCTCCCATTCTCTCAGAACATCTTTCCATTCCCTTCCCAAGGAATAAGGGAGCAGGCTTGGGGGGGGGGGGGGGGGGGGGGGGGGGGGGGACTGTTAACCTCAGACAAGCAAATCATCCTGTATTTTGTTCATTAGAAGAGGAATATTGCTTGAATGGTTCTAATAGTGAGAGGTTTGCAGTTAACAATTGCATCTCGTCTTGTTTAAATATTGTTCAGTTGTTAAACGTTAAGCTGATTCATTTATAATAAGTTTGGTTTAATGAAAGTTTCCTAGCAGGCCAATAGAATCATACCTGGAGAGAAACAGCCTGTCCTCACACTAATGCCAAAATAGTAAATTGTTGAGGGCTGTTCTGGCTTCATAAATATACCCTGTGGTTCCTAACAGGCAGGACCGTGGCACAGTGGTTAGCACTGCTGCCTCATAGCACCAGGGACCTGGGTTCAATTCCCGGCCTTAGGTCACTGTCTGTGTGGAGTTTGCACATTCTCCCCATGTCTGTGTCGGTTTCCTTCGGTTTCCTCCCATATTCCAAAGATGTGCGGGTTAGGTGGATTGGCTGTGCTAAATTGCTTCTTAGTGTTGGGGGATTAGCAGAGTAAATATGCTATATAAATAGGTTCCAAGGATAGTGTCTGGGTGGGATTGTTGTTGAGGCAAGCTTGTAAGGGAGAAATTCTAATAGGTTAGTAAAGATGTTTAAACCATTAACACAGAGAATTCACTTGGGAGAGGATCCTAAAATTCCGTCTGAGACCAACGGAGAATTCCGTTCTGCAAGTCTCACCTGATTCCGTGCTGGTGAAATTCCAGCCTTAGACACTGACAGAATTCCCAGCATTGAATTCAATGACTTTATAACAGATTTATACAGTAACAAGAAAGCAGTTTACACACCTACAAAATGCAGTAAGAGATTTAAATAAGTGATTATGATTTAAAAATACATACGCTGATATTTTGGATGTATTTTTAAGAATCAGTGTTCACTTTAGCCAAAGGCAGATTGCTGCAAAGCATCATGGTAAAGAGCATTAGGATAAATCCATTTTCTAAGGGAATGATTAAACTTTGGGAAATGCAAGTTCTATAAGCAGAGTTTCGAATGGTAAGAATGTTCAGAAATCTTAATCAGTCTTCATGAATAAGATTTATTCACTGCCCAGATAAGAAGGATGCGTACCCATCGTGTGATAATCTGGTTTGGCAGTGACATATAGAGAAACTTGTGCGAACGTTCACTTTGAACTTTGTGGCAGGCGTCAAATTGGGAAGATGTGTCCGGATTTTATAGACCAATGGAATGTTATTATGCCAGGGGGTAAGATGTGTTTGGCTTGGGTATTTGACAGGTCTTATTGTTGATTTATGTATATTGAAGGTGACTGATTCAAAGCTAATGAAAAGTGGATGTATCTGACAAGAAAATGTATAATTGATCTATCTCGAGCTGTATTATTGGACCTTGTTGGAAATGCCTGCTTGCTCTATGCCTGGAGGGGCCTAGGACTCTTGAATAATTTCTCCTGGTGGTCAAAATAAAGGTTACGTCTTTAAACTGAGGGTTGGCTTTGTCTGAAAATTCTGATGATACTTGGCCACCTCAAAAACCCCCCCCAACAAGGCTCGATGGGCCGAATAGCCTTTTTCTGCAGGGATTCTACAATTCTAATATCAAAATAGAACATTGCTGGGGTCCAATCTGGCTTCAAGACGTATCTTGAGGTTTGTGATCTGGTCCCTAACAGATATCAGACTGACACGTGGAGCTTCCAAAGAAAGCGGGCAGTTTTACCTGAATACGGGCCAGGAGGCTATCATTCTTCTGCTCCTCATTTCCCTGTTCCACAGGTTCACTGGATATCTGTTGAGAAGCAGGCCACCTGCCCAGCTTTTCAATGAAATCATTGGTCTTTTTCAGATCAATGATTATATTTTCACACTGCCAATCCTGGCCTCTGTTTCCAGGAGCACTGTCCAACTGGGAGCTGAGCTGAGTGAGCTCAGTGCTGTAGCTCTGATCAATGAAGCTATCGTCCGAACAGCCACCGTGTATATCTGTGTCCTCTCCCGCCTTCACAATCCCTCCATTCACATCGCTCAATGAATTGTTGTCCAAGTGGATGGAGAGTTTGTCCAGCTGCTGAGCCAAGACTCCCAGTTCATTTAGCTTGTAGGGGAGAGTTAGGAATTCCTCATCTGTCTCCCACTCCTTGTTTAAGGGAAGGATCCGTGTGGTCAGTATAAAGCCTGCAGGGTCCTTTGCCGAGATTAACCAATTGGAAGATTCTTCATTTGAGTTCCTTGATAGGAAACTGGAGTCAATCACGGAATTGGCCAAAGTGCAATCGGATGTGATTGCACAGTCAACAGAATCCTCGGAAAGTTGCGTCTCACTGACTGTGCGACCCTCCGCAAAGACTCTGGGCATGACGCTGTCTTTATAGCTTGGGTGAGAGGTCCAATTGGAAGGCTGGCTATACGATTGTAAGTGGCCGGATGAATGACGGAGTACGTCCAGGTTATTCTCCTCCCTGTGGCTGCTGCGCTCCGAGGCTGGGGGGCGAGTGGAGTTGCTGGAGACAGAGTGGTGAGGAGGCAATGAGAAAGTGTTGCTTGTGATTAGTGTGCTGGACAGAGAGGGTAAAGGGCTGTCATCCATGATGCCAGAGTCCTTCAAATACGAGTCTGAGGACAAACCGTCATCATCGTCATGGTCATCGAGACAGTCCCGGGAGGTGAGGTGCCCTGGTCTTAACGGGTACGTAAAATCGAGCAGAGCTTGGTATTCTTCATCAGGATCCCAATCAGGAGACATCCTGTCTCGAAATGAGTTGAAGATATCAGGATGCCGTGGTTCCCAGTGCTGCAGTGAGTAGGACAGGTTCAATGCTTCAGTAAGAGGTTTACCACTGGAAGTTTGGTCCAATGATGGGTAACGGTCTAAGTTGACGTGTTGGGAGCTTAACGTGGCCTTTCGCCTAGGTATGCATTGAGAGAACGAGGATGTGTCGAGACAGGTATTATACCTCGCACTAGACAGACACCTCTGGTCATCTGCCTTCTTGAACTCGAGTTTCTTTAGGGATCTCGGTGTGGACATATTGAATCGGATCATTTTCAGATCAACTCGATCACTTGGATCTTGGGAAAGCGAGGGGGAGGTGGTTCTGGGCTGAGATCCAGGAAGTGAAGACTGTAAAGATTTACTGGGCAGGGGGAAGGTCATATTGTCACTCCCACTTCCTGATGGGATCCCTCTCGATGAACATCCCGAATGTGTGGAGGAATATTTTTTATTCAGCTCCTGCATATCAACTCCCTTCAAAAAAAAAGGGAGGGAAGCAACTATTAAATTTGCTTTTCTGTTTATAAAACATCACATTTTCAGACGATAGATTCCACTGACAAGATTCCCTGGATGTAATCAGAGTGGCCCAGAAAAGAAACCATTCAACATATCAACCAGTGTGTTCAGAACACAGACAGCGCCAGGGACAGAGAGACAGACAGACACAGGGACAGAGCACCAGGGACAGAGAGAGAGAGAGAGTCAGAGAGAAACAGCGAGAGGGGGAGCAAGAGGGAGAAAGAGAGAGAGAGAGAGTAACTGTAAGAGCCAAAGAAAGGAAGGCCAGAGTGAGCAAGAGAACCAGGGAGGAGAGTGCGACAGCCAGAGAGAGAGGGAGATAGACAAATAGACACAAATACAAACTGGGAGTAGACAGGGCTATTCAGCCCCTCGAGCCTGCTCCGAGGCTGATCTGCCTAACTTCAACCCCACATTCCCGTCTACCGCATTGACCTTTCACCCCTTCGTTAAATTAACAATCTATCTCGCTCTGATTAAATATATTTAAAGACTCCTGAGGAAGAGTTCCAGACACTCACTATCCTCAAAACAAATTCTCCTCATCTCTCTGTCTTGAGTGACTTTTTTTAAACGGTGGCCCCTAGTTTTATTTTTTTCCACAGAAGGAAATATCCTCTCCACACCCACCCTGTCAATAGCTGTCAGGATCTGATAGGTTTCAGTAAAGTCACCTCTTATTATTCTAAACTCTATTGGATACCCACGTAACCTCTCCAATCCTTCCTCAGAAGACAAGCTGCCCATTCTTGGTCTCTGAACTGCTCTAATATTTACACCTTTTCTTAACTAAGAAGACCAAAATGTGATCGCACTAATGCCTTGTAAAACTGTAACATAACCTCCCTGCTTTTGTATTCAATTCCCCTCTCAATAAAGAGTTACATTCTATTAGCTTTCTTAGAGATAGACAGAGACCGACAAAAACAGACTGAGACAGAGAGATAAAGAGATAGAGATACAGTGAGAGATATAGAGAGAGACAAAGAAACAGAGACCCAGAGTGGCAAACATAAATGTAGAGAGAGAGAAATAGAGAGGGAGAGACACACACAGACAGACAAACAGAGACACAGTTTATATTCTCGCTGTCAGTAAGTGACCCTGCTTCTATTGTGCAGGAGCTAATTTAATATTTAAAAAAAGTCTAGTTTAATACGTATTGTTCCAATTTCTAATTACCTTCTAAAAAACGGACAATGTGCATGCAGAACATTTGTATTTCTCACCTGCTGAAATCTCCTGAATTGATTGGATATCTGCTTGGATAGATCTTTGATCAGTTATCGATTTTCCCAAAATGATTTTTGAGTTGGAAAGTGAAGAACAATTTGGACATTTTTTTCCTGCATCAGCTGCAGTGATCTCTCACTCAAACATCCAGGAAGCTTTAACAGTGAATGGCGATAGATTCATTTGAGAGCAATGACCTTCAGACAGAGTGAGGATGTTTATTCCAGTCACCATTCACTCAGGGTTATTCCCTTTGCTGAACCTCTTGGAGCTTCTGGTTTTCAAACATTAGAAAAGATCTCAATCTTCACATCCACGAAGGCCTAAACCGGATAGAGTTACAACACCCGGCATAGTCTGAAAAATAAAAATACATGTTCAGATACAGTGCGTTTACGGCATAGAAACAGACCATTCGGCCTAACTAGTCCCTGCTGTGCTTTTATGCTCCACAGGAATCTCCTTCCAATTCTGAGCAACTGTTATACATGCACCATAGAAAGCACCCTTTCTGACTGTATCACAGTTTGGTACGGGCTCCTGTTCTGCCCAAGACTGCAAGGAATTGCAAAATGTCGTGAACAAAGCCCAATCCATCAGGCAAACCAGCCTCCCATCCACTGACTCTGTCTACACTTCCTGCTGCCTTGGCAAAGCAGCCAGTATAATTAAGGACCCCACGTGCCCCAGACATTCTCTCTTCCACCTTCTTCCGTCAGGTCCCGTACCAACCCACTCAAGAACAGCTTCTTTCCTGCCACCATCAGACTTTTGAATGGACCTACCTCACACTAAGCTGATTTTTCTCTATACTCAAACACTACATTCTGCTTTCTCTCCTTTCCTTCTTCCCTTGTACTCTATGAATGTCTGTGTGGCGCACAAGAAACAATAGTTTTCACTGTATACTAATACATGTGACAATAATAAATCAAATCCAATTTTAAAAAATCACTCATGAGAAACTTCCTTTGATGCTACAGAATTTCCAGAAGCACTGGGGACAGGGGCGTGGAGCCGTATCAGAGTCACCTTCTCCATTTACAGAGGTATCTTCATAACCTTTGGATCAATAAAAATGTATTTTCTCAGTTTGAGGATACAACTGAAAGAACGTTATAAATCCAGTGTCAGTTTTAAGAAATTCAGACACTCTGATCAATCCTGGCTGCAGTTCACATTTCCCAACTAGACTGACATTCTTCTCCATTTATAGTCTTTGCCAATTCCTGAGCTTGTTGCTAGGAGACAGGGAGCCAAGAAGTTCCTCCCTGTGCTCTGAGGAAGTAGTTCCTCAGGAACTCTGACTGACACTGTTGTAAATTCACAATTGCACCAGACCGTGGCACTGTATGTTGAGAACTGCTTTTTAATCCAGCCGAGGGAGTTTTACAATGCAAAGATTCCGGGATCCACAAGTCAACACTTCCCCATTTTGACAGGATCCACTTTTGGTAGTGAGTGTTCATCAGGAAGCTGGACACATTGAGATGAAGGATTTTAGCAAGTAGAGGTTAGCTAACCTCTACAGATCCCACCAGAACTCACCCCACTCAGAGCCCATGTTGCTGTGTCCACACTCTCATCCCTGTTCCAAACCAAACTCAAGTGGCCACAGATTGATCTAACAATCTGAGCTAGATTATAAAGTCAGAGAGATTTACAGCATGGAAATAGGCCCTTCGGCCCAACTTGTCCATGCTGCGTTTTTTTTAAAAACCTCCAAGTTAGTCCCAATTTAGCCCATATCCCTCTATATCCATCTTATTCATGGAACTGTCTAAACGCTTTTTAAAAGACAAGATTGTACCCGCCTCTACTACTGCCTCTGGTAGCTCGTTCCAGACACTCATCACCCTCTGTGAAAAAATTACCCCTCTGGATTCTTTTGTATCTCTCCCCTCTCACATTAAACCTACGCCCTCTAGTTTTAGACTCCCCTACCTTTGGGAAAAGATATTGACTATCTCACTGATCTTTGCCTTCATAAGACTCTATAAGGTCACCCTTCAGCCTTTTTTCCAGAGAAAAAAGTCTCAGTCTATCTCCTTATAACTCGATCCATCAAGTCCCGATAGCATCCTAGTAAATCTTTTCTGCCCTCTTTCTAGTTTAATAATATCCTTTCTATAATAGGGTGACCAGAACTTAAAGCTGAAATATTAATCTTTCTTTTAATCACGTTGTTTTTCTCTCTCTCATATTTCTGTTGCTTTGCAGGGTCCTGTTTTTCATATTAACCTCTCTCTTCCCCCAGGATGCACTTTGGGAGTATGATTATGTAAAGACAGTAACATTATAATGGGAGGTTTTCAAAGGTGTTTGAGAACAGAGAGAGAGAGAGTCCTTGGTGTCCATGTACACAAATCCTGAAAACTGGCAGGAGTCAATGATTTAAAAATGGGTTCACAGAATCTTTACAGTGTAAAGGAGGCCATTCGGTCCAGCAAGTCTGCACTAGCTCTCTCAAAGAGCATTCTAACCAGTCCCACTCTCCTGCCTTCTCCCCACATTCTTTGCAGATAACAATCCAGTTCCCTTTTGAATATCTCGATCAAAACTGCCTCCACCACCCTCTCAGGGAGTTTATTCTAGGCTCCAAACACAATCTGGGTAAAATAAAATCATCATTTCACCTTCACGTTTTGCATAGAATATCTACAATGCAGAAAGAGGCCATTCGGCCCATTGAGTCTGCACTGACTACAATCCCACCAGGCTCTACCCCACAACCCCATGCATTTATCCTGCTAGTTCCTCTAAGGGGCAATTTAGCACGGCCAATCCACCTAACCCGCACATCTTTGGAGTGTGGGAAGAAACTGGAGCACCTAGAGGAAACCCACGCAGACACGGGGAGAAGGTGCAAACTCCACACAGACAGTGACCTGAGGCTAGAATTGAACTCCGGTCCCTTGCACTGTGAGGCAAAAGCGCTAATCACTCTGCCACCACATTTGCCAATGTTGAACCTGGGCTTTCTGGTTCCTGATGTTCTCACTATTTAACCTGTCCGTGCTCCTCAGTTTCTTCAGTATCTCTATTAAATCCCATCCCAACTTCTTTTCATTAAAGCAAACAGTCCTAGTCTCTCCAATCTATCCTCAGAGCTACAGTTCTTTATCCTGGGAATTATCCTTGTGAATCTCTCTGTATGCTTTCCAACGCTTTCACATCCTTCCTTGTGTATGGCACTCAGAACTGGGCACAGGTGATGCCTAACTAGTGTCTTATGCAAGTTCAATATGACCTCCTCACTCTTGTACTTTGTACTTAAAATCCTCAATAAAGTAGGATACCACACGCTTTATTTACTCCTGTCTCAATATGTCCCGCCATCCTCAAGGAGTTATGTACATACTGAGCTCTCTCTTCCTACACCTCTTGGAGTTTCTCCCTTTATTCCAAACTGTCTCTCTGTGCTCTTCCTGTTAAAATTAATCACTTCACACTTCTCTGTATTGAATTAGATCTGTCATCTGTCTGTCCAATAGACCAATATGTTTGATTTGATTTATTATTGTCACATGTACTGGTATACAGTGAAAAGTATTGTTTCTTGCACGCTATACAGACAAAATACACTGTTCACAGAGAAGGAAACAAGAGTGCAGAATGTAGTGTTACAATCATAGCTAAGGCACAGAGAAAGGTCAACTTAATGCGAGGTAGGTCCATTCAAGAGTCTGATAGGAGCAGGGAAGAAGCTGTTCTTGAGTCAGTTGATTCATGATCTCAGACTTATGTATCTTTTTCCAGAAGGAAGAAGATGGAAGAGAGAATGTCCGGGGAGCGTGGGAATACTTAATTATGCTGGCTGCTTTTCTGAGGCAGCGGGAAGTGTAGACAGAGTCAATGGATGGGAGGCTGGTTTGCCTGATGGATTAGGCTTCATTCATGACCTTTTGTAGTTCCTTGCAGTCTTGGGCAGAGCAGGAGCCCATACCAAGCTGTGATACAGCCAGAAAGAATGCTTTCTATGGGGCATCTGTAAAAGTTGGAGAGAGTCGTAGCTGAAATGCCAAATTTCCTTAACTTTCTGAGAAAGTCGGGACATTGGTGAACTTTCTTAACTATAGTGTCAGCATGGGGGGGACAGGACAGGTTGTTGGTGACCTGAACACCTAAAAACTTGAAACTCTTGACCCTTTCTCCTTCATCCCCATTGATGCAGACAGGGGCATGTTCTCCACTACACTTCCTGAAGTCAATGACAATCTCCTTCGTTTTGTTGAGGGACATGGATAACATTGGAATAGTGTAGGTTAGAGGGTCATAAGATTGTTGCATCAACCAATGGAACCATCGAGGGCCAAAGGGCCTGTACTGCGCTGTAATGTTCTAGAGATTATTGTTGCCATACCAGTTCACCAGATTCTCTACCTCATTCCTGTCCATTCAACATATCCATGTTCTTTTAAAACATAGAAATATAGAAGATAGCAGCAGGAGGTCGTCATTTGGCCCTTCAAGCCTTCTCTACCATTCATTATGATCACCACTGATCATCCAACTCAATAGCCTAATCCTGATTCTCCCTATAACCTTTGATCCCATTTGCCTCTTGAATACATTCAATGTTTTGATATCAACTATCTCCCGTGGGAATGAATTCTGCACACTCCTCACTCTATGGGTGAAGAAATGTCTCCTCATCTCCATCCTAAATGGTTTACCATGAATCCTCAGACTGTGACCCCTGGTTCTGGATTCGCCCACCATTGGGAACATCCTCCCTTCATCTACCCTGTCCAGACCTGTTAGAATTTTAAACTTCAAGACTATCCTCTTCACAGTTGATAACATGTCAATCTTCATGTCATCTACAAATTTTGAAAAGATGGGGGGGGGGGGGGGGTGTGGGGTGGGGGAGAATCATCCATTCCCACACTCTGTCAGCAGGAATGGAGATTTTGGTGTAAACTTCGTTAACCGCAGGCGAGGTCAGAGATTTCTGCTATAGGTTATTAATATAGAACAGGAAGAATGAGGATTCCAAACTGACTCCTGGCAAATTCCATCACAAACCTTCCACCAATCACACTGCTCTCTGTTGTTCAGCCAGTCTCTTGTCCAAAGATTTATTTTCTCTTTTTTTGTATAAGCAGGAATTTTGCTGTTGTGTGGCTTTGTAACAAATATCTTTTGAAAAATCCATATACACCACATCAACCGCATTACCCTCATCAATTTTCTCCGCAACCTCCTCAGAAAACTCTAGCAACTTATAGAGTCATAGAATCGTACAGATCTACAGCACAGAGATAGACCCTTTGGCCCAAATGGTCCATGCCAACCAAAATAGCCATGAAAGCTAACCCTACCTGCATTTGGCCCATATCCTGCTAAATCTTTCCCATCTATGTATCTGCTCAAATATTGTCAATATCGCTGCCACAACCACTTCCTCCAGCAGCTCATTCAGGTTCCCATTCATTCTTTCCCCTCTTAAACACGTGTCCCCTCATTCTCGATTCCCCAACACTGGGGAAAATGACTGAGTGCATTCACCCTATCCATTCCTCTCGTGATCTTATACACCTCGATAAGATCACCCCTCAGAATCTTACCCACCAAAGAAAAATGTCCTAGCCTGTCAATCTCTCCCTGTAACCCAGTCCCTTGAGTCCTGGCAACATCCTTGTCAGTCTGTTAAACAGGACCTTTCCCTCTTCCTGAGAAGGTGGTCGAAGCAAAGTCTTTGAATGTTTGTAAAGCAGAGATGGATGGATTTTTCCAAGGAGGGTGAAAGATTATTGGGGGTCAGCCGGAAGCTGGGGCTGAGTTGTAATCAGATCAGCCATGTTCTTATTAAATGGGGGAGCAGACTTGAGGGGCAGAGTGGCTTAGCCCTGCTCTAAGCCTCTGCTTCCACTGACTTTTCAGAAGAAAGTTCCAAAGACTCACAGCCCTCAGAGAAAGGAATTCTCCTCATCTCCATTTGAAACGAGAAACGCCTTCTTTTTAAACAGTGACCCGTGGTTTTAGATTCTTCCACCCGAGGAAGAATCCTGCCCACATTCACTCTGTCCATTCCCCTCAGGATGTTTCAATCTGTTACTGTTCTAAACTCCTCACTGTTATGTCTGTAGGTTAAGTGTTGCTTCAGTCTGGCTCCTGACTGTGGATCTGAGTGAGACCTGGAATTACAGGTCTCCCCGTGGAAAGGAACACGCTGGTTACTTTCTCCCTCCTGCTGCAAGACATCTTGAGGGATCCTCAGTAATCGGGTAGGTGAAACTTTTCAGCGCTTACCACCCACTGGGAAATTCCTGAGCTTATTAACCGGCCACAAGAACTGTTGTCATGCCAAACAATTCCGTTACCAAACAGCGAGTGTGGTGTTTCCAGTTTTAGCTGCAGTGAACCCCCCCCCCACATACACACATACGCACGACCCCCCCCCCCCCCCCCCCCCGGGCACAGGGCATCACACTCCTATCAAATGTTTTAATTAACACTTGAATAGTGGGGGGCCCACAAATTACTTTCTTTGCCAAGCGACAGGACAATAACCTTTACTTTACCCGATCCTTCAGCTACACAACAACAGGACAAGTTAAAACATGCTCGTCCCCAGGACTACAATCCCTCCACAGAGGATCACTTACCCCCTCCCCAGCAACTTCACAGACACAAGGGAAGGGAGATAAGGCGAGGGGGGGGAGAGGAAAGGTGGGCGAGCTGAGGGGAGGGAGAGGAGGTAAGGGGAGGGGAAGCAGAGAGGATGGGAGAGAGGAGGGGAGGGGAGAAGAGAAGAGGGCAGCACCGCTGCCTCACAGCGCCAAGGACTCGGGTTCAATTCCCGGCTCAGGTCACTCTCTGTACAGAGTCTGCACATTCTCCCCATGTCTGCATGGGTTTCCTCTGGGTTCTCCGGTTTCCCTCCACACTCCTAAGATGTGTGGGTTGGATTGATTGACCATGCTAAATTGACATTTAGTGTCAGGGGGATTAGCAGGGTAAATAGGTGGGATTATGGGGATAGGGTCAGGGTGGGATTGTGCTCGGTGCAGACTTGATGGGCTGAATGGCCTCCTTCTGCACTGTAGGGATTCTATGAAACAATGGGATGGGGGGGGAAGGCAGGAAGTGTAGGGGAAGGGATATTGAACAGTCAGAGATCAGGCTGATCCCATTTCCAACTTTTTTAGTGTAAAATTTAAGAGTAGAAACCAGACGTAAAGCGATTTGAAACAGCGAGGTTCCTGTTTTCACCAGCCCAAACCAAACGAGACCATTCAGCCCCTTAAACCTGTTGCATCCTTCAGTGGAATGGGGGCTGATTGGTGAGCTAACTTCCTCACCACCCATCACTCACAAACACTGACCAATCTCAGGCTTCAAATTAATAACCGATTGCTCTTCAGCTCTGGAAGAGAATTCTAAATCTTTACCACGTCCTCACGTCAGGCCTCAAACATCTAAACTCCAGACCCTGCCTCCTCATCCCAAACTCCCTGGCCAGAGGAAAGAACTTCTCCACCCTGCCTGTATCCCGGAATATCCCGAAATTTTCAATCAAATCTTCCCGTCACCTTTTAAATTCCAGGAGGTAAAACTCAAGTTCTTCAAAGCCAGATCAAAGAAAAATAAATCCAGTAGGAGATTCCTCCTGGTTTTCCAATGAGTTAATCCTGGGTTTCTCTGTCCTGTTTGACTCGTGTGAATCTTACACAGTCACGTATAAACTTCACAAACTGAAATTGTTACAACATAATACAGAACATACACAGCAAATCATATTCCCAAATTCCTCATGTTGAGTGATGAATGTATCTTAAGTGTGTTCTGAATTCCCTGCCTTACTGCCCATTCAGGCAGGTCTGTGATTCACATTTTCAAGGTCCATCAGCCAATCTTCTCTGAGAATATTTGATCACAGCCTGTGCTGTCTTCAAGAAGCTCTCGTGCTTCTGGCTGACCCTAGGCAGAGGCTGAACGGGCTGGGGGGGGGGTCTCTCCAACCTCGATAAGGAAAGGTCAGTGCAGTGGGGATGGCTGGAGAGCAGTCTTTAAGACCATGAATGAGGTTAGTGGTGTAGATGTTAAGATGCTGTTTCAGTTTGTGGGAGAGACTCAGAACACCATTAATTTGGGAATCAGTGGTCAAAGAACAGCTCAAAACTTATACTTCAGCCTCAACCATAAAAGATCAAATTCTCTCCACCCCACCGACATGTAACAACATGCTCTATAACAATGGGAGTTATTTATAATCCTGTCTACAACAGCTTCACAAACTTTGCCATTAATCCATCTTTAACGAAAGGATTAATGACCTCCTTCCATCGCCATTAGTGATTAACCCTTTCAATATTACTCCAACCTCCTTCTGCTTATAAAGCACCTCAAACAGAGTAACCATACCTAAGGAGCTATTGGCAAACACAACACTGAGCCACAGGAGACTACATCAGGTCAGGGAGATAAGTTTAAAAAATGTCTTAAAGGGAAAAAGAGAGGGGGAACGAGGGGGGAAGAGAGAGCGGACAAGTGAGAGAGAGAAGGAGAGAGAGAGAGAGAGGAGAGAGAGGGGGAGAGAAAGTGCAGGGAAAAGAGTGAAAGAGGGGAGAGAGAGAGAGAGAGAGAGAGAGAGAGAGAGAGAGAGAGAGAGAGAGAGAGAGAGAGAGAGAGAGAGAGAGAGAGAGAGAGAGAGAGAGAGAGAGAGAGAGAGAGAGAGAGGAAGGGAGAGAGATGGGGAAAGAGAGAGAGAGAGAGAGAGAGAGAGAGAGAGAGAGAGACAGAGACAGGAGATCCCAGAGCTGGGGACACAGACAGCTGGAGTCACAACTGCAAACAGAACAGCAATTATAAAATCAGAGATACTAAGGAGGTCACAACTGAAGGAGCAGAGATAACCGTGTCTGTGTGGGTTTCCTCTGGGTGCTCAGGTTCCCTCCCACACTCCAAAGATGTGCAGGTTAGGTTGATTGGCTACGGTAAATTGCCCCTAGTATCAGGGGGATTAGCAGGGTAAATATGTGGGATTAGACCCTGGGTGGGATTGTTGCCAGTGTGGACTCAATGCTCTCCTTCTGCACAGTAAGATTCCACGATTGTATAGCACAGAGGATTGGGGAGGAGATGACAGTGATAGGGAGGGGCAAGGCCATGGGAAGATTTGAAAATAAGGATGACAATTTTCATTTGGGGTATTGCTTGACTGGGGTGGTTTTTTAGGTGGGAGGGCCAACATCGGCGAGAGAGCTCAGGGGTGACTGGTGTCTCACAACACCAGGTTAAAGTCCAACAGGTTTATTTGTCAGGTGTGTGGAAGGAACCACATACTTGACAAAGGATCAGCGTTTCCGAAAGCTTGTGGGATTAATATCAAATAAACCCGTTGGGCTCCAAGCTGGTGTAGTGAGACTTCTTACTCTATCAGAAAGACAGCTTTTTAAATATAGTTATAATTCCCATGGAACCGGAGATTCATTCCCTAGCAACTGGTGGAAAGAATCAAAGGACAAGATATCACATTTTAAGATTCTGCTGTAACAAAAATCAACATAACTTAAATATTAGTTACGAGGGAGTTAATACAAAGGGTGGCACAGTGGTTAGAACTGCTGCCTCACAGTGCCAGGGACACGGGTTTGATTCCCAGTTTGGGTCACTGTCTGCGTGGAGTTTGCATGTTCTCCCCATATCTGTGTGGGTTTCCTCTGGCTGCTCTGGTTTCCTCCCACAGTCCGAAAGACATGCATTAGCCATGCTAAATTCTCCTTCAGTGTACCCAAACAGGTGCAGGAGTGTAGCAACTAGGGGATTAATGTAAACCTACTTGTGACAGTAATAAATAATAAATAAACTTTAAACAACTGGGTCACATGTCTCTGAACAGAGATGTTTATCTGGAACTCTCTGCTTTTCTTGGTACAGTTTAAGACAGAACCATTTATAAAGCTCGTGATGATATATACTAACCATAGCCAGTCCCATGACGCTTCACTGCTACTGTACTATACAAATTTCCTACATTAACTAAGTGTGGGGTGACCCACACTTTCTACAGCTCAACACTAGCAGGATCTGAGCTATCCTCTTACTTGCAGGGCCGAAGGGCCTATTGTTGTGCTGTTCATTTCTCTTTCACTTGGACTTGGAACTCCACACCTTTCCACATCCCACTGCCCCACAATCTCTCATTTTCCATTCAAACTCAACCAGGGGCAGCGGGGGGAATCCACTGCTGAATCCCACTTCTGACAGTCAACTTCTGCTTGGCACTGTTTCCCTTGAAGCTTCTATTGGAAGCTTTATCTCCCAACAACCCCCCATGTGCCTCCCCTCCCCCTAGACTGGTTTTCTCCAATCTCTTCTTCATCAGCTTCTCAAGGTCAGCATCAACTGACTCTCTCCACTCGTCCCACACAACATCATGTCTTTTGACCCAATTCCATTGCTAGTCCATCCCACGGTAACTTTGCTCCTACATCTATGGAAGTCCCAGTCCCTCTCTCCGGTTAGAACGCTCTCCCCTACCTTTTCAAAACATTCTCCCAGTGGACCTTCCAGCCAATCACTGTTGGCTCTGACATTGCTGTTCTAGAAGCAACAAAAGAGATTCAATTCACTAAGAAGGAAAGCCTGGGTGAGGGCTGGTCATTCTTAAAATCACCAACTCTAAGCAAGTGTCAAAGAGAAAGCAGGAACAAAACAACCTAATGCAGAGAGACAGATTTCTCACATTACTGTAAAGTTGGTCTTCCTGATTTTAGATTTATTTCTGACACTCTGATTGGTCAGGATTACAACCGTGATTTATAATTTCCCAATGAGGACAGCCTAACTGCAGGAAGCTTCCGGAGAACAGATACAAACATCAAAAAATTACCTTAAAAATGTTGGGCGTTAAGTCTTTCCAGTCGATGAAGAATAAATGTGAACTGTGGGGAAAGGTTTCTCCCTCCCTTCCTCTTCCAAAATAATTCCTCTTCCTCTGTTTCTGTCTCTCGATTCACTGCTTCCCTCCCTTCCCCCTCCCCACCCCACCTTGAATTGGGATGGATCGATGATCTTCACCCAGTCTTCATATAGCACTGCTCATGGAGAGGCGTCAGTGGGAAAACCCATTGTCCACTTCCTGCCCGTTGGAACACACTTTGCTGCCCCAACTCACATCTTCAACTCAACACGGGAATTCCATCTCTGGGCGCTGGGATTTAGGTTCGGACGGGGTTCTTGGCGACTGAGTGGCTGTTATCCTGGGGTTGTTAAACCCAATTGGGGAAAACCACAAAAAGACATCCAGGCATGGTGCCCAATGGACTTTAATCTGAATATCCCTCCTTATTGTGACCTCATCTCCATCACTGCCCGCGTGTGGCATCAGCACAAAACAGCTCGGTTGGCTGCTTCACTCAGACTCTGTGTTTAGTACAGGAAGGGTGTGTACTCCAGCCCAACCCCTGCCACCACTTCCTGGACCTCAGACTTGGAACACAGATCGATTAATGAATGGGTGCACACACAGGAACTGACTGGATCTCCCAAACATGGGCTGTGAAGGCCAACTGGTTAAAAACTGTAAATACTTTCTTACTATAGACAAGCACAGGTGATTCATCCGTGATAGAATATTAGATAGAGTGGACATGGGGTAGATGTTTCCATTAGTGGGAGAGACTGAGATCAAAGGATGCAGCTTCAGAGTAAAGGCCGACCCTTTAGAGAAAGGGGAATTTCTTCAGCCAGAGGGTGGTGGAAGCCATTGCCACAGAAGGCTGTGGAGGCCGGGTCAGTGAGTGTCTTTACAGATTGGCAGGTTCTTGATTGGTAAGGAGATCAAAGGTTACAGAGAAAAGGTGGCAGAATAGGGTTGAGAAACTTATCGCCATGATAGAATGGTGATGGGCTGAATGGTCTAATTCTGCTTCTATATTTATGGTCTAATGTTTAGCAAGAGGCCAAAAAGTCAGGACATTTGGCTAAACCCAACAAGCAACAAGAATCACAGCAATGACATAGAGCTGAGATGACCAATGACACAAAGACAGATATCAGCATTTGGACTAAACAAACCATTTTAAATCAGTGTTTAAAAAGCGCCAAAAACTGATGTTTACCTTCTCTGAAAACATACTGAGATTCTCAGTACAAGAAACCACAGCCTGAACTAACCTCAGCATGGATGGATGCATACCCAATCCAGAAGTGGGCAAAAAGGCACAAAAAGATTTATTCCAAAATCATCGCGCAGTCAAGTGATATCTTAGTTGGGAGGTGCGATCAGGAGTGGGTTACATATCCACTGACTATTAAAACACTCATTAAGTTCATGAAAGGGTTAATGGAGTGAAGTTTGACATTGCCCTGGTGAGGTTCGGATCAATACACAGGCAGACAGGCCAATCCACATTTGTCAAATTCTCACCCAAGGATGGGATCGAAGGAAGAAGACAAGGACATTGACAGGGTGAGTAGACAGGAGTTACTGAGAGCTTGACCTTGATTTACTGGACTGATTTCCTGAGCGTTTTGCAGAGTTTAACTTGTTGTTGAAACTCTCATAAGAACATAAGAAATAGGAGCAGGAGTCGGCCATCCAGCCCCTCGAGCCTGTCCTGCCATTCAATAAGATCATGGCCAATCTGAAGTGGTTCAGTTCCACTTTCCTGCTTTCTCCCCATAACCCTTAATTCCCTTGTCTATCAGAAATCTATCTATTTACCCGTGATTTAAATATATTCAGCGAGGTAGCCTCCACCACTTCAACGGGCAGAGAATTCCAGAGATTCACCACTCTTTGAGTGAAGAAGTTCCTCCTCAGCTCTGTTCTAAACTGTCCCCCTCTTATTTTGAGGCTGTGCCCTCTAGTTCTGGTTTCCAAACTCTCCAGTTTTGTAAGATATTTGTGAACATTTCATCCCACTTCCAGAGCCTGGGTCAGTCCAGCCACCTCTGCCCAGGTTCTTGTGGTCTGGTGGAGTGCCCTCCTCCTGCCATCCCATGACCCTGGGTACTCTTCACCAGTCCCAGAGACCACAGGCGGTCAGCGGTGAAGTGTGGAGCTCAGTGCCCACCAACACCGCACCCACACGGTGCAGGGGTCCAACTCTCAATGGTGTCTCAGTCAGCTCTGTGGCCCATCCTCCCAATCCCTCTTCCTTCAGCTGCCCAGTCTCCGTTCATCGGCCTCCCAGTTTACTGGTCAGCCCAGCCCTTGCCAAGTTCCCACCATCACCACGGGACCCAGGTATGGCCACAGTTCACCCTGGGCAGCTCCTAACTGACAGCTTCTTTCCCTGGTAAGATGACACACTCATTGACTTAAATCGGATAAAATCTATCCGTCATTCACCAAGCAACATCTCATAAGAAATCAGTAATTTGAGGGATTGCTTCCCTGTCTTGCTGATTGGGAAATGTGAGACAGTAAGTGCTAGTGTTTGTGCTGAAATTAATCTTCAAGATATCTGCAGCATCCACGCGCCATGAAGTATTACTGACAGATGTTTAAAACAGATGTATAGTGCTAAGGTGGGCACAGCGTACGAGCAAAGGATTAGCTGCCTCGTTCAACCGTTATAGTTTGAGGAACAGGATAAAGCAATGAAGCCTACAAAACTCATCTCTAAACTCCATGGCCTGGATCTCAACACCTCTCCCTGTGACTGGATCCTGAACTTACTAACTCACAGACCACAATAAGGATATGCAACAATATCTCCTCCACAATCATTATCAACACCAGTGCCCCACAAGGCTGTGTTCTCAGCCCCCTGCTATACTCCTTACACACCCAGTGTGCGGCCAAATTCCCCCCCCAACTCGATTTTCAAGTTTGCTGATGACACCACCCTAGTGGATCAGATCTCAAACAATGAGGAGATGGGGTACATGACTGAGATCGAGAATCTGGTGAACTGGTGGGACCACAATAATATCTCCCTCAATGTCAACAAAATAAAAGGAGATTGTCATCGACTTCAGGAAACGTAGTGAAGGGTGGACCCCTGACTACATCAATGGGGTCGAAGTAGAAAGGATCGAGAGCTTCAAGTTTCCAGATGTCCAGATCACCAACAACCTGTCCTGGTTCCCCCCCCATGCTGACACTATAGTTAAGAACCAACACTTCAACTTTCTCAGGAGGCTAAGGAAATTTGGCATGTCCATTATGATCCTCACCACTGTTACAAATGCACCATTGAAAGGATTTTTTCCAGTTGTATCACAGCTTGAATGTGGGCTCCTGCTCTGCCCAAGATCATAAAAAATAATGAAGGATTGTGAATAAAGCCCAGTCCATCACTCAAACCATCCTCCCATCCACTGACTCTGTCTACACTTCCTGCTGCCTTGGCAAAGCAGCCGGCATAATTAAGGTCCCCACATACCCAGACATTCTCTCTTCTGCCTTCTTCCATCAGGGAAAAAAAAACACAACAGTTTGAGGCCACGTACCAACCAACTTAAGAACAGCTTCTTCCCTGCTGCTGTCAGACTTTTGAATGGACCTACCCTGCATTAAGTTGATTTTTCTACACCCTAGCTATGACTGTAACACTACATTCTGCACTCTCTCGTTTCCTTCTCTATGAACAGTATGCTGTGTGTGTAACAGGCAAAAAACAATACTTTTCACTGCACATTAATATGTAACAATAATAAATCAAAGCAAATCAAATGCAGTTCAAGCTGGATTATGAAGCAATTGTATATTTCCAAATCAGGAATGCTGTGTGATTTAGAGTGGAATTTGTAGCTGGTGATGTTCCCATGTGTCCGCTGCTCTTGTCCTTGGAAGGTACTGTTGAAGGAGCCTTGGTGAGTTGCTGCAGTTTGAATGGTAAACACTGCTGTCACTGGGGCAGGTTTAAGATGGTAAATGAGGTGCCAATCAAGCAAGCTGCTTTATCCTGAATGGTGTTAAGTTTCAATTGGGGAGTATTCCATCACACTCCTGACTTGTGTCTTGTAGCTGGTGGGCAGGCTTTGGGGAGTCAGGATGTGAGTTACTCGCCACAGGATTTCCAATCTCTGACCTGCTCTGGTAACCACAGTATTAATATGGCTAATCCAGTTTCTAATCAGTGGTACCCTCCAGGATGTTGGTTGTGGGGGACCGAGTGATGGTAACCCTCAAGGTGATGGTAGTGAGGGATTGAGTGATAGTAACCCCCGGATGTTGGTAGTGGGAGATTCAGTGATCTTGATGCCATTGAATGTCAAGAGGTGACAGTTGGATTTTCTCTTGGAGATGGGTGAATGATCTCTGCCTTTTATTCAGTTCCTCTTGTTAGATCTCCTTTTGCCACGCTCTTTAACCATTCATCTCCGGCCACCTCACCATCTCTTCACCAGCTAGGTATCGCCTAAACCCTCCTATTTCTTTCTCTGTGCTGCTGGCCTGTGGAAGTTGCAGTGATAGATTCGAAAGCTGATCTTCCTCTGACATTGGCTTCCTGAACTCCTGACTGTCCCCAATGTTACTGATTCACATTTCCATGGTGTTATTTGGTGGACAGAAGGATATTAGTGGACAGAAGGCAAAGGATTAAAAGAAAACAGAGATCATAGAATAGAATTGCTACGCGTGGAAGACATTCAGCCCATTGAGTCTGCACCAACTCTCAACAAAGCATCTTATCCAGGTCCACTTCTGCCCTATTCCCATAACCCCATGTACATACCCCACTAATCTTCCTAATCTTTACATTTTAGGATACTGAGGCCCATTTAGCATGACCAATCTGCCTAACCTGCATGTCTTTCGGACTGAACAGGAAACCGGAGCAGCCCCACACAGACATGGGGAGAATGTGCAGACTCCGCATAGACAGTGACCCAAGCCAGGAATCGAACCCAGGTCCCCAGTGCTGTGAGGCAGCAATGCTAACCACTGCACTACCGTGCTGTCTATAGATTGACAAATCATAATTCAGATCATTAAAATTAAAAATAAAGTATAAAATAAAACGATTGCACAATTATGAGCATTTGGATATGCAAATAATTATAAAATCTTGCCAAATTGTTATTTTTGGCAATGAGTTATCTACAAGTGATAGTTAAATCTCTATGTTGTATATGCTCTGCATTGCCAAGTTACCAAATTCCATGTGTTGGTCCTGGTGAGCCAAAGAACCAAAACAACACCGGCAATTTTACAGACTAATTCCCCCCCCTGGGACTCCCCACCAGATACAGGAGGCAGACACACGTGCACACACTCACTGACCTGGAAAGGTAATAATATCATCCATATTAAATTTAGTTCATCTACAGTTCATTTACCCCTTCTGGGGAAATGTGAGAGAGATCAGAGGATGAATCCCTATCACAGAGACTCACACCAAGAACAGACTGGAACAGACCAGGAATAAAACTCAGCAAAGATAACTGATCCAATTCACTTCATGAAAAAGCAACCCTGATACACAATCCAGTTTCCCGCTCGAACACTGCATCGCTCATTTAAACTGCTTCCAATCTGCAATGCTTGGACAAATTCTGCAAATCACTTACTGCAGGTTTCTGAGTGGAGGGATCGAGTTCACTCTGAGAGGCAGAGGGTCAGACCGATTCCTCATCCGCCATTACCACTGATTCCCCAAAGGAAACTGAACAGGATTCTGACAGACAGAGAGTGAGAGACAGGGAGGGAGGGAGAGACAGACTGACAGAGAGTGTGAGACAGGGAGGGAGGGAGAGACAGACTGACAGAGAGTGAGGGAGGGAGGGAGGGACAGACTGACTGAGGGTATGAGACAGGGAGGGAGGGAGGGAGGGACAGACTGACAGAGAGTGAGGGAGGGAGGGAGGGACAGACTGACTGAGGGTATGAGACAGGGAGGGAGGGAGGAGGGACAGACTGACAGAGAGTGAGGGAGGAGGGAGGGACAGACTGACTGAGGGTATGAGACAGGGAGGGAGGGAGGGAGGGACAGACTGACAGTGTGAGACAGGGAGGGAGGGAGAGACAGACAGACTGAGGGTATGAGACAGGGAGGGAGGGAAGGTGAGAGGGAGGGAAGGTGAGAGGGAGGGAGGGAGGGAGGGAGAGACACAGACTGACAGACAGAGAGAGAGTGGGTGGGTGGGAGGGTGAGTGAGAGGGACAGACTGACAGACTGAGAGAGAGAGAGTGGTGTGAGCGACTCGCTTTCTGCACCAACTTCCCCGGATATCTAAAGACAAAGGGATTTATTTGCAGAATTGCCCATTGTAGAAAAAACTAACGGCTGGAAATGTGCGAATAAAGCGGAACCTTCTCCGTGGCATTTCCTCCTCTGATTCCAGACTGATTCCCCACCCTCTACACCCCAGTCCCCCAGGGAGAGTGGGGTGCCCCCCCCCTCCTTTCCCCGGGGAGAGTGGGGTCCCCCCCCCTCCCCTCCCCCTCCCTCCCCCGGGGAGAGTGGCGACCCCCCCTCCCCAGTTATGAATCAAAGCAGAGAGGGGAGCAGATCCCCGGACACAGGGAGGCTGGAGCAGAGATTTCATCAATGAAAGCTTCAAACTCACCCACAGCCCGGATCCCCCTGCTGCTGCTCTCTCTCTCTCTGTGAATCTCTCGATCTATCTGGATCTCTTTCTGTGGATCTCTCGGGATCTCTGCGTCTGCTTTTCCGGAAGAAGTTGAAACATTCGGGGAAAGCGTAACAAACAGAAGGGGCGGGGCGAGCGCTGCTGCAGCCAATCAGAGCGCAGCAAGGAAATTGTTACACTGTCCCCAGGACCAATCAGAGAGCTCGCTGCAATCTGGTCCCGGGGAGGGAGTCCATTGGTCAATGTTGGGAGAGGGATCTGGGATCTGATTGTGTGATGAACTTTGTGAGAAATCTCACAACACCAGGTTAAAGTCCAACAGGTTTATTTGATAATAAACCCAGAAGCTTTCGGAAACATTTCCTTCAAAACTTCCCACACACCTGACAAAGGAACAGCGTTTCCGAAAGCTTGTGGGGTTTACTATCAAATAAACTGGTTGGACTTTGAGAGGAAGGACAATTTGTTGCTTCCAAAGCAGGAAGGTACCTAAAATGTTAAGTTGCCAAAAAAAACATGTTTTCGAACTAAACATATGCTTAGCTCAGCAGATGAGAAATCCTCACAGGATGTTATATCTAAGCACAGAACAATAGGACAAGGAGAAGGAAAAAAAACAAGGAGCCAAAAACCAAAGTAGTCAGCAATACTCAGGGAACAAGAACTAGAGTGGCCAAATAAGGGAAAAACAAACAGGGAGAGTCCCTACTTTGTAGGGAGTCCCTACAAAGAGAGTAAGGGGAAATGTAAACAGGGGATGAGTTTAGGAGAGAGATTGGAGGAGCAAGAGAGGCACTCGAACCAAACCACAAGAAGGGGGAGGGATGAAATGATATAAAGAACCGTAATACATGTACTAGGGTGTGCCTGGCTTTCGGACAACCGGTCTTGCAAGAACGTTAAATAAAATATCTTGCTCCTTCAGAACTTGACTGGACTAAATTATTTGACTGTGAGCGGCGTTTCTCACAATTTTAACCTGGTGTTGTGAGACTTTTACTGTGTTTACCCCTGTCCAACACCAGCATCTCCACATCATGAACTTTGTGAGCCAGATTGGAATCTCAGTGTGAAGAATAGTTTGATTGCTGTGTATCTGTGCTGAGCTCCAGGCTCACTGACCCAGTCACAGGCTCTGTGAGTTCACCCACCCCAGCGGCTGGGAAAGGAGATCCCAGGCTGGAGCTCTGGAGCAGGAGTGAAGGATGGTTGGAACCGGCAGATTTATAACCTATTGAATGAGGTACTAACTCCTATTCCAGAAGATCCCACTGTATCAGATGAGGAGGAATAGGAGAATTTGTCTCATATCCTGGCCAGTATTCGTCCCTCAGCTCAATCATCAAAGCTGCTCACCCAGTCATTTGTTTACCTGCTGTCTGTGGGATCTTGCTGTGTACAAATTGGCAGCTGCCTCTACCTCAGGTTTCTAGATCACTAAAAGCCTGTCCTGATTCCCCCCATGCTGACACTATAGTTTAGAAAGTCCACCAACCCCTCTACTCAAAGACCCCACACACTCTGAACGCATTCTCTTCTGCCTTCTTCTGTCGGGTAAAAGATTTAAAAGTTTGAGGTCACATACCAACCAACTCAAGAATAGTTTCCTCCCCGCTGCCTACAGACTTTTGAATAATGCTACCTTGTATGAAGTTGATCTTTCTGTACGCCCTAGCTATGACTGTAATGCTACATTTTGCACTCTCTCCTTTCCTTCTCCCCTATACACCCTACGAACAGTATGCTTCATATAGCATTGTATAGTATTTGCAAGGAACAAGTATTTTTCATTGTATCCCAGTACATGTGACTATAATAAATCAAAAGGAAGTTAAATCTTCCCATTTAGCGACAACCATTCAAAAGTAATTAATTGAATTTGAAATAAATTTTTAGAATAGATCGGTTTGATGGTCGGCACAGACATTATGGGCCAAAGGGCCTCTTTTTTGTGTTGGTTTCTATGATTGAGGATATCCTAGGGATGTGAGAGATAGTTTCTATGCAGCACAAGCTTTTATTGTTTATATGGATTATACAATTTATCTTCACAATTGCATCAGGTGTTTTTGAAATGTAGGGTAGATAATTACTCCTTTTTTTAATCTTACTATTTGTGTGTCTCCTTGCAGGTTTTTATTTGAATAGATTTCCCTTTTGTGGCTTCTGTATCTATTTTCTATTAATTGGCCCCATTCTTGCTGCTGGTTTACTGCAGTGGGAGCCTTTCCTTCAGTTTTCTCTTACCTTCTGACTCCTGTTTCCATTGTGCCCCCACCCATTTCTAATTCACATAACACCCGGTTAAAGTCCAACAGATTTTTTTGGGATCACCAGCTTTTTGGAGCTCCGCTCCGTCATCATGTGAGTGACCCACCTGATGAAGGAGCAGGGCTCCAAAAGGTCATAATCCCAAAAGCCTGTCAGACTATAAGCTGGTGTTGTGAGACTTATTACTGTGCCCACCCCAGTCCAATGCCGGCATCTCCACATCATTTCAGAAACAAGTAGAAGATAACTTACAATTTAGGATCAAAAAATGTCAAACCTTTCACTCCTGGACTCTTGGTTGCAGTTGGATTCTCACTCCCTGATCCCCCTTATAATAGGAACATAGGAATAGAAATTTGGCACATCAGCTACGACTCTCACTAACTTTTACAGATGCCCCACAGAAAGCATTCTTTCTGGTTGTATCACAGTTTGGTATGGACTCCTGCTCTGCCCAAGACAGCAAGGAACTACAAAAGGCCCAGTCCATCATGCAAACCAGCCTCCCATCCAATGACTCTGTCTACACTTCTTACTGCCTCGACAAGGCAGCCAGCATAATTAAAGACCCAGCACACTCCAGACATTCGCTCTTCCACTTTCTTCAATCGGGAAAAAGATATGAAAGTTTGAGATCACATACCAACCGACTCAAGAACAGCTTCTTCCCTGCTGCTGTCAGACTTTTGAATGGTCCTACCTCACATTAAATTGGTCTTTCTCTAGACCCTAGCTATAACTGTAACACCACATCCTGGCTAGTGGAAAAAGTCCTTCCAACAGTCTATCCTTATCCACTCTGTCCTTCCCTGGAAATGGCCGGAATGCTTCCTATAACTGCCTCCATGCCACACATTCAGGCTCTGTTAACTCAGTGACTCATTCACTCCAACCTTCCATTGGTTTGACCCAACAGTGTTTGAGCTGAATCAGAAGGGATGGTGTCTGGGCAGTCTTGGACACAAGAAGACACAAGGCTCAGGAAGCACCCACACTCATAATGTTTAATAAATTCTGTCTCACATGGAACAGGAGTTAATCAACGATAGAAGCTGAGAATGGGAATGGGAGCATTTTTACACAGTAAGCCTTTCTGATCTGGAACACCCCACCTGGCAGGGTGGTGGAAGCAGATTCAATCATTTTCAAAAGGAATTGGATAAATACGATACAGGGCTATGGGAAAGAGCAGGGTATTAGGACTAATTGGATTGCTCTATCAAACACAGTAATGATAGGCTGAATCCTGCGGTGCTGTGTGATTCTAAGAAGATCATAAATTCAACATGAAATATTAAGTGTGTTGGGTTAATCCAAACTACAAGTGTGTACACAGCAGCTCCACCTTGTGCTGAAGTTTGAATGAACCTTCTGCTCCTGTCCTGCCAAGCTCAGGAATTCCACATTTATTATAAATCATTCCAGATGCAGGAACCTTTTTAAGGAAGTGGCTAGCAACTATTTTGAACCCATCACTAACTGGGAGATTCCTCACTGCATTTCTT